>OZ023262.1:61716416-62418916 GCA_964006375.1 Tillus elongatus | reverse complement strand
TCCTACATCTGGGGTGCTGCTGCCACTTCTACACTCGCTATCCTGGACTCCATTCAGAAGAGAGCTATACGTCTCATCGGTAACGCTACCCTCACCCAAAGGCTGCCATCCCTTGCCCACCGACGTGCCGTTGGTGGACCCCCCCCCCCTCTCTCTCTCTCTCTCTCTCCATCTCTCTCATAGATATCTGCACGGGCACTGCTCAGAGAAGATTTATTCCATAGTTCCTCCACCTGCTGCCCCCAACAGATCTAACAGGGGAACAGAGCGAATGCACCCTCTTACTGCCCAGGGCGCCAGACATAGAACATCTTGTTATGCCCGCTCTTTTGTCGCGAGGACTTCCAAGTTGTGGAATTCCTTGCCTGCACATGTTTGTCCTTCTCCCCCGAACATCCAAACCTTCAAGTCCAGAATTAACAAGTTGCCTCTTTCCTCCTTGTCGACACCCACGGTACGATAGTATTTAGGCTGTAAGCCCTCGTTGTGTGTTGTTGAAATAAAAAATTAAAAAGAATAGAGTGTCCGTGTCTGTAACTGTTACTCGTAAACGCAACTTGCAAATGTTAAGAGCTTATGCCATTCCACGGATACAAAACGATCAGGAAGGAATCGAAAACATGATTTATTTGCAGGATGGAGCACCCCCGCATATTTTCCGACCAGTTAAAGAATTGTTTACTGCTGTTTTTTTTTAAGATTGTGTTATACGCAGCCATTTTGTAAATTCATAGCCTCCACGATCCCCTCATCTTAACCCAGCGGATTACTGACTGTGGGGTTATTCAAAAAATTTGGTGTTTAGAATACTACCAACAACCCCGAAGGAATTAAAAGGTTCCATTAGGGAGCAAGTTGCTGTAATTGAACCATAAATTCTTAATAATCCTATGTATAATTTGGAGGAACGGTTGGTGATTTTAAAGCAGAAAAATGGACGACATATTGAACATTTGCGTTAACCACTGTTGGACATAATCAATCCCATTATTTAAGCAATCGAATTTCTTTCACATCCTCCCGTTAACTGAATTTGTTGAAAATACATAATAAGCTAAAATATATCATTTACTTTATGATGATCTTGTATATACAGCTATCCAGTATAAATGGTTGCACTGCTGAAAATTTGTAAAAACCCTAAAACACGTCGATTTTGCTTGCGAGGGGATACTTTTTTTTTTAATTCTAGTTGAATTTGTACCATGCAACTCCTAGCGGGGACAACTTAATTTGATTACGAAGTTAGGTCGAGTCGAACCTTTTTGGAATGCTCTTATGATTCTCTATTCAAAACTGCAATTTTAAAATAAACCAATTAGCTTTTTTATATATAATTTTCTGTTCAAAACTTAAGCTGCACTGAGTTATAATACCAAATTGGATGTAGTGCTTGATTTTGAGGAAACCCACATACTGCGGGTCGACAAGCAGCCACAACATTGGGTGTTAGCCATTCATCGATTATTCAAATATTAAAAGAAAATAAAGTGCATCCCTATAAATTGATGCAATCTAGGAGCTCATGAAACACGATTTAGATAGAAGAACGTATTTTTATAAAAAAATATGGAAATGTTAGATAACAATATTATTCAACTAGAACATGTTTTGTTTTCTGACGACCGCAGTTTACACTCCGCGGCCATGCTTAATCGTCAAAACTGATCTAAACAAAATCCACACTGAATGTGAGAACATACGCAATACTCTGAGAAGTCTAATTTTTCGGCAGGAATAGTTGCAAAGCATGTCACTGGTCCCTTTTCCATTTATGGCAATTTGGTCGGAGATAATAATTATTTAGCACTGCTCCAAAATAATGTGCCAAATTTGGCAACCTTATATCGTAATCGACCAAACCCACATATTCCAGCGAATGTAATATGGTTCCAGCAGGATGGAGCACCAGCACATTACCAAATAAATGCTCAGTAGAAACTTTGTACTGATGGGAGATTGATACTTACATACAGTAAGCTGTCATAAAAAGATTGTTATGTTTGTGTACAAACTTAGTAATTAAAACCTGATACTATGATAAATTATTATTACGTTGTGAAAGGAAGCAGTACAAGATAAAGAACGCTGGTTATATGAGCAAGGTGCAAACATTCCTAATTGAGTAATTATGAAACACGGCACGTGCCTTGGTAATTACTACAAATGTACTAACTTCAAATTATCTCACGCTATAACGTATAACATACATCATGAATCTAAATTATTTCATCTAATTTGCATATTTTAACAGAACTTATTAGAATATAAGCTTATTACGTGCTTCTGGAACGTATAGCATTTTTCATTCGTAACTGTCCTGAATAATCGCGTGTCGGTCACGACAGAAAGCTTTTTAATTGGTACTGGTACTAAAATACACAAAATAATTTATATTGATAGTGTTATACTGCGTTTCTGGCCAATTTTCGTAAAAAAGACTCCACTACTCCAAGAGGGGGCTCACAACTGACTTTTAAAAAATGTCTTCAAATGAGCACGATTTAACATATGTGTATATATGTATTTAAGGGCCTCGGTCGTACAGGGGTAAGAACGTGTGCCTCTGAACCGAAGGGTACTGGTTTCGATTCCCAGGGCTCCCCTTTCACTTTTTTCAATACATGCTGTAAAATTAACATCAACCGATGTTGTGGCATTGTATTTAAGCAAGTTAAATGTCTGCACGTTCTGCCCTTCGAAGCGGACATAAAGCCGTCGGTTCCGTATCCATGCAATGTTGGGCAAGTTAAAGATCCCTACCCCCCTTACAGAAAGGGAGGGATTCGGCCAAATTTCCAAGATAGTCAGGTGAAACTAATCCCTGGAGGGGGAGTTTGTCGCAAAAATAGACCGACATTAAAGTACAAAAAATATATCGTCCCCTTAGAGCAGAACAATTCAACGTCACAAAATGCAAATTTTACAGGAGAGGTTTTTTTTTATTTCACTAAAATACCAATGAATATTTTTGTTCTAAATAGCTGAATGTATATTTCTGTTTTGTCTATTTTTTTATTAGTATAAATTATATTTGGATAAAAGTAGTTTATAGGCATTGAATACCTGTGACATATGTCCCCTATTCTAACTCCATAAATAGAATATCATATAAATTTATATTGGGACATAGAATCGCTCTGCTTCAACAAAATATAACTAACTTAGACACAATCATAAAGAAACTTATATATTATAATGGTGGGAAATATATATTGATAACAAAACTTAAATTTGAATATTCATAGCCGGAAACTCAACCAAAATGTTACATGTTAATGGTCACATTCTGAGTGTTTTGGTTCACGATTATGTTCGTTGAACGGAAAAAACTTTTTTGTAAAGAAACTTTAAATGTTGTCAAAGGTATTACTTCTTTATAAAGTTGTTGTAGATGAACTTATTTGTTTTCAACTTCCATGCACTTCGTTCCTTTTCTTAAAATACGAAGTTTTTCAACACCTTCTTCATCTTTGTACTCTTCTCTATAAAAGATAATATTTGGATATTCTAGGTTTGTTTAGACCATTTTTATTTGGCCCCAGCAAACTTTTTCGTTCGTCTCGCTTTTCTTCCAATTCAAGGAGGTTCTTTGTTGTAGCTTCTTCAAATCAAATCTATTTTCTGGACCCATTTCCGTTACAACATATGGATTCTTTCTCCTTGACGTTCTTACGAGGGTGTACCATTGATCTGGTGTATACATTTCTTGCTGTTTTCTCAATAACGCTGTGCACAGTCACCTTCGCTTTGAGTGTGGCCCATCTGTAAGAAGGTGTGCTGAATTTTTATTGCATACTTCTGTGTAATTATAAAGGCAAAGCAAACTTATTCGTGTTCTGCCCAGGACAGTTATCCGAAAAAAGAGAAAACTCCTTAGTTTCATTTGTAACCTGTTGTTTAATAAAAAGTTCGGGACGCAGCAAGTGCGTTATGGTAGTGAATTTTCATTAAAATGTTTTTAATAACCAATATGTGTGTGTGTTTTTTTTTCAGAAAGCAGGCATCAAATTTGATTACCAGTATAACATATATAGTAAAAACAATGTGCCATGTTTCATCAAAATAACTTGATTGTTTGAAAACGTACAGAAATTTCCAAAAGTAAACTTAAAGTGTAACCGAAAAAATCCGTTTCTTGGTCAACCTTATAGGTTAATAGAAAATTGAGCTTTTCAAATATGAAGCATTTAATCAAAATTCGCAACCATAACGCACTTGCTGCCTCCAGAATTTCTTAACTTACAAACATGCATTATATTTCGATGGAAAATGCAAAAACATAAGGCGTTTTCGACTAAAAAAAATAATTATTTGTATCACCAACGACTTATGGACCACCCTGTGATTGTCGCAATAATTTTTTAAGATGTAGCTCAAAACACCGTATAATTAATGTATACAATATTTTTTCATATCTTGTATAATAACGGATATATTGAGCTTTATTGATTTTTTTACGAAAATTCGACAAAAATTATATACCATTAAACGATCAACTCTATAGCTAGGGCTACTGCCAAGCATCAGAGAAAGGATCTATTTTAAATGAATTTTCTGGAAATATTTTACTAAAATGAAGGACAATGACGGTTGAAACTAAGACTTCGGTGTTTGTAAAACATTCTTCTTAAGACATTTTCCTTCCATAGCCCGTATCAGATTCAAGTTCTTTGCCTAAATGTTGAGAATTTTGACGTTTTAAATTGTCACTTTGACGTTTTGAGGAAACCCCCAATTTATTTTTCTTTAAATGCCCATAATTTTTTTGTCTTTTGACCTACAGAGCTAAATTTTAGTAGGTAGCACATCTATAACGATATAAACCAGCTTACCAAATTTGGTTGACCTTACTTTGTTAATTTTGGAGATATAAATTTTTGTCGAAAGAAAAAACAAAATTTTCCGGGAAAACCTCGGCGGATTTTCCTGACTAACGAACTTATCCAAGCCACTTGCGAACGCAAGGTATTCACCAACTTTGACGTTTAAAATCGCGATTTTGACGTTTTGGGGAAAACCCAAATTTATTTTTCTTTGAATGCCTGTAACTTTTTTGTTCTTTAACATACGGAGCTAAATTTTGCCTATAATGATATAAACCCGCGTATGAAATTTGGTTGCCCTTACTTTGTTAATTTTGGAGATATAAATTTTTTTAAATTTTTTTCGAAAGAAAACACAAAATTTTCCGGGAAAACCTCGGCGGATTTTCCTGGATAACGAACTTATCCAAGCCACTTGCGAAAGGAAGGTACTCACCAATTTTGACGTTTAAAATCGCGATTTTGACGTTTTGAGGAAAACCCAAATTTATGTTTCTTTGAATGCCTGTAAGTTTTTTGTCCTTTAACATACGGAGCTAAATTTTGGTAGGTAAGTCCGAATCTCCTCATTAGTGAATTTTTTTTAAGAAAATTCACTAAAAGGAGGAGGCCGCTACCAATTTCGGAAGATCCTCTTTTTGCTATACACTCATGCCACATATAGCAAAATGCCTCTTTGGATGCCAGGTTAAGAACCGTAAAGTTAAAGACAGACATTGCTATTATGTAATAAGCGAGTCCAACCTCTGTTTTTGGTGCTGATAATACCTGCTGCAAACCAAACACTGCAGCACAAAAGGAATAATTTTCCTTGGCTTTCTCTTTCTGTCTATGTTCTTTTAAGTTATAAATTTTCGTTTCAATCAAAGAATTTGAGAGATATTGCGTTTAAAAAAATATTTTTTTTTTCTTAATTGGGGGTTAAGATCTAATGAACGAACTCATCCAAGCCATTAACAAAATAAGTGTAATTCCCAAATATGGTTCAAATCAGTGAAGTATTTTTTGAGTTATCGGTTGGATATATATATATATATATATATATATATATATATATATATATATATATATATATATATAAACATTTTAGCTGATTTGAAGAAATTTTCCGAAAGTCTCATCATCGATACCTCCATATTAGTGACATTTCTTAATGAAAATTCACTAAAAACAACTATGATGTGGTATTGCTATTAAAATAGTTCAATATACCTCCGTCCATAAAAGCTAAGAGTAACAAAATTAATTCAAATTATTATAATACGTTATATTGGCAAAAATCTTAAAATTTATACTGCACACGATAATTCTTGGTGTTAAAACTAACGTTTTACTCGTATATTATCGGTACATTATAACCCTAGGAGCATATTAAATGGTAATGATTTACGTGCCATATGCATTATGTTATGAACTATTTAGTCAAGTTAAAGCGTTTTCCAGTCATTATCATGCATGCGCCATCCAGGCAGTGCATCAAAGGTCACAGACAGAGGCAGCAGCAGCAGCAGAACCGCGCGACACCAACACCATACATTGGGAGTATTATTAGAGCACTCTACTATGCGATGTGCAGCTTATCGGCAGATGCCCATATTGCACCAAACAGCATTACATTATCTCCATCCCTGCTGACCCACATTCTCCATTCTCCATCCTCTCTCGCCTGTTGACACTCCTTCACTCATGTTTATGTTCCAGCACAGCCCTACCCTTTATTACCCTATCCGAATGAAATTAGCAAACGCTGACTCTACAGTGAGTGTTACAGGTTTCACAGATCTCTGTTGTGATTTTGATTAGTCAGATAGTCAGAAGAACGTGACAGACTAACGTGCAGAATTAACACAGAGAAATCTGTTTTGAATTGTTTTACAGATCATTTCCTTCAACACCCGATCATATGGATAGGTACTCACCCACTAATTCCTCATCGCGCCCCTTTTGTTTTGTATCAATCTCGCAAAATATATCAACCTTTCGTGCATTCATCTCTTGCAAAATATCATTTGCCTTACCTCTCACACACTATACATGCCAGGTAGCAATTTTCCAAGTTGTTGCTGGGTCGTCATCACGTGATGGACCTAGTCTATTCAGCCACCATCGTCCATCAGAACTTTGGCTGTCCGAGGCCCGAGGCTTTACTTGTGGTTTTCGTAGTGTTTAAATATGTAGAAGTGGAACGAGTCGTAGAAAAAAATGATGAGTTCGCCCCAGATTTCTTTAAATAAGCGCGAGCTAGGCTTCCTAGGACACCTATCTAAGGTCAGTTTCAGTTTCAATTTTCATATATATTATATATATACATATATACATACATACATACATATATATATATATATATATATATATATATATATATATATATATATATATATATATATATATATATATATATATATATATACATATGTATAGTGTTACAAAGCACTTCAATAGACTAGGTGCGGTGTTGCCACATCTCCAGAACTTCCCCAAACATCTGGGAATTTTTACACAATCTGGCAACACCGCCTCCCCACCCCCTGGGGGTGCCTGGGGTGACCCCCCCACAGGCGAAGTCTCAACCCTCTAGGACCAGAAATAACGAAGTTACCAACTTGTACCCCGTCGGAACGGAAAACTGAGGTCTGCACATTCCGAACACCCTGTATATACACCCTGTATGCGCAGAGAACCCTTACACCCTGTATACGCAGAGAGATCTTATATTACGAGAAACACCTCTTGTGTAACATAGGAGTGATGACCACATTTGGATCATCCTGTATATACATCCCCCTGTATACACACGGGACCGATCTGTATTCACAGAACCTTCTAGTAAAAGAAGGTCCTGGAACATTCTGGAATGGAACGCTCCAGAAACATGGTGGAAGGTACGGCGAGTATATAAACGCGAAAGCAAGCCAGCCAGACAGTTCAGTAAGATAATGTTGGAGTGACTCGAAGAAGCAGTAACTAGTGTGAAGTAAAGACCGTAGTTTCAGTATAGTGACTTGTGTGCAGATTAGTAACTAGTGTAAGGCCAGATAAACTAAGTGTTTTGTGAGAGAGACATTCTATAACTTTTATTGTATCCATATTTAGATAGTAAATAAAGTTGTTTTGTTAAAATTTAAAGTCTCACTTATCCAGAACCCGGAGAAAACGCAACAATATATATATATATATATATATATATATATATATATATATATATATATATATATATATATATATATATATATATATATAAACATATCGTCCCCTTAGAGCAGAACTATTCTATGCCCAAATGTTTTCGTTTTTGTATGCTATGTACGTATTTTGGGTTGCTTTATATGCTGCAGAAGTATTATATGTCTATACCAGCGATAATTGCCGAAGATTACCAATTGAAAATTAGTTGTGTATGGGTGTACGTAGATCGACCTGGCTGGACAGAATGAGGTCACCCTCATCTGGGTGCCGGGCCACTCGGGGTTCAAAGGCAATGAAGAAGCTGACAGTCTCGCGAAGAGAGGGTCAGCAGAACAATTTATGGAACCAGAACCGGCTCTAGGCGTGACAAAGATCACTGCTAGTGGAGCCATTAAGTCCTGAGTCAGAAGCCAACACAAAGTGTACTGGGCAGACTGTCCAGGACTCAGACATGGGAAGTCAATAATTGACGAACCCAGTTCAAAGAGAGCTGCGGAGCTGATAAATCTTAGCAGAGGACAGCTCAGAAATATAACAGCTCTCTTGACGGGACACATGGCCGTCAAGAAACACCTGCATAAAATGGGGCGGTTCGTGGGGGACTTCGCATGCAGACTCTGCGGCGAGGGGGAGGAATCAGCCCAGCACATCTTGTCAAAAGACAACTAATTTAAGGTCAGTCTAGACCGGAGACAGAGCATTATAAAACCTCACCTTACCAATCGCTGTGCAGACTAGTTCATGCCAAGAGACTAAGGGCATGCACAATAAGCCAAAGGTTGCAGTGCTATCGGGGCGGCAAAGCCGCTGACGAGCCCTGAGGGAGAAAAAAAGTTCGAGGCGCAGCAAGTGCGTTATCGTAGTGAATTTTCATTAAATATTCCAAATGTGAATAACTCAATAGGCAACATATCCACCAAATTTCATTAAAAAGGCTTTTTAAATTTCAAGGAAATTTTTTTTTCGGAAGAAAACTCAAAATTTTCCCCTAAAACTTTGTCAGATATTCCTGGCTAACGAAGTCATCCAAGCCATTAATAAAAGAAAGGTACTTGCCGAATTTCATCTAAATCGGTTAATTATGTTTTAAGTTGTCGGTTGGATACATACATTATATATATATATATATATATATATATATATATATATATATATATATATATATATATATATATATAAGAGAAAGACTGGACGCAGCAAGTGCGTTATGGAAGTGAATTTTTAGAAAAATGCTTTGAATAGCAAATATGTCTTTTTAATGCAAACAGTCATCAATTTGGTTACCGGTATAACCTATATAGTAGAAAGAATGTGCCATATTTTATCAAAATAACTTATTGTTTCAAAATGTACAACAATTTTCCGACAATAAACTTTAAATGTTGGTTTCCTAGCCAACAAACCTTAGGTTAATAGCAAACTGAGTTATTGAAATTTGAAGCATTTAATAAAAATTTGCACCCCAAAACGCACTTACTGCGTCTCGATTTTTTTCTTACAAACATATTTCGATAAAAAATGCAATAAAATAAGGCTGTTCGAAAAAAAATTGTAGGGATCACCAACGACTTATGGGCCAGCCTGTGATTGTCAAAATAATTTTATAAGATGCAGCTCAAGACACTCTATAATTAACTTATACAATTTTTTCTCGTCTCTGTATAATAATTATTATATTAACCTTTACCGTAGAAATGCGTCACCCTGTATATATGTAAACAGATAAAAACTGAACGTAAACCCGGATATGGATTCTAGGGGGCCTAGTTTGCGCTCATTTGAAGAAATCTTTTTAAAATTCTAAAGTCGCGGTCTCCTCATTGACGATTTTTTTGTACGAAAATTAGCTAAAAATTATGGACTGTTAAACCATAAACTTAACTAAACAGAGAAAATAACTAACATGCTGCATATCAGCCCTTTTTGTAAAACTTCGATCCTTTATGTGTTGACAAACATAACAAACACTGTTTAGTCCACCCACTAACATTAATAAAATCGTAAAGGAATAATTTCCACTTGTATATTAAAATTCTCAAATAACACAAATAATTTGTCAACTGAAATTAAAACAGATAAACAGTCTAATACTATTATGATAAACGTCAGTTACATCGTGTAACTGACCTGCGCAATAATATCAAATGTTCCGTTGCCAGGTAACGGCTCAGACATACTAGATCTCATATGCCTATAAGCCAGTTTTTGGCATTGTCAATGAAACGCGGTGATATTAAAAATAAACGTTTCAAATTTGAATAGCTCAATTTTCTGTTAACCTAGAAAGCTGAATTTGGTACATAGTTAGGTCTTTCCCAAAGCAACATGTGCACAAAATTTCATCGAAATAGCTTGGTAATGTCCGGAGAAAAAAAAAATTCGGAAGAAAACTCAAAATTTTCCCGGAAAACCTTGTCCGATTTTCCTGGCTAACGAACTCATCCAAGCTATTAATAAAAGAAAGACACTTGCCGAGTTTCATCAAAAATCGGTTAATTATTTTTTGAGTTATCGGTTGGATAAAATTTTTTGCAAAGTCTCACCATCGATACCTCTCTATTAGTGAATTTTTTTAAAAATAAAAATTCACTAAAAATGGGTGTATGCACAATAAGCAAAAGGCTGCAGTGCTATCGGGACGGCAAAAACGCGGACGAGCTCTGAGGGGAAAAAATGGGTGTATTTCTGCTTGGGGCAGTACTATTTCAACCACAGAAGAGTGCACATCGTTAGCCGTAACAAAGAGAAACGATGGACATGGACTAGTTATTGTCTTGTTATGGATCAGTTTGGTTTTTTTTTTGGTTTTTTTTGGTGGAATTGTTCTCATTTCATATTTTAGTGATATAATATTGTATGTTATGGACATAGACTTTTTCTGATTTGTATACTATTCTGGTTTTTGAGTAAAAAAATGTTAACTCCAAGAGGAACGAAAATTGTAGATGTGAGTAAGTAAAGTAAGTAAATAATGAAATATTTTGCTTTAGGATATTCCACAAAAGACATCAGAAATCCAAAATGAAGACTTAAATAATATCTCTTCTTTTCCTAAATACTTCAAGTATTAGTGCCCAAACGGTCAGAACAGTTTTTAATAAAATAAGTTCTGCAGGAAACGTTACAGAAGACCGGAGAGGTAAAGCCTGTAAAAAGTCATTGTTGGACGTGTCAGTAAAACAATCAGTTCGGAACCACATCAATATGTTCGAATTAATTGATAGGCACTATTGTAGACAGAAAACATGCCGGAAATACTTGCCTCCAACATTTAACATTTCTAAAATGTTTACGTTGTATGAAGAATATTAGGTACACTTGGAGAACACCCAAATAACCACAACACATTTATGTGTTGTGGTGATTTGGGTGTTCTCCAAGTGTACTTATTAGAGATACGTTATACTTGTCCAGTCTCGGACATTTATTCTTATCTTGTTCAAGAAGTTATTATTAAAAAATGGAGTCATAAATATAAAAGTGACGACAAAGGTCAATACTACAAAAGTATTCAAATACTTCCACCCATAATATCATGGTTTAACCAATTATCTGTAAGTAGATCTTTAGTAACATTTGTAGGTTAAGATTCGGACACGTTATAGTACCTCAATATCTGTACAAAATAAATAAAAGAGATAATCCAAATTGTGAGTGTGGTGAGATTGGGGACCCGGAACATGTGCTTCTAGCTTGTACCATGTCTGACAAAAAATTAAAAATTAAATCTTTTTTAGATGATATAATTGAGACGAAGATAGTTCCCAGTCCTTTTAATCTTTCTCACTTACTAGAAACTAGAAATGTACACATATATAGAAGTATTCTACTACATATTACAAATCTAAAGATTCATTTTTAAATTTGGAAACCTATTACTAGTAGCCAGTGTATCGTCATCTGCATGTGTGTGTGTGTATGAATGTGAATGTTTATATGTACGAACGGGATTTTGTGTGAGTGTTTAGATTAAAAAGGAGTTAAAACTGTTACTAAAGAATCAAATAATATAAGTGTTAAAACCCAATAAAAATAATAAAAATGTAAGAAAATAGAATCTAGAGTCCTATCGTTTTTCCATATGTCTTCCCATTCTTACCAGGGTCCTCTTGTGTGTCTTTAAAGTTGTCTTGATCGACCCCAAGACATGAAGATTATATCCCAGTCTTATCCCAATAAAATTAAGTACACAAAATAGTAGTAACAAAATTAATAAGAATTTCAATCCAAGGCAAATGATTGTGTGCTTGCACATATATAAAATAAAATAAAACAAATAATTTGTGTAATTCAGTGCCTGTCAGAATGATTAATTTATGTATTGAAATACATGGTGATCTGAAAAAACAAACAATTCATATTTATATATGTTCGTATTACCACACTAGGTATTATTCAGACAGATATATCCCGGACATATTTTTTTAAATCACAGAAAAATGTGTAAATGGCAACCTGCCGCAGCCATATACTGCCTAACTAACTAACTACTTATTAGTGCTCATCACAGGTTTCAGTTTTCACATAGTGAAGAATATTGTCTGGAAAGTAACATTGAAAAGAAAGCTACAGAGGGCATGTACAGACATATTTTTACTACCGAATTTAACATAACATTTTTTCTATCGAAAAAGGATATTTGTGATATTTGTCATGAGTATGAGAACAGTTGCCCAGAAGAAAAGTTAGTAAAGAATAAAGAATACGAACAGCATGTGGAAAATAAGAGCGTAAAAGTTTTAAAATATCAACCAAAATTATCTGCTGCGATATTAAATATATCACTTCAGGAAAGTAACAATATCTCACAAATTATGCTACTTAGGTATAGGGCATAGTTAATAGAAGTTACAGAGCTATGTATGTAGAATGCTTTGGAATAGAAATATAGGGTGTTCCATTTGAAAAAATCAAGTTATACCCGCTTGAATTTCCATATATTGTTAGGCTATAAACGCACACCCTGTATAAAAAATATATTTTCATTCCAATAATTTTGCAAGACATAGTTACCAGCAATCTGTTGAAAATATATTTTCTAGATTTACACTTTACAAACATACATCAAACTATAAAAAGAGCTGCGATAACGAATATTTTTCGAAAATAGCAAATATTTCAAAAACTAATATGGCCAGGTGTAGAGAGTACTAAATAAAATCTATCCAAAATTGGATTGCCATTCTGAAAATGCAAAAATATATAGGGTGTTTCATCTAAAATAACGAAGTTGGTGGCGACTTCCGGTATAACCGGAAGCGCTAGAGTAGTGCAACTATTTTAATCTGAATGTGAATATCGTATAATTTTTTTTTTTTTGTTCCCTCAGGGCTCGTCCGCGGCCTTGCCGCCCCGATAGCACCGCAACCCTAATATCGTATAATGGCCGAATACAAATTTTCAGCTCTCAAATCGGATGAGAAAGTCATAAACTTCTAATGAGCACTTCTCAGCAATCACCCTATATATATATATATATATATATATATATATATATATATATATATATATATATATATATATATATATATATATATATATATATATATATATATATATATATATATATATATATATATATATATATATATATATATATATATATATATATATATATATATATATATATATATATGTCGTCTCACAGGTTTAAGTCGCTGCCCTCATGCCCCAGATGGTGGGCGGGACTTCCTTCGCTAAACTCATGGTACTGTTGATCCGATGACAAATCAAACTGTGCCCGTTATGCCAACAGTAGCCACATTTAGTTGTAGTTCCTTAAAATCAGTTTAGTTTTAAGTTAACACCTGTAGTATATATATACATGTATATGTATATGTATGTATATATATATATATATATATATATATATATATATATATATATATATATATATATATATATATATATATATATATATATATATATACGGATGCGCAATGACTTTAGCACTGATCTCGATATTAATGTCATGTCCTTTCGGTCTCGCCATGCACGACCGATTTAAACTTTCTTCTATTTTCCTCAATCAAGCCGGGTCGTGATTTGGTGGGCGGTATGTTGTGTTCTAATATTGCCAGATCCTCACACTCAATCTCCCCGAATTCAACCCTGCCCATTCCCATCCTGAAAACATCCCTTGATGCCCACAACAGCCACCAGAGGCGCATGTACGACAGCGGCGCTCCTGTAACGGTTTTCAAGCAGAGCCACCAGAGGCGCAGGTAGTTCCGCTTTGAAAGGTGTCATCAAGCGTCACCAACCAAGCGAAGCAGCCACGAGATAACTCAGGACTTGATCACTTCATCATCCGGAGGCCAGTCAACATCGTAACGAGCTCGGTTTCAACCGGGTCTCGGTGATAAGTAGTCAGCAGTTCATATAGTTTCTTGGCCATTTCGCGGTCCGTGAGCCTCGCGTGGAAAAATCATTCCCCGAGCGACTGACATGTGGGAAGAAGCGCACCACGTGTTTGTGAGTCCGCGCTGTCACGCCAGGTACCAGCGACAGCTTCCGCGTGTTGGGTACGGCAACCTACAACCTACCCAGCTTCAATTGTAACATACCTTTTAGCGAATTTTAATCAAGAAAAATTCGCTAAGAGAGGGGTCACGATGAAAAGCTTTTGACAAAATTCCCTCAGATTGTTATTTAACTGGGGGATTCAATCATTTATTAAAATACCCTATTCTTATAGCTTTATTAACGGACCCAAATACAGTTTTAGCGCATCATAAATATATTATGCTGTCGCATAATATAGCTGAAATTTAAACAAAATCAATCCAAGTCTATAAAAATGATTCTAAAATGGTTTCTTTTATCTTTAAACTTAAACATGAGACGTCATATAAGACCGAAACAGTCGTGGGATGTGTTTCACTGGTAATTTTACTAAATCTGTAATGAATAATTGTTACGTATACTTTGAATACAATATCCCGGGCATGAAGCCGATCTAAAGTATCTCGTAAATAAAACGTTAGTTGACTTGTGGCTAGACGGCGCAGGGGGTTTCGCGCTTGCGTCCTAAGCAGATCGAATCCAGCCCGATGAATGTACGTTTTTTTTAATGTATTATTTTGACATTTGTAGAAACAATAGTGCACAGATTTCATAAGTTTTGAACAAGATCTCATTTTTGTTTAAAACGCCTAAATAAGTTTGTCACCTTTGAGTCTGAAATTATAATTTTGTTATTTTTGATATTAAATAAACCGGTTTGATTAGGTTGACTAAAACGAAATCATACTGGTGATTAATAAGGAAAAAATAACAGCTACGTTTATAATTTGGCAGATACCTTACTTTTCTAAATATGAATTAAGTTTCCGTCTGGAAATTTTCTGTATAACTTTAATGAAATTTGTAATACAAGTTTCTTTTGAAGAGACTTACACTATCTGCAGATATAGCAAAATTGAGTTCTTTAGCTTAATAGAAAATCAAGTTTTGGGCATTTTTGTCAAAAGTTAGGACGCAAGATTTATTCGATAATAGAGAGATATCGATGGTAACACTTTCGAAAGAATTCTTCAAATGTGCGCGTACTAGGACCTTTAAAATCGATCTTCAAGGTCTGTGTAAGTTTAAAGTATTAACTTTACTAATATGCCGTATAATAATAGTGTACAATTCTTATGAAAATTCGCTACTATAACGCACTTGCTGCGTCCCGAAATTTTTTATTGTGTTATTGGATCACAACATTCATTTGTGTATGTAACTTTGTAACTGTGATTAAATTGTTATTACGCCACAAGCAAAAATTCCTCTCGTCCTTCTCGAGTATATAAACGGGTAATTAAACCACTATCTTATCCCAATCTGCTCCGTACACAGAGACATCAGCGATATTCGTGAACTGCACGTTGTATTAATCACCCTTTATCGGTGATGAATTCATACTTATGCCTGACAACGCCCGGCCTCATATCGTTAGATTGTGCAGAATTATCGAGAAGAAGTGGGTATTGAAACAATTAGTTGGCAAGCAAAGAGCAGCCATTTCCTGTATTCCCAAGAATGCAGCTACTACATATATAAAGATAATCAAAATCGCGTGAGTAGTTTGGAAAATATTGAAGATTAAAGTTGACGTGCGAACAAACTGAAGTTAGTTGGCCAAAAATCAATGGCTTTAAAAAGTACAAGATTAACAAATCGCGTTGTTGACTAATACAATATTGACTGGAGCTCGTCACAGCTTTATAATTAGATTAGTGAAATTTATATTGGGCCACATTTGTATACACTTAATTTTCACCAGATCCCAGTCCTAAACTTCACCGCTACAACGATCAACGAATGGCATTCCCTGTTAAGCTCCCCCTAAACCCCAACACATCAAGTCACATAACCCACAAATAGGGCATTGTTTTTAGTAAGTCGCATGTGTCGCTATCTGCGTACAAGCCCGTCCATTATAAAACCCCATATAACATCAGACTATCAGACTGCCGGCTTCAGCTTACGCCTTGTGTGCCACACTTCTGTACCCTACAGCCCCATCATACTCAACTGATCCATTGCCGGCAGCCGACATGTGTTTCCCTGCAATAAATGTGTTCATAACTATTATGGACTTTATTTTAGAACAGGCAAACCATACAGAAGCTGCATGGTTGTAAAACGTTCATGAGGCTATTAAACTGCGGGATATATCTGACTGGTTAAGACTAGAAACACAATCTTTTAAAAAATGTAACTGCTCATCGTAGCATAAACAATTTATTACTAACAAACTCTTTTATCTCACCATAGAATCAAATCTGTGGATCTGTGATTTTGTTTTTAGATATATTCCTTTCAAAATTTTTTCATTGTGAAGGCTGCCAAATTTTGGCAACCATTATATATATATATATATATATATATATATATATATATATATATATATATATATATATATATATATATATATATATATATATATATATATATATATATATATATGTATGTATGTATGTATGTATGTATGTATGTATGTATGTATGTATGTATGTATGTATGTATGTATGTATGTATGTATGTATGTATGTATGTAGGTATGTATGTATGTATTTTTTTTCATTTCACACACCACGAGGACTTCAGCCTAAATACTATCGTACCGTGGGTGTCGACAAGGGGAAAAGAGGCAACTTGTAAATTCTGGACTTGAAGGTTTGGAGGTTCGGGGGAGAAGGAAAGACATGTGCCGGTAAGGAATTCCACAACTTGAAAGTCCTCGGGACAAAAGAGCGGGCATAACAAGATGTTCTATGTCTGGTGACCTGGACAGTAAAAGGGTGCATTCGCTCTGTTCCCCTGGTAGATCTGTTGGGGGCAGCAGGTGGAGAAACTATGGAAGAAAGCTCCTCTGAGCAGTGCCCGTGCAGATATCTATAAAAGAGAGAGAGAGAGGTCACCAACGGCATGTCGGTGGGCAAGAGATGGCAGCCTTTGGGTGAAGGTAGGGTCACCGATGACACGTATGGCTCTCTTCTGAATGGAGTCCAGGATAGCGAGTGTAGAAGCGGCAGCAGCACCCCAGATGTGGGAGCAGTATTCGAGGTTTGGTCTTATTTGTGAAGTATATAACGTATATAGATTAGCTGGTGAAAAGTATTTGCGAGCCCGGAAGAGGAAACCTAATTTTTTAGCAGCCGCTTCTGCAATTGATGTGACATGATGGTGCCAATTGAGATTTCGATCCACAGAAATGCCAACAAGTGAAAAGGACTCATTACTTTGAATAACTTGGTTGTTTATTATGATGGGTCTAGGGCTGGTGTATCTCTTATGAGAAAGAAAGCAAGCCTGTGATTTGGTAGGGTTGAATTGTACAAGATTTCTACTTCCCCAGTCTAATATTGTTTTGGAGATCCACGGAGATAGAACTCTCCGTGAGTCTGCGATCCTCATGTAAGTGGGCTAAAGAGACAGGCTTAGAATATTGTATATTTGAGTGGAAGGTGCTGTCGTCCGCGTAACTGTGAACTGGGTTGGAAGTGCTAGAGAGGAGGTCATTGATATGGAGAAGAAACAAGGTAGGGGCTAAAGCTGAACCTTGAGGAACTCCTACATTAATGGGATACAGTTTAGAGGAATGGCCATCCACGACAACAGGAATGCTCCGGTTGGAGAGGAAGTTTGCTGTCCACGTACAGAGTTTTAGTGGTAGGCCATGGGCCGGTAGTTTATTAAGCAGCGCTGCGTGCCAGACCTGGTCGAATGCTTTGGATATGTCTAGAGCGACAATCTCGGATTCACCGTGTAGTTCCATAAATTGTTCCAAGAATGAGTGACAAAGGAAAGGAGGTCGGCAGTTGCTCTGCGCTGACGAAATCTATACTGCCTGTCGTGGATTAGACTGTGTTTTTCAAGGAATTTTAGTATGTATATATCACACCGATAATTCAAAAAATAATGGGACGATTTTGCTGAAATTTGGCAGGTGTCCTCCTTTTGTAAGCGGGTTAGATAAGTTCGTTTGGCAGGAAAATCAGACCAGGTTCTCCGGAAAAATTTTGGGTTCTTTTACCTCCAAAAATAACAAAGCTATGTTACAAGAAACAAATTATTAGCATTAAATTTTTTAACTGTTTGGTGCCAACCATTTCTACCAGAACACACTTGATGCGTCCAGACATTTTTCATTTTTTGAATTACAATTTAGGTTTATGCACATTAGTTAATCAAATGTTCTTTTGTCCGTTGTGTAACAGTAATACAATTTAATTTTATAAACAGTAACAAGCTGACCAGTTAATGTTAAAATGACTGCTATAATCCAAAATTATGTATCTGTTAATTGCAATCAGGAGAAATTCGTGGAACTCTACCAAATATTCACTATGGAAATACAGATACAGAATGTTATTATTTTGACTGCATAATAAGCGTTAGATTGCAAACGGTTCTGATAGTGGCACATTCGTCATAAATAAACGGTAAATTCAAAAAAAAAACGGCGGTCATAAATCCTAAATTAGACATTCTCACGGCAGCAATTGGAATTACAGAAAAATCGTTTGACTGCAGTAGACATTTCATTCTAACCATTTCCATTGTTTCCATGGCGCACTATCAATTGAAACTTACCTGTTTTTAAGATGAAATTGGTACAAATTTCTAGAACAAAGCCTATAACTTGTAAACTCCTGACGATAGGTCTAAGGAAACCAATCTGATGTATACACAATTAAAATTCTGCATTCAACACGAAGGAAAATCGGCATATGCTTCTATTTAAGATGCGGAAGATAATTGAGTTCAAAGTTGACTTAATTTGACAAGCAATTGTAAACACCTGTGGATACTATATACAGGTGTGCCCAGCTGCAACATATCGGAATTGAAAAAAAAACAATCGTCGAGACACGTCGAAACAGCAAGTGCGTTATGGAAGTGAATTTTCATAAAAATGTTTTTAATAGCAAATATGTCTCTCTACAAGCAGGCATCAATCTGGTTACCTGCATAGTCTATTTTGTGGAAACAATGTACCATATTTAATGAAAATAACTTATCTTGGGTCCCTAGAATCCAAAACCAAGGTCCGTTAATATATATATATATATATATATATATATATATATATATATATATATATATATATATATATATATATATATATATATATATATATATATATATGAATGTATGTATCCGAGCGATAACTCAAAAAACACTAAACTGATTTCAATCAAACTTGGCAACTTGACAAAAATCTTGTTTGGGCGAAAACCAAGGTCGAGTTCGTTAATCAGCCTTTATGCTCAAGTTTTCCGGTGGAAAATCAGGGAAAACTTTTTGAAAACGCTTTATTTTTGTAAGTATCAGAGTAACTGGAATGAGACTTTACACGTAGCTAGAAATAGTGCAAATAAACCTATGTTGTGAATTGTAAGTTATTTGGTACACAATATTTAGAGTTTTTCCAAATTAAAAATAAAATCCCAAAGACATGCGTTGAAACGACTTAGTGGTTAAAGTCCAATGGCCGACAGACAAAGTAGCTAACTGACACGCGTAGATTCATTCATACAACAAGTATAAACCATACATCAACGGTAACCAAACTAAATATATATCAGGCATAAAACATGCTACCCGCACCAACAATCGTGAAATCTCGGCCGCAATTATGGAAAATGACAGACGACATGAAATCACAAATTTGCCAAGTGATTGTTATTTAACTAGGGAATTCAATCAATTATTAAAATTGACTATATTTGTAGCTTTATTCACTACCGCAAATACAGTTTTAGCGCAGCATAGATATATTATGCTGTCGCGTATATAGTAGAAATGTAAACAAAATCAAGTCAAGTCTATAAAAATGATTATAAAATAGTTTCTTTTATCTTTAAACTTAAACATAAGACGTCATGTAAGACCGAAAGAATCCTTGAATGTGTTTCAGTGGCAATTCTACTAATTCTGTAATTAATTGTTACGTATAATTTTCATATACTACCCCGGGCATGAAGCCTGTGTCAAGTATCATGTAGACAAAACGTTAGTTGACGTATTAACAGATAGCGCTTTGGAAGCGTGCTGGACTGCTACGCAGAAGGTTGGATGATCAATTCCCGAAATCATTCAGGCGACTAATAAGGAAAAATAACTGCTACGTTTATAGTCTGGCAGATACTTTACTTTTCTAAATTTGAATTAAGTTTTGTTCCGGAAAGCTTTTGTAACTTTAATGAAAATTTTTATCCAATTTCTTTTATCTACAGATATAGCAAAATTTAGTTCTTTAGCTTCATGGAAAATTGAGTTTTGGGCATTTTTGTCAAAGAAAGTTGGAACAAGATTTTTTTTGATAATGGAGAGATATCGATGGTAACACTTTCGAAATAATTCCTCAAATGTGCGCGTACATATATTTAAGTGATTTATACCAGGTTGAAAACTCTGGACAGGTCATTAGCGTTTAAGAGAAAGAGAGAGCGAGAGAGAGAGAGAGAGAGAGAGAGTGAGAGATAGAGTATGCGGGTGCAAGGGGTTGAGAATGTGTGTAGGTAGCTCTCTCTGTGTGGGTGGATGTGGTGGTAATTTCATTTTGTTCACAATGAGAGTTTGTTTTTCGGGACGCATTTCTGGTCAATCACCCACAAGGTGCAAATCTATACTGAATTTTGCCGACGCACAGTCTCTGACTTTGTCGGTCTGTTATTATTTGCCGGTGGTGTATAAAAAGGGGGAAACGGGTAACCGTGGAAAAAAAATGTCCATGTTGATATTGTTATTTGTTGTTAAAAAATCAGGCTGGGTATTGTCGAGTGTCGATTTGAAAAGCCGCGGATTTGGTTTGAAAATTGTAATAGAAGGATTTGCAAAATTTGTGTGCATGTGTGTGTGTTTAAGAGAGAAAAAGAGAGAGAGAGAGAAAGAGTATGCGAGTGTATAGGATTGCGAATGTGTAGGTAGTTCTCTGTGTGTGGGTGTATGTGGTGGTAATATCCATTTGTTCACTATGTGAGTTTAGTTCAGGACACATTTCTGTTCAATCACCAACAAGGTAGGCAAATGTATGTTGAAGTTTACCGACACACAGTCTATGACTTTGTCGGTTTACTATTATTTGCTGATTGTGGAAAAAAATGTCAATATTAAATAGGTTATATTGTTGTTGTATTGTTTGTTAAAAGCCAGTCTGTATATTATCAGTAAATAAATTATTATTATTATTACTTGGACCTCTAAAATTGATCTTCGAGGTCTGTGTAAGTTTAAAGTATTAATTTTAGTAATATGCCGTATAATAATAGTGTACAATTCTTATTAAAATTCACTACTATAACGCACCTGCTGCGTTTTTTATAGAGCGAATACTCGATCATTTGAAGCCAGGAAAGAAAAGTAGCTGATGGTGAAATTTCCACCTACATTTTTTTCCATAGAGCAGAAATGTCGGGTATTGCTTGTACAAGAAACGACTTTGTCCCTTATAGATTAGTGGAAGTTGTTTTCGGCTTGATCACCAATATTGCAAGAAAGTTTCTTAATTTCCAATACATACCTTTTAGCCAGTACAACTTTATTCATAGAGTTACAATTTTTTTCTTTAACTTATGCCAACTGCTTAACAATGAATTCCACAATGGAGTGCATTTGAATGAAAATTATTATTACTATTATTTATTTATACTAATTATACATTGTAACATTTGACAACTTGTGCTACCATATCGCACTTGTTGCATGAGTACTTTCTTGTTATAAGATCTCAAAACATAATAAAAATCCGTTAAAAAATGTCACTAACGCCACTGAGTTTTCACAGCTCATAGCCCAGAGAAGCGTTTTGGCACCTCAACGTCATGTAGATTGCGGCATTTACATGCACAGAAACAGCTGCCAGCATGAAAGATTGGGAGATGTTGGTAGTAGGGGCAAAAGGCTTCATCTGAACCACTCAGCGGCTGCAGCAGTTCCCCGCTCAGCAGACATGAATGTGTATTCCATCTCCCACAGGCTTCCAACAAACTAAATCACAACCTAAATAGAACCTAAATACACCAGACAGTCGAGCGTTATTACTCGCACAACAATCTACGACACAAATCCAGATTTGTTGTTCTCTCACATTCTCGACAGGAGAATAAGAACACTGTCTCCCTTGAATGGGATATAACTACAGCTTTGTTCGTTTGAACATTTTGCTAGAAAAGTAGTATTAAAAAAGCAAGGTGGGAGAATCACAAAGATAAGTCGGATATCCCATAGTATTTTTAAATTGTAATAATACAAACCATAAATTGGGAAACTTTTATTTATTTTTATGTTAAAAGTAATTAGTATAAGTGTGCGGGCTGAACCCCGTCTCCCGGGCCTAAATTTTATGAGAAACTCACTGACGAAAACAAAATTGTGCTACCACATATCATTTTGCCGCTAGAGGGCATTTCTCGAATTTGATCGATTTTTTGATGTCCTATAACTTTTTTATTTTTAAAGATAATTGATTTCTGAAAAAACTTTCTTAGCAGTTTCTGATGTAGACGAAGCTGGTGTAGTTTGTTTTAATACAGGCTGCTTGAAACTTTTACTTGCTTATGGGACACAGTATATTTTTACATTTTCTTGTAGTTCTTTAAATCATCTTTTCAAATATATATATATATATATATATATATATATATATATATATATATATATATATATATATATATGTATGTATGTATGTATGTATGTATGTAAATCTATCAGAGAGAGAGAGAGAGAGAGAGAGCAGTCACATTTTTGATAAAGAGAACAATGCCAGAATCCTTCATCCTTCAAGTTTTGACACCGAATAATTCGTCCTAGAAAAAATGGAGATCTACAAATACTTAAATGGCTCCAGCGGCAACGTCGTCAATGTTTCCAGCACCAATGCTATGAACTTTTCTTTTATATACAGACAACTAATTGAGTAGCGTCGCTTACTCAGTGGAAATTAATTCCAACCATGGTACTGGCTAAGCGTACTTAGTTTGGTTACGTTTTGGTTCTGTTCCTTGCCATTGACATGTCCTCTTGCTCAAGTGTCATTTGTCACTTCTGTCACCTGTCGACTCTGTTTTTATTCATCCATCCAATTTAACAATTTGTCTTTTAGAGGTGCACAGACTACATTTTGCTGTTTTAAAAGACGCCCAGTTTTATATTCATGCTTTTGCTACATCAAGTCTGGAGATGCTGATATTCTGTCCTTCGTCTTTTGTGTGGAAAACCGAACACAATAGATGAAATGCAAACTTTGGGAATTTCGCATGCAGTACAGTTTCTGTAATACAAACAGAAACCGTAAGTATTACATGCCAGATAGGCCCTTTCATTTCTTTTTTAAGTCAGTTTGTTAAAATATTATCTGGAAGTTTTGCTCAGCTGTGCGGCCTGCTTATGTGTTGTGTTCGTCCCTTGCTTTAATTAGTTCTTAACTTTTTTACCATACTGGCTCCTTCAGAGTGTTACTGTGGGACCTAGTCCTTTCTAATGTGAAAATGCTGTTTTTAACTTATGTCGGTTGTCGGCTCATTTTGCATGGCCTTTTGCAGTTTCAGCTTTGATATGTGACAATAGCTTTGTAGACCTTTACGCTTTCTATAGCTGCTAGTCGCTTTGTTAGCCCGTGTAATGCTCACATGCTAGACCTACCAGAAACCTAGTTTCTAACACAACCATATCTTATATTCTAGGTATTATGCCTAAAAAAAGGTGTTTTAAAATAAAAACTGGCTGGAAGTAATGCATTTGATTTTATCCTATAATTATGTTTACGGGCAGACTTTTTAAATAAAATGTATATAGGGTGGACACTTAAAAACGAAGACGCTCAAAAATGTAGATTTAGCTTTGAAGGGGGAAACTTTAAAACTTATTTTCAACATCACAACACCAACCCTTAAGCGGTGGTGCGGTCCACCGCTAAAATAATAAATTACAAGGAGGTCAGGTCAAGTAGCACATCATTGTAAAGCTGGTATATATTACTTTTCAACGGTACCTTATTTTCTAAATTTGTAGCAGTGGGTTCTGAGGAATTGAATTCTAAAGGTGAATAATTTATTTACCAAAACCTTACATGCCAGTTTATCAAATGTTCAAATTTTCCACCACCAGCCTCCATACAATAATACAAAATAGTACAAGTTTGGTTCAAAACATCGGCACATGTTCTGTACCATTACGGGAGTGACATTCGTTTAAGATTCGCTGGAGTAAACATTGTAAGACATCGGCCTCAGTAGAACCTCTTCTCCCAACCCACCGACTTGGAAGGCTGTGGTCGGAATAATGTCGGGCAGGCAAAGTGTAGTGTGAATGCGCTCCATCCTGCTGAAATACCAACTGGTCTTCGAGATAATGCTTATCATTCTAGATTATGTCAATTAACATTGCACCAATGATGTTTTTCAACAACTCCAAGTACACACCTTTAGTCAGATTAACAGGTAAGAAAAAAGGACGAACAATATGGTCACCAAAAATTCCAATCCAAACATTGAGTTTTTCCGGGTGTTGTGTATGAATATTGTGAAACAATCTGGGATTACAATCGGCCAAATAGCGACAATAATTATGACGATTCACGATACCCTTTAGGAAAAACGAACACTAAACCGGAAAGCAAGTATTAAAAAGAATTCGGAGCATTCACCACACGTTTACTTATCACTTCACCACGTCCATACGGCGGTCATCTTCATATGGTTCGTGTGCAAGATGGGTTTTATGACGCTTCAAAATGTTTTGAATGGCAGTTTGCCCAAAACCAGATTCACTTGCCTCGTACCCGTCCTGTGATTCAAAGCAATATGACCAAGAAACGCCAAGTCTACCGTTTCATTGCACTTTTTATTACAAACAATCTCGGTCTCTTGAAACTTTGCCACCAACTCCACAACATACTTTCGATTAACATGCTTATCTAAATATTGGTGCTACATACAGACTTGGAGACTACTTCTCTTGCTTCACTGTTAGGTTTCGTTTCTATAGGTGAAGGGCATAGCCAGCGCGTAAATTAACTGTAGCAAGAGACCCTTATGAATTCTGGGTGTTCTAGGATGTTCTTCAACGTTTCTGTGACTAGTTTCGCTGCTTGACAGCATTCTCAGACAGATACAAATTGAATTAGTACGAAATAATATGATGTTTTGATCAAAAAATTCATCAAATTGAAAATAAAATGAAACATAGATGACAGATGAGGCTTTCAAAATGTCTACGTGATGTATGTCAATATTTAATATAAAAATAGAACCAGCCTATAATAACTATGATAAAAGTTACAACAATAAAATAACTAAACAATAACAGTAATAAAGCAGCTTCTATACAACGAAAGTATCGACTTAACGATTAGAAAGTTAGAAAATAATTCATTTGACTTTTCAATATATAGGAAACAAACTTACACTGACACAACCATACCATACGATTCATGTCACAACTTTTTCACACAAGCTGTCAGCCTACCCTTCTGATACATCGTGCATTTTCAATACCTATGTCACAAAACAATTTTGAAAACGAAATTTCAATAATTAAGCAAACAGCATTTAATAATGGCTAATCTGTTAAGATAATAGATAAAATGATCGAGAGAAAAGAATACAAATTAGCGATTCATTTAATTTATCCAAATATTCGAGACAAAGAAGACAACAGATACGTTTCGATAACTTATTTTGGAACCATTTCAGAAAACATTTCAAAAATTTTAAATACCTGTACAAATACAAAGGTAGCTTTTAAATCTTATGACACGACGCGTTATTTGCTATTCAAGGCGAAAAAAAATCTTGTTTCCTGACAAAAGCTGGAGTTTATAAATTAGCTTGGACACATTGTAACGCAATCTACATAGGTCAAACTTCTAGAAATTTTAACACCCGATACAAAGAACATATTAATGCATTTAGAAATATCTACGCTGACAAATCTACATTTGCAAAACATATTACTGATACCAAACATAGACCTACAGTAAATAACCGCATACAACCACAACATTTTTGTAATGACAAACGTAAACTAGACTTTTTTGAAGCTTTAGAAGTCAAAAAGCACACACACGACAATAGCTACCTTGTTTTAAACAAGTAAACTGATTTAATGAATTCCCCTTTGTTGGATATTCTTCTTTCTAATTAAATAAGTCAAAGAAAATAAATTTAGCTATTCTTTCAAAAAAGTTGCAATAAGATAATGAGTTAATGTATGTCGATACTTTCGTTGTATAGAGACTGCTTTTATACTGTTATTGTTTAGTTATTTATTGTTGTAACTGTTATCATAGTTATTATAGGCTACTTCTATTTTTATGTTAAATATTGACATACATCACAAATAGACATTTTGAAAGCGTCATCTGTCATCTATCTTTCATTTTATTTTCAATTTGATGAATTTTTTGATCAAAACATCATATCATAACATAGCAGCATATCTTTATTTGTAGTTGTCATGATTTCGTACTAATTCAATTTTTATCTGTCTGAGAATGCTGTCAAGCAGCGAAACTAGTCACAGAAATGTTGAAGAACATCCTAGAACATCCGGAATTCATAAGGGCCTCTTGCTTCAGCTGGCTTACGCGCTGGCTACGCCCTTCACCTACAGAAACAAAACCCAACAGTGAAGCTAGAGAAGTAATCTACAAGTCTGTATGTAGTATGGACCAGTTTCACCAAATAAGGGCAACAACAATCAATGAATTAAATATTGGTGATCAAATAATTCGCTAGTTACTTATTTCAAGTAACTGTGAAAGTGGTTAAAGTTTAATTAACAGCCAAGGCTAAGCTGTTTTAAGTGTGGACAAGTACGGTAAAGAATTTATTAACAAGAAACTAAAAACTGTAATAATTTCCTGAGAACTAATGTAGCTTTATTGAAGCTCACTATGGAATAAGAATATTTACACTTTAAATATTTAATACAACAACAAAAATACCACAGTCAAAGTTCCTATACAAGAGAATGGTTTAAAACTCTGAAATAAATTGAGAGAAACACAAATATGGTGTTTTGTGAGATGCCCCTGTAAATTTTAAAGCTTTGCTGTGGTAAATTTTACTCTTATCTAATTAGGGTGACAATATTTGGGAAAAATGGTTTTAAACGTTATTTCCCCATGTTTCAGAAACAATTATACACCGGAAGTAGTATTTTCTCTCACAGATAAATCTTTATGGGCCGATGTTATTTTTCTGTAACAAAACTAGGCGTCAAAATACTAGTTTAAAGTTCCGTATGTTTCATATCTAAGCGACAGAAGCTTACTAAGCAAGCCTAGTTTTAATATATTTTGTGCTCTTGGAATACATGAATTATTGCGCTAAGCACAGGAAACTCACAAACATCAAAGGATTGCCCAAACTGTGACTCACCTTTACGTACGAATTATAGCATGAACATTTCAACCGTGCATTCCAAAGTTCGGCACCTAACACACGGGCCGGCGGTGGAAAGTGCTGTGAATGCGTACACCCACGCTTCCAGCTAGGAACCGTTAGTTATAGTAGTAGGATATGTAACGTAACACGAGAGGTTCCCCAGGGTCACCATTGGCTCACATTCACTCTCATTCATTACCTTACTCTGCACAAACTTTATGACCTCAAGCACCCAAACTTGCCCAGAGGCTTACTAAACATCGTCGGTCATCGGCTGTCTGAACTTACTTTTTATTTGCCTTTTTTTTTATCAATCAAAACGAGACCAGCACTGTATTTAATTTTTATATCTATCAACTTTATTAACGGAATGAAAATATGGGTTTCATTCAGCGTTGTCAAACGCTGAACACCCATTTGATGACTTTCAGCAATGTGACTAGAACCAAGTCAAGCCCTTTTAAGGCGATTTTTATTTTGTTAATGTAAATGATGATTGGCCGCCATTCTTAAAAATGTGACTAGCAAAATGTCACAATAGAGGATTATTATTATACACAGGTGTATCCTAACTAATCTTATATATTTGAGGTGATTCCTCTGGTCTTTTAGCGAATTTTCATTAAGAAAAATTCGCTATAGAAAGGTCACGATGAAAAGCTTTTGAAAAAAAACTTCAGATGAGCGCGAATTTGGGTCCCTAGAACCCAAAACCAATGTCCGTTAAAATTTATATATATATATATATATATATATATATATATATATATATATATATATATATATATATATATATATATATATATATATACAGGCTGGCGCATTGAAAACGAAACAGACCGATTTGAGTCCAGATAATTATATAAAACTCAACTTTGTCACATCAACCCCTTAAGGGTGGTGATAACAACCCTTATATTTTAAATAGGGGACATGGGTCGAGTGTTACATCATTTGAAAACTTTCTTTTCTGAATTCAGCACACAAATTTTTTTGGAAGTTTTATCAACTCGTTCAAAAATTATTCACAGTTGGAGTTGCAAGAACGTATTTCATTCATTGTGATAAGAAATTCACTAATTAGTCCATTTTTCGTTAAAAAAACTAAAAAACAAAACCAAACGTTCAAAAATGTTTATTCAGTTAAGTAAGTGTTGTAAATTGTTGACCACTAGCTTCCATACAAAATTACAAATTTTGTTCAAAACGAGCTCTGATATTCTGGAGCCTTTATGGAGTTATTAGACGGCATTCTTCAACAATGCGTCGTCGTAATTATTTTGACATAAAACTTAACTTTGTCACATCAACCCCTCAATCATTTGAAAGCTCTTTCTTTTCTGAATTCAGCACACTATTTTTTTGGAAGTTTTATCAACTCATTTAAAAATTATTCGCGGTTGGAGTTGCAAGAACGTATTTCATTCATTGTGATAAGAAATGCACTAATTAGTCAATTTTTCGTTAAAAAAAACTAGAAAACAAAACCAAACGTTCAAAAATGTTTATTCAGTTAAGTAAGTGTTGTAAATTGTTGACCACTAGCTTCCATACAAAATTACAAATTTTGGTCAAAACGAGCTCTGACATTCTGGACCCTTTATGGAGTTATTAGACGGCATTCTTCAACAATGCGTCGTCGTAATTATTCCAGAGACCCCGGTTCTGTTGCGTAAATTCTACTCTTTAAATGGCTCCATAGAAAGAAGTCTAAAGGAGTTAAATCTGATGATCTAGGGGGCCACTCAATAGCACCTCTACGGCCGCCCAATCCATTGCCCTGGAAACTCTCTGTTCAAAAACTCCCTAACACGTTGTGAAAAATGCGGAGGAGCTCCATATTGTTGAAACAATAATTGATTGTCTTGATAGCGATCATCATTTTCAACAACGTCAATTAGTAGAGGGTAAACGATATCTTCTAGTAACTCCAAATACGTTTCGCCACTCAAATTGTCATCAAGAAGAATTAGTCCGATTAAACGGTCTCCAAAAATGCCAGTCCAGACATTCAGTTTCTGTGGAGTTTGAGTGTGGACTTCGTGAAAATTTCTTGGATTATTATCTGCCCAATAACGACAATTATGACAATTGACTATAGAGTTTAAAAAACGTACACTCGTCTGAAAAACAGATATTGAACAGAAAGTTCCAGTTATCAGCTATTCGTGCAGTCATAATCTCACAAAACTCTAGCCGCCGATCAAAATCATCTTCATTCAATTGTTGTACAAGATGAATTTTATACGGGTGAAATTTATGATGCTTCAATATTCGCAGAATAGTTCTTCTTTTGATGTTTGAAACAGTGGCCAATTTTCTCGTGCTCGACGTTGGATCTGCAGCAATTTGTCCTAAAACTTCAATCTCAGTAATCTCATTTCTAACCGGATATTCACGTTCAGGATCCCGTTTTTTGTTGGCTACTGAATAGTCCATGGCAACAGTACATGTCATATTCAACTGACAAATTATTTTGACAAATGTCAGATCTACTTTCAGTAACATGTAAATAAGTATTTTGTTGTCTGGCATGTGTAATACAAATATAGGCATGCTCTTCTTATATTCATATTTATTTTTGGCCATCACAATTTTACTCATAGAGTTGGTAGCAATTTTAGTGACTTTTGAAAATATTTCTTCAAATGAGCGCGTACTAGGCCCCATAGAACCACAGGTTAGTTTCAGTTTTTATCTGTTTTCATATTTGCCGGGTGGCGCATTTCTGGGGTAAAGCTCAATATATCAATTATTATACAAGATACCAGAAAAAATTGTATTCGTTAATCATACGGTAACTGGAGCTGCATCTTATAAAATTATTTTTACAATCAGAGGAAGGCCCATAAGTCGCTGGCGATACAATTTGTTTTCTTAATCGAACACGCCTTATATTATTACATTATGCATTTTCCTTCGAAATATAATGCATGTTTGTAAGAAAATAAATTCTGGACTCAGCAAGTGCGTTATGGTAGCGATTTTTCATAAAATGTTTCTTTGCTATTAACCTAGGTTCGTTGGCTATGAAACCTGTCTTTTCGGCAACATTTTAAGTTTATTTTCGGAAGATTTTTGTACATTTCCAAATAATACAGTTATTTTGATGAAATATGGTACTTTTTTTATTATATAGGTTATACTGGTAACCAAATTTGATGCCAGCTTTCTTGAAAAAATATATTTGCTATTAAAAACATTTTTACGAGAATTCACTACCATAACGCCCTTGTTGTGTCCAGACTTTTTTAAACCTCATGCGGATCCCAACCGTCAAATACAGCGAGAGCTTCAACAGCCAACTAACCGTGCGTAAACTGCTCGATAATAAGGTTCGTAATAACTCGACCAGATGGTTCCATTCGTGCCAACGTCCAGCTAAACGCAACCGAACAACGAAATGAATTTTAATGATAGGTCTCTAATTTAACGAATTCCTGGTGGATGTTTACTCTTTTCCTCTAACCACAGTGAACGTGTGAAGAGAGGTAATTGTTGAATAGAGGCTGTATAGAAGCAACAGCTACTCTGTCATTGTTGTCGTGTTATCTAAACCCGGCCATTGTGCTGGAGATTCAACTGGGAGCTTTTAGCGTTGTTTCTCCCACACTGATGCTTATTTTAGACTCCGCTTGCGAGCTGAGCTTATTACCCTCAAATCTCCAATCCAGGAAGTGTTTTTGTATGGCAATTTGTGCTGTGCATATAGACGTCGGTTGAATTTCTACCACTTTGTTATTTCCCAATATATTTGATTCGGATTTTATTCTGTCATATAAGGTTAGGGTGGCCGGTCACTGGGTCAATTTGGTTCGACCATCTAAACGGGTTTTTACGTCAAATAATGCGTTATTAGATAATTATTATATAGCTCAAACTATACAATATGTTTGTACAACAAGTATAAGACTTTGGCTGTACAATAACATGATTTAGTACAGTTCAGATCCAAAACTCCTTGGCCTACATTCCAAATTCGACACGCTTTGAATTTCGACATATCAAAAAATTGTTTTAGCTTACATTGCTACAATTTATGGGTAAATCATTGCCTTTATAGGCCAGTTAAATGAGGGGTCGGTCTTGGAAATAAGTGTAGCTAAGTTAAGCTAATTATTATTTTAATTGGTTTATATGACGTCACATAAAAGTATCCTGGGTTTGCACAGTCCCTCGACCACCGCGCGAGCCACAAAATCAAAAAACCGTTTCTGACTAAAGTTTTTTAACGTTTTTAAAGAATTTTTATTTTAAAATATCGATGGTGAGAAATTTATGTAAGTCACCTACCAAAATTTAGCTCTGCAGGTTAAAGGACAAAAAAGTTACAGGCGTTTAAATAAAAATATATTTGGGTTTTCCTTAAAACGTCAAAGTCGCGATTTAAAACGTCAAAATTGGTAACATTTAGGCAATGAACCTGAAACTAATACGAGCTATGGAAGGAAAATGTCTCAAAAGCAATGTTTAAGAAAGCCTGAAGTCTTATTTTCAACCGTAATTGTCCATCATTTTACTAAAATATTCCCAAAAAAATCATTTCAAATGGACCCTTTCTCTGATGCTTTGGCAGTAGTGTTGGCTATAGAGTTGACGAATTTTCGTAAAAAATCTTTAAAAGCGCAATATATCCGTTATTGTGCAAGATACGAAAAAAAAATTGTATACATTAATTATAGGGTGTCTTGAGCTACATCTTACAAAAATATTTCTACAATTACAGGATGGCCCATAAGTCATTGGTGATTCAAATTTTCTTTTTTTTTAATCGAACACGCCTTATGTTGCATTGCATTTTTGCATTTTCCATCGAAATATAATACATCTTTGTAAGAGAAGAAAATCGGGACGCAGCAAGTGCGTTATGGTAGCGAATTTTCTTTAAATGCTTTAAATTTGAATAGCTCAATTTGCTATTAACCTATAAGGTTGACCAAGAAACCAGTTTTTTCGGGAACACTTTAAGTTTACTTGCGGAAATTTTTGTACATTTTCAAACAATAAAGTTATTTTGATGAAACATGGCACATTGTTTCTACTATATAGGTTATACTGGTAACCAAATTTGATGCCTGCTTTCTTTAAAAAAACATATATCCTATTAAAAACATTTTAATGAAAATTCACTACCATAACGCACTTTCTGTGTCCAGAAATTTTTTATTTTTTTGCAATCGGGAATAATTTTGGAGATATTATGGCTTTCCGGTTAAGATATCAGTCTAGTTTTGTGTTTAGGCTAGGTTATTTATTAGTGAATTTTCTTAATGAAAATTCACTAAAAACCTTCTACCAAATTCGGTTGTTCTATGTTGGGGCATTGCTGCAATGCAGTTATTTCTTGTAATCATTAAAGAATCTTCCGAGGTCAATACCTCACCAACTATGGGCGTTATTACTTAACCTGATAGATTTCGGAATGTTTATCTGATTCAAAGACAGAGCGCAGAGGACTGGAAATCAGTGGCGCAGCTCGATTTAAGGAACTTCTATTTTTTCTTGCTCTAGAAATATAAATGCTCTAATACGCATCAAGCATCGCTGGCTGTCTAACATTTTTGATAAGTTTTAGATTTTCCTTATCAATGTGGTGGTTATTATCCCATATATGTTGTGCCACGCATTACTTGTCTACACTACCGTACCTCAAATGTGCCAGATGTTCACGAAATCTAGTCCCTATGGTTCTCTTAGTCTGCCCAACGTATTTACCATTTCCATTTTTATAACTTATCTCATAGATACCCGACATTTCGTGACTTTACCTTTATCTTTCGTATCACCTAACAAATTTCCTCCTCGTAAACTTCTGAACTAATAATCTGACACACGCCTATTAAAAACTCATATTGTTAGTGAAAGTAAAAGAAAAAACTCTGGACGCAGCAAGTGCGTTATGGTAGTGAATTTTCATTAAAATGTTTTTATTGCAAATATGTGTGTTTTCTTTTTAAGAAAGCAGGCATCAATTTTGGTTACCAGTATAACCTACATAGTAAAAACATGTTTCATAAAAATAATTTTATTGTGTGAAAATGTACAAAAATTTCCAAAAGTAAACTTAAAGTGTTCCCGGGAAAACTCGTTTCTTGGTCAACCTTATAGGTTAATAGCAAATTGGGCTATTCAAATATGAAGCATTTGATCAAAATTCGCTACCATGACGCACTTGCTGCATTCAGAATTTCTTTTATTACAAACATGCATTATATTTCGAGGAAAATGCAAAAATGCAATAACATAAGGCGTGTTTGAGTGAAAAAAAAAGGAAATTTGTATCACCAGCGACTTATGGACCAGCCTGTGATTGCAGAAATATTTTTTTAAGATATAGCTTAAGACACCCTATAATTAATATATACAAATTTTTTTCATATCTTGTATAATAACGGATATATTGACCTTTATTGATTTTTTACGAAAATTTGACAAAAATTATATACCATTAAACGATAAACTCTATAGCTAAGACTACTGCCAAGCATCAGATAAAGCGTCTATTTGAAATGAATTTTCTGGAAACATTTTAGTAAAATGAAGGACAATGACGGTTGAAACTAAGACTTAAGGGTTTGTAAAACATCCTTCTTGAGACATTTGATTTCCATAGCCCGTATTAGATCCAAGTTATTTGCCTAAATGTTGCCGATTTTGACGTTTTAAATCGCAACTTTGACGTTTTGAGGAAAACCCCAATTTATTGTTCTTTAAATGCCTATAACTTTTTTGTCTTTTGACCTACATAGCTAAATTTTGGTAGGTAACTTACCCATAAGGATATAAACCGGCGTACCAAATTTGGTTGCCCTTACTTTGTTAATTCCGGAGATATAAATTTTTTTCTAAAGAAAACACAAAATTTTCCGGGAAAACCTGGACAGATTTTCCTGGATAACGAACTTATCCAAGCCATTTGCAATAGGAATTTATTCACCAAATTTAATCAAAATCGGCCAATTATTTTTTGAGTTATCGGTGTGATACATACATACATACATACATATATATATATATATATATATATATATATATATATATATATATATATATATATATATATATATATATATATATATATATATATATATATATAAACATATAAAAATTGAAACTGATCCCGGATATGTGTTCTGGGGGGCCTAATTAGTGCTCATTTAAAGAAATTTTTTCTAAATTCAAAAGTCGGGATCTCCTTATTAGTGAATTTTTTTTATAAGAAAATTCACCAACGGTATCCAATTACATTATACATATTTTACTAAGTGAAGATCGGAACCTGTGATGAGCACTGATAACTACACATGGAGAACACACAACTCATCTTTTTAAAGACCTGAAAATTGTTTCACTAACAAAGTTATCGTCATCGGAGAATGAAAATTAGAATTTTCATCCCCTGATCACGCTAACTTTGTTAGTGAAACGATAACTTTGTTAGTGAAACGATCGTCACATATTTTACAAAGTGAAAAATGTGTATAATGATATTTTGGGCTACCTGCTGACTGTTTATGAATGAAGGATATTTTAGACAACTGAACATTTTAAAGAAAGTTGATCAGACTAGGAAGGTGTGGTGAAACGGTCATAATTATGAATGAAGAGATTAACAATATTATCAGTGTCACGATTTCAGCGGTTTATACGTATTACTCATGCCCGTGTAAACGCTGTAGAAGCAACGACTCGTGTTATAATATGCATGTATGTATATAAGATATTGGATGTTTATACAAGCAGTTTGTGTTACTTTGTGATTAATATTGTTGGAATTTCATTACCTCAGCGCATTTAATTTATGATCTGAACCAGTAAGGAAAATCTCAACGAAGGGATATCCGCGTTGACGAACAAAAAACTTCTGGACGCAGCAAGTTCGTTATGGTAGTGAATTCTCATAAAAATGTTTTAATAATTACATAATAGGCCCTTTTTGTGAATTTTCTTTAAAAAATTCAAAAAATTCCTTGAAATTACCGCGAACTAGGCGCCCTAGAACACATATCCGGAATAAGTTTAACATATATATATATATATATATATATATATATATATATATATATATATATATATATATATATATATATATATATATATATATATATATATATATATATATATATATATATGTATGTATGTATGTATGTATGTATGTATCACACCGATAAATCAAAAAATAAGGAGCCGATTATGATTTGGTGAGTACCTTCATCTTGTAAGTCGCTTGGATAAGTTCGTTAGCCAGTAAAATCTACCTAGTTTTTCCCGGAAGATTTTGCGTTTTGTTTCGGAACATTTTTATATCTCCGGAAATAACAGAGTAAGGGCAACCAAATTTAGTACGCGGATTCATATCATTAAGAGTAAATTATGTAACAAAATTTAAATCTAAGTTAAAAGATAAGAAAGTTATAGGCATTTCAAAAAAATGGGGTTTTCCTGAAAACGTCAAAGTCGCAATTTGAAACGTCAAAATTGGCAACATTTAGGCAAAGAACCTGAAACTAATATGGGTTATGCAGAGAAAATGTCAAGAGAACAATGTCTTACAAACCCTGAAGTCTCAGCTTCAACCGTCATTGTTCTTCATTTTCCAAAAAATTCACTTCAAATAAACCCTTTCTCTGATGCTTTGGCAGTAGTTTTAGATATAGAGTTTATCGTTTAATGGTATATAATTTTTACCGAACTTGCGTAAACAATCAATAAAGTTTCAATATATCCGTTATTATACAAGATACGAAAAAAATTGTATACGTTAATTATAGGGTGTCTTGATCTTCATCTTAAAAAAATATTTCTACAATCATAGGGTGGACCATAGGTCGTTTTTTTAATCGAACCCGCCTTATATTATTGCCTTTTTGCATTTTCCATCGAAATATAATGCATGTTTGTAATAAAAGAAATTTTTGACGAGGCAGAAAGTGCGTTATGGCAGCGAATTTGCATTAAATGCTTCAAATTTGAATAGCTCAATGTTCTATGAACCTATAAGGTTCGTTGACCGGGAAACCAGTTTTTTCGGGAACATTTTAGGTTTATTTTCGGAAAATTTTTGTACGTTTTCAAACAATAAACTTACTTTGGGGAAAGATTGTACATTGTATTTCGCCTATGCAGGTTATACTGGTAAGCAAATTTGATGTCTGCTTTCTTAAAAAAAACATCTTTGCTACTAAAAACATTTTTATGAAAATTCACTACCATAACACACTTACTGCGTCAAGACTTTTTTTTTTATTGAAAACAGGCATCAAATTTGGTTACCAGTATAACCTATATAGTAGAAACAATGCACCATATTTCATGAAAATAACTTTACTGTTTATGGAAGCGAATTTTCATAAAAAAAAGCTTCTAATAGCAAATATGTCTCTAATGAAAGCAGGCATTAATCTGGTTACCGGTGTAGCCTATATAGTACAAAAAATGTACCATATTTCATCAAAGTAACTTTATTGTTTGAAAAAATACACAAATTAACAAATAATACAAACGAAAGCATCTCTGAAGGCGTCATTTTCATGGAATCCGCTATCTGTTGTTTAAAACGCCGTATCATTTTTGATATGTGACAAGTTGTAAAACAATTGTAATAACTCGAACACAATGAACATTCTATTTTTAGTGAATTTTCTTAAAAAAAATTCACTAATGAGGAGATCCCGACTTTTGAATTTTGAAAAAATTTCTTCAAATGATCGCTAATTAGGCCCCCCAGAACACATATCCGGGGTCAGTTTCAATTTTTATATGTTTATATATATATATATATATATATATATATATATATATATATATATATATATATATATATATATATATATATATATATATATATATATATATATATATATATATATATATATATATATATATATATATATATATATATATATATGTATCACACCGATAACTCAAAAAATAATGGGCCGATTTTGATTAAATTTGGTGAATAAATTCCTTTTGCAAATGGCTTGGATAAGTTCGTTAGCCAGGAAAATCGGTCCAGGTTTTCCCGGAAAATTTTGTGTTTTCTTTCGAAAAAAATTTATATCTCCGGAATTAACAAAGTAAGGGCAACCAAATTGCGGATTTATTTCATTATAGGCAAGTTACCTACCAAAATTTAGCTCCGTAGGTTAAAGGATAAAAAAGTTACAGGCATTCAAAGAAAAATAAATTTGGATTTTCCTCAAAACGTCAAAATTGCGATTTTAAACGTCAAAATTGGTGAGTACATTCCTTTCGCAAGTCACTTGGATAATTTTGTTAGCCAGGAAAATCCGCCGAGGTTTTCCCGGAAAAATTTGTGTTTTCTTTCGCAAAATATTTATATCTCCAAAATTAACAAAGTAAGGGCAACGAAATTTGGTAAGCTGGTTTATATCGTTATAGGTGTGCCACCTACCAAAATTTAGCTCTGTAGGTCAAAAGACAAAAAAGTTATGGGCATTTAAAGAAAAATAAATTGGGGGTTTCCTCAAAACGTCAAAGTGACAATTGAAAACGTCAAAATTCGCAACATTTAGGCAAATAACTTGAATCTAATACGATCTATGGAAAGAAAATATGTCAAGAAGAATGTTTTACATACACCGAACTCTTAGTTTCAACCGTCATTGTCCTTCATTTTACTAAAATATTTCCAGAAAATTCATTTCTAATAGACCCTTTCTCTGATGCTTGGCAGTAGCCTTAGCTATAGAGTTTATTGTTTAATGGTATATAATTTTTGTCGAATTTTCGTAAAAAATCAATAAAGCTCAATATATTCGTTATTATACAAGATATGAAAAAATATTGTATACATTAATTATACGGTGTTTTGAGCTACATCTTAAAAAATTATTGCGACAATCACAGGGTGGCCCATAAGTCGTTGGTGATACAAAAAATTTTTTTTTGTCGAAAACGCCTTATTTTTTTGCATTTTCCATCGAAATATAATGCATGTTTGTAAGTTAAGAAATTCTGGAGGCAGCAAGTGCGTTGTGGTTGCGAATTTTGATTAAATGCTTCATATTTGAAAAGCTCAATTTGCTATTAACCTATAAGGTTGACCAGGAAACGGATTTTTTCAGTAACACTTTTGGTTTACTTTTGGAAATTTCTGTACGTTTTCAAACAATCAAGTTATTTTGATGAAACATGGCACATTGTTTTTACTATATATGTTATACTGGTAATCAAATTTGATGCCTGCTTTTTCTATATAGGTTATACTGGTAACCAAAATTGATGTCTGCTTTCTTAAAAAGAAAACACACATATTTGCAATAAAAACATTTTTATGAAAATTCACTACCATAACGCACTTGCTGCGTCCCGAGATTTTTTTTTCTTACGAACATGCATTATAATTCGATGGAAAATACAAAAATGTAATAAAATAAGGGGTGTTCGAAAAAAAAAAGAAAATTTGTAACAGTGGGCCAGTCTGATTATTAAACAGATTTGTAAGGTGCAGCTAAAGACACAAGACCCTATAATGAATGTATACAATTTTGGTAATCCTTTACTTGAGCCCGTCCAAACGGCAAAGTCCCAGCGTATTAGAATTTCGTCGCTAGAACTCACGCGCTGTTGCCACATCCTTCTTATAGTAGAAATAATTTTAAAGGCCCAAGAATTCATGAATAAAATAAATATGCAGGCATCCATCCAGTACGTTATTGACGTTACCTATATTGACGCAGCAAGTGCCGACGAAGCAAGTGCGTTACCGTAATGAACGATAATACAATTAAAACATGTGTGTTATGATAGGGAGTCTGCTACAATTTAGCAAGTAAAACGGAAAAAATATATACGTGTATTCACGCAGCAAGTGCGTTACGGTAATGAATACGAATAAAATTAAGACGTGTGTTATGGTAGGGAGTATGACATAATGTAGCAAGTAAAACGGAAAAATTTAAAATATACCTATATTGACGCAGCAAGTGCGTTACGGTAATAAATGAGAATACGATTAATCCATGTGCATTATGGTAGAGAGTCTGCTACAATTTAGCAAGTGAAAGGAAACTTTAAAAAAGATACCTATATTGACGCAGCAAGTGTGTTACGGTAATGAATGCGAATACAATTAATACATGTGCGTTATAGTAGGGTGTATGACATAATGTAGCAATTGTATTAATTGTATTCGCGTTCATTACCGTAACACACTTGCTGCGTCAATATAGGTATATTTTAAATTTTTCTGCGTGCATATTTTATTCATGATTTCTTGGGCCTTTTAAATTATTTCTACTATGAGAAGGATGTGGCAACAGCGCGTGAGTTCTAGCGACGAAATTCTAGTACGCTGGGACTTTGCCGTTTGGACGGGCTCAAGTAAAGGATTACCACAATTTTTTCTCGTGCCTTTATAATAACGGATATATTGAGGTTTACCGTAGAAATGCGTTACCTGTATATTTGTATATTGGGTTATGAAAATTTGAGACATTTAAATTTGCCACCATAACAGACCTGCTGAGTTAGAACTTTTTATGTACAAGTCTGTAAATATAAGTTCCCAGATTTAACATTCGATAGGTTTCACCTGAGCGGAAATTACCAGTTATTATTTCTATAAGATATGTCCTGGTAAATCGTTTCGGCTGCGTGCCCTTCTACGCGGTCGTTATATAGTCAGTGACCTATTTCACGCATCTTGCTCGATATATTATTTATGTGGGGTAAGGATCGATACAACATAAATTTGTTATAACCAACCAGAACGTGCCGTCAAATTGTCTAAATGTGTACTGAATAAGGCTTGAAACAGATACAACAAACGATCGAAAACAGTTTTATTATTTATGCATAAGCCCGAGTTCGGTGTTCGGTTGGTGTGAAATGAAAGAGGATATGGTTTATCTCGGGGGAACTTAAGATTTTTAATCAAACAGAGTTGTAAAGAATTCTCAATCAATTATAAGGGGTTGTAGAGCGGATGACTTCTTAATACTCGAAACTATGAAAGGCTGGACGCAGCAAGTGCGTTATGGAAAATCCCAATTTTTTTTTCTTTAAATGTCTACTTTCTTGTCTTTTAACTTACATACCTAAATTTTGATACATGGTTCACTTTTTACTGTGTTTGACAGGTGACTTAATATGTCCGTTTCTCTGTGGCTTCCAAGCGCATAATAGGTAAGTCAGATTTTCGGGCCATGGGCGCAAGAAAGCTTGCTGCGTAAAGATTTTAAGGTGCTTTTGATAAAAAATCAATTTGAAACTGTCCCGATGATTTCACAATTTACCCTTTCTGGGAATGTTAACATGGTTTCATTTAACTTTACAACGGGCTTATTTGTATAATACAATGTATAATTATTATTGTCTGCAAATAAACTACTACTATTACTACTAGCTGTTAGTATGTTTGCTTGTTAGTATCTTTAGGTTTAGGTCAAATCCTGCAAGTCAATCTTAAACCAGTTCCCTGTTCCCCTGTGGGTCCGGGGACTAAGTAAAATAATAGGCCCAAGGTCACTCGAGTCAGGTAGGTGCTGGTGGAGTTTTCCTTTACGTGATAGTAAAGGATTTTTTCACGCCCGAGGAGGTACCACCCCTTACATCAAGGGGCCGGTTAAGTCCCAACGGACGTTTCCGGTTCCGGTGTATGAGTCGGTTTCCCTTATAAACAAAAATGATGATGGCTCCTCCTTGTACAAAAGATTCCGGAGATAAAATACCCCTGGCTTCGGATCTCCGGGAGAGGGGTGTACAGAGGGCGCCGGCATCAAGCTTTAACATATCCTTCGCGAATATATGTGGCCTAAATTCTAACCTGAACTCCGTCCACCATTTCCTCCAGGCTAATAGGCCCCAACTCCTCTTCCTGACCTAAATTCAAATCAGTGCCAAAACAGCCACTAATCACCTTAACTTCCCGGGGTATGAGCTCCTTACTTCCTTTAGATTCCATGGAGGTGTGTGTGCATACCTCCGTAGCAATCTACCGTGCACCAGACTCCCCAATTTGGAAGCTGGAAAAAAGACGTACTTTGGGTGAAACTCTCCCTCAGGGCTGCAACTAAATTCATCTGTTGCATTTACCGGTCACCTTCTGACAATAACTTTGTCCAGCTCTTCGACTACCTTTCTGAACAAACCGACCATCTTATTTCTGAATTTCCTTTCTCCGAGGTCACTATTCTTAGTGACTTCAATGTCCATAATAAGTAATGGCTAGGATCTTCAAAAACCTATCCACAAGGGAGAGCAGCGGAGGCCTTCGCAGTCAGCAATTCTTTAGCTAATATTGTTAAGCAACCTACTTACTTTCCTCGCATCTCAACACACAGCTCAAATCCCGTGGATCTCCTTCTTACTACAAAACCTGTATGCTATAAGACATCAGTCACCGCCCCCCTTGGTCGCTCAGACCATGGCATAGTCACTGCTTCCTGTGCAATGCAACCCGAGGTCAGACAGTCATCACACGCACGTATCGTTTGGCACTACAACTCCGCGAACTGGGACGAAATGCGGATTACTTTTCCTCATTTCCACAATTCCAGTCAAGAAAACCGTCAAGCATTTACCGACGCAAGAAACCGCTATGTCCGCATTATTTCTGAGGCAAAAAACTCGTTTAATAACCACATCAACTCTTGATTCAGGGAATGAAATTGTTTCTACCGCCCTGGGCAAGGCTGAACTTTTTGCCTCGTTGTTCGCCGGCAATTCTACTCTCAACCCACCTCCAAATGTTCAACCACCAACTGTCCACAATGTCGCACATAAAATGACGGATATCATTTTCAAAACTAAAAAGGTACGAAAGATGATCTCTTCTCTTAATACCAGGAAAGCCTCTGGCCTTGACGAGATCCCAGCAATTGTTCTCAAAAAATGCGCACCACAACTTGCTCCTGTCCTGACTCGTCTGTTTCAGACATCTTACAATAGAGGCATATTCCCTAGTAACTGGAAAACTTCTCCAGTACAACCCGTCCCCAAGAAAGGATCCAAAGCGCTTCCTAGCAACTACAGGCCTATTTCTCTTCTCTCAGTCATCTCTAAAGTGATGGAAAAGTATATAAACACCGAATTCCTAAAATTTCTTGAAAAACACAGTCTAATTCATGACAGGCAGTATGGATTCCGTCAGCGCAAATCAACTGCCCACCTCATTTCCTTTGTCACCCATTCTTGGAATAAGTCTATGGAACTACACGGTGAATCCCAGATTGTCGCTCTAGACATATCCAAAGCATTCGACCAGGTCTGGCACGCAGCGCTGCTTGATAAACTTCCTACCTATGGCTTACCACCAAAACTCTGTACCTGGACAGTAAATTTCCTGTCCAACCGGAGCATTTCGTGGATGGCCATTCCCCTAAACTGTATCCAATTAATGCAGGAGACCCTCAAGGTATATCTTTAGCCCCTACTTTGTTTCTTATTCACATCAATGACCTCCTCTCTAGCGCATCCAACCCAGTTCACAGTTACGCGGATGACAGCACCCTCCACTCGAATATACAATATTCTAAGCCTGTCTCTTTAGCCCAGTTAGATGAGGATCGCAGACTCGTGGAGGGTTGTCTCTGTGAATCTCCAAAAAATATTAGACTATGGAAGTACAAATCTTGTACAATTCAACTCCACCAAAACTCGGTCTTGCTTTCTATCTCATATGAGATACACCAGCCCTAGACCCATCACAATGAACAACCAAGTTATTCTAAGTAATAACGTTTTTAATTGTTGGCATTTCTGTGGATCGAAATCTCAATTGGCACCAACATGTCACATCAATTGCAGAAGCGGCTGCTAGGAAATTAGAAAAAGTTCCACTTGGAACGTATTTTTTTGTTTGTTAATAGATTGAAGGAATCCTCATGTGCAGACGCTAACCTGGTTATTGGAACGATCGTCATGACTTAAAAATGTATTGTGTTGAATTATGTTCTCCAAAGTGTACTTCTTGGTATCCACCAGAGGTGCCAATCCTCACATAGTGTATTTTAACATATATATATATATATATATATATATATATATATATATATATATATATATATATATATATATATATATATATACATATATACGGGGGGTGGGGGGTGGGGAAATCTGACATCTGAAAAATCGTTCGGAGTATTTTGCAAAAATGTGGTAAAGTGATAAGTAGGCTGGAAGACACATTTTGAAATATCTTTGATATTTACCCTTCATCCTCATTTTGAAGGGCCGGTGGCATGTTATAAATGTCAAATGGAATTTTGTATTTTTCTCCATTAAAAATTCAACTTCCGGTGAAGAACTGCGTAGGTGCGTAGAAAATAGTTGCGTTTGATTTACTGGTTGCATACTTACGGATTTTCCAATAGATAAAATTAGATTTAGAACTAGCATGAAATACCTTAAGCCTATCGAAGTTTATGTTCTAAAAGGTGTTCGAAATGTACTCTAATGCATACCTAAAATGTTTTCTATAATTTTGGAAAAAAAACTCTTTTTCTTCTGAACAACGTAGAAAATCAACAAGACTTGCGATTTAAGCAAGACGGAGCCCCGCCAAACTTTACGCGCCAAGTCAGAGACACTATAGATAAAATGTTTGGAGATAGATGGATTGGTCATGCTGGCCTGCAAGGTCTCCTGATCTCACGCCTTTACATTTTTTACCATTCGAGCATTATAAAAGAGAAAGATATGGCTATAACACCAATCAAGCCAGAAAATATGAGACCGGATTAGACAAGCATGACGTCAATAACCCCGAACTGTTGAATAATGTGAGCTACTCTTGCCAAAGAAGAATTTGTAAATGTTTGAAAGTAAATGGGGGACATTTCGAACACATTGTAGAACACAATCGTTGTTAAACTTTGGGTATTTCAAGCTAGTTCTTACTCTAATTTTATCTACGAAAATTCAATGACATAAATAGCAATATGGCATCTGTAAAACCGCCCATTTCTAATACTATAGAAAATTTCGTTTCGATGTCACCGTAGTTTTATCATACTTCTGTGATGAAACATTTCGAAACGTTAGACTAACACCTACATGGCCACCAAATAGGATGGTGTTATTAAAGTAGACAGGTGAATTATCGATCGTCATCTAAAGGCTTAGAATGGCTAGAGATGCACTTATTCCAGTGCGCGCATCAACTCCAGCTTTTCCTATGGTGCACCAAAGAAACTACATTCTACATATGACTAAACTCCCAGCTCTGGCCTCTAGCGCTTTTACACTGAAAAACTACCGAAGCAGTTTCTACCTAACTTTTACCATAATTCAAGAGAATAAAGCGCTCTAAATTATTCATTACCGTCGTGTTGTATGTAGGGAGTTTTTGCAAATAATTCAAAAGCATCATAAATTATAATTAACGTTTGTTTTAATAAGTTTTAATCTTTTACACAGAGGTATTGTTTAAAATTCTGATTTATGTGAATAAAAATGCTTGTAATTTAGACATACTGTTAGAATTTTTTAAATAAATAAATGGCCACTCATATCCAAGATTAACTCTGAATTTCCCCCCAAATGAAGAATTTATAAACAATTTCTTTGAACGTTTAGGCTATTCAATTGTTCTATACAGGTGTGTTTTCTTTTGCAAAATGTTTATATCCCTAAGAATAACAATGCTATGGCAACCAAACTATGAAAATCGGCCGACCTGTTATGAAATAATAAATTATCGCCCCTTGAGGTGAAACACCCTGTATATATATATATATATATATATATATATATATATATATATATACACACACACATACATACAAGATGTCCCACGACTAACGGCCCGGAGTCTCACGTCTATATATTTTATTATATCCATTTTTTAATGACGGGGGATTATGTAGGGCAACAAGGGCTACAATTTAAAATTATTTCCAAATATTCAGGGTGGTCCAATAAAGTGTAAGACCTCAAAGTTAGGTTTTTTCCTATGGAACACCATGTATTTGAAAACGATTTTGAACTGTATGGAAAAAATAAGGCTCACTTTCTTAAAGGATTCCAATACCTATATATTACCGTTTGTCAGATATCTAGATTTTTCGATTAATATGAGGTTTTTGAAAAAAATCTCATCTTCCATGTAAGACAACATCGAAACGAAAACTCACTAGCCTGCGACGACGGACTTGTTACTCCATCAACCACTGTAGTCAATACTTCGCAATAATTTACAGGATGTTCAAAAATGCATGGTCAATTATTGACACATTCAAAGTAGATTAGTTTGTTTATGTTTAATGGAATACCCTGTACTTTGTTGATCCATCTTATTGAAAAAGTAATTCCTTTCCATATGACACTAGGGTTCCCTATACCCAAGTCCAATGGTTTTCATGCTATTCATACTTTTATTATTGTATGTGTCATTTTCACATTAAAACGAAAATCTTTGAACGTAATTAGCAAGTTTTATTTCAAAACACAATAAATTGAATTAAACATGAAATTAACAAAATGAGAAAGGTGACAAACAAAAACAAACAACGGAAAACTACCAAAAGAACAAAAGATATAAGGTTTGTTCCGACCAGCAGTTTTTGGAACGCCATGAAACTGATTTCAGGACTTTATGATCGAACTTGCGCGCAGGCATTGTAGTGTATACAATATTTTATGTAACCCTATTGAAAAAATCAATAGGGGTCAAATCTGGAGACCTAGATGGCCAATTGCGTTCACTCCCTCTGCTTATCCATATATTGAAAAATATCTATTAAGACAGTTTCTTCCTCAAATTGAAAAATAAGCAGGTGCACCGTTTAGAAACGGTATGAAAACAACACGACGTTGCAACGGTTCTCTGATCTCTGATACTGATAGTTTTCTGTACGGTATTTGAGTGACGTTCGCCGTCTGACCGTTGAGAGTTTGATGGACTACTAAGCTTTAATTTTTAATAAATAACTTATAATTAAGACGTCTTGAGAATAATTTTTTTTGTATTTACATAAATAATAATTATGAATACTAACACAGAAGATAACGCGCATTTCGATTAGTGTAAACATTTAAAAAATATTGGTTCTATCTCGTAAATCAAAGGAATAGTTAAATTTATTTCTTGTCCTTACTATCATAGACAAAATTGATTTAAATTTAAAATTTTAGATATGCAAGTATCATTGTACTTAATGAAAACTTTATAAATTGTGACCCAATGTCTTTGACTACAAATACAGATTTAAATAAAATGATTCTTCCTTCTTGGTTGCCCTACCACTAGCAAACATCATCCTAAGTTAATTCAATATTTGATTGCAAGTCACTCTCCTTCAAACCTCACATTTTTTAGGAAAAGGTAAAAGGGTTATTTACAAAGTTTATTATTAAATTCAAAATAACCAAATCACTGAAAAATTTGATGTTAATTTAAAAGCAAACAAATTTTAAGAAAACAACAAACAGCTGACTAAAGTGACCTACTGCGCAAGTCAATCCACAGACTTTTTGATTTGGAGTAGGTATCGAAATGACCGTCCTGAAACGGTTAGCAAATCAACACAAGTTTAGTTGGAACGCCGCAGTGATCGTCCAATAAACGGCCATCTCCCGGTTGGAACGCGATCTATGTACTGCGCATGATTATGACCGTTCTTGAACGGTTTTGGCATATTGCTCTATACAAAGAGAAATTCTATCTTCAAAAGGTTTTTTTTACATTTTTCAGAATGTTTGGTGTAATGGAGGCAAAAGCGATTTTCAATTTCCTATCTTCTGGAGTGGTAGGGGAAGTAGTGTATAAAATATTTTTTAAGTAACCCCATTCAAAAAAAAAATTACAGGGGTCAAATCTGGGGATCTAGGGGCCAATTGTGTTCACTGTCTCTGCCTATCCATATATTGAAAAAATGTCTATTAAGATAGTTTCTTACTACAATTGAAAAATAAGCAGGTGCTCCATCCATTTGGAGCCACAATTGTCATCGAATGTCAAGTGCAATATTATCGAGGAGTAACCAGAAGGTTCGCTGTAGAAAAAGCAAAATTTTCTTCCATTCAAGGTTCCATCAAAGAAATAGGGTCCAATAACATGACCGCCTATAATACCTCCTGAAACGTTAACACTCCATCGCTGTTGCCTATCGATAGTACGAAACAAATGTTTGTTTTCTGTATCATAATAATGAAAATGATGTTAATTTACTAGTCCATTATTGTGGAAAAAAGATTCGTCAGTAAATAATACACAGTTAAAAAAATCAGGATCATCTCCAACATTACCGAGAAACGACAAGCAAAAATCATAAGGCGTCATGAAAGCTCTTTTACTCAAATGTTAATGCATCTGAATATGATATTTGTTTTTCTCAAGAATTCGAGATACAGTCATTCGACATCATCCTATTTGATTGAAATTTTTTCTAGTGCTGGTGGTTGGATTTTCCGTAACAGACAGCAGTACACTCAGCTCGTTCTCACCATCAACAGTAATTGGCTTAGTTTTGCTTAGTTTTTCGTATGCAACACTACCACTAGCACGAAACCTTCTCAATAATTTGTCAAACACCTGTTCACTTGGATTTTCTCGATCGGGATATTTTTGAGCATAGACTCTGGATGCCAGAAGACAATTTTCCATACATTTTCCAATGCATAGTAACATGTCTATCCTCTCTTGGAGTGAGTACTATTTCCTATATATATATATATATATATATATATATATATATATATATATATATATATATATATATATATATATATATATATATATATATATATATATATATATATAAACAGGAGAGATTCTCAACAACTAAACTATGACTGTTCAGACATTCTGATTTTGTTTGAAAGAGCTGTCAAAAAATTACTGCAGCAAACTAAATTGTGTTGGAAAGTTTCGTTTTAATGTGAAAACAGCACTTACAATCACAAAAGTGTGAATAGCATGAAAACAATTGCACTTGCATATAGGGAACCCTAGTGTCATATGGAAGGGAATTACTTTTTGTATAAGATGGATCAACAAAATACAGGGTGTTCCATTTAACATAAACAAGCTAATCTACTTTGAATATGTCAATAATTGAACATGAATTTTTCAACGCCCTGTAAATTATTGCGAAGTGTTAACTACAGTGGTTGATGGAGTAACAAGTCCATCGTCGCAGGCAAGTCAATTTTCCTTAAGGTGAGATTTTTTTTCAAAAACCTCATATTCATCAAAAAATCAATATATCTGACAAACGGTAATAGATAGGTATAGGGATCCTTTAAGAAAGTGAGCCTTATTTTTTCCGTACAGTTTAAAATCGTTAACAAATACGTGGTGTTCCGTAAGAAAAAAACATAACTTTGAGGTGTCACACTTTACTGGACCAGCCTGTATATTTGGAAATAATTTTAAATTATAAACCCATGCACAATAGGCCAAGGGCTGCAGTGCTATCGGGGCAGCAAACCCGCGGACGAGCCCTGAGGGAGTAAAAAAAATTATAGCCCCTGTTGGCCACCGGCGTGAAGTTAGCAGCTAAATTCCAGCGGCAAAAATTTCCAGCGGCTAATTTATAAAATTCACTAATATATTAGAAATAATATTAATTTCGACCTTAAAAACTTCAGTTGCATGTTTGCCGCCTAAATGGCAAAAAATCGAAAAAAAAATAATTTCACCATATACAAAAGAAAATATAATTGAGGCCAAATATGACCAAAACGAAAATAAAGTGCCAAGGTATTATTGAGTTATAATCAAAAGTTTTAAGTATATTTAGGTATCAACCCTGTACTAACATTTCAAACGCTTGCTTGTCGTCCTATATTGTGAAATATGCAGGCAAATATAGACACAATTTTAAATGAGTAAAAAATTGGAAAAAAAACCGCCTTTTTAGCCAAGACAAAAATGGGGTGCCAAGATATGTGACGATAATATTAAAAGCATATTTGCATAACAACCTTGTGTAAAAATTTCAACCCCTTGCTTGCCGTCCTTCGTAGTAAAGTCAGCACCCAAATAGAAAGATTGATTTTAATTTACATGAAAAGTGCTATAAAATGGCTTTTTTAGCTAAGACAAAAATGGGGTGCCAAGATAAGTGATAATAATATTGAAAGCATATTAACATAGAAACCTTGTGCAGAAATTTCAACCCCTTGCTCGTCGTCCTTCATAGTGAAGTCGGCGCCCAAATAGAGGAAGTGACTTTAATTCACATGAAAAGTGTTATAAAAAGGCTTTTTTAGCTAAGACAAAAATGGGGTGCCAAGATAAGTGATAATAATATCGAAAGCATATTAACATAGCAACCTTGTGCAGAAATTTCAACCCCTTGCTCGCCGTCCTTCATGGTGAAGTCGGCGCCCAAACAGAGGAATTGACTTTAATTTACATGAAAAGTGTTATAAAAAGGCTTTTTTAGCTAAGACAAAAATGGAGTGCCAAGATAAGTGATAATAATATTGAAAGCATATTAACATAGTAACCTTGTGCAGAAATTTCAACCCCTTGCTCGCCGTCCTTCATGGTGAAGTCGGCGCCCAAATAGAGAAATTGAATTTAATTAACATGAAAAGTGTTATAAAATGGCTTTTTTAGCCAAGACAAAAATGGGGTGCCAAGATAAGTGATAATAATACTGAAAGCATATTAACATAGTAACGTTGTGCAAAAAATTCAACCCCTTGCTCGCCGTCCTTCATGGTGAAGTCGGCGCCCAAATAGAGAAATTGAATTTAATTCACATGAAAAGTGTTATAAAATGGCTTTTTTAGCCAAGACAAAAATGGGGTGCCAAGATAAGTGATAATAATACTGAAAGCATATTAACATAGTAACCTTGCGCAAAAATTTCAACCCCTTGCTTGCCGTCCTTCATGGTGAAGTCGCCACCCAACTAGAGAAATTGACTTTAATTAACATGAAAAGTGAAATAAAATGGCCTTTTTAGCTAAGACAAAAAGGGGGTGCCAAGATAAGTGATAATAATATTGAAAGCATATTAATATAGCAACCTTGTGCAAAAATGTTAACCCCTTGCTCGCCGTCCTTCATAGTGAAGTCGGCGCCCAAATAGAGGAATTGACTTTAATTAACATGAAAAGTGTTAAAAGAGGCTTTTTTAGCTAAGACAAAAATGGGGTGCCAAGATAATTGATAATAATATTGTGAGCATAGTAACATAGAAACCTTGTGCAAAAATTTTAACCTCTTGCTCGCCGTCCTTCATGGTGAAGTCGGCGCCCAAATAGAGAAATTGAATTTAATTCACATGAAAAGTGTTATAAAATGGCTTTTTTTAGCCAAGACAAAAATGAGGTGCCAAGATAAGTGACAGTAATATTGAAAGCATATTAACATAGCAACCTTGTGCAAAAATTTCAACCCCTTGCTCGCCGTCCTTCATAGTGAAGTCGGCGCCCAAATAGAGGAATTGACTTTAATTAACATGAAAAGTGTTATTAAAAGGCTTTTTTAGCTAAGACAAAAATGGTGTGCCAAGATAAGTGATAATAATATTGATAGCATATTAACATAGCAACCTTGTGCAAAAATTTTAACCCCTTGCTCGCGGTCCTTCATGGTGAAGTCGGCGCCCAAATAGAGAAATTGAATTTAATTCACATGAAAAGTGTTATAAAATGGCTTTTTAAGCTAAGACAAAACTGGGTTGCCAAGATAAGTGATAATAATACTGAAAGCATATTAACATAGTAACCTTGTGCAAAAAATTCAACCCCTTGCTCGCCGTCCTTCATGGTGAAGTCGGCGCCCAAATAGAGAAATTGAATTTAATTCACATGAAAAGTGTTATAAAATGGCTTTTTTAGCCAAGACAAAAATGGGGTGCCAAGATAAGTGATAATAATATTAAACGCATATTAACATAGCAACCTTGTGCAAAAATTTTAACCCATTGCTTGCCGTCCTTCATGGTGAAGTCGGCGCCCAAATATAGAAATTGATTTTAATTCACATGAAAAGTGGTATAAAATGGCTGTTTAAGCTAAGACAAAACTGGGGTGCCAACATAAGTGATAATAATATCGAAAGCATATTAACATAGCAACCTTGTGCAGAAAATTCAACCCTTTGCTCGCCGTCCTTCATGGTGAAGTCGGCGCCCAAATAGAGGAATTGACTTTAATTAACATGAAAAGTCTAAAAAAAGGCTTTTTAGCTAAGACAAAAAGGTGGTGCCAAGATAAGTGGTAATAATACTGAAAGCGTATTAACATAGCAACCTTTCGCAAAAATTTCAACCCCTTGCTTGCCGTCCTTCATGGTGAAGTCAGCGCCCAAATATAGAAATTGGTTTTAATTAACATGAAAAGTGCTATAAAATGGCTTTTTTAGCTAAGACAAAAATGGGGTGTCAAGATAAGTGATAATAATATTGAAAGCATATTAATATAGCAACCTTGTGCAGAAATTTCAACCCCTTGCTCGTCGTCCTTCATAGTAAAGTCGGCGCCCAAATAGAGGAACTGACTTTAACTCACATGAAAAGTGTTATAAAAAGGTTTTTTAGCTAAGACAAAAATGGGGTGCCAAGATAAGTGGTAAATGTGTTGAAAGCATATTTTCGTAGTACCCTTCTGCAAAAATTTCAATTCCTTGCTCGCCGTCCTTCATGGTGAAGTCGGCACCCAAAGAGAAATTGAATTTAATTCACATGAAAAGTGTTATAAAAAGGCTTTTTTAGCTAAGACAAAAATGGGGTGCCAAGATAAGTGATAATAATACTGAAAGCATATTAACATAGCAACCTTTCGCAAAAATTTCAACCGCTTGCTTGCCGTCCTTCATGGTAAAGTCGGCGCCCAAATATAGAAATTGGTTTTAATTAACATGAAAAGTGCTATAAAAAGGCTTTTTTTAGCTAAGACAAAAATGGAGTGCCAAGATAAGTGATAATAATATTGAAAGTATATTAAAATAGCAACGTTGTGCAAAAATTTCAACCCCTTGCTTGCCGTCCTTCATGGTGAAGTCGGCGCCCAAATATAGAAATTGGTTTTAATTAACATGAAAAGTGCTATAAAATGGCTTTTTTAGCTAAGACAAAAATGGGGCTCCAAGATAAGTGATAATAATATTGAAAGCATATTAACAGAGCAACCTTGTGCAGAAATTTCAACCCCTTGCTCGCCGTCCTTCATAGTGAAGTCGGCGCCCAAATAGAGGAATTGACTTTAATTAACATGAAAAGTGTTATAAAAAGGCTTTTTTTAGCTAAGACAAAAATAGAGTGCCAAGATAAGTGTTAACAATATTGAAAGCATATTAATACAGCAACCTTGTGTAGAAATTTCAACCCCTTGCTCGCCGTCATTCATGGTGAATTCGGCGCCCAAATAGAGAAATTGACTTTAATTAAGATGAAAAGTCTTAAAAAAGGCTTTTTTAGCTAAGACAAAAATGGGGTGTCAAGATAAGTGATAATAATATTGAAAGCATATTAAAATAGCAACGTTGCGCAAAAATTTCAACCCCTTGCTCGCCGTCCTTCATGGTGAATTCGGCGCCCAAATAGAGAAATTGAATTTAATTTACATGAAAAGTGTTATAAAATGGCTTTTTTAGCCAAGGCAAAAATGTGGTGCCAAGATAAGTGATAATAATACTGAAAGCATATTAACCTAGCAACGCTGTGCAAAAATTTCAACCCCTTGCTCGACGTCCTTCATAGTGAAGTTGTCGCCCAAATAGATAAATTGAATTGAATTCACATGAAAAGTATTATAAAATGGCTTTTTTAGCTAAGACAAAAATGGGGTGCCAAGATAAGTGATAATAATACTGAAAGCATATTAACCTAGCAACGTTGTGCAAATATTTCAACCCCTTGCTCGCCGTCCTTCGTAGTGAAGTCGGCGCCCAAATAGAGGAATTGACTTTAATTAACATAAAAAGTGTTATAAAATGGCTTTTTTTAGCTAAGACAAAAATGGAGTGCCAAGATAAGTCATAATAATATTGAAAGCATATTAACGTAGCAACCTTGTGCAAAAATTTTAACCCCTTGCTCGCCGTCCTTCATGGTGAAGTCGGCGCCCAACTAGAGAAATTGTCTTCACATATCTTGGCTCCCCATTTTTGTCTTGGCTAAAAAAGCCATTTAATTTCGCTTTCTATGTGAAAAAAATTCAATTTCTCTATTTGCGCGCCGACTTCACAATGAAGGACGGCGAGCAAGGGGTTAAAATTTTTACACAAGGTTGCTACGTTAATATGCTTTCAATATTATTATCACTCATCTTGGCACCCCATTTTTGTCTTAGCTAAAAAAGCCATTTTATAACAGTTTTCATGTGAATTATATTCAATTTCTCCATTTGGGCGTCGACTTCACTATGAAGGACGGCGATCAAGGGGTTGGAATTTTTACAGAAGACTACTACGAAAATATGATTTCAATCCTTTTATCACTTATCATGGCATTCTATTTTTGTCTTAGCTAACAAAACCTATTTATAACACTTTTGATGTTAATTAAAGTCAGATTCTTTATTTGGGCGCCGACTTCACTATGAATGACGGCAAGCAAGGAGTTGAAATTTTTGCGCAAGGTTACTCTGTTAATGTGCTTTCAGTATTATTATCACTTATCTTGGCACCCCATTTTTGTCTTGGCTAAAAAAGCCGTTTTATGTCACCTTTCATGTAGATTAAAATCAATCTTTCTATTTGGGTGCCGTCTTTACTATGAAAGACGGCAAGCAAGGGATTGAAGTTTTACAACAAGGTTGCTATGTTAATATCCTTACAATAATATTATAACTTATCTTGGCATCCCATTTTTGTCTTGGTTAAAATTGCCATTTTATTTCACTTTTAAGTAAGTCAATTTCTCTATTTGGGTGCCGAATTCACTACGAAGGACGGCAAGCAAGGGGTTCAAATTTTTGCAGAAGGCTACCACGAAAATATGCTTTCAATTCTATTATCACTTATCTTGGCACCCCATTTTTGTCTTAGCTAAAAAAAGACTATTTATAACACTTTTCATGTTAATTAAAGTCAATTCCTCTATTTGGGCGCCGACTTCACCATGAAGGACGGCGAGCAAGGGGTGAAAATTTTTACACAAGGTTGCTATGTTAATATGCTGTCAATATTATTATCACTCATCCTGGCACCCCATTTTTGTCTTAGCTAAAAAAGCCATTTTATAACACTTTTCATGTCAATTAAAGTCAATTTCTCTAGTTGGGTGCCGACTTCACCATGAAGGACGGCAAGCAAGGGGTTGAAATTTTTGCGCAAGGTTAGTATGTTAATATGCTTTCAGTATTATTATCACTTATCTTGGCACCCCATTTTTGTCTTGGCTAAAAAAGCCATTTTATAACACTTTTCATGTGAATTAAATTCAATTTCTCTATTTGGGCGCCGACTTCACCATGAAGGACGGCGAGCAAGGGGTTGAATTTTTTGCACAAGGTTGCTATGTTAATATGCTTTCAATATTATTATCACTTATCTTGGCACCTCATTTTTGTCTTAGCTAAAAAAGCCTTTTTATAACACCTTTCATGTTAATCAAAGTCAATTCCTCTATTTGGGCGCCGACTTCACTATGAAGGACGGCGTGCAAGGGGTTAAAATTTTTGCACAAGGTTTCTATGTTAGTATGCTTTCAATATTATTATCACTTATCTTGGCACCCCATTTTTGTCTTAGCTAAAAAAGCCATTTTATAGCACTTTTCATGTGAATTAAAATCAATTTCTTTATTTGGGCGCCGACTTCACCATGAAGGACGGCAAGCAAGGGGTTGAAAATTTTGCGCAGGGCTGCTATGTTAATATGCTTTCAATATTATTATCACTTATCTTGGCACCCCATTTTTGACTTAGCTAAAAAAGCCATTTTATAGCACTTTTCATGTTAATTAAAATCAATTTCTATATTTGGGCGCCGACTTCACCATGAAGGACGACGAGCAAGGGGTTGAAATTTTTGCACTGCGTTGCTATTTTAATATGCTTTCAATATTATTACCACTTATCTTGGCACCCCATTTTTGTCTTAGCTAAAAAAGCCTTTTTTAAGACTTTTCATGTGAATTAAATTCAATTTCTCTATTTGGGCGCCGACTTCACCATGAAGGACGGCGAGCAAGGGGTTGAATTTTTTGCACAAGGTTGCTATGTTAATATGCTTTCAATATTATTATCACTTATCTTGGCACCACATTTTTGTCTTAGCTAAAAAAGCCTTCTTATAACACTTTTCATGTGAATTAAATTCAATTTCTCTTTGGCCGCCGACTTCACCATGAAGGACGGCGAGCAAGGGGTTGAAATTTTTGCAGAAGGGTACTACGAAAATATGATTTCAATATATTTACCACTTATCTTGGCACCCCATTTTTGTCTTAGCTAAAAAAGCCTTTTTATAACACTTTTCATGTGAATTAAAGTCAGTTCCTCTATTTGGGCGCCGACTTCATCATGAAGGACGGCAAGCAAGGGGTTGAAATTTTTGCACAAGGTTGCTATGTTAATATGCTTTCAATATTATTATCACTTATCTTGGCACCCCATTTTTGTCTTAGCTAAAAAAGCCATTTTATAGCACTTTTCATGTTAATTAAAACCAATTTCTATATTTGGGCGCCGACTTCACCATGAAGGACGCCAAGCAAGGGGTTGAAATTTTTGCGCAAGGTTGCTATGTTAATATGCTTTCAGTATTATTATCACTTATCTTGGCACCCCATTTTTGTCTTAGCTAAAAAAAGCCATTTTATAGCACTTTTCATGTTAATTAAAATCAATTTCTTTATTTGGGTGCCGACTTCACCATGAAGGACAGCGAGCAAGGGGTTGAAATTGTTGCACAAGGTTGCTATGTTAATATGCATTCAATATTATTATCACTTATCTTGGCACCACATTTTTGTCTTAGCTAAAAAAGCCTTTTTATAACACTTTTCATGTGAATTTAATTCAATTTCTCTTTGGCCGCCGACTTCACCATGAAGGACGGCGAGCAAGGGGTTGAAATTTTTGCACAACGTTGCTAGGTTAATATGCTTTCAATATTATTATCACTTATCTTGGCACCCCATTTTTGTCTTAGCTAAAAAAGCCATTTTATAGCACTTTTCATGTTAATTAAAATCAACTTCTCTATTTGGGCGCCGACTTCACTATGAAGGACGGCGAGCAAGTGGTTGAAATTGTTGCACAAGGTTGCTATGTTAATATGCATTCAATATTATTATCACTTATCTTGGCACCACATTTTTGTCTTAGCTAAAAAAGCCTTTTTATAACACTTTTCATGTGAATTTAATTCAATTTCTCTTTGGCCGCCGACTTCACCATGAAGGACGGCGAGCAAGGGGTTGAAATTTTTGCAGAAGGGTACTACGCAAATATGATTTCAATATATTTACCACTTATCTTGGCACCCCATTTTTGTCTTAGCTAATAAAACCATTTTATAACACTTTTCATGTGAATTAAATTCTATTTCTCTATTTGGGCGCCGACTTCACCATGAAGGACGGCGAGCAAGGGGTTACAATTTTTGCACAAGGTTACTACGTTAATATGCTTTCAGTATTATTATCACTTATCTTGGCACCGCATTTTTGTCTTGGCTAAATAAGCCATTTTATTTCACTTTTCATGTAAATTAAAATCAATCTTTCTATTTGGGTGCTGACTTTACTACGAAGGACGGCAAGCAAGGGGTTGAAATTTTTGCACAAGGTTTCTATGTAAATATGCTTTCAATATTATCGTCACATATCTTGGCACCCCATTTTTGTCTTGGCTAAAAAGGCGTTTTTTTCCAATTTTTTACTCATTTAAAATTGTGTCCATATTTGCGTGCATATTTCACCATATAGGACGACAAGCAAGCTTTTGAAATGTTAGTACAGGGTTGCTACCTAAATATATAGCCTTTTTTTAAGACTTTTCATGTTAATTAAAGTCAATTTCTCTATTTGGGCGCCGACTTCACCATGAAGGACGGCGAGCAAGGGGTTGAATTTTCTGCACAAGGTTGCTATGTTAATATGCTTTCGGTATTATTATCACTTATGTTGGCGCCCCAGTTTTGTCTTAGCTTAAAAAGCCATTTTATACCACTTTTCATGTGAATTAAAATCAATTTCTATATTTGGGCGCCGACTTCACCATGAAGGACGGCAAGCAAGGGGTTAAAATTTTTGCACAAGGTTGCTATGTTAATATGCTTTTAATATTATTATCACTTATCTTGGCACCCCATTTTTGTCTTAGCTAAAAAAGCCTTTTTATAACACTTTTCATGTGAATTAAAGTCAATTCCTCTATTTGGGCGCCGACTTCACTATGAAGGACGGCGAGCAAGGGGTTACAATTTTTGCACAAGGTTGCTATGTTAATATGCTTTCAATATTATTATCACTTATCTTGGCACCCCATTTTTGTCTTGGCTAAAAAAGCAATTTTATTTCACTTTTCATGTAAATTAAAATCAATCTTTCTATTTGGGTGCTGACTTTACTACGAAGGACGGCAAGCAAGGGGTTGAAATTTTTGCACAAGGTTGCTATGCAAATATGCTTTCAATATTATCGTCACATATCTTGGCACCCCATTTTTGTCTTGGCTAAAAAGGCGTTTTTTTTCCCAATTTTTTACTCATTTAAAATTGTGTCTATATTTGCGTGCATATTTCACAATATAGGACGACAAGCAAGCGTTTGAAATGTTAGTACAGGGTTGCTACCTAAATATACTTAAAACTTTTGATTATAACTCAATAATACCTTGGCACTTTATTTTCGTTTTGGTCATATTTGGCCTGAATTTTGTTTTCTTTTGTATACGGTGAAATTATTATTATTATTTTTTCGATTTTTTGCCATTTATGCGGCAAACATGCAACTGAAGTTTTTAAGGTCTAAATTAATATTATTTCTAATATATTAGTGAATTTTATAAATTAGCCGCTGGAAATTTTAGCCGCTGGAATTTAGCTGCTAACTTCACGCCGGTCTGTTGGCCTACATAATCCTCCGTCATTAAAAAATCGATATAATAAAATATATAGACGTGAGACTCCGTGCCGGTAGTCGTGGCACACCTGTATATGTATATGTATATGTATATATATATATATATATATATATATATATATATATATATATATATATATATATATATATATATATATATATATATATATATATATATATATATTAGAGTGGGTCTAAAAAACACATTTTTTTTCTATCGCTATACCTTTGAAATAGTTCGAGACGCAGCAAGTGCGTCATGGTATCGAATTTTCAATAAATGCTTCACATTCGAATAACTCACTTTTCTATAAACCTAGAAAGTTGAATTTTGGTATGCAGTAAGGTCTTTCCCAATGCAACATATCCATCAACATATTTCATCAAAATAGCTTTGTAATTTTCGGAGATACAATTTTTTTTCCGAAAGAAAACTCAAAATTTTCCCGGAAAACCTTTTGAGTTAACAATTGGATATATATATATATATATATATATATATATATATATATATATATATATATATATATATATATATATACACACACACATAAAAATTGAAACTGACCCCAGTTATTTGTTCTAGGGGGTCTTAGTTCGCGCGCATTTGAAAAAGTCTCACCATCGATACCTCTCTATCAGTGCATTTTTGTATATAAAAATGCATCAACAATTGCCTATCGCCTAGCTAAGCAAAATGAAAAAAATATCAAATAAAAAAATATCTTCCGTTCGCGTATGGCGCCTAAACTTTAAAAAATGTCGAAATTTCGCTTTTTCTTGTTAATTTTTTATAATTGCTAAACTCAGTACTATCTAATTTAGAGCTATATGTCCTAATGTGAAGATTGGGTTATAGGGAATACTAAAATAAACTAAAACCCTTAAATTCAAAATATTTTGCGTTGTCGCAAAATGCTCAAAAAACGCAATTACTTGTAATAACCGCTACATTTCGCTGTTTATCTCTATTGTGTTATAATCCCTAATCCCACTTCTACCGAAACGCTATAGGGCCTAATATAAAGTTTGGCTTATGAGGTAAGGAACCCGGAAAAAGTTACTGATTGTTTAAAATTAACCGTTTGCGCATAGCACATGAACACGGGTAAATTCCAGGCCGGTAAGTGAATGCCGAGACAAAACGAGCGACCTGGCTGGGCAGAATGAGGTCACCCTCATCTGGGTGCCGGGTCACTTGGGGCCAAAGGCAATGAAGAAGCTGACAGTCTCGCGAAGAGAGGGTCAGCAGAACCATTTATGGGACCAGAACCGGTTCTGGGCGTGGCAAAGAGCACTGCCAGGGAGCCATTAAGTCCTGGGTCAGAATCGAACACAAGGTGTACTGGGCAGACTGTCCAGGGTCAGACATGGGAAGTCAGTAATTGAGGATCAAAGAGAGCTGTGGAGCTGTTAAATCTTAGCAGAGGACAGCTCAGAATCATAACAGCACTCTTGACGGGACACATGGCCGTCAAGAAACACCTGCATAAAATGGGGCGGTTCGAGGGGGACCTGGCATGCAGACTCTGCGGCGAGGGGGAGGAATCAGCCCAGGACATCTTGTGCGAGTGTAAAGCTCTGGACCGCAAAAGACAACTGATCTACGGTCAGCCTAGACCGGAGACAGAGCAATATAAAACTTCACCCTACCAATTGCTGTGCAGACTAGTTCAAGGTACAGTGATTTTGGAATGGGTGGAGTAAAAAAGACAAAGGGCAGGCACAATAAGCCAAAGGCTGCGGTGCTATCGGGGCGGCAAAGACGCGCCCTGAAGGAGAAAAAAAGCACATGAACTGAGACATCCTATTTTACCAACTTCTCCTCGAATTTCTACAATGCGAGGTCCCAAGCATCGGTTAAAGTGCAACGTAAGGTGGCGCCGTTTGTCTCTCACTCCTACTGCACTTTTCAATTCGCCTACTCTTGTTTTGTCTAACGTCAGTCGCTAGCAGTTAATGTGACAGTGAATGTGAATATTATGAATAGGTTGAAATCTGATTTTACGTTTTTTTCACCGACTTGTTGACTTACGTAGCATAATTTTGGTAGAAATGACTACGTCCAACAACATGAGGAAGGATTTTGAGTGCCCAATATTCGGTAATCCAAGAGATTTTTCGCCGAATCGGCTTCCTTTGATGAAAAATGACATTCTGAATAATTACACCTCATATGTCAACTTTTGACATTTTCGCTTAAAAAAATCATATTTTTGATTTCAATCTAGAGTGTCATAATAACTATGTTAAAACCATTATTTTTTAAATCAAGAAGCCATGGTAGAATAGATTTGATCACCTAATGTTTGTCATTACGAATAGATAATACGCCTATACCTACGTAGCTAATGCAATGTTTGTTTTCGTTTCATACCGATGGTTAGGTAATTAGCATAAAAACTAGAAACAGATCGAAGTTTGTTGGGACATTGAAGTGCATACAATGAATAGAAACGGACTGTTGCAGAAGTCGTCTTACACACTTTGCAGAAACAACACGGAGCCACAGCATACTGTTGACTATTGACTACGCTGTGACGGAGCTCTGTCAGTAAACATAACACTGGGAGACCGGTTCTGTCTGATTACACCAATTACCAATTGAACTAACATGCACTTATCGACAACTTATGCGCCATAATGTAGTAATTAATGGCCATTATTGCCCTGACCGTTTTATTGGATAAATGAAAAAGTCTGGGCGCAGCAAATGTGTTATGGCAGCCAATTTTCATAGATCTGGCACCAAACATTTTTTCATTAAATGCTTATATTTTTTTCTTCTAACCTAGAGATCTAAGTTTTGGCATATAGTTTACTTTTTATAACGTTAACCTGCTTGCCAAATTTGGATACCATAGCTTTTTACTTTGGGAGAAGGGTGAAAATTCACTAAAAACCACTCATGTTTGATCATTTCGACCGATGTGCTATGCACGACATGTGTTTCTGGAAGTATACGCACAGGTAAAACCTCAGGTATTGGATACCCTAACCACAGATGCATAAACCATGAGAGAAATGTTGTCGTTTTGACCCCCAAGAAAGTTACTGGACCCGGAGCGAATAGGAGTGCTGGACGGGGAAGAAGGTTAAAAAGAAATATAAAAGCAAAATGGGAAAAAATCTGGTTATATGTACAAGTCCACCCTATTTAAAATACATTAAATTATTTTCCTGGTTTTGAAATCCGCGTCACTTTTTAGTGAATTTTCGTAGAAATCCCGACTTATGAAAAACTAGGACCCTAGAACCCATATCCGGAGCCAGTTTCAATTTTTATATGTTCACACCGATAACTCAAAAAATAATGGGCCGATTTTGATAAAATTTGGCACGTACCTTCCTTTTGTAAATGACTTGTATAAGTTTGTTAGTCAGGGAAATTGGACGAGGTTTTCCGGGAAAATTTTGAGTTTTCATTCGAAAAAAAAATTTTATCTCAAAAAATAACAAGCTATGGTAACCAAATTTGGTAGGGAGGTTTACAATATAAAAAGTAAACTATACACCAAAATTTAGATTTCTATGTTACAAGAAAAAAAAGTTATAATAAAATAATATAACAATAGTCGTACTAATGGAGTTGAAATTTGGACAGAAAGGAATCAAAAGTCAACACAAGTTCACAAGAAGAAGTAACAGTTTCGCTAGCCGAAATTTGTTCAGAGCCAGAGCCACCTCTAATGAATGAGCTGCCTGATTTGTGATTTAAGAAATGATGCGGACAGTATTTCTGAATTTAACTATCTGAATGGAAGTGTAGTATTGGATTTAGATACAGAAAAATTATGTTTTGTTGCTGAAGAAAATACAGTTGCTAATTTCACCGAAGAACAGACCAGTTTTCGAATCGAGGAAGTTATTGCTACGCAAAGTCACAGCGCAATACAACATACATGTTGCAATGAAGAAGTTCAAGAACAGAACAAAGGAGAGATGTGTGAAATGACAAAAAAAATGAAGGCGAAACAGATGTAGATCCTGATTATGAAAAAGAAAATTGTTCACCTTCATCAAGCAACGCATTTAATAATAGTGAAATAAAAAGAAAAAGGCAAAATGTTATTGAAGAAAGTTGGAGCAAAAATGAGAATAAGAAGAATAGGGAAAAAAAACCTCGGCAAGAAAAAAAAATAACGGAACCTGGAATTACAAAATAAATAGAAAATGTAGACAACTTAAAGACACCTGTAATTGCAAATTTTCTTTAAAAAATAAAACCATGCAGTGTAGATCTTTAACTAATCAAGAAAGAAAAGACATTTTTAATAAGTTTTGGTCCGATATGACCTGGCAGCAACGTAAAGTGTACATACATCATCTGGCCACGAAAGAAAACACTGCAAGAAAAAGAAACAGAAAAGTTGAAGAATGTTCAAGGAGAATTCACCTGGGTTTACCACTTAGAAAATTCGACACAAGAAGTTTTTCTTGTGGTTTATGCAACAAGGGTGGTTGTATGCACACGAGGAGGGAAGGAAAATGCCTACGACGAAGCTTCGACTAGCGGTAGGGTTGAGTGTGGCTGCTTCGTGGTGGGGATTTTCCTTCCCCCCTCGCGTGCATCAACCACCCTCGTTACATAAACCACAAGAAAAACTTTTTGTTCATATCCGCCAAAGAAGTTACGGCACCTGGCGGAATAGGGGTGCTGTGCGGGGTAGGCAGGGTTTAAGGGGGATATCGTTTCAAGATGTGAAAAAGACAACTTTCAAGCCCGTTTTATTCGCATTTTCTACTCATATTTCCTTTTTACTACCTACCCCGCCCAGCACCCCTATTAACTCCTGGTCCCGGAACTTCCTTGGGGGGTGTGAACAAGAAATATTTCTTGGGGTTTGTGGATCGGGGGGGGGTCCTAGGCAGGTTTCTGAAAACAGTTTTTTGAAAAGCGTTCGGGACTAATCTGCAAATTTACCGAAAATTCGCTACCAAAACGCACTTACTGCGTCCGGATTTTTTTTCTTATAAACACATCATATTTCGATAAAAACTGCAAAAATGCATTAACGAATTTGTTCTAAGAAACTTAGCTATAAAAGAATATAGACCGTTAAACCATAAACTTCACTAAACCTACAAATAAATATCGAAAAAGGCATCAACTTAACTAAACTGCCAACCAAAGCATCAGAGAAAGTGTCTATTTGAAATGAATATTCTGTAAATATTTCAGTAAAATGAAGGGCAATGACGGTTGAATATGAAACTTAAGGGTTTGTAGAACACTCTTCTTGCAACATTTTCTTTTCACAATCTGTCTTTGTTTCACGTTCTTTGCCTAAACATTGCCAATTTTGACGTTTAAAATTGCGAGTTTGACGTTTTGAGGTAAACTCCAAAATTTGTTTCTTTTAACTGCCCATAACTTCGTTGTCTTTAGACTTAAATAGATAGAGAGACCTAATTGGTACAGAGTTCACTCTTTGTAATACAAACACGCGTGCCAAATTTGGTTGCCCTTACTTTGTTATTTACGGAGATATGAATTTTTTGTAGAAACACAAAATTTTCCGGGAAAACCTGGTCCGATTTTCCTGGCTAACGAACATATCCAAGCCACTTGCAAAAGGAAGGTACTCACCAAATTTGATCAAGATCGGTTCATTATTTTTTGAGTTATCGGTTGGATATATATATATATATATATATATATATATATATATATATATATATATATATATATATATATATATATATACACACACACACACACATATATATATATATATATATATATATATATATATATATATATATATATATATATATATATATATATATATATAAACACAGATCTCCTCATTAGCGATTTTTTTTTTAATTCGCTAAAAACATTGGTTTTGAATTCTTTTATTTCCGGATTTAGCACCATCAGACTATTATTGGTTTCCAGAACTGAAAAGAATTTGAAAGGTAAACAATTTTAGACAAACAACGAAGTAATATGTGCAGTTGAATGTGAAGGCTCAGATAATGATTTTTCCAATGGTTGAGAATAGCTGTATGAACGTTCTCCTAAATGTTTTAGATATTGCATTGAGTAAATAAACATTTGTCCTATAAAATTATTGAGTTTTTAGAATACCAAGTACTTTACAGTACCTCCTCATACATAAGCAGCCTTTGACTGTGCTGTCTCAATTTATCCATTAATGTTTAAGGACCAAGGGTAGATGCATTTGACATATGAAACAATTAACTGACATTTCAAACATTTACAGAACAATTACTGCCCTATTTAGCTACGAAAATATGGAACATTAACAATTTAATTCACATGAATGCTTTTCATCACATTTAAAACTTCGATTGGCATTTTAAACACTCAAACGTTTACATAGGTACCACATCTCACTTGCCAATTGGTCAACCACTCGTCTTGCGATGTGAGGATGATCTGTTTGAGCAAAGGATGGTCAACCAGCAGACAGCAGTGCCAAGAAATTATTTAACTTTAGGAAGCTGTAAATCTTGCGGAACCACATTTTTTTGTACGACTTTACTTAGGTCAGCACCACAGCCTGAATAAAAATGCTGTGCCTGCACTGTACAACGAACAAAAAACAAATTAAAATAATAATACTTTTATACTCTCACATCTACCTTATCTCATTTTTAACCTCATTAGGCTAGGAATGATTTGTGTTGTCATGTATCTGTCAAAGTATATGCACAATAAAATCATCCCTAATTTCATTTTTACAGATTTCAAACTGACTGTAAATAATTGTTATCTGTAAATATAGGTACTATTGTATCTCTCATCTCATCTCATCTACTCATCTCAAATAACATATTAAATGTAATATATAATAATATCAAAGATTATTTTTATGTAACTATTTGTGTAAAATGCCTACTGTCTTTATTTTCCAGTTTTTCAGATTAACATTAGGTAACCACAGACTTTGAAACTTGTGGTTTTTTCTTTGGTTTGTTTGACTAATACTAACTTCAATTAACTATCTAAAATATCTAAAATCTATATTTATTTACTACTTTGATATATTTTACTGTCAGTCATTTCCTGACTTTCCAGCTGATAGTAATTAAACATTAACTGGAGTCATTGAAAACTGTTTACCATTAATTTAACACATAATAAAGTAAGGATTGGGACTAAATTGAAGATTAAGTAGAATCATGAATGAAAAAATATCTGGTTTGTGTAAATAACATTCCGTCATATTCATACTGAAGATCAGGCAGCATGTGCTAAAAAAATGAAGAATATAAAGCCAATGTTTTATTTTTTAATGTCAAAGGGGGCATTGATAAATGATGGTAACCTAGGTTACCAGTTTATTCGACGACTGCGTTTCGCGACTACACCAAGGGCGGAGTTATAGATCTCTCTCGTAATCGTTAATTCGCACATGCACGTACTCCCCGAAGGGGTGAATGTCATAAAACTGCAATATTGTAAAGAAATTGAAAGTTTCCCTGTGAATATGGCGTTTCAGGTTTGCCGGGGAATCGATAAAGCTCCCAAATCGGTGCATCGTACGACTAGTGAAGTAGAGCTAAGTCAAGAGGGCTGGCAGGAGTCGGACAGTTGGGGACGATGCGCGCTGAGAAAGTAGGCACTGGACTCCTGTCACTTACCTGGGGGAGATTGGCGGCGATCTGTCTCTGGAGGGAGTCCCGTTCCTTCTCGACGTCGGCCAGTTTCATCTCGGTCTCTCCCAGCCTCTCCTGGGTCTCTCTCAGGCTGTCCATCAACTTGTCCCGCTCGTCCAGCATTGATACCATCAGCTGCTCGAAGTTCGCATCTTCCCCTGAGAACTGCGAGCTTCGCTGGCTGATACTGTCCTCCGATATAGTCGGCATAACGTCACACATCATGTTCCACATCTTGCCTTATTTACAATCACTCTTTACTACTAAGAAATTTACAATACAATACAAGAAGTTGTTCTAACCCCTTCGTTACAGTCCGCACATTAGCACATTAACTCAGGACTGGACAGTAGAACCGGCACCCCGAATCGCACGTGCACATTTTAACTGTCGCACTAATTACACAAATATACATTATTGTTCTGTATTCACTATGACACACCTACAAATACCAAACCGAACTGTCTTTGCTAGACATACTCCTCGCCTGACAGCCATTTTAAAACCGATGTCAAACAAGCAGCCGTTGCGTCGGTAATACAGAATACTTGTAAACTATATCTTGAGGTCGTTCCGCCAGATGACACTAGGAGCCGTAATACGAATTATATCTGTATTTGGGCATGTTTAATGTTTACTAATTTTTAATTTTAATCCATATCAATAAAATAATTTATCAGCTTTTTTAAGAGAGATGAACGCATTTTTTTTGTTATAAAAAACAATAAATGTCATTATTTTTAATTTTATAGATTCTCCAAGCAGTGAGCAAATCAAACAAAAATTAACTTTCTATTCAATGAAGATACTGTAATAAAATAATAATAATGATATTATCACAATGATTATGAATGATCCGTCACTCAGTTTGTCAATGTCAAAAATGCCAAAACTTAAAAACAGTCCATCATGGCTGTTGATAGTGGTGGTCTCACATTTCCTTGCTCATTATGTAGTTTCTGTTTTTTTGTCTTAACATGTTGCAAGTTTTGTATTTGACCGTAATTTTTAGTTCACAATCATTATGTCGAAAAATAAAAAGTCAGGAAAGAAGCATTCATCAAAAAGTTTAGCAGGTATGAAAGTTTACATAAGTTCAGTTATTTTTTTCTGTTTTGTTAATTAACATCTAATAATAATTGATGATTCCCACAACAAATCTGCTTGTTTATTTTATCAGATTGTACAAATTTGATGTACCAAAAAATTTTATATTTCTAGGTGATAAATCTTTATATATTTTTGTTTATGTACCTATTAATTACCAAAAAAAGTTTGATCATTTAATCAACATGTTTTCTATTGTTTTCAGATGTAACAATAAACGATTTTGCAAATTCTACGGTTTGTAAAAATCGTTTGAAAAAGTCAATTAATAATGTTAACAAAGTATTGAAAAACCTGGAAGAGGAAAAAACTTGGGATGAAAAGGTGGAGGAATTTGATGGTGATTTTGTGCAACAAGTAGATGAAGAGGGGAACATAACATTTGTGATACAAAAAGTAGAGACTCATAGTCGTAAAAAATCATGTTCAGTTAGTGATGAAAAGCAAGAAGATAACAAAGGAAAAGATTATCCTATCGACATCTGGTACCTTATTTCCGAATACATTCGACCCGAAGATGTCGGCAAGTTTGCAAGAATTTGTAGAACATCTTTTGAAGTAGTGTGCGGAGCAAAGTTTTGGTTTTCGCTTTACAAACGTTACTATACCAATGTTTCTAATCTCCCTGAACGTTTACAACCAGAATCATTGTTAAGAAAATACAGTGTACGTGCTTCTGTAATTAGAGCGCTTCATTACATGTACCCTCCTTTTATCGAGAGATTAAAATGTTTAACAACATTTGAACAGCACCCAGATGTTTTAAAGAAGAGGCAGTGTATACTGATGTGGCATCAAAAAGAAAATAAAATGTGGGTTTACTATTTTAAAATGAAAGAAAAAGATACTAGTTTGCTACCCACATATAGGAAGACTGAAAATAATGGGCGACCTGATTTGCTGGAAATGTTGGATGATGTCTCCGCTAACCCTGATGAGTATTGTCGTATATTGCAGGTGACATGTAAACATTTTATCCCTGTTCCTCCAGTTTTAGGACTGACACTGACATCTGTGTCTGTTCATTTGTCACAGGGATTCAGGCACCACAGATTACAGTTGGGGTTTGGTAACGGTATACAAATAAGTAAGCCTACAACAGATGGCAGCAACTGTACTGTAATCATCCTGGATCCAGTAATCAATGTTAAGGTTCTAAACTGGTGGCACCCTCTGTATCCACACACCTACAGCATAGAGTATTTATTGAACCAAGAATAACCTGCTTTGCACTTGACTGATCAAAGTTAACAGTGTGTTTTATCTCCGCTGTCTCATTATCAAACATTCTGATGCATGTAACTTGATTTACATTTTGTAGAGATATCTTTGAGGCTTAACTAGTCTCAGATTTGTAATAATAGGTAATAAGATTACCAATGATTCCTCTTGACTCGTTTTGCAGATTGATAGAAATCTGCACACACAACACATCTTAGTTTTTACAGTATTATTTGACTTTTGTTAATCAGAAAAACATATATCCTTTTTTTAACAAATACAAACCCTAATGGTCAAAATGTACTCTAAAACTTTGTTTCTTATTTAATTTTTCTACTCTATTGTAAAATAAGTTTAATAAAATTGAGTTTGATATAAAAATGCTATTTTTTGTTCATAAAACTTTGAACTAAAATAATTCCTAGAAAAACACTATAGTAGAACTTGAAAAGTGCAAAATATTCAATGAGTTTTAATTAAAACGAGTGGCTCAGTGTTGGAAAAAAAGTATTATTATTATTATATTTATTAGCTTAAATTATACAGTATATTCTTACAATTCTGGCAGATGTTTTAGTCTCAATAATTATAAGAGGGTACAAAAAATGGAAAACCCTTAAAAGATAATTTATATTTTTTGTATATGTTCACAAATCTTTCAGGAATGCTTTAGCTGATGTAAACAGTTTTGACTTTCTTAATTTATTTTTTAGCTTCAGTATATTTTCTTAATAAAAAAAATAACATTTAATAATTTGAAAATTTTCCCTGACATTTACATTCTATTCCATCTAAATCCATTATAATATGCACTCTCTAGAAAAGTAATTTAGGGGATAAGAAAAACAAGTTATTAGAATCGACAGTGTCTCAAAACCAGAATGTTAATAATAATAATAACGTTTATTTAGCAAAATTGCTACATATAAAAATTACAATAAAAATAAATGCAAAGCTACAAACTTATTACTAATATAAAACTCAGTCTTAAAACACTTATAACTAATATACTTTTATCACAAAAATTCTATCAAACAACTGATTGCACAACATTAATGGTAACAATTTAAAACTAAAGCTATCTATATTTTGGTCAGATACTCTCTAACTTTGGTTTTAAACAACCTAACACTTTCTATGTTTTTAATATCACTAGGAAGTGAGTTATATTCCTTAGCACCCTTGAAAAAAACTGCATTTTGTACCATCTTTGTGTTCCTATGTTCTACAAAGAAATCACTCTTACCTCTTGTCCCATAATTGTGCACCTCATTGAAGTATGTTAGAAATTCTTTATAGACTGGCATAGTTCCTTTTTTATTTTATGTAGAAAACAAGTACATTCAACATCAACAGTCTCAACATTCAACCATTCTAACACCCCCAACATGTTTACAATTTTCTCATATTTACTGCAACCTTATATTATTCTCATTCCTCCATTCTGAAGTAACTGTAATCTATGTACAGCTTCTTTATTTGCTAAATACAAAACTGAGGAGGCATAATGAAAATGTGGCAAGACTATCGTATTATAAATAGTTTTCCTGGCCCATGTGGATAAATAAGGACTGGCTCTTTTCAAAACACTTAACTTTTTTGAAATTTTTTTACACAGATAATCTACATGCTTACTAAACATCAAATTGCTATCCACCATTATACCTAAATACTTTATGGAATCCACTATTTCAATAATTTGTTTATCTATTTGTGGTCCATTATTGATCTGCATTCCCAACTTAATTATTTTTTTAAAACCATTTTCATTTTTTCAAGATTTAATTTTAATCTATTTAATATCAACCATTTACTTATGTTTTCTAGATCCTCTTGTAACTTTACAATTATTTCATTATAATCATCTCCTGTTATATAAACTACCGCATCATCTGCAAACAAATGACATTTACTGTGCGTTAAGCAGTTTTCAATGTCATTTATATATAACACGAATAAAAGAGGACCCAGTACGCTGCCTTCATGAATGCCCCATGGAATTTCTTTTATTTCTGATACCTCTGCTTCACACTTAAGATTCTGTACCCTCTAACTTAGGTAGCTCTCAAACCACTTATATACAACTCCCTCCACTCCATACATCCTCAATTTCATCAGCGGTCTCCCGCTATCAACAGTTTCGAAATCTCTTTTTAAGTCTAAAAACACAGCAACTGTTACACGCTTTTCATCCAACAGTCTCGCAACTATAATTTTTCCGAAAGCCAGACTGATGTTTCATCAAAATATTATTATTTTCAACATGATCTGAAAACTGTTTAAAAACGATTCTCTCTGTTATCTTAGCTTCTGATATACATGTATTAACAGCTCTAAATTCCGGTGCTTTTATTGTGTTAGTCACTTTTCTTACTGGTATTATTGTACATATTTTCCATTTTCTAGGTACACACCCTGTCTCAAGTGAGGAATTTATTATATTTACTAAAGGGCCATATACCCTTAAGTAGATCAATTGTGACTTCATTTTGACTAGATTTATTAGGCAGTGAAAAAATAACATCTCTCAGGTTTTGCTTATCTATCAACTTAAATGCATCAAATTTTTCAGTTACCCTTAACTCCAAAGCATAATCACTTATATCTACATCCGGAATACTATTTACTATGACTCTAATACAACAAAAAAATGATTAAATTTATTAGCTACTACGTTTTGATTATTAAATCTACCTTCCTCAAATTCTATTTCTTGATAACAAGATTCTGCCTCTCCTGAAATTATTGTTTTCATGGTCCTCCACATTTGCTTGGGATCATGTTTACATATATATATATATATATATATATATATATATATATATATATATATATATATATATATATATGTGTGTGTGTGTGTCAGTAAATTAGAGAAAAGTTGTGGTTTTTATTTTAATTTTATTATATACATACATAGATATATCTATACAAAGAGGGAAAACCAACCCTGCCATACATCAATGTCTTGTGAGCATAATGTATACTTTTCCTATGCGCAAACTCCTCACCACAAAGTTTTTACTGACGTGAGAAGCTCGTCTGTTTGCTGCTACTGATATTAAAGAATTGGCCAAAAAAGATACCACAATGTTTAGTTTGTTAGCGAATTTTTGTAGAAAAAATTCGCAGTTGAGGTCGAAAAAGAGTTCGAGAAGCAGAAAGTGCGTTATGGTAGCGAATTTTCATTAAATGTTTCAATTTTAATAACTCGATTTTATATAAACCTACAAAGTTGAATTTTTATGTGTAATGATGTCTTTGGCAACACGTCTTCCAAATTTCATCAAAATAACTTGGTTATATTTGGAGATACAATTGTTTTTTCGAAAACATTATTTTTTATAAAAACTGGTCCGATAGGGCTGGCTAACGAACTCGTCCAAGCTAGTGATAAAAAAAGGTACTTGCCTAGTTTCATCAAATTCGGTTAATCATTTTTAAGTTAACGGTTCGATACATATACATATATATATATATATATATATATATATATATATATATATATATATATATATATATATATATATATATATATATATATATATATATCAAAATGGGTTAGTTACTTTTAGTGAGTTTTTATTTTTTTTAAATTCACTAATAGAGAGGTACCGATCGTGAGACTGCAAAAACTTGTGGCTGTAATTGATGCGATTTGGTTAAAATATTAAACTGAAACATATCAAAATCCTCTTGACACTGAAATTTCTTGCTATAAAATTTCGGTATTTCAAATTTATAATTTATTCAACCAATTTTCAGTTATTAGCACCTCCAATATTTCCTCTATATCCTTTGAACGTCCCAACCATTTTACACTCCAAAATAGTTCTCTTTTAACTTTAGTTTGATAATATTTTCAAACATTTTAGGACCAAAAATTGCGAGTTGTCACTGTGACATTATAAAATATTAACACCCCTGTAACTTTTGTATTTAAAATTCCATTTTGACGAGCAAAAGACCAAAAGATATAAGATGGAAAAGTCTATATGTGAAAACTGTTCTCCAAGTCTCCTGACAAAGGCCTACTAATGAACTTTTTCGATGTCAAAAAATGGGGAAAAGTTCTAAGGCAATTTTTTGGCGGAAAATAAGTACGCCAGTAATTTGGCATCACTCAAAAAAGATATATTCCAAATTTCATTAAAAAAGAAGAATTATTAACCATTTGAGAGAAATTTATTTACGTGACCCTTGGAACACCCCTCTAACTTTTGTAGTTAAAAGCCGATATTTTTTTATCGAGATATCGGAAGATCGATTACGAGGAATTCTATAAATCTTGTGAAAATTGTTTCCTATGTCATTCGATCACGGCCTATTAAAACTTTTCGTATGTCAAAATATATAAAAAATTCTGGACGCAGCAAGTGCGTTATGGTAGTGAATTTTCATTAAAATGTTTTTAATAACAAATATGTGTGTTTTTTTTTTAAGAAAGCAGGCATCAAATTTGGTTACCAGTATAACCTATATAGTAAAAACAATGTGCCTTGTTTCATCAAAATAACTTTATTGTGTGAAAATGTACAAAAATTTCCAAAACTAATCTTAAAGTGTACCCGAAAAAACACGTTTCTTGGTGAACCTTATAGGTTAATAGCAAATTGAGCTGTGAGAAACATGCATTATATTTCGATGAAAAATGCAAAAATGCAATAACATAAGGCGTGTTTGATTAAAAAAAGAAAGAAAATTTGTATCACCAACGACTTATGGGCCATCCTGTGATTGTAGAAATATTTTTTTAAGGTGTAGCCCAAGACACCCTATAATTAATATATACATTTTTTTTCATATGTTGTATAATAACAGATATATTGACCTTATTGATTTTTTACGAAAATTGTACAAAAATTATATACCATTAAACGATAAACTCTATAGCTAAGACTACTGCAAAGCATCAGAGAAAGGGTCTATTTGAAATGAATTTTCTGGAAATATTTTATTAAAATGAAGGACAATGACGCTTGAAACTAAGACTTCATGGTTTGTAAAACATTTTTCTTGAGACATTTTATTTCCATAGCCCGTATTAGATTCAAGTTCTTTGCCTAAATGTTGCTAATTTTGACATTTTAAATCGCAACTTTGACGTTTTGAGGAAAACCCTACATTATTTTTCTTTAAATGCCTATAACTTTTTTGTCTTTTGATCTACAGAGCAGATAACGTACCTATAAGGATGTTAACCCGTGTACCAAATTTCGTTGCCTTTACTTTGTTAATTCCGGAGATATAAAATTTTTTCGAAAGGAAACACAAAATTTTCCGGAAAAACTTGTACCGATTTTCCTGGCTAACGAACTTATTCAAGCCATTTACAAAGGGAAGGTATTCACTAAATTTAATTAAAATCAGCCTATTATTTTTTGAGTTATCGGTGTGATACATATACATATACATATACATATACATATATATATATATGTATATATATATATATATATATATATATATATATATATATATATATATATATATATATATATATATATATATATATATATATATATATATATATATATATACCGGGTGTCAACGAATTTATTAGACAAGCCATAATTTCTATAGTATTAGGTGTATCAAAATGAGATTCGGTACAGGCAAATGGTACGTGAAGAGGATAGTTTTAGCATATTTTTCACTTTCCGCTCACTTCCGGTTTTACCGGAAATGGTCCAGGTTTTGAATTTTTAAATAGAACACCCTGTATATTTTCACATTTTCGGATTTCTGAGACAATTATTAATCAGAATGTGACATTTTCAAAAGTTTTTACGCCTACTTGATTTTTTTATAGCCACTTAATATTGCATATATCTATATTTTGCCGTTGTTTTCATCGAGACTTCCTTGGTAACCAAAACACTGATTTTCACAATGACAGTGACATACGCTTTTTGAACAGACATAGAAGTTACTTAAGTTTAGTTAAATTTCAGTTTAATTTCTTGTCACAATTATGTATACTCAAAGTGAGAAAGTGGACATGTTATTAATATTTGGAGAGTGTCATAGAAATTCAAGGAATGCTGCCGAGTTGTATGCTCACAGATATCCCAATCGGCAACATCCATCCCATCAATATTTTCCGTATGTTGAGAATCGTTTCAGACAAGGAGGAAATCGAGATGCGGAACAGAGGTTTATCATAAATGAAGACACTGAGATTGACGTTCTTGCCATGGTTGAGGTTGATAAAACGGTTTCTTTAAGAGAAATTAGTCGAGAACTGCAGATAAGTCATGAATCGGCAAGAAAAATACTGAAAAACCACGGGTATCGAGCATTTAAGTATCAGATACATCAACATTTGTATGGTGACGATGGCGATAGACGGGTATTGTTTTGTGATTGGCTGCTTCAAAATCAAAGAGTTAACCCAAATTTTATCAACTTCATTCTATTTTCCGACGAATCCCGATTTACAAATAATGGTATGTTCAATAAGCAAAATACTCGGTACTGGGCCCAACAAAATCAACACCAAATGAGAGAGGGCAATTTTCAAGAAAGGTTTGGCGTCAATGTCTGGGCTGGTATCATTCGAAACAGAATAATTGGGCCAATATTGTTTCAAGGTCAGTTAACAGGGGTTAGGTACTTAGGTTTTCTTCAAAATGAAATCGAAGATCATCTTGATAATCTACCTTTAGCAGTTTTACGGCGAATTTACTTCCAACAAGATGGAGCACCGCCTCACAATGCCAGAGAAGTTCTTAATTACTTAACAGAACATTTTAATAATCAAGTCATTGCAACCAATGGTCCCGTACGGTGGCCTGCACGCTCACCGGATCTCACTGTGCTCGATTTCTTTATTTGGGGGTATGTTAAAGAAAGGGTATACTATGCAACTGCTCCAGCCACTCTTGAAATCTTAGAAGAAAGAATTCTACACGCATTTAGAAGTATAACGCCTCAAATGTTAGAAAACGTGTGTAGAGAAACAATTGAACGGGCTGAAATGTGTCGTGAACAAGAAGGAATGCAGTTTGAACAATTACTGCAGTGAAAATTTTAATAAAATCGGATATTGTAATTTCAAATAATTTAAGTTCGTCGTTGAAGTTATTAGTTAATGTTGCTATTTTTTGTTAACTTTGTTAGTTCTCTTGATTTTTCTTTTCTTAACTTGTTAGTTTGTTAAATTTGTTTATCCAATCGCAAATAAATTATCATCGTTATATTCGTCAAAAATCCTTTTTTCGGAAAATGCTTGTCAAAAAAGTGTCGCCATTTGATAAATAATAATAAAAACGAAAATGTAATTTTGCCAACTTGTCTTATTCATATCTATCATACTAGTCACTAAAACTTTGCGATTGTAGTTTTCTGAGATCACCTAAGGTACTTAGATTAGTTTTGGTCCGATCATGTCCACCTAGATGCAATATTAAAAGTGTCTCAAAATCAAGTAGGCGTAAAAACTTTTGAAAATGTCACATTCTGATTAATAATTGTCTCAGAAATCCGAAAATGTGAAAATATACAGGGTGTTCTATTTAAAAATTCAAAACCTGGACCATTTCCGGTAAAACCGGAAGTGAGCGGAAAGTGAAAAATATGCTAAAACTATCCTCTTCACGTACCATTTGCCTGTACCGAATCTCATTTTGATACACCTAATACTATAGAAATTATGGCTTGTCTAATAAATTCGTTGACACCCGGTATATATATATATATATATATATATATATATATATATATATATATATATATATATATATATATATATATATATATATATATATATATATATATATATATATATAAACATATAAAAATTGAAACTGACCCCGAATATGTGTTCTGTGGGGCCTAATTAGCGCTCGTTTGAAGAAATTTTTTAAAAGAAAATTCACTAAAAAGTATGGACACAGCAAGTGCGTTATGGTAGCGAATTTTCGTAAAAATGTTTTTAATGGCAAATATGTCTTGTATTTAAAAGGACATTTGGTTGACAGTATAAGCTATATAGTACTACCAATGTACCATGTTTCATTAAAATAGCTTTGTTGTTTCAAAAAGTACAAACATTTTCCGACAATCAACTTAAAAAGCTCCAGAAAAAACTGGTCCGATTTTCCCGGCGAACACACCTCTTCAAGCTATTTACGCACCTACCAAGATATAATTATTCACACACTCCTTTAGGACCAAAATAGAAAAAAAAATGAAAAATTTCTTTTATAAAAATTCAGCATAGAGAAATTGCCTTCAGTAATGTTACACTAAATTATATTTTACACAAAAATTCGAATTTTCTTTTAACAATAACTTACTAAACATTTATTGTTAATTATTACCATATCAAAAACATCTTGCAAAAAGAATGATTTCTACGGAAACATTAAAAAAGGTTTCTGCGAAAACTTTTCAAATTCAGCCACTATTCGAGAGCGCCCTGTATACAGCATCTCGAGTTTTTCGACCAGCAATACAAACAAAAAGCTCTCTGAATGTGTCATTTTCATGGGGCTCACCTGTCCATTAGTAAAAACGCCCTAACACAATTTGTGATATGTGTTTGTGATATGGGCCAAAAACGTGAAAACTTGCAAAACCATTGAAATAACTCAAAAACGATGAACGACAAAAATGCAATACCACAAGGTGTGTTCTATGAAAAAAAAGTCTGGACGCAGCAAGTGCGTTATGGTAGTGAATTTTCATAGAAATGATCTGTCAAAAAATATTTTATAACCTTTTTTTCTTGTAACATAGAAATATAAGTGTTGGTGTATAGTTTACTTTTTATATCGTAAATCTCCCTACCAAATTTGGTTATCATAGCTTTTTATATTTTTGAGATAATTTTTTTTAATTTTTTTTTTCTTTCATGAACACACCACGAGGGCTTACAGCCTAAATAATATCGTACCGTGGGTGTCGACAAGAAGGAAAGATGCAACTTGTTAATTCTGGACTTGAAGGTTTGGAGGTTCGGAGGAGAAGGAAAAACATGCGCCGGCAAAGAATTCCACAACTTGGAAGTCCTCGGGACAAAAGAGCGGGCATAACAAGATGTTATATGTCTGGTGATCTGGACAGTAAAAGGGTGCATTCGCTCTGTTACCCTGGTAGATCTGTTGGGGGCAGCAGGTGGAGGAACTATAGAAGAAAGCTCCTCTGTACACTGCCCGTGCAGATATCTATAAAAGAGAGAGAGAGATCACCAACGGCACGTCGGTATGCAAGGGATGGCAGCCTTTGGGTGAGGGTAGGGTCACTAATGAGACGTATAGCTCTCTTCTGAATGGAGTCCAGGATAGCGAGTGTAGAAGCGGCAGCAGCACGCCAGATCTGAGAGCAGTATTCAAGGTTTGGCCTTATTTGGGAAGTATACAAGGTATATAGATTAGCTGGTGAAAAGTTATTGCGAGCCCGGAAGAGGAAACCTAATTTCTTAGCAGCCGCTTCCGCAATTGATGTGACATGTTGGTGCCAATTGAGATTTCGATCCATAGAAATGCCAACAAGTGAAAAGGACTCATTACTTTGAATAACTTGTTTGCTCATTGTGATGGTTCTAGGGCTGGTGTATATTTTATGAGAAAGAAAGCAAGATTGAGATTTGGTGGGGTTGAATTGTATAAGATTTCTACTTCCCCGGTCTAATATTTTTTGGAGATCCACGAAGACAGAAGTCGTCCGCGTAACTGTGAACCGGTTTGGATGTGCTAGAGAGGAGGTCATTGATGTGGAGAAGACACAAAGTAGGGGCTAAAGTTGAACCTTGAGGAACTCCTGCATTAATTGGATACAGTTTAGAGGAATGGCCATCCACGACAACAGAAATGCTCCGCTTGGAGAGAAAGTTTGCTATCCAGGTACAGAGTTTTGGTGGTAGGCCATTGGCTTGAAGTTTATTAAGCAGCACTGCGTGCCAGACGTGGTTGAGTGCTTTGAATATGTCTAGAGCTACAATCTGGGATTCACCGGTTCCATAGACTTGTTCCAAGAATGGGTGACAAAGGAAAGGAGATCGGCAGTTGATCTGCGCTGACGGAATCCATACTGCCTGTCGTGGATTAGACTATGTTTTTCAAGAAATTTTAGTATTTCGGTGTTCATATACTTTTCCATCACTTTAGAGATGACTGAAAGGAGATAATAGACCTGTAGTTGCTAGGAAGCGCTTTGGATCCTTTCTTGGGGACGGGTTGTACTCGAGAAGTTTTCCAGTCGCTAGGGAATATGCCTCTATTGTAAGATGTCTGAAACAGACGAGTCAGGACAGGAGCAAGTTCTGGTGCGCATTTTTTAAGAAAAATTGCTGGGATCTCGTCAAGACCATAGGCTTTCCTGGTATTAAGAGAAGAGAGCATCTTTCGTACCTTTTTAGTTTTGAAAATGATTCGTCATTTTATGCGCGACATTGGGGATTGTTGGTGGTTGAACATTTGGAAGTGGGTTGAGAGTAGAACTGCCGGCGAACAACAAGGCAAAAAGTTCAGTGTTGCCCAGGGCGATAGGAACAATTTCATCCTCTGAGAGGTGGGAACGTGCTCTTGCAGAAATTATTCCCAATAGATTTAGCAAGAGTCCAGAAGGGTTTGCTGCCCTTGGAGCTTAAGAGGACTTTGTTTTAGATGTGGTTATTAAACGAGTTTTTTGCCTCAGAAAGAATGCGGACATAGCGGTTTCTTGCGTCGTTAAATGATTGACGGTTTTCTTGACTGGCATTGTGTAGAAGCGTTTTGTGAGCTTTGACCTTCTCAAGTCTGTCCTTGTCCCAAACTTTAGAGAACCAGGGCTTTTGAGTGGCTAAAGAGGTTTCCTGTGTACGTGGAATAAATAATTCCATACCAGCTTGGATAATTTCGATGACGTTTTGTGAGATATCAGAGGGGTCAGGATGAGAGAAGCAGACAGACGCCCATGGAAATGAGAAAAAGTAATCTCGCATTTCGTCCCAGTTGGCGAAGTTGTAGTGCCAAACGATACGTGGGTGAGATGACTGTGACCTCGGGTTGCATTGCGCAGGAATCGGTGACCATGCCATGGTCTGAACGACCGAGGGGGGCGGTGACTGATATTTTATAGCATTCAGGATTTGTAGTAAGAAGGAGATCCAAGGGATTTGAGCTGTGTGTTGGGATGCGAGGAAAGTAAGTAGGTTGCTGAACCATATTGGCTAAAGAGTTGCTGAATGCAAAGGCCTCCGCTGCTCTCTTTTGTGGATCGGTTTTTGAAGATCCTACCTATTCCTTATCATGGACATTGAATTCACCAAGAATAGTGACCTCGGAGGAAGGATATTCAGAAATCAGATGGTCGGTTTTTCCAGAAAGGTAGTCAAAGAGCTGGACAAAGTTGTTGTTAGAGGGTGACCGGTAAATGCAGCGGATGAATTTAGTTGCAGCCCCGAGAGAGAGTTTTATCCATAGTATGTCTTTTCTTCCAGCTTCTAAATTGGGGAGTCTGGTGCAGGGTAGTTTGCTACGGACATATGCGCACACGCCTCTATGCAATCTAAAGGAAGTAAGGAGCTCATACCCCGGGAAATTAAGGTGATTAGTGGCTGTTTTGACACTGATTTGGGTTTCGGTGAGGAAGAGGAGTTGGGGCCTATTAGCCTGGAAAAAATGGTGGACGGAGTTCAGGTTAGAATTTAGGCCACATATATTCGAGATATATATGTTGAATCTTGATGCTGGCGCCCCCTGTACACCCCTCTCCCGGAGATCTGAATGGAGGAGTATTTTACCTCCGGAATGTTTTGTACAAGGAGGAGCCATCATCATTTTTGCTTATAATGGAAACCGACTCATACACCGGAACCGGAAACGTCCGTTGGGACATCACCCTTGATGCATGGGGTGGTACCTCCTCGGGCGTGGAAAACCTTTACTATCACTTAAAGGAAAATTGCACTACCACCTGCGAATAGAGGGAGCGTATGAAAATGAAATTTTCCCGGAAAACATCGTCCGATTTTCCTGACTAACGAACTTATCCTAGCCATTTACAAAAGGAAGCTGCATACCAAATTTCATCAAAATCGGCCCATCCATTATTTTTGAGTTATCGGTGTGGTATATATATATATATATATATATATATATATATATATATATATATATATATATATATATATATATATATATATATATATATATATATATATATATATATATATATATATATATATATATGTATATATTAATATATATATATATATATAAACATATAAAAATTGAAACTGACCCCGGATATGGGTTGTAGGGGTGCCAGTTCGCTCATTTACAAAAACTGTTTCAAAATTCACTCCCCATTAGTGAATTTTTTTTTGAAAATTCACTCAAAGAAAGTGTGTGTCATCAACGACTTATGGGCCACCTGTGATTATCAAAATAAGTTTATAAGATGCAGCTCGAAACACCCTATAATTAACGTGCATCATCTTTTTCTCATATCTTGTATAATAACGGATATATTGAGTTTTACCGTAGATATGCGTCACCCTGTATATGTGTAAATAGACAAAAATTGAAACTGATATCGTATATGGGTTTTAGGGGTTCTAGTTCGCGCTCATTTGAAGTAATATTTTTAAAAGTCATAAGTCGCGGTGTTCTCAATAACGAACTTTTTCTACGAAAATTCTGAAATATATGTAGACTATTAAATCATAAACTCTATAGCTGAAACTACTGCCAGAGTATCAGAAACAGGGTCTATTTGAAATGGATTTTCCGAAATTATTTTAGTAAAATGAAGGACAATGATCATTCAAGCTGAAACTTAAGGCTTTGTAAAACAGTCTTATTACGAAATTTTTTATACATAATTCGTACTTATTTGATATTCCTTGTCTGAAAATTGCATTTTCTGACGTTTCAAATTGCGGCTTTGACGTTTTAAGAAGAAAAATTATGAAATTTTCAAAATAATTTCTCTGATACTTCTTCACCTTTTTCGGTCAAGAAAATATAACCGTGGTCTGTAATGTTCAATTATTAGTTTCGTTAATCACACAAAATATTTTGTTCCTGTGCTGTCCTCTGATCACCAATGGCAGTCAAAATGATTTTTTTTAAATGCCTATAACTTCTCATTCTTTGAACTTAGCGATTTAAGTTTTGGCATGTAGGGTAAGTTTGACAGTAGAAACGCATACGCCAAATTTGATTGTCATAACTCCGTTGCTTTCGGAAATACAAAAAATTTCGGAAAGAAAACACAAAATTTTCCCGGAAAGACCCGTCAGATTGTCCTCGATAACGAAATTATCTAAGCCACTTACAAAAAAAAAACTCAAAAGCGCAGCAAGTGCGTCATGATGGCGAAGTTTCTTTAAAATGTTTTTAATAGCATATGTCTTTCTTTGATAAAAGCAGGCATCAGACTTGGTTGCCTATATAGTAGAAACAATGTACCATATTTCATCGAAATAACTTTACTGTTTGAAAATATATAAACATTTTTCAAAGGTCTGGATGCAGCAAGTGTGCTATGGAAGAGAATTTCCATAAAAATGTTTTTAATAGCAAATGCGAGCAGGCATCAATCTGATTACCGGTATATCCTATGTAGTGAAAACAATGTACTATATTTTATTAAAATTACTTATGGTTTGAAAATATACAAAAATTTTCCGAAAATAAACTAAATGTTGGTTTCCTAACTAACAAAGATTACGTTAATAGCAAACTGAGTTATTGAAATTTGAAGGATTTAATGAAAATTCGCTACCAAAAAGAACTTACTGCGTCCAGATTTTTTTCTTATAAACAAATCATATTTCGAAAAAAAATACAAAAATGCATTAACGAATTTGTTCTACGAAAATTTGCTAAAAAATTATAGACCGTTAAACCATAAACTTCACTAAACCTGCAGCTAAAGCATCAAATTAACTAAACTGACAGCCAAAGCATCGGAGAAAGGGTCTACTTGAAATGAATATTCTGTAAACATTTTAGTAAAATGAAGGGCAGTGACGGTTGAATCTGAAACTTAAGGGTTTGCAGAACACTGTTCTTGCAACATTTTCTTTTCACAATCGGTATTTGTTTCACGTTCTTTGCCTAAACATTGCCAATTTTGACGTTTAAAATTGGGAGTTTGACGTTTTGAGGAAAACTCCAAAATGTGTTTCTTTAACTGCCCATAACTTCTTTGTCTTTGAAGTTAGAGATCTAAATTTTGGTACAGAGTTCACGCTTTATAACAGAAACACGCGTTGCCCTTACTTTGTTATCTACGGAGATACGAATTTTTTTAGAAAAAAAATTTTCCGGGAAAACCTGGTCCGATTTTTTTGACTAACGAACTTATCCAAGCCACTTGCAAAAGGAAGGTACGCACCAAATTTGATCACGATCGGTGCATTATTTTTTGAGTTATCGGTCGGATATATATATATATATATATATATATATATATATATATATATATATATATATATATATATATATATATATATATATATATATATATATATATAAACACAGATCTCCTCATTAGTGAATTTTTCGTCTTATCAAAAATTCTGTAAAATTGTAAATAATAATGAATTGGTGCATTTTAGAAGAAAACTGTGCAGGATCTTTTCTGTAGATAATTATTTCTCTATCATGATAGACTAGTCGCAATGTTTATTATCCAGATAGGAAACTGTAAAATTGCTATAAAATAAATTCTCCAGTCCATCGATCTAGCGGATATTGTTAATAACAATTAATCGGCAAATTTTAGAAAAAAACTGTGTTGACGCCTTTTGTACCGAACCATTTTTCGATCATTATAGGCTGATCGCGATGTTTCCTACCTAGACAGGAAACTTTAAAAATACTTCAAACTGAATTCATTATTCAGTTAGTTTGTATTTTCGTATATGAGAATATTATGATTAAGCCCTAGAAACCCTAAATTCAGGGAATATACAATATTGGACCAAGTACACAATGAGAGTGAATGTACAAAGTATTTAATCTCCCTGTGCCCTTGCCTACGTGTAATTGTAATACTATTAGGAATTTTCGGTTTCTTTAATTTTTCAATATTACAAACAAATGTGTAGGTAATAAATCAAATATCTGGGAGACTGCATTAATATATTGCACAAGTGGCCTTTCAAAATATTAGCCTTGACTTTCTCTCACTGCTATTGGCCTGTAATTTGCTTTTAAATAATACCAGTAAAATTTGAGAATATATAATTCTATGAATCATTCAACATTCCAAAGTCCAAAGTAAAACTCATAGTTTAAGATCTTAATACAAATAATTATCATCAAGAAATTCAGGGTGGAGAAAACAAATGCTTTATATTGTATTTTTGATAGCATGTAATTTTTGTTGTTCCAAATTAGCCCTTTACTTTAGCCCTTTACTAATAACTTCAAATTTATATTTTGCCTTTGAACAAAACAAAAATGTCTGGACGCAGAAAGTGCGTTATGGTAGTGAATTTTCATAGAAATGATCTGGCACAAAATATTTTATTACAACTTTTTTTTCTTGTAACATATAAATCCAAATTTTGGCGTATAGTTTACTTTTTATATCATAAACCTTTCTACCAAATTTGGTTATCATAGATTTTTATTTTTTGAGATCAAAATTTTTTTTGAATGAAAACTTAAAATTTTTCCGGAAAACTTCGTCCAATTTCGTGATTAACGAACTTGTCCAAGCCATTTACAAAGGAAAGGTACATGCCAAATTTTATCAAAATCGGCCAATTATTTTTTTAAATAAAAATTTTTTTCGAATGAAAACTCAACATTTTTCCAGAAAACCTCCTCCGATTTTCCTGAATAACGAACTTATCCAAGCCATTTACAAAGGAAAGGTACATGCCAAATTTTAATCAAAATCGGCTCATTATTTTTTAGAAAAAATTTTTTTTCGAATGGAAACTCAAAATTTTCCCAGAAAACCTTGTTCGATTTTCCTGATTAACGAACTTGTCCAAGCGATTTACAAAGGAAAGGTGTATGCCAAATTTTATCAACAACGGCTCATTATTTTTTGAGATAAATTTTTTTTTCGAATGAAAACTCAACATTTTCTCGGAAAACCTCGTCCGATTTTTTTGATTAACGAACTTGTCTAAGCTATTTACGAAAGGAAGGTCCACGCCAAATTTTATCAAAATCGGCTCATTATTTTTTGAGATAAAAATTTTTTTCGAATAAAGACTCAAAATTTTCCCGGAAAACCTCGTCCGATTTTCCTGATTAACAAACTTGTCCAAACCATTTACAAAGGAAAGGTACAAGCCAAATTTTATCAAAATCGGCTGATTATTTTTTGAGTTAAAAATTTTTTCGAATGAAAACTCAAAATTTTCCAGAACACCTCGTCCGATTTTCCTGAATAACGAACTTGTCTAAGCCATTTACAAAGGAAAGGTACATGCCAAATTTTATCAAAATCGGCTCTTTATTTTTTGAGATAAAACTTTTTTTCGAATGAAAACTCAAAATTTTTCCGGAAAACCTCGTCCGATTTTCCTGATTAACGAACTTGTCCAAGCCATTTACAAAGGAAAGGTATATGCCAAATTTTGTCAACATCTGCTCATTATTTTTTGATAAAAAAATTTTCGAATGAAAACTTAAAATTTTCCTTGAAAACCACGTCAGATTTTCCTGATTAGCAAACTTATCCAAGCTATTTACAAAAGAAAGGCACATGCCAAGTTTTATCAAAATCGGCTCATTATTTTTTGAGATGAAAATTTTTTTCGAATGAAAACTCAAAATTTTTCCGGAAAGCCTCGTTTGATTTTCCTGATTAACGAACTTATCCAAGCCATTTAGAAAAGGAAGGTACGTGCCAAATTTTATCAAATTTTTTTATTTGAGTTGTCGGTATGATACTTATATATATATATATATATATATATATATATATATATATATATATATATATATATATATATATATATATATATATATATATATATATATATATATATAAACATATAAAAATTGAAACTGACCCCGGATATGGGTTCTAGGGGTCCTAGTTCGCGCTTATTTGCAAGAAATTTTTCAAAATTCAAAAGTTGGGATCTCCCCATTACTGAATTTTTTCTACGAAAATTCACTAACAGCTGGCGGAAAATAATTTCCCGTCTGGAAGAAAAGTTTAATGTTTGTTGCAATAAAATAAAGAATTTACGTTGAAACATAAGTGCCCAGCTATATACAATGAATGTTGTTTTGATTTTATGACGATTTACACGTAATACACTCCACTCACCTTTTTCACAAATGCTATGATAACAATAGAAGCAAATGTCTTTAATTAAAGTCCTAATTGATCACTGAACGCGCTAAAATAACAGTAAAATCACACAATAACTACGGCAATCACTACTTAGTACACGTAAATAATGAATGGAACACGGCGGCAGAACACGGTCCTACAAAATCTCCGTCCAACACAACATCATTTCGGTTTCGTTTGGGTATCCCCTCGTATAACGTATATTATTAAAGCAACATCATTTGCGACATTTTCAGGTGGTACAAAGTATACTATTTGTCTAAATCGCTGATTTGCAAACTGTAAAAGTCTCATCAATAGTGCATGACCTTTTCAACGAGAACAGCTCGTTTTCAACGAGAAAGCAATGTATATAGTCTCTGTACAAACACCTGGCCTGCTGTGCTATATTGTATAACAAATTGTTCTGCTGGGTCTAATGGATTCAGGATTTATATATCTGTGTAATTTAAAGCTATACGAAACAGTTTTGAATTCAGCTGAGATCCAGATGTGATCTGCATATATCACACTCGTTTATTGACTGCACTTTGCAACGTTGTGTGCACATTTTGAATGTGTAAATATACTAACTCTGCACACAATTTACGCAACCAATATGTATTAAAATTTAAAGCTCCAGCACTTACTTTTAATGTGTGTGTGCACTGAATTTCAGATGTCAGCTATGAATCTTCTAATTCTGCCTGTGATATGGTGATATGATTATTTTGTGGGTACACAGAATTATGTTAGAATTTGTGATAATAATATACTACGCTTTTATGAGGAATATGTGAGATCACCAACCGATTCTTTTAATTTTAAGTAAACCGATGAAAATTAGGTTTATGGGCAGATTGTATCTATTAAATGTAGCGCTGTTGTTTGAGATGAGATAAGCATTCGACTACTTCTCTTTTGATGTCCACATATTTTGCCTTATATCGCCCATTTGTTTAATTTCTGTATGGAAAACGGAGTTAGTAATACCGATGCCAAAGAGGATTTTTATAGCTGAATTCAGTGACCTGTGTCCGATAAGTTTACTGTGTGCTACAGCAAAGGTTCTTGAAAGGATACCTGATAAAAAACTAGAAGCTTTTGTTTTTGACAACAACGTTCTGTCGGAGCATCAGTCTGGTTTCAGAGTAAATCACAGTTGCGCAACAGGTTTGTTGACAATTATTGATGACATAGTGACAGGAATCGATGGAGACAAGCACGGACTCTGCTGGCACTGTTGGACTACTCTATGACATTTGACAGAGTCAACCATGAGCACTGCTGTCTATTTTAAATTATTATGGTCTAGCTGATACGGCTTTATCACTTCTGCGCGCCTATCAGACACATTGATTTCAAAGGCTGGTCACTGAAAATGAAATGTCTGATTATTTACCAATAGTGTCGGCTGTTCCGCAGGGGTCGATTTGTCGCCACTTCTTTTTGCAGTTTACACCTCATCATTTGCCGATTATGTCACTAATTGTAGAGTTCACTATTTTGCTGACGACACGCAAATGTACCAATCGTTTGATCATTCAGATACTGCCAACACTTGTCAAACTATATATTCTGATCTCGAAGGCTTAATTGGAATTTGGGAAAAATTTTGTCCAGGCAAGTAAAGATCATGCTATTTGGTAACTCGTAAAAACAATGGAGGTGTCGAGTTTGTATAGAAATTAGGGGTCAGCGACTGGCATTGATCAAAATGTGCCGAAATTTGGGCTTGGAACTGGATGATGACCTGACATTTACTTTTCACGTCAATAAAATCATTAAACAAGGTTTAGTAGCTTGAAATTCTTTTATCCTAACAGTGGCTACTTGGGTTATGAAAACAAGATTTCTTTATGTGAGCCGTTAGTCCTACGTGAATTTAACTTTGCAGATGTTGTATATGGGCCGTATTTAACAAATATAAATAAGCTGCGTGTGCAACGTATTCAAAACTCTTGCATAAGACTTATATGTGGATTCCGAAAATATGATCATATATCGGCCAAGTTTAAAGAATTATATTGGCTAAAAATTGGAGACCGCTTTAAGTTGCATAGTTGTAGTTTACTTCACAGTATTATTAACCGACTTCAAAAAAGGAGGAGGTTCTCAATTCGACTGTGTGGTTTTTTTTAATGTGTGTTACCTCAGAACTTTTTTCTAGGTGAACCGATTTTGATAAAAAAAAATATTTGGAAGCTGGTGCTTCTCTTGTGGTCCCATATAAATGTGATCAGGATCTGACCAGTAGTTTTTGAGTTATCCTTAATAATGCGTATTTAATTGACTTCGACTACATTGATGATGTTCTTGTGTGTTACCTCAGAACATTTTTCTAGGTGAACCGATTTTGATGATTATTTTTTTATTATTATTTGAAGGCCGGTGCTTCTCGTGTGGTCTAATATAAATGTGATCAGGATCCAACCAGTAGTTTTTGAGTTATCCCTAATAATGCGTATATAATTGACTTCGACTACATTGATGATGATTGTGGATCACACCGTTGCGCTTCCGTCTAATTAAATCAGATATAAAGCTTTAGATTTACTAAAAATAAAAAAATAAACAAAAATTTTAACAAAATGGAAAACCGACTTCACAAAAAAATATTCCAAAACAAAAATGCACTAAAAAGTAAAAAATAATTGCGTATTCTTCTGTCTACAACTTACTATCAACTTATTTTTTCCACTCAATGTACGATCAATGCATTTACCACGCAAGAATGTAGGTACCCACTTAAACTTAACCTCTAACTCCACACATACCTATGACTAACAGACAATTATCAAAATATTTATTTAGAGTTCACCCAAGCAGAATGTTTTAAATATATGTGTAGACTGCTTAAAAGACAATCAAATTATTAGGATCATCCAAGGTAAAATTATTGTTATTTTTGGAGTCGGTGTCAGCCAAGATTGGTTTGTAACTACTTAACCTGAAATGTCTTACTATATAACAATTGACATACACACTTTACACACATAGACGCAGCACGCAGCGCGGGCGGGTCGATTGCGCGCGCGCGCCCGGAAGAATGGTTGGAGGAGTATAGCCGAGTGAGCGAGGCAAACGCGTACGCAAATTCATTTGTAAAAAGGTTTAATTACGTATTGGTATATTGTCGTTTCAAGGTCACAGGATATTGTCACAGTATATTGTATAAAATTTCATATGTAAAATAGATTTCATAAGGTATTCTCGTATTATTAATGTAAGGAATATTGTCGTATTTCCTTGGCTGACACCGATTCCAAAAATAACAATAATTTTATATTATATGATCCTAATAATTTGATTGTCTTTTACAGTATTATTATTAATAAGGCTCCTCAGTATTTGTACAACAAGATTACGTATCGTACTGATGTGGACAACATTAAAGTAAGACATGCGCACTGCATAGCTCTTCCTAGATATCGTACAGAATTATATAGAAGTTCTTATACTTGATCTGCAAATATATAACAGCATACTATTGCACCTGCGAAATGTAAGTAGACTGGCATTCAAGCGAAATATTAAGCGATTGCTTCTTGGTGGAGAAGTTGATTTTTCCGTAACTGGAACGCCAATGTGAACTAAATTTGGATGAGTGTGCTTATAATGAATTTACAAAGGGTTTGTACGGCTGTGAATACATTGGTGCGCTTTTTGACTGTATGTGAGTGGGTGTGTTTTTTGTATTATGGGTGAGTATTAGATGTGAGGGAGTGTCTACACGGAGGATGCGTGAGTGAGATGTCTGTTGACCGACCCTCTTGTTGTTGCGTCGTAAGTTGCCCGAAAGATTCCTGGCTAATTTGAGTATAAGTTTCTTTATACCACAATCTTGTTATTTTTGACACTTTGTAGTAATTCGTATTTACATTTTTTTCATTTGTTGCATTTTTTTACTTTAAGTTTAGGCCGAGTGGAGGAGCGGCTTTTTCAAACTCTACCTATTGTCCTCATAAAACTTGTACTGTTATTGTAACTATATATATATATATATATATATATATATATATATATATATATATATATATATATATATATATATATATATATATATATATGAAAATAATTGGGACAATAAAAGCATAATAATGATAATATGGTATGCTCTCAGAAAGAAAAAACATGTAGTTTTTCTTTTTTTCTAAATAAATGTTTGGAAATACTAAATAAGTCTGGACGCAGCAAGTGCGTTATGAGAGTCAATTTTATCAAAATTAATAGCACATACGTCTTTTTTTTAATGTAGGCAGCCATCAAATTTGGTTACCCATATAGAAGAAACAATATACCATATTTCATTAAAATAACTTTATTGTTTAAAAGAGTACAAATCTTTTCCGAAAATGAATTTCAAATGTTTCCGAAAAAACTAGTCAGATTTTCTTAGCCAACGAAGCTATTTACACACTGCCAATATATATTTATTCACAAACAGCTTTATGACCGAAATTGAAAAAAAAACTGTTTGTTTGACTGGCATCAAACATTTTAAAATTAAATGCGTATAACTTTTTTCTTGTAACATAAAGATCCCAATTTTGGTATGTAGTTCACTTTTCATAACATACACCCACGTACCTAATTTAGTTACCATAGCTTTGCTATTTTAAGAGATACAATTTTATTTTCGTAAGAAAATCTTATATATGCCCAATCTTTTTTGAGTTATCGGTATGAGCACGGATAAGTACACTTTGGAGATCTGACGATGGTTTCGCAAAGAAAGTTAGCGTGGTCAGAGGGATGAATAAACTGAAAACTATATATATATATATATATATATATATATATATATATATATATATATATATATATATATATATAAACATACAAAAATTGTAACTGTCCCCGGGCAGGTGTTCTAGGGGACCTAATTGGCGCTGATGTGAAAATAACTCGAAATTAAAGAACGCTATCAATTTTTTACATACATTATAATTCGATGGAAAATGCAATAATATAAGGGGTGTTCGATTAAAAAATAATAATAAAATGTGTATTGTATCACCAACAACTTAGGCGCGCGCCATCCTGTGACTGTCAAAATAATTTTATTAGATGCAGCTCAAAACACCCTATAATTAACGTATACAATCACTTCCACCTCGTCAATACGTGTAGAGTATGGCATCAGCGACAAAAATTTAACAAAAATTTCACTGAAACGTCGTAAAAAGTGTCAAAACGTATAGGAAACATGATTTGGAAACGAATTTTTTTTTGTATGTCGGTCGGTCATTCTGTCTCATTTCATGAGAAGGTCTTTCTGAGGAGAGTAGATTATCACACCTATGTGGAAGTTGTAATTCGTTTTGCAGCACTATTACTGAATTTTCTTTAAAAGAATTCACTAATGAGGAGATCCCGACTTTTGAATTTTGAAAAAATTCCTTTAAATGAGCACTGATTAGGCCCCCGAGAACACATATCCGGGGTCAGTTTCAATTTATATATATATATATATATATATATATATATATATATATATATATATATATATATATATATATATATATATATATATATATATATGTGTGTGTGTGTGTGTGTGTGTGTGTGTGTGTGTGTGTGTGTGTGTGTGTGTGTGTGTGTGTGTGTGTGTGTGTGTGTATCACACCTATAAATCAAAAAACAATGGGCCGATTTTGATCAAATTTGGTGAGTACCTTCCTTTTACCAATGGCTTGAATAAGTTCGTTAGCCAGGAAAATCTGCTTAGTTGAAATAGATTAAACAATGATTTGTTTTAATTAGACATACGGATTCACCCTGTCGGTATCAGTTCTGAGCTGACCTTAAATGTATGGAATTTCGACAACGAAATTATAATGCATGTTTGCAAGAAAAATCATTCAGGACTAAGCAAGTGCGTTATGGTAGCGAATGTTTATTGAATGCCTCAAATTTGAATAGCTCAATTGGCTATTAACCTATAAGGTTCGTTGGCCAGGAAACTAGTTTTTGCGGGAACATTTTAAGTTTATTTTCGAATTTTTTTTTGTACATTTTCAAACAGTAAAGTTATTTTGTTGAAATGTGGTACATTGTTTCTACTATATATGTTTTACTGGTAAGCAAATTTGATGTCTGCTTTCTATAAAAAACACACATTTGCTATTTAAAACATTTTTAGGAAAATTGACTATCATAACGCACTTGCTGCGTCCAGACTTTTTTCTTATATCTTTGTATAGTTAGGGATATATTGAGATTTACCGCGTCACCCTGTATGTATGTAAACGGATAAAAACTGAAACTTACTCCAAAAATGGGTTCTAGGAAGCATAGTTTGCGCTTATGTAAAGAAATCTTTTCATAATTTAAAAGTCGTTGTCTCGTGAATTGCCAATTTAGTCTGCAAAAATTCGCTAAAAATAATGGACGATGAAATCATAAACTCTATAACTAAAACTACTTCCAAAAGATCAGATAAAGGGTCTACTTGAAACGAATTTTCTGCAAATATTTTAGTAAAATGAAGGACAATGACGGTTGAAGCTGAAACTTAAAGTTTTGTAAAATATACTTCTTACGACATTTTCTCTATATAACCCGTATTCGCTTCAGGTTCTTTGACTGAAATTTGCCAATTTTGACGTTTAAAATCGTGACTGTGAAATATAAAAATTTTCCAAGTGATTTTCGGGTACTTCGTGACGTTTTTGCCCCAAATAACTGAATCCTTGTCTGTCATATATAATAGATTTTGTTATCCACAGAATATATTTTGGTTTTGTGTGTTTTTCCCCAAATTTTTTTAATGCCTATAACTTTTTTTATAATTTTTTTAATTAAGTTAAAAATACAAATTTTGGTATATGCTATACGTTTTATAATATAAATCTGCGTACCAAATTTGGTGGACCTCGGTGGTTCAGAGGTAAGAACGTGTGCCTTTGAACTGAAGGGTACTGGGTTCGATCCCGGCGTACTCCTTTCACTTTTTCAGTACAAACTGTAAAATTAACATCAACCGAGGTTCTGGCATTGTATTTGAGCAAGTTGAATGTCTGCACGTTCCGCCCTTCGGAGGGGGCGTAAAGCCGTCGGTCCCGTGTCCATGCGATGTTGGGCACGTTAAAGATCCCTACCCTCCTTACAGAAAGACAGGGGTTCGGCAAAATTTCCAGGATAGTGAGGTGAAACTGCTCCCTGGCGTCGGTGATTGGCCATAGTCGCGGAAATAGGCCGACGTTAAAGAAACAAAACACACACACACACGCGTACCAAATTTGGTTGCCATAGCTTTGTCATTTCCGGAGATAAAACAAAATACCGAAAGAAAATTTAAAAATTTCTCGGAAAAACTATTCCGATTTTCCTGGCTAAGGACTTATCCAAGCCATTTGCAAAGGAAGGTACTCCTCAAATTTTATTAAAATCGGCCCATTACCTTTTGAGTTATCGGTGTGATACATGATACATCCATATACATATGTATGTATAATATATATTTATATATATATATATATATATATATATATATATATATATATATATATATATATATATATATATATATATATATATATATATATATATATATATATATATATATATATATATATATATATATATATATATATATAATTGTAACTGACCCTGGACAGGTGTTCTAGGGGTCCTAGTTCACGCTCACTTGAAGACATTTTTTTCAAAATTCAAAAGTCGGGTTGTCCCCATTGGTGAATTTTCAATTTTTGAAAGAAAATTCACAAAAAAGTGTACTTCTGTTAAAGTTTTTTGTCCATATTGTTATTATTTCTTATCACAGACCAAGAACAGTAGTATGGAAAATTTTATTGCACATGGTCGACTCCTACTGGGCCTTCTGGTTTTTGGAAAGTCAGTATACATTTTTTCTTACTGATATATATTCGCCAATTAATTACACTAGTAAAAAAGCTAATAAATCTTTATTTTCTCTAGTGAATTATATTTCAATGTCTAAGAAACAAATAACAACTGTGGATACATTAAGATTTATTGCTTATATTTAATTGACTGATTTGATTCAGACAATCTTTATACCTTATTGCCACTGCAGGAAAAATTAACTTGATAAATCGATTTGAATGATTGCAGTTAAGCCGGTTCATTTATCAGGTAGATGATTTAACAACATTTACGAATGTATTTCCCTGAGTACTGTCTATCCACGAGACAAGCTAATGGCAAATTAAATCGAAATGAAAAAAATTAAATATCTGGATGCAGCAAGTGCGAGATGGTAGTGAATTTTTATAGAAATGATCTAAAATCAAGCACCTTTTCATTAAATGCCTATAACTTTTTTTCTTGTACCACAGAGAACTAGATTTTCGTATGTAGTCTACCTTTGATATTGTAAACCTACCTACACATTTGGTTACCATAGCTTTTTAATTCTCGGAGATATGATTTTTTTTTCGAAAGTAACCGCAAAATTTACACGGAAAACTTTGTCCGATTTTCCTGCATAACGAGCCTATCTAAGCCACCTAAGAAAGGAAGGTATCTGCTAAATTTTATCAAAATCGGCCCATTATTCTATCGTGTAATACATTTATATATATATATATATATATATATATATATATATATATATATATATATATATATATATATATATATATATATATAAATAAAATGTTGGGATCTCCCCATTGGTGAATTTTTTCTACGAAAATTCACTAATTTGCCAGTGTTTCGAACACGAGACTTTTATGTGGTACAGTGCGTGTAGGTATATAACAGAAAGTCTATACAAAAACGAATTTAGTACTTATGGGATCAATATCAGAAATATTCATCGTAAAATCATGTAAAAACTTTATTTTTACTTAAAAAAACACACAGTTTAATATTTTAAAGTAACTTAAAAAAATAATGCTGCAAATTGAATCATAACTCCCCCATAGCTGTGATAAATTCTCGGAATCTTCTCGGAAAGACGTATTTTGCACTTAAAACCAACCCTGAACCTTTTTAAATCATTTTTGACATATGAAAATAGTTTTAGTAGGCCCTGATCGAATGGCATAGGAAACAATTTTCACAGGATCTAGACTTTTTATTTTTTGTGAATTTAAAGAAAAAATCACTAATGAGGAGATCCCGACTTGAATTTTGAAAAAATTTCTTCAAATGATCGCTAATTAGCCCCCCCAGAACACATATCCGGGGTCAGTTTCAATTTTTATATGTTTATATATGTGTATATATATATATATATATATATATATATATATATATATATATATATATATATATATATATATATATATATATATATATATATATATCACACCGATAACTCAAAAAATAATGGGCCGATTTCAATTAAATTTGGTGAATACCTTCCTTTTACAAATGGCTTGGATAAGTTCGTTAGTCAGGAAAATCGGCCTAGGTTTTCCCGGAAAATTTTGTGTTTTCTTTCAAAAAAAAATTATTTCTCCGGAATTAGCAAAGTAAGGGCAACTAAATTTAGCAACCTGGTTTATATCGTTATAAGTGTACTACCTATCAAAATTTAGCTCTATAGATCAAAAGACAAAAAAGTTATGGGCATTTAAAGAAAAATAAATTGGGGTTTTCCTCAAAACGTCAAAGTCACAATTTAAAACGTCAAAATTCGCAACATTTAGGGAAAGAACTTGAATCTAATACGGGCTATGAAACGAAAATGTCTCAAGGAGAATGTTTTACAAACCCTGAAGTCTTAGTTTCAACCGTCATTGTCCTTCATTTTACTAAAATGTTTCCAGAAAATTCATTTCAAATAGACCCTTTCTCTGATGCTTGGCAGTAGTCTTAGCTATAGAGTTTATCGTTTAATGGTATATAATTTTTGTCGAATTTTCGTAAAAAATTAATAAAGCTCAATATATCCGTTATTATACAAGATATGAAAAAATATTGTATACATTAATTATAGGGTGTCTTGAGCTACATCTTAAAAAAATATTTCTACAATCACAGGCTGGCCCATAAGTCGTTGGTGATACAAATAAATTTTTTAGTCGAAAACGCCTTATGTTTTTGCATATTCCATCGAAATATAATGCATGTAAGTTAAGAAATTCTGGACGCAGCAAGTGCGTTATGGTAGCGAATTTTGATTAAATGCTTCATATTTGAAAAGCTCCATTTGCTATTAACCTATAAGGTTGACCAAGAAACGGATTTTTTCGGTTACACTTTAAGTTTACTTTCGGAATTTTTTGTACGTTTTCAAACAATAAAGTTATTTTGATGAGAGATGGCACATTGTTTTTACTATATATGTTATACTGGTAATCAAATTTAATGCCTGCTTTCTGAAAAATAACACACATATTTGATATTAAAAACATTTTAATGAAAATTCACTACCATAACGCATTTGCTGCGTCCCGTAGTTTCTATTTTTTGAGATCTCGGTAAAAAGGATCCCGTTATAAATATAAAAGTTACAGGGCCTTTCCATATAAGAAGGGTCACACAAATCAACTTCTCTGAAATGGTTAATAATTCTTCTTTTTTGATAAAATTTGGTATATATCTATTTTGAAATATGGCGAATGAAGTGGCGTCGTTATTTTCTTCCCAAAAATGGCCCCAACCCTTTTTCCAATTTTTTGGCACAGAAAAAATGCAGTTGTAGGCCTTGGTCTGGTGACACAGAGAACAATTTTCGTAGCATGTATAAAGTTTTTCATCTTATATCTTTTAATTTTTTGTTTATCAAAATTGAATTATAAATGCAAAAGTCCATCTTAAACGTGCCATATATATATATATATATATATATATATATATATATATATATATATATATATATATATATATATATACACGTATATAAGATACCTTGACGGTTAAACTAAGCTATTCTGAAAGTTTCAAAACATCGGTAGGTTTGTTTTTGCCAAAAATAAAGTTTTAGACTAAATGTGGTCGCTGACACCGTGCGCCTGCTCCCCTGTGTATGTGTCTGTGCGTGTGTGTGTTGTTTTCAGCTAAGAGGCCGAGAGTAGTAGTAGTAGTAGTAGCAGTGGTGGGGAGGCCAACGCCAAGCAAGTAGGCCACAATGGGCCCTTTTTGTCAACCCCAGCAACCGTGCACTACTCTTCCTCGGTTCCGTCGCCAAACCGCCTCGACCTCGAGATGAAGGCCGTGACGGTCTTCAATTGGACGGTACTTACCTGATTCCTCTGCAGAGTCCTCGATCCGAACAATTCTGCTCGAAGACTCCCAAAAGCTTCGCATTCACACAGGTAGTGGTAGGACGTTTCTTCATCCTCGCCGCATTCCTGGCAAATGGGATCCCTCTCTACGCCTATCAATGAGAGGTGTCATCTAAGGGCGCAGTGGCCTGTCAGCACCCCAAGGATGCGGCGAAGGGTAGGTCGACTCCTTCCGAGTAGCCAGACAGCCTGATCTCTGTCCGGCCCCTCCACGAAGTCCCTCGCTTGCCTGCAGCCACCAACCGACCCCCAGTGCCTTTCCATTGCTTCCTCGGTCCACCTGTCTAAGGCGACAGAGACCGTCTTCCTACTTATGCCTATCGCAGGCTCCGGTCCACAGAACGGCCGCCGGGAACCGAGTATTGCGAGATTATTCGCCACCTCATTCCCCGCTACGCCAGTGTCCCGGAACCCACACCAGTTGCACCTCCTTCGTCCTGGCTAGTCCACTGAGGGCGTCAGCGCACTCCTGAACCAGTGTTGACCTGATTATGGCCGCGCAGACTGCCCGGAGGACCGCCTGGCTATCCGAGCAGATGTAGACCCATTTCTCGGGACTCCTCTTTACATCCTGTCTATTGGCCACAGACAAGATAGCATACACCTCTGTTTCGAATGACGTGGTATATGCGCCAAGAGCCTATCTCTCGCGCACCCCCAGGCCCTCGATGTATATTCCTGCCCCGGAGGATTGTTGGTCCCCCAGCCGCGATCCGTCGGTGAAACAGACCAGGCTTGGGGGCTGGAATGCAACCTCATTTCCCCTCCACTGATCCTTACTGGGGATCCTGAGGGTGAACGGCCTAGTCAACCTAATATCGTCCTCGACATCCCGCACCTTTATGGCAGAAATCGGAATTTCCTTTTCCACCTCCTAGGCGACTCTTGCATGCCCTATTACTGCTCCCTCTCCGCACCAGTTTCATGAGTCCCGCATTCTAAGATGCGACGCCATAGCCTCCCTTCTGATACAGATGGGAAGCGGTGGCAGCATCAACAAGACCTCTAGCGCGGCTGAGGGTGTCGTCCTGATAGCGCCTGTGATACCCAGGATTGCCAGCCTTTAGAGTTTGGCCAGCTTCCTGCTGGTAGTTTGGTTCACACCAGACCAATGCTCCATAGAGGCCGAGAACTACCAGAACATAAAAAGTATGTTTTGTACCAGACAACGAAACAATATTAGGTTGCTTATCGTCGCAGGTTATTAAACTTAAACGAATGCTCTTAATAAACTTAATATAAAATTGACAGATTGACCAATCTCTATAATTACATATAACAAATTTTTAAATGCGAATACATTGTTCTTCTTACACATATTGAATTATTTGACCACGACAACTTCGGTTATAAATGAGTGAAGACTCAAACCTGCGATGAGCACTAATAACTACAATTCGGAGAACCCAATTCATCACAATACAGTTTTTAGACCTGAGTTTATTCAACCCTCTGATGACGCAAACTTTGTTAGCGAAACGTTTGTCAGGTCTAAAAGCTGTATTGTGATGAACTGGATTCCCCAACTTGTACTTTTCGGTTATATACTTAAGTATCATCTTCTATTTATTAGTTTTGACGTTTATTAACCATTTACTAACTACTTTTAAAAGAAAAAGCGATTTGTAAAAGCTCTCGACCACATATATATTTTGCTGCATCAAAAATTTTTAAAGGCAATTATATAACAGGACTTATATTACAAATATAACAATTAATAACAGATCCATGATTAGAATATTTTTGTATTGATATAAGTGATCGATATTCACGTTATGATGAGGGTCTAGCAAATGGTGCAAATATTTGTAGATAAATATTATTCCGTATTCGGTCATATAAATTCCTAATTGGAACGTACCTATGATAAATATGTAAACAGAGCAATCGAATTAGGATTTACTATGTACAAAGGACCTTTGAGTCAAGATCACTAAATGTACAAGTTATAGCTTTTTGGGCCTTTATGGCAAGGACGATGTCTTTAAACACCTTACTCTGATTTGAAAAAAGTGCGAATCAAGATTGATTAAAATAACCGATAATATGTGTCAAAACATTTGAAAGTACTTGTACTAGGTTTATGAGGTCTTTAAGCAAGTAAGCTATTTTACTCACTGGTTTTGTAATCGTCATTGTTTTCATCATCATGACAGTCTTAAGGCTATGTCGCCTAGTCGTCAAAACTATGATTATCTGTCTCCAGTATAGCTCTCTTTATTTCATTGTAGCTTCCATATTTTACTAATTGTGCTAGGTTTGCCAGATGTTTTGCACTTCATCTGCCTCTCCCACTTTTAGAAGTATGTGTCCCTCAAATACTGTTGACGGAAAGTTTTCATGTTTCAGAATATTCAGAATTTTATCCTTCTTCTCTCAGTTGCTTTCAGCAAGCAATGACACATACCGTACCTTGCACTTCGCGCCTCCTATTGGAAAGTCCGTCCAAGTTTGTATAATGTTTGCTCTTTAGTTTGCCACTAGGCATTTACCAAATCTTTCTTATAGAGTTTTAAAATCCACTGATTATAAACTACTATCTCAGAAAATCGACTCTGTAGATTGGATTGAACTTTTCAAAGAATCTACTCTTGACAATATGGGAAACAACTTCATCACTCGCCGTCAAGCATTCCTAACTAAATCAACTTTACTTCGAACTGTTCATTATTGTTCTCGCAAACGCTGGATCTATGGAAGGCTTTGTGAACTCTTGCGGCTCAAGGGGCAACGCTTTAGGCGATCTACCCGTACTAAAGACTACACCCGGCATTCCGATTTTCTAACTCGTTTTCCACGGAAATATCCAGGGCCAGAATTCATTAATCCAATGCCATAGAAACCTTTGAAAATCCGAAAGCGTTCTTCACGTGCGTTCGTGACAAAATCAGCAACAAAGTTACGACCCCTCTTATAAGAGATGGTACTGGCAACATATGCAGAACCGACGGCGAAGCCGCTAGCGTACTGGCACAAACTTTTAGCCAGGTATTTATTTCAAAAGGCCACAACGACAGTTATCCGCTGTTTCAAGTAGTCATATCAACGACAGTGTTTCATCCCTCAGGATCAGTGCCAATAAAACTGAGGCTATTTTGGCCTCCCTTTCGCCTTCCTTATCTCCTGCTCCCGATGGAGTTTCAGCCAGAGTTTTGAAAGTTTGTGCTACATTCTTTGATCTGAAATCTCTGCCTACCGCTTCTCTCACAGACTTTTCATAGGCATTTTAAAATCTGGCGACAACTTGGATCCAATAAACTACAAACCAATTTGTCTTCTGGACATTATTGCAAAAGTTGTCGAACGACTGCTTCTTAACCAACTGCATCCCTTTTTTAATGTAACACAGGGTACTATCCAATCAACAGCATGGTTTCATCCCCGGCGGAGGTGTTATTAACAACCTTTTATCCTCCGTTGATTAGTGGCCCAAGTCACTTGACAAAAGGAAGTCAGCTGATGTTTAATTTTGATTTTTGTAAGTCCATCGACCGAGTACCCACTCGACTGCTTCAATACAAACTAGAACACTACGGAACTAGCGTACCTCTACTCGCTTGGACTGTTAGCTTCTTATCTAGTCGTAAGTTTCTCGTAAGATTTAGTGAAGTAACATCTACATATCAAGCATTTCTGAGCGGTGTTTCGCAGTGCTCCGTTTTCGGCCCTTTGCTCTTTCTTGTGTACACTACCGACTTGCCTGGTCTACTTAAATCGAAGTGTGCCAACTTTAGGATGACTTTAAAATCTTCCTGAACTCGCACACAAGCCGTTATTACATTTCCCCTGACTTGATAACAATTTATAACTGGAGCAAATATTGCTACTTCCATTAATTATCGGGAAATGCTGCGTGCTACATGTAGGATACAATAACCCGTGCTTCCCCTACAATATCTGTGGCGAGACAGTTAGAGAGGTTACACTGCGTGCGACCTTAGGTTGCTGGTTACGAAAGATATATTGTGGTCCGCCCACATAACCTCAATACCTTCAAAGCTAACTTCTTGGAACAAGTCTATAGAATTACACGGTGAATCCCAGATTGTCGCTCTAGACATATCCAAAGCATTTGACCAGGTCTGGCACGCAGCGCTGCTTAATAAACTTCCGCCCTATGGCCTACCACCAAAACTCTGTACCTGGACAGCAAATTTCCTCTTCAACCGGATCATTTCTGTTGTCTTGGATGGCCATTCCTCTAAACTATATCCAATTAATGCAGGAGTTCCTCAAGGTTGAGCTTTAACCGCTACTTTGTTTCTTCTCCACATCAATGACCCCCTCTCTAGCACATCCAACCCAGTTACGCGGACGACAGCACTTTCCACTCCAATATACAATATTCTAAGCCTGTCTCTTTGGCCCAATTAGATGAGGATCGCAGACTCATGAAGGGTTCTGTCTGCGTGGATCTCCAAAAAAATATTAGACTGGGGAAGTAGAATCCTTGTAGAATTCAACCCCACCAAATCTCAGCCTTGATTTCTTTCTCATAAGAGATACACCAGCCCTAGACCCATCACAATGAACAACTAAGTTATTCAAAGTAATGAGTCCTTTATACTTGTTGGCATTTCTGTGGATCGAAATCTCAATTTGCACCAACATGTCACATCAATTTCAGAAGCGGCTGCTAAGAAATTAGGTTTCCTCTTCCGGGCTCGCAAATAATTTTCACCAGCTAATCTCTATACCTTATATTCTTCACAAATAAGGCCAAACCTCGAATACTGCTCCCACATCTGGGGTGCTGCTGCTGCTTCTACACTCGCTATCCTGGACTTCATCCAGAAGAGAGCTATACGTCTCATCGGTGACCATACCCTCACCCAAAGGCTGCCATCCCTTGCCCACCGACGTGCCGTTGGTGACCTCTCTCTCTTTTATAGATATCTGAACGGGCACTGCTCAGAGGAGCTTTCTTCCATGGTTCCTCGACCTGCTGTCCCCAACAGATCTACCAGGGTAACATAGCGAATGCACCCTTTTACTGTCCAGATCACCAAACATAGAACATTTTGTTATGCCCGCTCTTTTGTCCCGAGAACATCCTAGTTGTGGAATTCCTTCCCGGCACATGTTTTTTCTTCTCCTCCGAACCTCCAATCCGTCAAGTCCAGGATTAACAAGTTGCCTCTTTCGTCCTTGTCGACACCCACGGTACGATAGTATTTAGGCTGTAAGCCTTTGTGGTGTGTTGTTAAAATAAAAAAAGACGCTATATTAGTGAATAGCACATTCAGGATTTGCTCCCTAGAGGCTTTCGCTACTCCCTACAAAACCTATGTAAAACCCATCCTAAAGTAGAAGAGCCACCCATCTCCCTTAGGGTCCCAACCGTCCCAACTATTAAGGCTCTCTTTCTTGACAACTGTTGAAAGGCGGGGCGCTAGAGGAGACCTGATCTTTACCTACAAGGTTCTACGTGGGTTCCTTAACACCAATCCCTCTCACCTGTTTCAGCTAAACTCCAATCCCCAACTGCGGGGTCACACTCTAATACTCAAAAAAGAGTCCTTTCGAACTTGCTTTCGAAGCAGTATTTGCCAGCTGAAATTCGCTCCCGCAAACCACCATACCCGCCCAGAGTGTTAACTTGTTCAAGAGTCAACTTGATTCTCTTATGTCGTCCTAGCGTAATCTTGATGACACCTGTCGGCCCACCCTCATTATGGCGGTGACACTCATTCAGATTATACTGTTTTATTATGCAACTTTTATTTTTAAGTTACGAGTAGTTACAGATGTATTTCTTTACTCATAACTTATAATAATAATAATAATAATAATAATAATAATAATAATAATAATTATTATTATTATTATTATTATTATTATTATTATTATTCTACGAATGTTACCAAAAAATGTGACCTCACTCCTCTCAATTTATTTTAGCAAGCCTCTCTTTTCTGTCACTTTTTCTAACACACTTTAATTCGGTTCTCTACCGGTATCCCTTGTCTACGTACCCTTTTCTGATGTACAGATTTTAAAAAGGCTATCCTCGTTATGTGGATGTTTGCAAAGTCCAGCTTTTTGCCGCATACGTATGATTTAATAGAGCTTTTCCTCGAGTCCAAATCGAAATGTTTATGAGGTTAGGTTAAAAAGTAAGTGGGCTATATCAGTGTCTCCACTGCGACCTTAAGAGTGAAAATTTGCTGAGACCTTTTGGTGCAAGTTGTGTAACGAGAATTACCTTTTTTATGTCTAAAGCTTCCAAAAAGTCAAATTTTCGCCTGCTACTGTAGAAATGTAGTGGCTATATGTGTTTTCTACCCCGGATTTATGTTTATTGTCGATAATATGTTGTGCAAATGTAAATTTATCAAGGTTCTAATTTCTAACTGCAGAAATATTATCTTTTTTGTATAGGGTGCTGAAACATCTAGATGTTTGACCAATGTAGACTGCTATGAAATGTGTATAATATATTTAATTGTAACACGCTCCAGTGATAGGCGAACCCGAGACCACGATTATGCGACCCAACGCTCTATACATTGAGCTACACCTCCTAAAATAGTTTTGTTTCGTGTGAAGTACCGCTATTTACTAATTGCGAGAGTAACTTTTGAAAATGCAATTGTATAATAAATATTTGCTACGATTCGCATAAACTCTGAGGTATAGAGTTTTTTCTCTGATTATATGAAAATGATAACTGCTACAGTTGCGTTGCTATGAAAAGGGTAAACTAAAGATATGGAAGTGTAATAACACCATATGGATAAGAGTATATCGGCAGCCATGCAACGTTCCAGTCAGTGATTTTATGAACAGTTCGAAAAACAAGCTACATATGTCTGATACGAAATTAATTGAATTATTGGTAGTTACGCCAAAACATGACGAGTCCACGGTTTAAAAAAATGGTTGTCCAGTTTTTCATGTTGATAAAAATGTAAAAATTTATCGTACATAAAAATGGTATTGAGAAGGTTATAACTGTGAAATTAAAAAAAAAAGTCGGGACGCAGCAAGTGCGTTATAGTAGTGAATTTTCATAAGAATTGTACACTCCTATTATACGGCATATTAGTAAAGTTAATACTTTAAGCTTACACAGCCCCTGAAGATCGATTTTAGAGGTCCTAGTACGGGCACATTTGAAAAATTCTTTCAAAAGTGTTACCATCGATCTCCCTATTATCAAAAAAATCTTGTGTTCTAACTCCTTTTGAGAAAAATGTTCTAAACTCAACTTCCTATGCAGCACTAAGTGAAGATTGGAACCTGTGATGAGCACTGATAAGTACACTTGGAGAGCCCAAATCACCACAACACATTTTAAAAAGACCTGACGATCGTTTCACTAACCAAGTTAGCGTCATCAGAGGATGAAACATTCTAAATACTTAAAAAACTAACATCAACTTATATACCGGATCTCAGGTAAAGAGATCGAACCGAGATGAGACACTAGTCGTAGGCAAATTCCACAGTGTATTGTATTTATATCGCCTGACCAGGTCTTTGCGCTATCCTTATTGCTTTATCTAAAAGTGTCCATCTGTAATAGTCTTGAGAAAGTTCAACGCCCGCTAAATTAACAACGGTTCCTTTGGCGGCAATAACTGTATACTTGTTATCGGTAAAAACGTCCCGAAAACGTGGGAATTTTATTTAGCAAAGTAATCTATCAAGTGACTCGTAATTGGCGCTGGTGCACTGTTCATACATTCTTTGTTGCAACTATATTTCGCAATGTATACGCTCTCAAACCCATTCAGCTGACCTGGTTTTCTAACATTTTTTATTAATTTCAGATTTTCTTTATCAACGTGATGATTACTATCCCAAATATGTCGGGCGACGGCAGACATCTACAGTACCGTAACGTAATTGGGATATGTGTTCTTTGAATCTGATTCCAATCGATCTTTTTGTTTGTCCGACGTATTTAAGATTACAATGTTTACAACTTATTTCATAAATTCCCGACATTTTTTCCGCGCTATCCTTGTCTTTTGGATTACCTAGCAAGTTTTTTAAAGTATTTGTTGTTGAAAATGCTACCTGTAAGTCGACTTTTTTAAAAATGTTGTCTAGACCCCTCGTGATTCTAGGTTCAAATGGTAAGCAAACAAAGTTTTTTTCCGATTTTTCTCTTCTGAACGTCGTTGATTCCGTCACCATTTTCTTTGTTTTCTGTTTGTTGATTAATTTTTCCACTAAGCCAGCAGTGTATCCGTTATATTCGGCCACGTTCCTAATATAATTTAATTCTTTGGTATATCTACTTTTGTTTAAAGGAAAATTAATTAACCGATTTACTAAAAAATTCAGACTGGTCATTTTTTGTGCGTACGTATGATGTGAGTCGCTCGGGATGTAGCTTAAGGTAGTGGTTTCTTTTCTATAGACATCGAATTCTAAAGTGTCTTTATTCTTGATGTCTGCAGGGAGTATTTAACTCTAACAAACCTTTGCATCAAACAAAATATTTTTCAATTCAACAATGAATTTTTTCAACAAACACAAGGCACGGCAATGGGAAATCCGCTATCGCCATTTATTGCAGACCTTTTCATGAGCAGATTTGAAACGGATCTTGAAAGTGAAAGTGGTTATTTCCCTAGAGTGTGGTTCGTTACGTGGATGATATTTTCGCGGTGTTTGACACAAACATTTGCAGAATAGAAGATTTTATTGCCAAATTAAACAATAAATTTGATTCTATAAAATTTACCCACGAATTAGAAACTAATAATAAACTACCCTTTCTAGATGTACTACTTATCAAGAATAAAGACATTTTAGAATTCGATGTCTATAGAAAAGAAACCACTACCTTAAGCTACATCCCGAGCGACTCACATCATACGTACGCACAAAAAATGGCCAGTCTGAATTTTTTAGTAAATCGGTTAATTAATTTTCCTTTAAACAAAAGTAGATATACCAAAGAATTAAATTATATTAGGAACGTGGCCGAATATAACGGATACACTGCTGGCTTAGTGGAAAAATTAATCAACAAACAGAAAACAAAGAAAATGGTGACGGAATCAACGACGTTCAGAAGAGAAAAATCGGAAAAAAACTTTGTTTGCTTACCATTTGAACCTAGAATCACGAGGGGTCTAGACAACATTTTTAAAAAAGTCGACTTACAGGTAGCATTTTCAACAACAAATACTTTAAAAAACTTGCTAGGTAATCCAAAAGACAAGGATAGCGCGGAAAAAATGTCGGGAATTTATGAAATAAGTTGTAAAGATTGTAATCTTAAATACGTCGGACAAACAAAAAGATCGATTGGAATCAGATTCAAAGAACACATATCCCAATTACGTTACGGTACTGTAGATGTCTGCCGTCGCCCGACATATTTGGGATAGTAATCATCACGTTGATAAAGAAAATCTGAAATTAATAAAAAATGTTAGAAAACCAGGTCAGCTGAATGGGTTTGAGAGCGTATACATTGCGAAATATAGTTGCAACAAAGAATGTATGAACAGTGCACCAGCGCCAATTACGAGTCACTTGATAGATTACTTTGCTAAATAAAATTCCCACGTTTTCGGGACGTTTTTACCGATAACAAGTATACAGTTATTGCCGCCAAAGGAACCGTTGTTAATTTAGCGGGCGTTGAACTTTCTCAAGACTATTACAGATGGACACTTTTAGATAAAGCAATAAGGATAGCGCAAAGACCTGGTCAGGCGATATAAATACAATACACTGTGGAATTTGCCTACGACTAGTGTCTCATCTCGGTTCGATCTCTTTACCTGAGATCCGGTATATAAGTTGATGTTAGTTTTTTAAGTATTTAGAATGTTTCATCCTCTGATGACGCTAACTTGGTTAGTGAAACGATCGTCAGGTCTTTTTAAAATGTGTTGTGGTGATTTGGGCTCTCCAAGTGTACTTATTCCTATGCAGCTAAATAAATAAATTTTGCTCTATCTGTAGATAGTGTAAGTCTCTTTAAAAGAAACTTGTATTACAAATTTCAATAAAGGTATACAACAGATTTCCAGGAGGAAACTTAATTCATATTTAGAAAAGGAAAAGTATCTGCCAAATTATAAACCTAGCAGTTATTTTTTCCTTAATAATCGCCAGTATGATTTCATTTGAGTCAACCTAATCAAACCGTTTTTTTTTTCAATATCAATAATAACAAAATTATAATTTCAGACTTAAAGGTAATAAACTTATTCAGGCGTTTTAAACAAAAATGAAATGTTGTTCAAAACGTATGAAATCTGTGCACTATTGTTTCTTCAAGTGTCAAAATAAAACAAAATCTGAAGAATGAAGAGCAAATACTTGACGGATTGTCACAAGATGAAAATTCGGGACGCAGCAGTGGCGTTATGGTAGAGAATTTTCATTAAATGCTTCAAATTTGTATAACTCAATTTTCTATAAACCTAGAAAGTTGAGTTTTCGTGGAGTAAGGTGTATACGAGAGCAACATACCAACGAAATTTGATCAAAATAACTTGGTTATTTTTTTGAAATACATTTTTTTTTCGGATTTTTTTAATAGAAAAAATGGTCTGATAGGGCTGGCGTACCCTGCATGCTTCTATGGGGATGAAATATAACAATCAGGCCAAGGTATCCATGTAAACAGGGTAGGGTCGTGTTACACATTATTGTTAAAAAAATATAAACATTTTCTGAAAATAAATATAATTGTCCCGAAACAACTGGTCCGATTTTCTAGACAACGAACCAATTCAAACGATTTACACAAAAACTACACTAGCGAAGATATAATTATTCGCAAAAAGCTTTTTGACGAAAATTTTTTAAAAATTTACACAAAAATATGCAAACAACCCCTTTCATGAAAATTAACCATGTTCTTAGGAAAATCGGCTTAAATGCTCATAAAATTTATATAAAATTCTTTATACGAAAATTAGCTAGGTAAAAATATTTTACACAATTTGCTAAACAAATTACTTTTCAAGAAAATTCGAAAACGATTTTCCATGTGAATTTGCAAACATCTTTTTCTTTACAATATTCTATTATATATTGTATATAATGCAGTACTTGATAATCACTAACATTTCACAATAATTCGACAAAAAATGATTTCTGTGAAAACTGACATATATTTTACACGAAAAGTTGCTACATACAACTTAAATTACATAATCTGTAATTTTTATGGTGGACACTTTTCTTTGATTTCTGTCTGTCTCGTACAACAGTTTGTGGCTAATGGACTTTGCTTCCGAGGCCATCCATAGACTAACACACACACACACATAATCTGAAATTAAATTTGAAATAACATAGGGGCGGCCCGATTTGAAAAACGAACTTACCCAAGCTATTAACGCAATAAAGACTCTTGCCGAGTTTCATCAAAATCGGTTAATAACTTATTGAGTTATATATATATATATATATATATATATATATATATATATATATATATATATTTATTTATTTATTAGTGAATTTTTATTATAAAAAATCCACCAATAGAGAAGAGAAGTATCAATGGTGAAACTTTGCGAAAATTGTTTCAAATGAGCGCGAACTAGGACCCCTAGAACCCATATCGGGGGTCAGTTTCACTTTATATATATATATATATATATATATATATATATATATATATATATATATATATATATATATATATATATATATACAGGCTGTTTCAAAAAACATGCACCATCGCTCGTGGGACAATTCCTTACTAAAAAATAAGAAAAAAGTTACTGTGCACATGGGCCCGGAAACGCATAGTTTCCAATATATAGGGAGTTGAATTTTAATTTTTTTTAAATTTTTTATAAATAATTTCAAAACCACTGGATTGATTTTAATGAAACTTGGAACTTGAAAGTGTATTATGAAATTGCATATTTTCAAGTGAAAATCTACTTACAACTGCGTCAGTGGCGTGCGTACGGGGTAACTGTAAAAATTCATTTGGGGAAAAATATGTGCGCCACTGTCTTTTTCCAATTTTGATACATCAGTTATGAAGCTTATTACATAAGACACAAAAGCTACCTCTTGGTATTTTTTCGTTCAGGGTATCCCCTAGGAGATATGATTAATTTTATAAAAAGGGGTAAAGTACCGATTAGTCGGCGTAATAATAATAATAATAATATATGTTTACTGCAACTATAAGAATATGAAAAACAAAACATACAGTAAACATTACAGCAATAAACGTGCAAATAACTAACCTACGTAAAACTTATTGGTGATAAACATTGAAATGAATATTACAAACATTGATAAAAAATGATAAATAAAAAATAAAAATAAAAAATGAAAAAAGTAATCGTAAAGACACCATGATTTTTCCAAACTCTTGTTTTTTGTACATTACTCAATTGACTTTAAAAACAAAGCTAAAGAAAATGTTGAAAGTGACCACCATTAGCGTCGTTACAATTATTTAACCTTCTGCGCAAAGATCTTCTTACTCTTCTGCAAATATTTTGATCTTCTCTAATGCTGTCAAATGCATATTCTATTCTTCCCAACAATTCTTCTCGTGTATTTACTGGTGTTTTATACACTATTTCTTTTAAATGACCCCACAAATAAAAATCGAGAGGATTCAGGTCCGGAGATCGAGGTGGCCATGACACCGGACCTCCACGACCAATCCATCGGTGACCGTATGTGTTGGCTAAATATGTTCTTACAACTGCTGCAAAATGTGCGGGCGCACCATCATGCTGGAACCACATTGTACAATTTCTTATAAAAAGCGGTAGTAACACCGGCAAATCATTTTGTAAAAAGTTTAAATATGATTCATGGTCAAGACGATTCGGTAGAACAACAGGACCAGTTATGTGATTTTCAATAATAGCAGCCCAAATATTGATGGAAAATTGATACTGCGAATTTGCAACTCTTAAAGAGTGTGGGTTTTCATCGGCCCATGTATGTAAATTGTAAAAATTTACGATACCTTTTCGCGTAAATGACGCCTCATCAGTAAATAGTACACGTTTAGAAAAATGTTGGTCGTGCCTAAGTTTGTTTAAGAACCACTGACAAAACATTACCCTTGGTTGAAAGTCTCTAGGTAGAAGTTCCTGGACACGTGTAAAATGATAGGGATATAAACTTTGATCCTTCAGAGTTCTGTGAACTGATGATGCCGAAATATTACCCAGTTCGGTGGCAATAATTCTCGTACTTGTACTAGGATCACTGTCAACTATATTTAATATTGCCTCTTCAACTCGTACAGTTCGGCGGTATCTTCTGCGTCCAGAGTCAGCTTTTAAAGGTTTTAAAGAACCAGTTTCTCTCAAATGTCTTACAATACGTGGAAAATATTTTTGTCAGGAATTCTTCTTTGCGGATAAGTTTCCTGATAAACTCGCACAGCTTGTCTAGCATTTTGATTTGTTTGTCCATAAATTAACAACATATCAGTCAAATCCGCTGAAGTGTACTTAATGAAAACCATGTTGAGAGGAGGAAATAATATGAATGAGCAGCTCAGTATCAACAAATAACTAAAAACGAAAATACTGCACCGTATCAAAATTTAAAGAATAGCACGAAAACTCTTTTGACGCCTACAAAGCACTTCAAAATTGTAGAATTTAGAGAACTGTCAAAAATTATAGTTTCATGGCACTTTACGATTACTGTTTTCATTACTCCAACGAATCGGTACTTTGCCCCTTTTTGTAAAATCAATCATATCTCCTAGGGGATACCCTGAACGAAAAAATACCAAGAGGCAGCTTTTGTGGCTTATGTAATAATCTTCATAACTGATGTATCAAAATTGGAAAAAGACAGTGGCGCACATATTTTTTCCCCAAATGAATTTTTACAGTTACCCCGTACGCACGCCACTGACGCAGTTGTAAGTAGATTTTCACTTGAAAATATGCACTTTCATAATACACTTTCAAGTTCCAAGTTTCATTAAAATCAATCCAGTGGTTTTGAAATTATTTATAAAAAATTAAAAAAAAAAATTAAAATTCAACTCCCTGTATATTGGAAACTATGTGCACAGGAACTTTTTTTCTTATTTTTTAGTAAGGAATTGCCACACGAGCGATGGTGCATGTTTTTTGAAACAGCCTATATATATATATAATATGTATGTATGTATGTATGTATGTATGTATGTATGTATGTATGTATGTATGTATGTAAAGCTCAATATAATTATTATTATTATACAAGAGGCGAGAAAAAATTGTATAAGTTAATTATAGGGTGTCTTGAGCCGCATCTTATAAAATTATTTTGACAATCACCGGCTGGCCCACAAGTCGATCGTTGGTGATCCCTACAATTTTTTTTCGAACAGCCTTATTTTATTGCATTTTTTATCGATTCGCAATATGTTTGTAAGAAAAAAATCAAGACGCAGTAAGTGCGTTTTGGTAGCAAATTTTCATTAAATGCTTAAAATTTCAATAACTCAATTTGCCATTAACCTAAGATTTGTTGGCTAGGAAACCAACGTTTAAGGTTTATTGTTGGAAAAGTTTTGTACATTTTCAAACAATAAGTTATCTTGATAAAATATGGCACATTGTTTCTCCTATATAGGTTATACCGGTAACCAAATTGATGACTGTTTGCATTAAAAAGACATATTTGATATTCAAAGCATTTTTATGAAAATTCGCTGCCATAACGCACTTGCTGCGTCCAGAGTTTTAATCATTGATGTGGTGGCGATAACTTCTGCCAAAGTATACGACACCTCAACATGCAGGTTTTTTAGAGATCTTAACTTCTTGAGCACACAGGGCTTGCCACACATGCTTTCGTCTGTAATATAGGTGAACATATAATACTGTAAATATTTATTCGGATCATTAATTATGTCGTATTGTAGGTGACATATCCTGAAAAGAGGTTAAAACAGAACCACATGGTTTATGGCCGCTTTCCAAGTTGTTTGGTAGTATAACGCACGTCACAGATACGATTATACTTGATTGAAACTTGCTCTAAAATCGAAATGAATACACCATTTTAGATTATTCTTTTTTACAAATTATTTGATATGCTGACTTTATCTCGCATATGTTACCACATATCTTGAAACATAAAAAAAATCTCACTGCTCGAAAAAAGTAATGCAGCAGAAAACTTAGTTTTCATTATTTATGTTTTACAGGTTTCCTAAACAACGAAGAGTTATTGTGTAAAACAATAGCAACAACAAATAATTGGTACTCATTTAGAAAAAAGAACTTTTGAAATCGGCCAATTAATAACGATGATATCACAAATTTAAGTCATCTATTTTGTCGGCTAGAACTGCATTTTAGCCTAAACATGGACACTCTAGCTATATGTCTTAACTCTCTCTATCTAGTAACTATAAAGGGAACTAACTTCGATCTAAATATACTAACTAACTAACAAACAAACGTATTAACATGTGGGGTTAAATAAAAGCTTGCCATAAAATTTTGCGACAGTGGCAACTAGCCATACAACAGATCTTAGCCATTTTCATCAGTAACTGTGTATACGCGTCAACTAATTAGCTTCACATGGAGGGCACATTAGCGACGGTTTGCTATTTTCAAACATTGTGACGCAAAAAGACCATATTCATAATAACACGTCGTATTTGATATTAATGCCACAAAATTTCACAAAGCAGCGCCTAAAGGCATCATGAATCCATTCGTATACAGCGATGCATATTTAATGTTGCACTATACACTACATCCCCTAATTCACGTTAAAAAACATTCAGAGATTTCTAGAAAATGCTGCAGGGTTTAATCTTTTATACTGCAGGTGTTTCTCCCCTGTTTTTGTAAAGGCACAGCAAACTATCGCTTAGAGAAAATTAGATGTATTCTTATAAAAAAAAGTTTTGGAGTTACTTTCATATTCAAAATAATGTAGCTTTACTATTTTATCCACAATGTGTCCTATAAACAAGGTCTACTAGAATTACTGTAGTAGTTGTATCGCATATGGCGTCGTTACAACAAGAGCTATTCACAAACTTAAAAAAATGTCATAAAGAAGAGAAAGCTTTCGTGGTATTTTTGATTTATCGAAAGCTTTCGATAACGTTGACCATGAAATGAAATTGAAAGAAAGGGCATAAGAGGAGTATCAGTAAGGCTAATTAAATCCTTTTTAGTAGTAATGCCATCTGCGGCGTTGCCTTAAAGTTTACCCTGTCACTCCTAGTTTTCATCAAGAAATAAGCTGTTCGAGTTACACAAGATTAATATATTACAGCCAGTCATCCAGACCACGTGGAACGTTGGATATAGTTTCCTCTTCTATCGGTATTACAATTGACAACACTCCTCATAAAATGCTTCATTAATACCTGCGCTTGCAACCTTTAATTGCTAAACTCGTTTTAGTCACAAACCCTAAGCAATATGTGTCTCAAACTTAATTAAAATAGGTTTGCTTTTTGGGTCATACGAAAATTGTCAAGAACTTGTCATATCGTCTGAAGACGAACTTATCTAAGCTATTTAAAATAATGCTGCAAATTGAATCATAACTTCCACATCGCTGTGATCATCTACTCTCATCAGAAAGACATTATCATGAAATGAATTTTGGACTTGGCTTGACCACAAAGAAAATATTCGTCTTCCGGGTTCATTGCTTTTGGCGGTGCCTTCTAGCGGGAGGAACCGACTTCCTGGATCCGACGCTGTTGTGGGCACGTTTCGCCTTTGAGTTAGTTACCTAGAGTCTTGTTTAGTTAGGCTTGCTGCGGTACACGGAGCAGAGGGAGTATCTTTTTATCTCTGTCAGTTTTCACGGGCTGACCTGGAGAAACTTGGGGGTTGCATTCCAAAGTTCTGATCCCCCGGGACCGTTAGGGCAAGGAGCAAAGCGAAATAACTGCGCGTCGATTATTGTCGTGGCGATTGCGTCATCGATAATCTGCGAAAAGTGGCCTTCCCTGTAGCTACCTCTGCGTTCCTAGCAAGGCGTCGAAGTGAGGATATTCCTAGGATGTTGTAAATTTACATGGCAGCGACTGGATAGTGTGAATTGAAGCGGCCAGGCGACACCTGGTCTCCTAGTTTGTCCGGGGGCTCTGTCTGGAGTTGTCCGAGCGTCTCCCGGTTCTGCCGGGGGGGAAGTTCTTCGAGGGACGGGCGCCCTCTACATAGGGTAAGGTCTCGCAGGTTTTTTTAAGGTGTGTATATTGTTTAATTTTAAATATAGATTATTGTATAGTGTTTGTAATATTTGTAGCATTTATATACTGCTATTTGTATACCTAATATTGTAACGGGTATTATGCTTAAAGCTCAGATTATATATGCTTATATTGTTGGGCGCCTTTAAATTTATGTAGTTATTAATTATAGGGTTCAATATTTTTTTAAATTAATTTCTAACTAAAATTCCGACACTTTTAGAACACCTGTATATTTGTATGTAAGTAAAATTTTGTCATCTTATAAGAATTAGAATCAATATTAAACGAATTTTATATTTATTATTAAATTGAATAAATTTACCTTTTTATTTACTTAATTGTTTCCTTCTTTTGATCCTCGGCTTTTTGGACCTGTTACCTAATTTTCTTTAAAGATTTATTAAAATTATGTCATCTGATATGAAATGAAACCACAAGATTTTCAGGTGAATACTTAATTTCTATTGACAATTTAATAGTTAATCAATTCATCAAACAATAAGTACACTGGGAGAACACCCAAATCACCACAACACATATTTCAGAGACCTTACGATCGTTTCGTTGACAAAGTCAACATCTTCAGAGGAAGAAAAATTCTAACATAAAAAACTAGATCCCGTATATTTATATCGCGTCAGGGTAAACGAACTAGTCCGAAGTAAAGTTGTCGTCCAAGAACGATCGTTTGTTTATTGCGCAGAGAAACATGTCGGAGACCTGCTTTAATCTTTTGGTCCACAAATTTATGACCCTTATCTAATATAGGTATTAAAAGGACCAGAGTTCTTTAAAGAAACGGCACGTTTCTTTTCGATCTAGAAATTTACTATGTGGATATTGGTTCATGCCGATAAAGACATCTGGTGAGATAAACAACATAAACTCAACTCATCTCTTTTAAAAATAGAAAACTAAAAACCCAGATGTCTGTCTCACCGTGTTAACTTTAACAAAGGAAAAATATTTCAACTAAAATACTACATAAAAACTATATTTATATTGATTTTAATTCTACGTGAAAATATTTATATTGACTACATATATACAAAAAACCGAACCGGTATTTAAATCAAGACAAACATAGTGATTAGTATATGTATAAACCGGTCGAGTTATTGACAATAATTTATTATTCTATCAGACAAATTAGGAATATTTAAGCGGTCAAATGCAAAGATAAAACAAAGAGCTCGAAATTACAGGTGCCGCACGATTTGATGAAGTTTTGTTCTTAATAGACCTTAATATAAAAATACTTTCTAATGAATCAAGCATAGTTTGATGTCTGACATTTTTGACAAGTTTCAAATTTTCTTTGTCAATATGGTTTTCACATAGTGAATTCATCAAACATTATAAACAATTTATTTAGCATTTAACAATTTTAGTTTCTACTTATGGGTCCCCTAAACTTATTGGCCATTTAATTTTAATAAATATTTAAAGTTTTTATTTGCAGTTCGAACTGAGTTTATTCAAATGTTATTTCTATATGCTTCTGCAAACACTGTGGTTCTGTTACTATGGCAACGGCTTCGTTGTTCCAAATGGCTGTTGGTTGAATGATGATATTCTAGAGAGGATGTCGTTGCGACATCTATTGATACTATTTTTAATCTCCCAATTTATCGACCGAAATATTCTTTTCCTTATAAATGTTTGATATGAATGACATTTATTATGTCGTAAACTGTTTATTGACACTAGTGTTACTTGTTGGCGTAAGTTTCTATTAAATTCGTGAGAAACAGTGTTATATTTCAAACTGTAATAAAATTTAGTCACTATTTGAGAGCACCTGTATACGGCATCTCGATGTTGCCATATAGTAATACAATATCTCTGAATGCGTCATTTACATTACACTCCGATTTTTGTTGGTAAAAACGCCGTATCACAATTTTTGATATGTACCAAAAATGTGAAAAGCTGCAAAATTAACTCGAAAACAAACTTGCCTTACAATTTGATCAAAAAATCAAAAATGCAATAATATAAGGGGTCTTCGATTTAAGAAAGAAAGTTTGTATCGCCAACGACTTATAAGCCACCTGATTGTCAAAATAATTTTTATAACATGCAGCTCAAGATACCCTATCCTATACATATGCAATTGTTTCTCGTATCTTGAAGAGCACCAGCATTATTGAGCTTTACCTTAGAGATGCGTCACCCTCTATACATGTATAGAGACAAAAACTGAAAACCCCGAATATGGGTCCTAGGGGACCTAGTTCGCGCTGATTTGAAAAAGTCCTTTTAAAATTCAACAGTCAAGGTCTCCTCACTAACGAATCTCTTCTACGAAAGTTTGATACGAATTATAGAGAAAAGTGTAGACACAGTAAGTGCGTTATGGAAGTGAATTTTTAAAAAATGTTTTTAATAGCAAATATGTTACTTTAATGCAAGCAGGCACCAATTTGGTTACCGATAAAACCTATAAAGTAAAAACAATGTACTATATTTTATCAAAATAACTTATTGTTTGAAAATGCACATAAATGTTTCGAAAAGAAATTTAAAATCTTTCCGAGAAAACTGGTTTCGTAGCCAACGGAATTAGGTTAGTAACAAATTAAGTTATTTAAATTGACGCGTTTAATGAAAATTCGCTACCAAAAACTCACTTACTGCGTTTCGATTTTCTCTTACAAACATGCATCATATTTCGATAAAAATGCAAAAATTCAATAACATAAGGGATGTTCAAGTAGGTATCACCAACGACTTATGGGCCATTTTGTGGTGTCAAAATAATTTTATAAGATGCAGCTTAAGACGTCCTATAATTAACGTATATAATTTTTTCTCGTATCTTGTATAATAAGAAATATATTTAGCTTTACCATAGAAATGCGTCACCCCGTATATATGTAAACAGATAAAAATTGAAACTAAACCCGGATATGATTCTAGGGCGCCAAGTTACACTCATTTGAATAAATTTTTCTAAAATTCAAAAGTCGCGCGGTCTCCTAATTAACGAATTTTTTCTATGAAAGCTAGATAAAAATTATAGACCGTTAAACCATAACCTTAGCTAAAACTTTCTGTCAAAACATCAGAGAAAGGGCCTATTTGAAATGAATTTTCTTAGAAATATTTTAGTAAAATGAAGAACAATGACGGTTGAAGCTGAAACTTAAGGGTTCGCAGAACACTCTTCTTGTGACATTTTCTTAACATAACCCGTACTTGTTTTAGGTTCTTTGCCTAAATGTTGCCAATTTTGACATTTCAAATCGCTACTTTGACGTTTTGAGGAAAATCATATTTTTTTCTTTAAATGCCTAAAACTTTTTGTCTTTAAACTTAAAGACCCGAATTTTGTTCCATGGTTCATCCTTTATAATACAAACATGGGTACCAAATTTGGTTGTCCTTACTTTGTTATTACGGGAGATGTAAGATATAGACCGATTTTCCTGGCTAACGGACTTATTCGAGCCACTTACAAAAGGTAGGTACGTAACAGATTTGATCAAAATCGGCCTATTAATTTTTGTGTTATCGGTTATATATATATATATATATATATATATATATATATATATATATATATATATATATATATATATATATATGTTTATATATATATATATATATATATATATATATATATATATATATATATAAACATATAAAAATTTTTAACTGATCCTGGAGATGAGTTCTAGGCTTGGGGGGGCCTAGTTCTGGCTTACCTGAAGCAATTTTTTCAAAATTCAAAAGTCGGGATCTCCTCATTGCTAAAGCATCAGAGAAAGGGTCTATTTGAAATGAATTTTCTGGAAACATTTTTGTAAAATGAAGGACGGTGACGGTTGAAGCTGAAACTTAAGGACTTGTAAAATACGTTTCTTGCAACGTTTTTAGTGAATTTTCTTTAAAAAAAATCAATTATGACGAGATCCGACTTTTGAATTTTATAAAAATTTCTTCAAATGAGCGCGAACTAGGCCCCCTAGAATCCGTATTAAGGCACCGATAACTCAAAAAATAATGCATCGATTTTGATCAAAATTATAAGTACCTTGCTTTTGCAAGTACCTTGGATAAGTTTTCCCGGAAAATTTTGTGTTTGCTTTCTCAAAAAAATTCCTCCGAAAATAACAAAATAGGGGCAACCAAATTTGGTACGCGCATTTGTAATAGAAAAGTGAACCATGTACTAAAATTTAGGTCTGTAAGTGTAAGGAATGAAAGTTATAGGCATTTAAAGGAAACAATTATGGTTTACTCAAAACGTCAATGTCGCGGTTTGGAACGTCAAAATTGACAACATTTAGGCAAAGAACCGGAAACAAATACGGATTATGTAAAGAAAATATCTCAATAAGAGTGTTCTGCAAACCCTTAAGTTTCAGCTTCATTCGCCATTGTCCTTCATGTTACTAAAATATTTCCAGAAAATTCATTTCTTTGATACTTTGGCAGAGGTTAGTTAAGTTTAGGTTATGGTTTAACGGTCTATAATTTTTGCCCAATTTTCGTAGAAAAAATTCGCGTCCTTTGAAATTTAAAGAGATTTCTTCAAATGAGTGCAAATTAGGCCCCCTAGAATCCATATCCGAGTTTAGTATCAGTTTTTATCTGTTTATATATATATATATATATATATATATATATATATATATATATATATATATATATATATATATATATATATATATATATATATAGGGTGACGCATTTCTACGGTAAAGGTCAATATTATTATTATACAAGATACGAGAAAAACTGTAAACGTTAATCACGGGTTTCCCAAAAGTCGTTGGTGATACCTACATTCTTTTTTCGAACAGCCTTATATTGTTGAATTTTTGCATTGTTTATCAAAATATGATGCATGTTTTAAAGAAAAAGAATCAAGACGCCGTTAGCGCGTTTTGGTAGGGAATTTTCATTAAATGGTTAAAATTTCAGTAACTTATTTTGCTATTATTAACCTAAGTTTTCTCGGTAACATTTTAAGTTTATTTTCGTAAAATTTTTGTACATTTTCGAACAATAGGTTATTTTGATAAAGTATGTTACATTCTTTCTACCATATATGTTATATCGGTAACCAAATTGATGCATATCTGCTTTAAAGAGACATATTTGCTATTAAAAACATTTTTATGAAAATTCACTACGCACTTGCTGCGTACAGACTTTTTGCTAACTAACTTTAGGTTCTTTGCCTAAAAGTTGCCAATTTCGACGTTTCAAATTGCGACTTTGACGTTTTAAGAGGAAAGGTTATCAAACTTTCAAAGTAATTTTTCTGCCATTTCTTGACCTATTTGTGCCAAAAAACTTAGTCGTTGTCTGTAGAATACAATATATTTTCCTATCCGCACAAAAAATATTGTTTTTGTGCGTTTATCTTTTCATCAGTGGCCGCCAATTTTTTTAAAATATAATTATTTAAATTAATTAAAAACTTTTTTTTACCCTATAGATCTAAATTTTGGCACACTGTTTACTATTTGTGACCTAAACCAGCGTACCAAATTCGGTTGCCCAGCTTTGTTATTTCCGGATATATAAAAAGTTGAAAGAAAACACAAAATGTTACCAGAAAAACTGGGTCGATCTTCTCGGATAGCGGAACTCGTCCAAGCCATTTGCAAGCGGTACAACACACACACACACACACACAAATAAATAATATATATATATATATATATATATATATATATATATATATATATATATATATATATATATATTCATTTCATTTATTTGCCAACAACAATTAATACGAATTTATACTCAAAATTTACAACAAAAAAGTTAAAGCACATAAGTATACTCATACTTGTGCGTGCTTCGCCTTATAATTAGCTATCCTATCAAAACATACACTACAACAAATCCTACATTAGACATCTGATCGTCCTTCAATATTTAAATCTCACCTCTATTCCAGTGTGAATAAATGAGGTATATCCGTCAACAACAATCTCTCAAAGCATTTCATCCCTCTAACGTCTCTCTGTTCAAACCCATCCTGTCTTCCACCAAATCTACTCCTGGCACAAGCAGAGGACAACCCTGTCTCCAATCAATACACAGCCAAAAGCAACCACTCTCGCTTATACACGCATTTATACTTACCCACAGCCATTCACTAGCTCCTGCCCTCGCACGCCATCCCATAAGTCGCTTATACACACCTTTATACTTACTCACAGACACTCACTAGCTCCCGCCTTCGCACATCAGCCCATAAGTCACAAGCATACACTCACACATATCCGACATACTCTCACGCTAACGCTACGCCCACACTTGCACACCCACGTATGCAGCACTCCTCCATTACTATTCATTCGTAACCACAATTATAAGCTGCTTTACGTACCATGGTTTTTTCAAAAATGCTGTATTAATATTTCTAATCTTTCGTAATTTTGTAATATGTATTCTTTTATTTTTTTCCAAAATTTATCATTCTTTTCTATAGTCTTGAGTTTGGCTGGAACAAGATTATATAATCTTGGTCCAAGAAAGTCAATAGTTTTCCGTGAAATATTTTTTTTACATCTTGATGTTAGTACATTTCTATTTGTTACCTGCCTTGTTAGTAATTGATGCTGTGTCTGTTTTTGTAATAAGGCCTCCCCGTGGGTATACTGTACGAGCGCAAGAATATACAACCCTTTAATATTCATAACACCCGTATTTGAGTTGTATAATAATTTTGTGGGATAATCAACTGCTTTGTTTAACATAGTTCTTAATATGAAATTCTGTGTTATGCAAAGCGGTTTCAATGTCGATTTATAAGCCGATCCCCAACAGGATATTCCGTATCGTAATATGGACGCTACCAGACCATCATAAACGTCAAGCAAAGTATTTAGAGACATTATCTCTCGCAGAACATAAAAACATAGATAAGTTTACGTAGCCTATTATTCAGATATTCTATGTGCGTTTGCCATTTTAAGTTCTTATCTACCATAATACCGAGGTACTTTAGACTATCTACACTGTTGATAGGTTCAGTGTGTCCAGGGATAACTATATCTGGCATTGTTTCAAGTCCAGCGGATGTTGGCGAGAACGCAATATACTTTGTTTTCTTGACGTTAAGATACAGACTGTCATGGTTCAGCCTACGGTTGAGTTCCCCAATCAGTAACGTCGCACTTCGGATTGTCTCGGGCCAGTTAATCCCATCACAGAGCAAAACTGTATCGTCTGCGTATGAAATCAAGGATACATTATCGCCGTCAAAAGCTGCCAGAGCATCATTGATGTATATCAAGAACAAAACTGGACCCAAAATTGTTCCTTGTGGGACTCCTCTTTTTATTGTCAATGGTTCGCTTGTGTTGCTATCTAATCTCACAACTTGTTGCCTGTTTTTCAAATAGTTTTCAAACAAACTCAACGCAACTCCTCTAAAACCAATGTTTTCTAACTTATTCAAAAGGGTTTCATGAGAGACCGTATCAAAAGCTTTCTGAAGATCAAGAAAGACTCCGATGACTTTCCTATTGTTTTCAAAATTGCCCACAATAGTTGTCTTCAGTTTATGAAGAGCATTTTCTGTGGATAAACCTGTTCTAAAACCATACTGGTTGTGGGAGAGAATACTATATTTGTCAAGAAAGCTAATCACTCTTTTTTTTAGACACTTTTCAAAAATCTTTGCGAACGTATTTATTAGACTAATGGGTCTATAGTTTTCCATTAGCAGTTGGTCACCTGTTTTATGTATTGGCATAACAACACCTTTTTTAAATTGCAGTGGGATTTTTCCTGTCTCAAATATTTTGTTTATTATAATCACCAATGCCCCTACCACAAACTGGTGTGCTATTTTAACGTAGTAAGATGTTATGCCATCCTCTCCAGGTGCAGAATTATTTTTTAATGAGTTAATAACTTCTATGACTTCATTGTTTGTAACCGGGTTTAAATAAAAAGTGCTTGAAGAAACATTGTCTCTTCTATAGCTTTTCCCACTGTAATTCTTGTTTCCTGTCCCGTCCTGCCCTTGCCCGAAACCAATAAAAAATTCGTTAAAGGCGTTAGCAGTCTGTGAACCGATTTTAGTGGTCGAACCATTCGCTAATTTTACTGAGGTAATTCTCTGTACCTCCTTCTTTCGCCTGTTTGTTATTTCATTAATCGTATTCCAAACCTTGCTTTTATTTTTTTCTGACAATCTGATTCGGTTTCTATAGTAGTTGTTCTTTGTCTCCCTAATCAGGTTTGTTAACTTATTCTTATAGACTTTATACTGCGTTTCTAAAGCCTGGTTATTTTTATCTTTAAGCCACTTTAATCTCAATTTGTCTCTCACTCTAAGCGAGGTGATTAACGCATGTGTTATCCAAGGTTGCTTATTTCTTTTAACGATGGTGGTAATATTTGTCGCTCCGTTAATAGCGCCAGTAAATATATCCGTCAGGTGGTCAGTCATTACCTGTACATCCTCCATGTCCCGGAAAACACTCCAGTCTTCTCATTCTAAGTGCTGAAAAAAATTTTCCCTGTCCACAACTTTTTTTGTTTCAACTTTTGTGTGAACTTCAGCAGACTTCAGGGTACCATCTGCATTATTTTAAACCATAAAATCCACAAAGCAGCTGTAGTGGTCCGTGACACTGGTCTGCAGGACACAAGGCCTGACCGATATTTCCGACTCCCTGCATTGCTTTGCAATACTCTTGCCCAGCCTAACAAACATATGATCTATACATGTCTCAGAATCCTTGGCTACTCTAGTAGGCAAATTTATTTGCGACACATATCCATACTTCTCAAAGATATTTAGGTACTTAATATTAGTAGGGGTTTTCAAGTTTAATATGTCAATATTAATATAGCCAGCTATTATATATATATATATATATATATATATATATATATATATATATATATATATATATATATATATATATATATATATATATATATATAATATATATATATATATATATATATATACAAGCATATAGAGATTCAAACTGACCCTGGATATGGATTCTAGGGGGCTTATACTGCACTCAATTGAAGATCGAGATCTCCTCATTAGTGAATTTTTTAAAGAAAATTTCCTAATAAAGAAATATACTCTAACACAATCTATTACACAGACCCAAATTTATTATTTAATTTTATATATTGTAATCGCAGAACAGGAATTGTAATTTAAAATGCAGTAATTTAATGTTTACCCCAGCTGCCATTTAAATTTCTCGCTCTTAACAAATGTACTTCAATTTATTACGTAGCAGGAATCAAGTGGTCTCTGGATCGTCCTACGGCACGTGCAGGACCTCATCTTATCAGCAGGAGAGTCCTAAGGCCTATTCCATAACCGAATCTTTTATATACTCGAGCATCTCCTGAGAATCTTCTGGTGATCTCTGTATGCCAATTAAGACACAGTGTGTAGGTATTTATCGGCAATAATAGTTGAGGTTTGATAAGGATGTGTGTGCGGATCCGACGCTGATTGGTGGAAGGGCGTGCCGAGCGTCGGGACGGTCGGAACGCACGCTGCTATAAAAGAAGCACAGGTTGATGCCGTATTCCTCACAGTGTTGCAACCCCACGTTAACAACCACTTCATAGCCTACTCTGACATCGACGACTGGGCCATCGCTCGCGCTCCGACAAACCGCTTCCTCACGGTAAGTACAATTCTTATGCTTTTCAAGATTTTTTATGGCATGTTTTGTGAGTTTCTGCGATATTCAGAAGATGATTCTCAACCTAATAAGGGAGAAATTGCAATATTTTATAAATGCGAACAGGTGTCTTTAAAAAGTTTACAGTTTAAAAGTATTACGAAGTTACGAAAAACCGTTTTGCCACCAAATATTGTAACCAAAATGTTTTTCAATTGCTTAGGGAAACAACAGTTTTTTTTTCTAATTTCATGAGGTATATAAATTTACTCTTTTATTTTTTAGCTTAAAAATGTTTTTACCATCAAATTAATCTGGCACAATTTTAATTGTAACAAAACAGTCTTACTGATTGCTTAAAAAAGTTTATGGAAATTTATTATTTTACGGTGTAAATAAATTCTTCTTTTTTTTTTGGTAATATATAAATTTAATATTGCGTTTAAAATTAGGGTCGCTGGATCTTATTTAACAAAAATGCTATTCCAACAGTATTTTAGCTGTGAATAAAACATTTTCTTGACGAAACTTTTCAATTTAAAAAAATATATAAAAAAGGATAACAACGACAGCAACAATATTTAAGTATTTTTTACAGTGGATGACATTTAATTTTTTCTGTTTTCTTTTTGAAATTTTAAGTGAACATAAAATATTTTTTCTCGTGAAAATCTCATAGAACTTAAAGAGATAAGTTAAAAAAAACAAATAAAGTTAAAAAGTATCTTAGTGTTTTTGCTTTAGGTGAGAGACAATATAGATGTCGTTCCGTTTCATTGAAATTTTAAGTATACATTAAATAGTTTTCGGGTGTAAATTTTATAAATTTGTTAAATAAGTTTGAAGGTATAAAAATGGGCTAAAACAATATTAACGCAGTTTTACTATGTATGAAATATAATAGAGAAGTTTTTCTGTTTTATTGAAATTTTATGTACAGTTTCAATATTTCTTTTATATATACCTATATTCAACAAAGTAAAAAAAATAAAAGCACACAAAAAAGGTTAAAATAATATTTCAGTATTTTTACAATGGATGCCAGATGAAAATATACAATTATTTCTCTTTTCTGAAATTTTAAGTGAACAAAATATTTTTTCTGGTGAAAATATCAAAAAACTTAAAGATACGTTCAAAAGGAAATGAAAGAGGTTCAAACACTATCTAAGTATTTTTACTTTATAGACGTCTTTCTGTTTTATTAAAATTTTAAGAATATAGAACATAAATCTATGGTGTAAATTTTCGAAACTTTTAAAATAAATTTAAAGATATAAGATAGGTTAAGAAAATATTTTAATATTTTTATTATGTACAAAACATAATACAACAGTTTTTGATTTTCTTTTAAATTTATGCTTATACTCAATTTTTTTAATACATCTTCAACAAAGTATTAAAAAATTTTTTAAAGACAACAAAAAGGTTAGGTAAGTAAGTATTTTTACTATACATGATGTATAATACAATAATATTTATGTTTTATTGAAATTTTAAGTACAGATAAAACACTTTTTTGGCGTATATTCAGGAGTGTTTAAAAAAAAATTTTAAATTAAAAATATCAAAACAATACTTAAATATTTTTATGGCATGTTTTGTGAGTTTCTCCGATATTCAGAATATGATTTTCAACCTAATAATTGAGAAATTGCAATATTTTATAAATGCGAACTGGTGTCTTAAAAGAAAAGTCTACAGTTCAAAAGTATTGGGAAGTTACGAAAAATTTTTTTACCACCAAATATTGTAACTAAAATGTTTTTCAATTGCTTAGGGAAACAACACTTTTCTTCTAATTTCCTGTATATAAATTTATTTATTTTTTTGCTTAAATAATGTTTTTACCATAAAATTTATTTGGGACGATTTTAATTGTAGTAAAACAGTTTTACTCATGGCTCAAAAAAAGTTAAAAGCTACAGATAGTTATTATTTTACGGTGTAAATAAATTCTTCTTTTTAGTGAATTTTCTTAAAAAATTCACTAATGGGGAGATCTCGACTGAAAAAATTTCTTCAAATGAGCGCGATATAGGATCCTTAGATCCTATATCCAGGGTCAGTTTAAATTTTTATATGTTTATATATATATATATATATATATATATATATATATATATATATATATATATATATATATATATATATATATATATATATATATAAACATATAAAAATTTTAACTGACCCTGGATATAGGTTCTAAAGATCCTATATCGCGCTCATTTGAAGAAATTTTTTTCAAAATTTAAAAGTCGAGATCTCCCCATTAGTGAAATTTTTATTATCTATATATATATATATATATATATATATATATATATATATATATATATATATATATATATATATATATATATATATATATATATATATATATATACGCATATATATATATATATATATGTGTGTGTGTGTGTGTGTGTGTGTCACATCTATAACTCAAAAAATAATGGACCGATTCTGATAAGATTTAGCATGTACCTTCCTTTTGTAAGTGGCTTGGATAAGGTCGTTAGCCAGAAAAATTGAACCAGGTTTTCCGGGAAAATTTTGGGTTTTCTTCCGGAAAAAAATTCTATCTCAAAAAATAGAAGAGCTATACCAAATTTGGTACGTAAATTTACGATATTAAAAGGAAACTACATACCAAAATTTATATTTATATGTTGAAGGAGAAAAAAAGTTATAAAAAATATTTTGTGCCACATCATTTCTATCAAAATTCACTACCATAACGCACTTGCTCCGTCCAGCGACTTATTTGTAATACATAAATTTAATATTGTGTTTAAAATTAGGGTCGCTGGATCTTATTTAACGAAAAAGCTGTTTCAACAGTATTTTATGTATGAATAAAACATTTTTTTGTCCTAATTTTTCAGTTAAAAAAATATGTAAGAAAAGATATAAACGGCAAAAATAATATTTAAGTATTTTCTACAATGTATGACAAATAATTTTTTGTTTTTCTTTTTGAAATTTTAAATGGTGAAAATTCCATAGAACTAAAAAAGATAAGTTTAAAAAGTCTGGACGCAGCAAGTGCGTTATGGTAGTGAATTTTCATAGAAATGATCTGGCACAAAATATTTTCTTATAACTTTTTTGTCTTGTTAGATAAAAAACTACATTTTGGTGTATAGTTTACTTTTTATATTGTAAACGTAACTACCAAATTTCGTTGTCATAGCTTTTTTATTTTTTGAGATAAAATTTTTTTTCGAATGAAAGCTCAAAATTTTCCCGGAAAACCTCCTCCGATTTTCCTAACTAACGAGCTTGTCCAAGCGAGTTACAAAAGGAAGATACATGCCAAATTTTATCAAAACCGGCCTATTATTTTTTGAGTTATCGATGTGATACATACATACATACACACACACACACACACACACATATATATATATATATATATATATATATATATATATATATATATATATATATATATATATATATATATATATATAATTGAAACTGACCCCATATATGGGTTTTAGGGGTCCTAGTTCGCGCTCATTTGCAAATTTTTGTTCAAAATTCAAAAGTCGGGATCTCCCCATTAGTGGATTTTTTTCTAAGAAAATTCACTAAAAAAAAACGAATTAAGTAAAAAAGTATCTAAGTGTTTTTGATTTAAGTGACAGACAATATAGACGTCGTTCTGTTTCAGTGAAATTTAAAGTATACATTCAATAATTTTTGGGTGTAAATTTTATAAATGTTTTAAACAAAAGTTTTTGATTTTCTTTTAAATTTATGTTTATATTCAATTTTTTAATGCATATTCAACAACGTATTAAAACATTTTTTAAAGGCAACAAAAAGGTTGGGTAGGTAAGTATTTTTACTATATATGTTACAATAGTATTGAAATTTCAAGTAGAGATAAAACACTTTTTTGGAGTATATTCCGCAGTGTTTAAAAAATAAATTTAAAAGGAGATAAAAATATCAAAACGATACTGAAATATTTTTCATGGCATGTTTTGTGAGTTTCTCCGTTATTCAGAATATGAATTTCAACCTAATAATTGTGCATTTATAAAATATTGCGAATGCAATATTTTATAAATGCGAACTGGTGTCAAAAGAAAAGTTTACAGTTCAAAAGTATTGCGAAGTTACGAAAAATCTTTTTACCACCAAATATTGTAACCAAAAATATCAAACCAATACTTACATATTTTTACTATATATAACATATAGAACATAAGGTTGTCTGTTTTATTGGGATTTGGAATATATATTAAGTACGTTTTTGGTGCAAATTAAACAAAGTTAAAAGAAAAACAAATTTAACAGGAGATACAAAAGGTTACAACATCATTTAGTTATTTCTACTATGTATAACACAGTACAGAAGTTTTCTGCTTTGTTGGAATTTTAAGTACGGATAAAATAAATTTCTGATGCAAATTTTATAAAATTGTCAAATTGTCAAATTGTCAAAAGGTAGTAAAATAGGCTAAAACAATAATAAAGCACTTCAACCATGTATGAAACATAGTAGATAAGCTTCTCTGTTTAATTTTAAGAATAGATCAAATAAATTTATGGTTTTAATTTTATAAAAAGTCTAGACGCACCAAGTGCGTTATGGTGAATTTTCATAGAAATTATCTGGGAACAAATACTTATTAACACTTTTTTTCTTGTAACATAGAAATATCAATTTTTCTACGTAGTTTCCTTTTAATGTTGTAAACTTACGTACCAAATTTGGTTACCATAGCTTTTGTATTTTTTGAGATATAAATTTTTTCCAAAAGAAAACTCAAAATTTTTCCAGAAAACCTGGTTCGATTTTCCTGGCTAACGAAAACAAAAGGAAGGTACATGCCAAATTTTAGCAAAATTGGACCATTATTTTTTGAGTTATCGGTGTGATATATATATATATATATATATATATATATATATATATATATATATATATATATATATATATATACGTATAAAAACTAAAACTCATTATAGGTAAGCTTCCTACCAAAATTTAGCACTATAGGTTAAAGGAGAAAAAAGTTAAAGGCATTTAAAGAAAAATAAATTTGGGTTTTCCTCAAAACGTCAAAGTTGCGATTTAAAACGTCAGAATTGGTAATATTTAGGCAATTAACCTTAAACTAATATGAGCTATGAAAAGAAAATGTCTCAACAAGAATGGTTTACAAAGCCTGAACTCTTAGTTTCAATCGTCATTGTCCTTCATTTTACTAAAATATTCCCAGAAAATTCATTTCACATAGACCCTTTCTCTGATGCTTTGGCAGTAGTGTTGGCTATAGAGTTTATCGTTTAATGGTATATTATTTTTGTCGAATTTTCGTAAAAAATCATTAAAGCTCAATATATCCGTTAATATGCAAGTTACGAAAAAAAATTGTATACATTAATTATAGGGTGTCTTAAGCTACATCTTAAAAAATATTTCCACAATTGCAGGCTGGCCCATAAGTCGTTCGTGATTCAAATTTTCTTTTTTTTTTTTAATCAAACACGTTAAATTTTTGCATTTTCCATCGAAATATAATACATCTTTGTAAGAGAAATTCGAGACGCAGCAAGTGCGTTATGGTAGCGAATTTTCATTAAATGCTTCAAATTTGAATAGCTCAATTTGCTATTAACCTATAAGGTTGACCAGTTTTTTCGGGAACAATTTAAGTTTACTTTCGGAAACTTTTGTACATTTTCAAACAATAGAATTATTTTGATGAAACATCGCACATTGTTTCTACTATATAGATTATACTGGTAACCAAATTTGATGCCTGCTTTCTTAAAAAAAAACATATTTGCTATTAAAAACATTTTTATGAAAATTCACTACCATAACGCATTTTTTTTTTAAATGAGTGGGAACTAGGACCCCTAGAACCCACATGCGGTTTTAATTTCAGTTTTGTATCTGTTTACATACATACAGTTTACATATAAGCAGTTTGGACGAAACGCTTTTTGCAAATGATTGTTTCATGGTAGGTGAGTAAATTGCTTGAAGAGACTCGTTGGCCAGGAAAATCGGAGCAGTTTTTTCGGGAACATTTTAAGTTTATTTCCGGAAAATGTTTGTACTTTCTTAAACAATAGATTTATTTTGATGAGATGATATATGTCTACTACATAGGTTATACTGGTAACCAAATTGGATGCCTGCTTTCATTAAAAATATATATACTTGCTATTAAAAACGTTTTTCTGAAAATTCACTACCATAACGCTCTTGCTGCGTCCAGAATTTTTATAATAGGGATGACAGTTTCTTTATAATCTTTATTTGTAGATTACATCATATTTTAGCTATATGAGTATATATAGAATGTGTCACACACCAAATATTTGTAACACAGTTTCATCAATGAAATATTTCCTCCTTTTCTCGGTTATAAGGAATAAGTGAGCCTTAGCTTATAACCAAAATTGAGTAACAGCACTTCCATTACTTGCTTACAAGAACTTAATATTTTCTCATATTTCAGCAAATAAACTCGTTCATTTCTTTCTTTTATCACTTTTTTATGTTAATGTGAATTTCTTATAAAATATGTTGATATCTTTTTCACAATCTACACTAAGTGAAGATTGGAACCTGTGACGAGCACTGACAAGTACACTTGGAGAACCCAAATCACCACAACACATTAAAAAAAAAGACCTGACGGTCGTTTCACTAACCAAGTTAGCGTCAACAGGGGATGAAAAATTCTTACTATTTTAAAAACTAACATCACCTTATATACCGGATCTTAGGTAAAGGGACCGAACTGAGATGGGAAAATAAACGCAGGCAAATTCTGCAGTGTATTGTATTTTTATCGCGGGACAAGGTCTGCACTGTCCCTACTAACTTATCTAAAATGTGTCCATCTCTAGTAATTTTGGAAAGGTTCAACGACACTTAAATTAACATAGTTTGCTTTGTCGGAACTATCTGTATTATTATGTTATCTCTAGGACGTGTTAAAAACGTGGGAATTTTTATTTAACGAAGCAATCGATCAGATGGCTCGTAATCGACGGTGGTATCACGTTCATATAATTTTTGTTCTAACTATATTTCGCAATATATATATATATATATATATATATATATATATATATATATATATATATATATATATATATATATATATATATATATATATATATATATATATATATATATATATACTTTCGAAGGAGTTTAGGTGTCCTGGTTGTCTAACATTTTTTATTAATTTCAGATTATCTTCATTAACGTGATGATTATTATCCCAAATATGTCGGGCGACAGTAGATCTATCTATAGTACCGTAACGTAATTGGGCTAAGTGTTCTTTGAGTCTAACTCCAGTCGATCTTTTTGTTTGCCCGACGTACTTAAGAGTACAATCTTTACAACTTATTTCATAAATTCCTGACATTTTGTCCGTGCTATCCTTGTCTTTTGGGTTATCTAGCAAGTTTTTTAAGGTATTTTTTGTCGAAAATGTTAGCTGCAAGTTGACTTTAAAAAAAAAGCTATCTAGACCCCTCGTGATTCGAGGTTCAAGTGGTAAGCGAACAAAGTTTATTTCGGATTTCTCTGTTTTTAACGTTGTTGATTCCGTCAAGATTTTCTTTGTTTTCTGTTTGTTGATTAATTTTTCCACCAGGCAAGCAGTGTATCCGTTATATTTGGCCACGTTCTTAATATAATTTAATTCTGTGGTATATCTACTTTTGTTTAAAGGAAAATTAATTAACCAATTTACTAAAAAATTCAGACTGACCATTTTTTGTGCGTACGTATGATGTGAGTCGTTCGGAATGTAGCTTATAGTGGTGGTTTCCTTTCTATAGACATCGAATTATAAAGTGTCTTTATTCTTGATAACTAGTACATCTAGAAAGGGTAATTTATTATTAATTTCTAATTCGTGGGTAAATTTTATAGAATCAAATTTATTGTTTAATCTGGCAATAAAATCTTCTATTCTGCAAATGTTTGTGTTAAACACTGCGAAAATATCATCCATGTAACGAAACCACACTCTAGGAAAATAACTACTTTCACTTTCAAGATCTGCTTCCAATCTGCTCATGAAAAGCTCTGCAATAAATAGCGATAGCGGACTGCCCATCGCCGTACCTTGGGTTTGTTCAAAAAATTCATTGTTGAACAGAAAAATATTTTGTTTGATACAAAGGCTTGTTTAAGTTAAATATTCTTTGCAGATATTTTCATTTATGTTATTCATTTTTAACAACTGCTCTAAGTACTTTAAAGTTTGCTCCATGGGAACGCTAGGAAACAATGAGATTACATCGAATGAAATTAAAACCTCACACTCAGTCAATTTAACCTTTTTAAACTTATTAATAAATTCAAGTGAATTTTTAACTAAAAAACTTTTCTGGTTAACGGGCAAGCCCTTAAACTCATTTATCAGCCACTTTGCTAAATGATATGTCGGGGAATCTATAGCCGAAACAATGGGTCTAGTTGATTTTCCCGGTTTATGAATTTTTGGGAGACCGTACTTCTTGGGGACTTTCGGATTAGAAACTTGTAACTGTCTTCCTAAATCTTTTGATATGAGGTTGTTACAACTTTTTAGACTATTTTTAACGTCCGAAATCATTTTTGGTTGCGGGTTTTTATTTAGTTTTTTATACGGTCCTGTCGCTATGGCGTTATAAACTCTATCCTTATACTCGTTTTTGTCCAAAATCACTACCTTATTGCCTTTATCTGCTTTAACATAGAAACACTCTTTCTCGCGCAATCGTTTAACTATTTTCATTTCATTACGATTTAGTTTACAATTTTATATTTTTCCTCAGGTTTTTTGAAATTTTATTTTTACACGCTTCTCTAATAAATTTTTTTGACGGTTCTGGCAGTTTTCTAATTCTTGTTTCAATATCAGCAACTATTTCTACAATATTGTCTTTTTGTGACTGTAGGTATACCGAATTTTAAACCTTTGTTTAGGAGGCCGATCTCCTCTTTATTAAATGTTTGTGAAAAAAGATTTTCTACGAGGTCAATTTTCCGAGGAACTTGTTTTTCGTTTTTAATTGGACATTTAATCAGTTGTTTAATTTTTTATTGTATATATTAATTTATTTAACCACTTTCGCGTTAATGACTACAAACATTTTCCTCTGAAAATTGCACCATTCTTCATATTCTAAGTTGTCTAACTTAAAGGTTAATTTTTTAAACAAACTATATGCCTATATTTCTAACATACAACGTTTTGAGTACAGATATTGCATTTCTAGATCCAGCCATTTTTATATGGCGAAATTTTCTACCTTTTGCCTTACTTTTGTGTTATTAGAAATTTTTAAATTGAAATTAATGAAATTCGGAAAAACTGATTTTCGTTTGCAAGATTTAAAAAAAGCGATATCTGTACCTATTAATCTAAGTTTGCAACTTAACTTACGGTATCGATTTAGTTCCGTTGACCTGGAAACCATAATTCACTAAGTGAAGATTGGAACCTGTGATGAGCACTGACAAGTACACAATCTACAGGGAAAAATATGTATAAATATACCTGCGGCTGAGTATATCATAACACTTGATTAACTGAGGAAGATAACACTATATGATGGAACTATGAGACTTTAATTCGATCTCAAACACAATAAAACAAAAGAAAAGACGGAAAAGTCTGGAAGCAGTAAGTGCGATATGATAGCGAATGTTTATAAGTTTTGTAATACATAACGCAACTTACCTTATATAATTGGACCTGCTTAAACCTATTAATGATAAATTTAGGCTGTGGATGATGGATAACATTCCAATGTTATCCCTTTCTCTGCACACACACTCGCATATTAAATTCAAGTAGCTGATTTTTATAAAGAATTAACTCCAAATAAGTATTTTATTCTTTTCTCTCAAATAAATATGTCACTCATGTGACCATATTAGCGAGTTTTTCGTAAAACAAAAAATTCACTAATGAGGTGATCCGAGTAATTGATGTTTTATACATTTTTGATTTGCAATAGTGCACATGAATTTTTATGGTATTTAGAAATCAAGATGGAATGTTAGGATAAGAAATTAACAATTACAAAAAATGTGTTTTTAAGTTGGCAATCATACAGTTTTTTCCAACTACTATAAACTCAAAAGTTTAGCTCTTCTCACAGTTTGTGATTGTTGCATTAACACAATACTTTGACAGGGCACCTTGTCTTTTATGAAAAAATATTTGTATTTGGCACTTCCGTTTGAGAAAAATCAGGCATACGACACATGGTTGTATACACAACTAATAGAGCATTTATATCATGAAAAAAAATCAAATATATCGTTCATAGTAAACAATAGTCGACTATTGGTGAGTATTATTTTGGAGCGGTATTACAAAATTAACTAAACCAGTCGATTTGACGCATTCTTTTACAAAATAGAAACTGAAATTTATATTATGGCCAGTATCAAGAATATGTTCAAACAGATCACAATATTCATTTCAGTAATGGACAAGGTGAAGATTGGCACCTGTGATGACCACTGATAAGTGTACTTGGTGAACCCAAATCACTAAAACGCATCTTTTTAAAGACGTGACTATCGTTTCACTAACAAAGTCAGCGCCATAAGAAGATTTCTTAACATTTCAGTAACGCTTATATTTTAACATAAAAAATGTTGAATATGTTTTATGGTATTTAATTTTTTCGATTTCAATTTTTGCTTCGCTTTATATGTAAGTATACAATTTTTTCCTTCCATGTTGTAGCCTTGATAACATAATGAATAATTCTGAAAGCTTGGCAATAAAATGTAGATTCTTAACTTGCAACTGATGTCTATCCCACAAATTTACAATATGACAAATAGTAATATAGTAATACCGTCACGAAACCTCATTATATATATATATATATATATATATATATATATATATATATATATATATATATATATATATATATATATATATATATATATATATAAGCGTTTCCTGAAAAGTCCCAGAAAATTTATAGTGGAGCAAAGAAATATGACTTTAGGGCACCAAATGAGTTGAAAATTGCGTTTAAGAACTTAAAATTCTTTAACTATTATAGAAGATTATATCCTAGTGAGGATAATAATAATAAGTACAAGGTAATGAAAAAACAACTTGAACTTAAACTTAAACAAGAAAAACATAATTATTATGCTGGTATCATTTCACAGTCTGATAACAAAAATAAGATACTCTGGTAACTTGTAAATACACATTTAAATAGAATACCTAAAACCAAAACAGAGATTAAATTAAAAATAAATAACGAAATAATTACTGACAAGCGTTTAATATCGAATTCATTTGCAAAGTACTTTGCCTGTGTGGTAGAAGAAAAATTGACTGCTCATTTTGGTGTTCTTACCTATAAAGAGTGCACAACCTCCATAATGGTGCGCGATAGTTTTTATTTTTATCCAGTGACGGACACTGAAATGACAAACGTTATTCATAGACTTAAAACTAAAAGATCCACTGGTTTAGATGATATTGCAGTCACTGTTATTAAACAACTTTCCGAATTGATATCGCCTTATCTAACGGTAATCATGAATACCTCGCTTAAGTTAGGCCAGTTTTCCTCGAAATTGAAAAATGCCAAAGGCATACCAATATATGAAAAAGACGATCCGTTCTCGGTGGAAAACTACCGATCTGTAATGGTACTGAGTCCGTTTTCCAAAATCATGGAAAGAATTATGCATAACAGGATAACGGATTTCCTAAGTAAAAATAACGTGTTGTCTCCTAGTCAATATGGTTTTCGCGAGGGATATTCCACCGAACTGGCCTGCGCGGACATGGTGCAGCATATTGCGGATTGTGTTGATAGAAAGCATCACACCGTCGGCATATTTTTTGACATGTCTCGCGCTTTTGATACCATTAATTGTACTTTCCTCGAAAGAAAATTAAATGCGGTCGGACTTAGAGGACCTGTTAGTGATTGGCTTGTGTCGTTTGTAAGAGACAGGCGATTAGTAGTCTCAGTGGACGGTGTTAGATCTGATGAATATAAAGTAAAGCTGGGCCCTCCGCAGGGAAGCGTCCTGGGACCGCTTATCTTTATGTTGTACGTGAATGATCTTCCCAACTATTTGACAGGTGGGAGGTTGTTTATGTACGCGGATGACATAGCAATCATAGTTTCGGATCCGGTATTGTCCGATGCTATGCGTAAGGTAAATAGTATTTTGTCGCACTTCGGTCAGTGGTGCTGCAGCAACCAGCTGATTGTAAATAGTTCTAAGACAGTTTGTGTAGAGTTTATGGGAAGATGTCGAGAGCTTTCTATTGATATTAATTTTCATTTTAATGATAACTATATTTCCTTAAGTACCTCCACTAACTTTTCAGGTTGCATTTTAGATAATAGGCTCTCATGGGAGACCCAGATAGAAAGTATACCAAACAAATTGGGTAAGGCCTATTTTTGCATCATGAAGCTGAAGAACACCTTAAATGCAATTTCTCTAATTAATGTGTATTTTGCTTTAGTGTATAGTATGCTGGCATATAACATAATAGTGTGGGGTCATGCAAATGATATACACAGGGTTTTTATATGACAAAAACGAGTAATCCGCTTGATTTTTGGACTACAAAAAAAAGCGTCATGCAGGACTACTTTTAAAACAAAAAAACTGTTGACTGTCACGGGGGTGCATTTGTATAAACTCCTGAGTTTCACATGTGCACGTAGGAACAGGTTTATTAAAAACAGTGCAGTTCACAGCTACACTACCCGGACAAGAAATGACATCCACTTGCCAAATTACCAGTATATGGCATACAAGAAATCACCTGTATATGCTGGGTGTTTTTATTTTAATATGCTTCCTCAGAAGATTAAGGCTCCGGATATACTGAGTTGCTTTAAACATAGGTTGAAATCATTTTTTGTTGACAATTCTTTTTATCATGTCAGTGAATTTACTGAAAGGTGTACAGGCCCTGAGCAACGGAGAGAATGATAGTAATGGCTGTAAAAATAGCATCGTTGTAACTGTAATTTAGGTTTAATGTAAACTAATTGTATATTTTTGTAGTTGGTTCTGTATGTAAAGTTGTGTTGTTATTTTTTGACTTCTGTTTTTGTAATTATTTAAGACTGACATTTTATGTTTTTCTAATTCGTTGACGTGCCTGTAGTATGTATGTACTTGTTGAAAGGCTAATAAAGTTATCTATATATATATATATATATATATATATATATATATATATATATATATATATATATATATATATATATATATATATATATATATATATATATATATATATATATAGGCCACCTAGAGACATGAGATTTTTTTCATTACACTGGAGAATTTTTTCTGAAGGCTAAGCTTGTTGGCCAGTTCCGAAAGTCAAGTTTTTCCATGAGAATTTGCAAATTTTCCTGTCAAAAATACTAAATCTTTGAAACTAATTAATTTATTTTCACAAAGTTAATTATAAATCGCTATTAAGCAATATATTCCTTGTTCCAAAATTAATTTTTGTTGACTATGTGTATTGGAATACACACTTTCTCGGATAGTCTTGGAAGTCTATCCGAAAAAGTTGAACATAATTTGGAAAATGTCGCGAATGATATTCATTGTTGTTAGAACAGGACACTAAAAATTAAATAGAATCAACACAATTATTTAAGCGTTAACATTAGTGTCTATAATCAATAAAAGTCTGGACGTAGCAAGTGCGTTATGGTAGTGAATTTTTATAAAAATGTTTTTAATATCAAATATGTGTGTTTTTTTTAAAGCAGGCATGAAATTTGGTTACCAGTATAACCTATATCGTAAAAACAATGTCCTATGTTTCATCAAAATAACTTTATTGTTTGGAAATGTACAAAAATTTCCGAAAGTAAACTTAAAGTTTTCCTGAAGAAACTGGTTTCTTGGTCAACCTTATAGGTTAATACCAAATTGAGCTATTCAAATTTGAAGCATTTAATAAAAATTCGCTACCATAACGCACTTGCTGCGTCCCGAATTTCTTTTCTTAAAAACATGCATTATATTTCGATGGAAAATGCAAAAATGCAATAACATAAGGCGTGTTCGATTAAAAAAGTCTGGACGCAGCAAGTGCGTTATGGTAGTGAATTTTCGTAAAAATGTTTTTAATAGCAAATATGTGTGTGTTTCTGGAAATATTTTAGTAAAATGAAGGGTAATGGCGGTTGAAACTAAGACTTCAGGGTTTGTATAACATTCTTATTAAGACATTTTCTATCCATAGCTCATATTAGATTCAAGTTCTTTGCCTAAATGTTGCCAATTTTGACGTTTTAGCCACTTGCAAAAGGAAGGTATTCACAAAATTTAATCAAAATCGGCCCATTATTTTTTGAGTTATCGGTGTGATACCTATATATATATATATATATATATATATATATATATATATATATATATATATATATATATATATATATATATATATATATATATATATATAATCGAAACTGACCCGTGATATGTGTTCTAGGAGTCCTAATTAGCGCTCATTTGAAGACATTTTTTCAAAATTCAAAAGTCGGGATCTCATTAGTGAATTTTTTTAAAGAAAATTCACTAAAAAGGAAAATTTGTATCACCAATGACTTATGGGCCATTCTGTGATTGTAGAAATATTTTTTAAGATAGTAGCTCAAGACACCCTAAAATTAATTTATACAATTTTTTTTTCGTATCTTGTATAATAACGGATATATTGGCTTTTTGATTTTTTACGAAAATTCGACAAAAATTACTTATACCATCAAGCAATAAACTCTATAGCTAAGACTACTACTAAAACATCAAAGAAAGTGTCTATTTGAAATGTATTTTCTGGAAATATTTTAGTAAAATGAAGGATAATGACGGTTGAAGTTAAGACTTCAGGCTTTGTAAAACATTCTTCTTGAGACATTTTCTTTCCATAGCTCGTATTAGTCTCAGTTTCTTTGCCTAAATGTTGCCAATTTTGACGTTTTAAATCGCGACTTTGACGTTTTGGGGAAAACCGCAATTTTTTTTTTAAATGCCTGTAATTATTTTATTTTTTACCCTACAGAGCTAAATTTTGGTAAGTATAATGATGTAAAGCCATGTACCAAACTTGGTTGGCGTTACTTTGTTATTTCCGGAGATATTAATTTTTTTTCGAAAGAAAACGCAAAATTTTCCGAGAAAACCTGTGCCGATTTTCCTGGCTAAAGAACTTATCCAAGCCACTTGCAGAAGGAAGGTATTCACCAAATTTATTTGAAAATCGGCCGATTATTTTTTAAGTTATCGGTGTGATACATATATATATATATATATATATATATATATATATATATATATATATATATATATATATATATATATATGTGTGTGTGTGTGTATATATATTAACACATAAAAATTGAAACTAACCCCGGAAATGTGTGGGCCTAATTAGCGTTTATTTAAAGAAATTTTTCTAAATTCAAAAGTCGGGATCTCCTCATTAGTTAATTTTTTTCAAGAAAATTCACTAAAAGTCTGGACGCAGCAAGTGCGTTATGATAGCGAATTTACGTAAAAATATGTTTAAAGGCAAATATGTCTTGTTTTTAAAAGAAGAACATTTGGTTAGCAGTATAACCTATATAGTAGTAATCAGTGTACAATATTTCATTAAAAGAGCTTTGTTGCTTCAAAAAGTACAAACATTGTCCGAAAATCAACTTAAAAAGTTCCAGAAAAAACTAGTCCGATTTTCCTGGCCAATGAATTTTCAAGCTATTTACACACCTGCCAAGATATAATTATTCACAAACAGCTTTATGACCAAAGAGAAATTTATGCAAATTTTCAAACAATTTATTTTACAAAATCACCATTCGCTCATCTGAAGAATGTTTTTCAAAAGCTTTACATCGTGACCTCTCTGTTAGCGAATTTTTCTTAATGAAAATTCGCTAAAAGGGATATCAGTACCCATTAATCTACTTTTACAATTCAACTTACAATAAAGATTCGGTTCCGTCCACCAGGAAGCCATATTTCACTAATTGAAGATTGGAACCTGTGATGAGCATTGATAAGCACACTTGGAACACCCAAATCACCACAATATTTTAAAAAACCAGGCGATCGTTTCACTAACCAAGTGAGCATCATCAGAGGATGCATAATTCTAAATATCTTATATCCACAACTCTATTTATATTCTTCTGCAAGTAGTCGGTCACTAACGATTTAGGGAGGTTCAACGACGCCAAAAATCAACATATTTCGTTTGGCGGAAATATCTGTATTCTTTTATTATCTATCGGACGTGCTTATACCGGTATTCATTTTGTAAAGTAATCTATCAGGAGACTACCCATAGGCGGCGGAGCGAGATTCTAACACTTCTAATTATTACTATATTTAGGAATATGTATACTTTCGAAGGCGTTTAGCTATCCTGGGTGTCCAACATTTTTTATTAGTTTTAGATTATCCCCATTAACGTGGTGATTATTATCTCAAATATGTCGGGCGACAAAGATCTATCTATGGTACCGTATCTTAATTGTGCCAAATGTTCTTTGAATCTAATCCCAATAGATCTTATTGATTTTTTGTCAAGTGAATTTGGCACATTGTTATTTTGATACAGACACTTTTAGTCCTGAATTTTATTTTTGTCTCTCACATGAAAATAAATGCCTGTCACTCAGTTTTGCATCAATCTAGAAACTTTATATTCGGTACCTGCGATATTCTTTACAACAGGTGTATCTACGTGCATCGGCGAGGCATGACTATATCGCGGAATTTTTCTAACATTTTTTCTAGCACATCTATTCCCAACAATAGCCATCATTGTCCAAAAATGTTGCCATCTAAATATACAGGCTGACCTGTTTTTGCGTGGCAGCATTTCACATTCTTATTTTAAATATAACACCCAATATATACTATTGCATTTTCCGATTTTCGCTTAATTTTAATGTTGCTGTACCGTCATGTCTTAGCCTCAGATGTTTTCCAGCTATAGCCATTTGAAGATAAAACTTGCACTATGCAGGTACTCAAAGAAATTACTGTAGTTCAGTGATCATAACGGCCCCATATACAGGATGTATTTAAATGAAGGGCACAAATAAAAGCAGAGATTCCTTTGGTAAAAATAAGTTGATTTAATCTAACCTAACATACATATATCCCAAGACGCACAATAAAAGAGATACGGGGTGTTAAAATGATACATATAAAATGTTTTTTCGTTAATAATTTCTAAAGTTTTAGTCAGAGATGTTTCAAATTTTATAGCGAGACATTTTTTCAGGTCTGCAAAAATCATATAATAACCATTTACACTGCCGCGTACTACAGGCAATGTTATGCATTAAATAGACCTTAACTTTTTTCTCAGCCCTCGTATGCATCTTTTAGTAACAAAATATAAAATATTGGATTTTTTCAACAAAAAAGGTATACTTATTGAAACGGCTGGGGAGATATTTTTGATTTTATAAATTAGTATTTTGGATTTATATGTCCAGGAATATTAACGTCCAAAGTGGACTTTTTTGTTAACAAATTCAGAACTCATTGCTTCATAGCGTATTCGGATTTTAGAATTGTGTGTCTAAATGTGATCAAAATTTTTCATTAAGCCTATTAATTTTCTCAAAAAAAACTTTTTAGTTTTGGCACTAACAAAAAGCTATTAAAATTATGCTTCTATGGTGACTTAATAGCAAAGAGATCTAGTAGAAGAATTTTTTTTTTCAACAACACACCACGAGGGCTTACAGCCTGAATACTAACGTACCATGGGTGTCGACGAGGAGAAAAGAGGCTCTTGTTAATTCTGGACTTGAAGGTTCGGAGGAGAAGGAAAAACATGCGCCGGCAAGGAATTCCAAAACTCGGAAGTACTCGGGACAAAAGAGCGGGCATAACAAGATGTTCTATGTCTGGTGACTTGGACAGTAAAAGGGTGCATTCGCTCTGTTTGCCTGGTAGATCTGTAGGGGGCAGCAGGTGGAGGAACTATGGAAGAAAGCTCCTCTGAGCACTGCCCGTGCAGATATTTATAAAAGAGTGAGAGGTCACCAACGGCACGTCGGTGGGTAAGGGATGGCAGCCTTTGGGTAAGGGTAGGGTCACCAATGAGACTTCTGAATGGAGTCCAAGGTAGCAAGTGTAGAAGCGACAGCAGCACCCCAGATGTGGGAGCAGTATTCGAGGTTTGGCCTTATTTGTGAAGTATATAAGGTATAGACGTTAGCTGATGAAAAGTATTTGCGAGCCCGGAAGAGGAAACCTAACTTCTTAGCAGCCGCTTCTGCAATTGATGTGATATGTTGGTGCCAATTGAGCTTTCGATCCACAGAAATGCCAACAAGTTAAAAGGGCTCATTACTTTGAATAACTTGTTTGTACATTGTGATGGTTATAGGGCTGGTGTATATTTTATGAGAAAGAAAGTAAGACTGAGATTTGGTGGGGTTAAATTGTACAAGATTTCTACTTCCCCAGTCTAATATTTCTTGGAGATCCACGAAGACAGAACCCTCCATGAGTCTGCGATCCTCATCTAATTGGGCCAAACAGATAGGCTTAGAATATTGTATATTTGAGTGGAGGGTGCTGTCATCCGGGTAACTGTGAACTGGGTTGGAAGTGCTAGAGAGGAGGTCATTGATGTGGAGAAGAAACACAGTAGGGGCTAAAGCTAAACCTTGAGAAACTCCTGCATTAATTAGATATAGTTTAGAGGAATGGGCATCCACGACAAGAGAAATGCTCCAGTAGGAGAGGAAGTTTGCTGTCCAGGTACAGAGTTTTGGGGTAGGCCATGGGCCGGAAGTTAATTAAGCAGCGCTGCGTGCCAGACCTGGTCGAATGCTTTGGATATGTCTAGAGCGCCAATCTCGGATTCAACGTATAGTTCCATAGACTTGTTCAAAGAATGGGTGACAAAGGAAAGGAGGTCGGCAGTTGATCTGCGCTGACGGAATCCATACTGCCTGTCGTAAATTAGACTGAATTTTTTAAGAAATTTTAGTAATTCGGTGTTTATATCCTTTTCCATCACTTTAGAGATAACTGAAAGGAGATAAATGGCATGTAGTTGCTAGGAAGTGCTTTGAATCCTTTCTTGGGGACGGGTTGTACTCTAGCAGTTTTCCAGTTACTAGGGAATATGCCTCTATTGTAAGATGCCTGAAACAGACGAGTCAGGACAGGAGCAAGTTCTGGTGCGCATTTTTTGAGAACAATTGTTGGGATCTCGTCAAGGCCAGAGGCTTTCCTGGTATTAAGAGAAGAGGGCATCTTTCGTACCTTTTAGTGAATTTTCTTAAAAAAAATTCACTAATGAGGAGATCCCGACTTTTGAATTTTAAAAAGATTTCTTCAAATGAGCGCTAATTAGGCCCCCCAGAACACATATCCGGGGTCAGTTTCAATTTTTATATGTTTATATATATATATATATATATATATAAATATATATATATATATATATATATATATATATATATATATATATATATATATATATATATATATATGTATCACACCGATAACTCAAAAAATAATGGGCCGATTTTGATTAGATTTGGTGAATACCTTCATTTTGCAAATGGCTTGGATAAGTTCGTTAGTCAGGAAAATCGGCATAGGTTTTCCCGGAAAATTTTGGGTTTTCCTTAAAAAAAAATTTATATCTCCGGAATTAACAAAGTAAGGGCAACCAAATTTAGTATGCTGGTTTATGTCATTATAGGTGAGGTGCCTACCAAAATTTAGCTCTGTAGGTCAAAAGACAAAAAAGTTATGGGCATTTAAAGAAAAATAAATTGGGGTTTTCCTCAAAACGTCAAAGTGACAATTGAAAACGTCAAAATTCGCAACATTTAGGCAAAGTACTTGAATCTAATACGGGCTCTGGAAAGAAAATGTCTTAAGAAGAATGTTTTACAAACCCTGAAGTCTTAGTTTCAACCGTCATCGTCCTTCATTTTACTAAAATATTTCCAGAAAATTCATTTCAAATAGACCCTTTCTCTGAAGCTTGGCAGTAGCCTTAGCTATAGAATTTATCGTTTAATGGTATATAATTTTTGTAGAATTTTCGTAAAAAATCAATAAAGTTCAATATATCCGTTATTATACAAGATATGAAAAAATATTGTATACATTAATTGTACGGTGTCTTGAGCTACACCTTAAAAAATTATTGCTACCATCACAGGATGGCCCATAAGTCGTTGGTGATACAAATAAAAAAAAATTAGTGGAAATGCCTTATGTTTTTGCATTTTCCATCGAAATATAATGCATGTTTGTAAGTTAAGAAATTCTGGACGCAGCAAGTGCGTTATGGTAGCGAATTTTGATCAAATGCTTCATATTTGAATAGCTCAATTTGCTATTAACCTATAAGGTTGACCAAGAAAGGGATTTTTTCGGTTACATTTTAAGTTTACTTGGGAAATTTCTGTACGTTTTCAAACAATAAAGTTATTTTGATGAAACATGGCACATTGTTTTTACTATATAGGTTATACTGGTAACCAAATTTGATGCCTGCTTTCTGAAAAAAAAAAACACATATTTGCTATTAAAAACATTTTAATGAAAATTCACTACCATAACGCACTTGCTGCGTCCAGCATTTTTTTTAGTTTTGAAAATGATATCCGTCATTTTATGCGCGACATTGGGGACTGTTGGTGGTTGAACATTTGGAGGTGGGTTGAGAGTAGAATTGCCGGCGAACAACGAGGCAAAAAGTTCCGCCTTGCCCAGGGCGGTAGAAACAATTTCGTCTCCTGAGACAAGAGGTGGAAACGTGCTCTTGCAGAAATTATTCTCAATTGATTTAGCAAGAGTCCAAAAGGGTTTGCTGCCGTTGGAGCTTAAGAGGACTTTGTTTTTGATGTGGTTATTAATGAGTTTTTTACCTCAGAAAAAATGCGGACATAGCGGTTTCTTGCGTCGTTAAATGCTTGACGGTTTTCTTGACTGGGATTGTGTAGAAGCGTTTTGTGAGCTTTGACCTTTTCAAGTCTGGCCTTGTCACAAGATATAGAGAACCAGGGCTTTTGAGTGGCTTAAGAGGTTTTCTGTGTACGTTGAATAAATAATTCCATACCCGCTTGGATAATTTCGGTGACGTTTTGTGAGATATCATAGGGGTCGGGATGAGAGAAGCAGATAGATGCCCATGGAAATGAGGAAAAGTAATCTCGCATTTCGTCCCAGTTCGCGGAGTTGTAGTGCCAAACGATACGTGGGTGAGATGACTGTGTGACCTCGCGTTGTATTGCGCAGGAAGCGGTGACCATGCCATGATCTGAGCGACCGAGAGGGGCGGTGACTGATATTTTATAGCATTCAGGATTTGTAATAAGACGGAGATCCAAGGGATTTGAGCTGTGTGTTGGGATGCGGGGAACGTAAGTAGGTTGCTGAACCATATAAGCTAAAGAGTTGCTGACTGCAAAGGCCTCCGCTGCTCTCCCTTGTGGATCGGTTTTTGAAGATCCTAGCTATTCCTTATTATCGACATTGAATAGTGACCTCGGAGGAAGGATATTCAGAAATCAGATGGTCGTTTTTTTCAGAAAGCTAGTCTGGAGGAAATGCTGGACAAAGTTGTTGTCAGAAAGTGACCGGTAAATGCAACAGATGAATTTAGTTGCAGCCCTGAGAGAGAGTTTTATCCATAGTATGACTTTTCTTTCAGCTTCTAAATTAGGGAGTCTAGTGCAGGATAGATTACTACGGACGTATGCGCACACGCCTCCATGCAATCTAAAGGAAGTAAGGAGCTCATACCCCGGGAAATTAAGGTGATTAGTGGTTGTCTTCACCGGCCCCTTGATGCATGGGGTGGTACCTCCTCGGGCGTGAACAACCTTTACTATCACATAAAGGAAAATTCCACTACCACCTGCAAAGATAAGGAGCGAGACTTTAGTAGATCATCAGTCCTGGGCGTTATTCCTAGTGCCGACAGTCACGCCATGGGTGGCACGTGTGGCCAGCCTGTAGGAGTCTAGAAGCTAAGTCATGCGTCGATCATTTAAGAGAAGGACCAGCGCACGACCAGGCTAAGGGACCACACCCCCATTTGATAATAAAAACTAGTTATTAGGAGTCAGTTTCAGAAATTATCAAGTCGTAATTGATTTTATTCGCTTTTGCTTCTATTATAAAGAGGTTTGGAATTGAGTAATATGGCAAATTACACTAATGACGAGTATGTTGACATGTTGCAAGCATTCTTTGAATGTTATAGTTATTGGTCTGCTGCCTTAAGGTTTTATCACGCCAGATATCTTAATCACCGCGTTTCCAATAGAAAAACTTTTGCGGCGATAGACCGAAGACGTAGAGAAAACGGTCAAATTCAACCTCGACGTGAAGGCACTGGAAGAAGAGGTCTGATTCGCAATACATATCTTCAAGAAATCCTTGAGAATCTAGACCACAATCCTGAAACAAGTACAAGGAATTCGTCGGCAGAGTACAATGTTTCTTATATCACAGTTTGGAAGATTGTTCATGATAATCTTTTATTCAGCTATCCCCAACCAACATGTGCAAGTATTGACTGATGCGAATTTACCTAACAGGATAGATTTTTGTCAAGGACATATGAATATTTCAAGAGAAAATGTAAAGATTTTATTCAATAATTTGTTTGTTGATGCAGTACCATTTGAAAAAAGTGGTTTAGTAAACCATCACAATATTACCTCATCGTCTGATCAAAACGCCCACCAAGTTTGTAAATAAAAATTTCAACATAATCTTTATTTAAATCTATGGGCAGGAATTATATAAAGTAATCTTATTTGTCCGTTTATTCCCTCTCAGCGTGTCGGTGCAGCGAAATATCTAAGATTTTTAAATTAGCAATTCCAAATGTTGCTTGAAGAGGTGCCACTAGCTCTCCGTGAATACATGTGCTACGCCCACAACGGAGCTCCTACCCATAGTACATCAGATATTAGGCAATGGGTAAATTTTTTTTTCTGGGAGATGGATAGGTGGAGGGAATGATGCACTTGTCAAATGGCCTGCGCTATCACCGGACCTTACACCAATGAACAATATTTTGTAAGGCCACCTAAAAATATTGTTTATTCCGACCCTATTGACAGTGTGGAAATGCTTCGTCAAAGAATTTTTCAGCTACTGAGGTAGCGAAGAACAACAGAAAATTTTTGCAAGGGTAGGAATGTTGTAATTTTAATCGTAGAATTAGACTATGTTTACAAGAAAATGGAAACTACTTCAGAAACATCCTTTAAGATATCTCTTATGTTTTAACTCTGGGTTAGTTGTTCTCTTAGGTTATGTTTTATTGTTTTATGTGACTCAGGGTTTTTGTAGTTTTGTTCTTTTCTTGAAATAGTTGTTGTTGTTGAACTGACAATAAATATTATGCATTCTGCAAAAACTATGTTTTCCTATTATCGCAAAAGAGATTTCTTTATAGAGTTCAAATATTTTCATACATAAGAAAATGAATTTTTTATGGAAAGTAAAAACACAAAGAAACAGTAGCTACGGAAATATCCAACTTGCTATTAAGTCGCCATAGAAGCATGATATTCATCGTTTTTTTATGCAAAAAATAAAAGGTTTTTTTTATAATATTAAAGACTTAATGAACATTTTTGGTCACATTTAGACAGATAATTTCAAAAGACGGATACTTTATGATAACATAAGTTCTGAATTTCTTAACAAAAAAGTATTTTTTGGACGCTAATAATATTCCTGTAATTGTCCAAAATACTAATTTATAAAATAAAAACTATCTCCCCAATGGTTGACTTAAGCCATTCTCAATAAGTAAACCTTTTTTTTTTTGTTCAAAACAGCCCAATATTTGATATGTTGTTACTAAAAGATGTAAGCGACGGCTGAGAAATAAGTTAATGCATATTTAATGCATAACCTTGCCTATAGAGGGCGCTCCGTATCGACAGCCATAAATGATTATTACGTTATTTTTCCAAACCTGAAAAAATGTCTCGATATAAGATTTGAAACGTGTGTGAGTAAAACTTTATAAATTATTAAGAAAAGCAATTTTATATTTGTCATTTTGACATCCTGTATCCCTTTTATTGTGCGACTTGGGATATAGGTATGTTATGGTAAATCAATTTATTTACCAAAGGAAACTGTGGTTTCATTTGTGCTCCTTCATTTAAATATCATTTAAATATACGATGTATATGTATTTGTAAAAATTCCCAGCACTTCTTTGGCTGACTGTTAATGATTTGGATATGATTCTAATGCTTGTGGTTGGCTCCTCAACAGCAGTAAGTAGCACGTCTAATTAAATTATTAAGTTAACCGTCATCTATATATATATATATATATATATATATATATATATATATATATATATATATATATATATATATATATATATATATATATATATATATATATATATATATATATATATATATATATATATATATATATATATAGGGTGGCGCATTGAAAACGAAACAGACCGATTTGCGTCCAGAGAATATTTTTCTTAAGAAACGCTGAAACCTGTCAATTTTAATATTGAGGGGGGACATGTTTTGACACAAAACTCAGCTTTGTCACATCAACCCTTTAAGGGTGGTGATGACAACCCTCATATTTTAAATAGGGAACATGGGTCGAGTGTTACATCAATTGAAAGATCTTTATTTTATGAATTTAGCACACTAATTTTTTTGAAAGTTTTATCAACTTGTTTAAAAATTATTTGAAGATGCAAAAACGCATTTCACACATTCCGATAAGAAATGTGCTGATAGTTAATGTTTGGTTGGTTTGTAAACAAAAAATTGACTATCAGAACATTTATTATCGGAATGAGAGAAATGCGGTTTATATTTCAGTTTATCGGTCGGTTTGATACTTGATAGTACTACCGAAAATTAATTTCACCATGGTGTGTTCTGTAGAAGGAAGAGTTTAAAATAATTACTCTTTTTTTCAAAAACGATGACTGTGACAACCGTACCGCAAATTTGTTTAATGAACGACATCCGAACAGACATGTTAACAGAAAATACATTTTGGAGTTAGTTGCAAAGTTTTGACAAAGCGGTTCAGTATCCAACAAAAAACGGGATCCTGAACGTCAATTTCCGGTTAGAAATGAGACTACTGAGACTGACGCTTTAGGACAAATTGCTACAGACCCAACTTTGAGCACGAGAAAATTGGCCACTGTTTCAAACATCAAAAGAAGAACTCTTCAGCGAATATTGAAGCATCATAAATTTCACCCGTATAAAATTCATCTTGTACAACAACTGAATGAAGATGATTTTGATCGGCGGCTGGAGTTTTGTGAAGTTATGACTGCACGAATAGCTGATAACGGGAACTTTCTGTTCAATATCTGTTTTTCAGACGAGTGTACGTTTTTATTAAACTCTACAGTCAATCGTCATAATTGTCGTTATTGGGCAGATAATAATCCAAGAAATTTTCACGAAGTTCACACTAAAACTCCACAGATGACAGATTGAATGTCTGGACTGGCACTTTTGGAGACCGTCAAATCGGAATAATTTTTCTTGATGACAATTTAAGTGGCAAAACATGTTTGGAGTTACTAGAAGATATCGTTTACCCTCTACTAATTGACAGTATTGAAAATGATGATAGCTATCAAGAAAATCAATTAGTGTTTTAACAAGATGGAGCTCCTCCGCATTTTTCACAACGTGTTAGGAAGTTTTTGGACAGATAGTTTCCAGATCAATCGATTGGGCGTAGACGTGCTATTGAGTGGCCCCCTAGATCACCGGATTTAAGTCATTTAGACTTATTTCTATAGGGCCATTTAAAGAGTAGAATTTATGCAACAGAACCGGAGTCTCTGGAAGAATTACGACGAGGCATTGTTAAAGAATGCCGCCTAATAGCTCCACAAATGCTCCAGAATGTCAGAGCTCGTTTTGACCAAAATTTGTACTTTTGTATGCAAGCTGGTGGTCAACAATTTGAACACTTACTTAACCGAATAACCATTTTTGAACGTTTGGTTTTGTTTTTTAGTTTTTTTTTTAACAAATAATTAACCAATTAGTACATTTCTTATCACAATTAGTGAAATACGTTCTTGCAACTCCAACTGTGGATAATTTTTAAACAAGTTGATAAAACTTCCAAAAAAATTAGTGTGCTGAATTCATAAAAGAAAGAGATTTCAAATGATGTAACACTCGACCCATGTTCCCTATTTAAAATATAAGGGTTGTTATCACCACCCTTAAGGAGTTGATGTTACAAAGTTGAATTTTATGTCAAAACATGTCCCCCTCAATATCATAATTGATGTGTTTCAGTGTTTCTTAAAAAAAACAATTTCTGGACGCAAATCGGTCTGTTTCGTTTTCAATACGCCACCTGTATATAAAGGCAAATTTTAACGAGCGGATTCAGCAATTAAAATTTCTGAGTGACCTAAAATTGGTAATATGCAAACAATTTCTCATATTGATTAAATTTTTGCGACTTTATTATTATTGACTTATTTTGCTTCCCATAAACTGCTGATAAATACTTTTTACATACGAGACTCATAATTTCACGGATGCTTCGTGACGCATTTAATTTTAATTTCATCTTAATAAAGTGAATTGAAATCTTCTATTTACATCCTTTGCAAATTACTTTTATGTTGTCGTATAAAAAATGATTTGGCCATTCGACCGGATAATGATGAGAAGACAATCTACATATTCATTGGATACGAAAAAGTTGTAAACAGAATATCGTTAGGACTCGGTGCTCTATATAAATGTGATCTATTGAAATATCAAGAAGCGAATATAAATATAATAAGCTAAGCAGTATTTTAGGGAATTCTCGTAAAAAATCGCTTATAGCAAGGTTACTATTGTTAACACTTTTAATATGTATTTAGTGTGGCCCATTTAAGATGGAAACACCCATTTTACTTTTGTATTTACAATTCGATTTTGATCTACAAAAGATCAAAATACATAAGATGAAAAACTCTATAAATGCTGTGAAAATTATTCTCTATGTCACCTAAACAAGGCCTACTAATGCAGTCTTTCTAGGTCGAAAAGAGGGAAAAAGGGTTACGGTTATTTTTAGGAAGAAAATAAGTAGACGAATGGATTTGGCATCCCCCAAGAAAGATATGCTCAAAATTTCACCAAAAAATATTTAAGTTTATTTGTGTGACCCTTCTAGTATGGAAACAATTCTGTAACTTTTGTATTTATAACGCGATTTCAAACGATTGAAAAAGAAGTCTATATATGCTGTGAAAATTGTTTCCTATGCCATTCAATCACGGCCTATTAAAATTATTTTCATATGTCAAAAATTATAAAAAAGGTTTAGGGCTGGTTTTAGGAAAAAGTAACTACGTCACTAGATTCACTATTCTTCAAAATTGTTACCTACCAAATTTCATCAAAAAATAAATATTATGACGAACTATTAACGTCAACAACAGCATCTCAAAAGTAGAAGAAGAAAGTTAATAAATGCTGTGAGAAAGGTTTTGTTTGCCTCCTGACCAAGGCCTACTGATCCAGTTTTTCGCTGTCAAAAAATGTAAAAAATGGTTAACAACATTGGTAACAAGTTCAGTGGTTTTGCCAGAACTTATGTGTAACTAGTGTTCTTTTCTTTCGTTGATGAGTCTATAGTGCAGTTGAAAGTGTCTTACCTTGTATAATATGTATGAAATAAATAGGTACAGATGTCATCACAAAATAAAAATTAGCTATGCAAATATCATAAATAATATCATTTTAGACACAGACAACAACCCAGTCAGGTACAGCAAAATTAAAGTAGCGATCCAACCTTATAAGGTTCTACTAGACCGCCATTCAACTCCATACATTTTTCATATTCTCTTAATATGTTCTTTTGAACATTTCTCAGCTGATGCGGCGTTGTTTCCCTACACCCGTTACATATACGGGCTCGAAGATCCTAGATATTTTGAGGACGCGATTTACCCACTTTATTTTTAATTGTCCCTCACATAGTAAAATCTTATAATATAGTGGATGTTCCATTTAAAAAATATAACTTTGATATGTATCTTTTTTTGTGAACATCCTGTATCATCGAGAGTATTTTCAGAAGATGCCACTGAAGACCCTGCATATGCTAGAAAAAAACGGAGTTTGTAAATTCGAACAGGATCTATCAGAGAGGCCGACGCGTATGATATATATATATATATATATATATATATATATATATATATATATATATATATATATATATATATATCTGTATGTATGTACGAACGAGTTCATAAGCTATCACGGACCTTTTCCAATACAAAAATATACAAAAATATTGTTGAATACGCTATATGTTTAATTACGTTCACAAAATTTGGAGTTTTTTTCCAAATTAAAAATAAAATCTTAAAGACATGAATTGAAACAACTTAAATAGTTTAAGGTCAATGCCTGACAAAGACAGAGTAGCCAGCTGACATGCGTAGATTGGTACATACTACAGGCATAAATCCTAATACAGCGATAAGCAACAATACAAATAACACGCGTAAAACATACTACCCAAACTAGCGATCGAGAAATCCTGAACACTTATCAAAACGTTTGTCAACAATTATTACGACATGTAATGACAGATTGCAAATGCAACGGCGTTATCTATTGCATTTATTAGTGTCATATTTCGGAGAAGATACGAAACAAAGAAGAAAATTGGCTCACGTCTCTATGAAAATTTATTTAAATCAGTTTGTTTTTATCATTAAACTAGAAAATAAGAATCTATTTAAGATTAAATCAGTAATGTATTTCTGTGACTTAAGAGAGGTCTAGAGTTGAACACAGTGAGATCTTAGAGACGATATTCAGCGGGATTTGGCCTTCTTCTTGGCCTCCTCAACAGCTTCGGTCTGATCCAAATTATTAACGAGCCAACTCGAACTGCTCCATCGAGTGCAACGCTTCTTGATTTCATAATCTGTTCTGATGAACTGAATATTTCGCATGTGCCAGTTCATGATGCTGGTGTCTCTGACCACTGCGCTGTGAGCTGTTCCATCCAAGTTAACAAGAACAAAATAAAACCTTTTTTGTACACATTTCGGGATTTTAAGCATTTTAATAGTTCAGAATTCTATGAAGCGTTGCACTTGTTACCTTTCCATCTTATACTTGCTGCAGAGTCCATTAATCAGAAACTCTCAATTTTTAACACCCTGATATTGGATATATTTGATGTGTTCGCACCTGTTAGAGCCATTCGAATCTCTAAATCCCATTCACCTTGGCTAAGAGACAATATTGAACTGCTCATGCATCTGCGGGACACTGCCCGTATAAAGTTTAATAAATCAAAAAAGATAGAGCATTGGGTCTACTACAAGGAGCTTAGAAAATTTACAAACGCTGCTATAAATAGAGAAAAACGAGCTTATTTCAATATTTACCTAAAATTTCGTAATCAGAACTAATTATGGGAAGGTCTAAAAAAGGTAAACACCCGCCTGAGGACTGAATCCCCGGGCCTGCCTCCTCATCTCAATGATTCGAATATGATTAATTGGTCCTTCTGCGAACAAAATTTGTCCGTAGATGAAGTCGACAATGATACCTTAAACTTATTGCTGCAAAACAAAGCGACTTCTTCTTGTTTTGAGTTTGAATCTGTTGATGAGGATGAAATATATAACCAAATATATAACCAAATATATAACCATATTTTCTGTGAAGACACGTGTTGTGGGTGCTGATTGTATCAGCATATCGATGATGTTACATTGCTGTCCACTCATTGTCCCATATGTAACACACATAGTAAATTTTTGTATCCTAAATCATCGTTTTCCTACTATGTGGAAATTGGCGGATATCCTGCCACTTCCTAAGAATAAGAATCCCAACAGTTTTAGTGATCTGCGATCAATTAGCATCCTGTGCGTCTCATCTAAGATGCTAGAAAAGGTTATGTTTAAACAGATGAAGAACTATTTGGATCTCAACAGTCTAATACCTATTAATCAATCTGGTTTTAAGTCTGGGCATGGCTACTCTACGGCTTTGCTCAAGGTGCTGGACGACATACTGATTGCTCCTGATAACAATAAGCTGACACTCATGGTGGCGATCGATTTTTCCAAGGCATTCGATAGGATTAATCATCGGCTTCTTGTGACTTTATTAAGGCACCCTGGATTTGGGGTCGCCGCTGCTTCAATGTTAGATAATTACCTATCTGGAAGAATGCACCGAGTGCAGCTGGGTGATCAGACCTCAGATTTCCTTCCTGTCACATCTGGTGTCCCTCAAGGCTCTATCTTAGCGCCTCTGTTATTCAGCATATATACATCAAAGCTACCTTCGTGATTGTCAGTATCACATTTACGCAGATGATACACTGGTATATTATTCGTTTGAGCCTTCGGCAATTTCGGAATCCTGTGATATCATTAACAGGGACTTAGGCAGATTAAATGAGTTTTCAAACCAATACAGTCTTACTGTAAATCCCTTTAAATGAAAGCCAATTCTTTTCGGACGCAAATCTACAGATAAACATCATAAACCTCTGGCTAAACTTGGAATCCGTGGCGTAGAATTATAACCGGAATAATGTGTTGATAAGAACGGATAGTGAACTAAGATTTTCCCATCACGTCAGTATGATTACACGCCGAGCTTATGCTACCTTAAAATTGCTGTATGGGTACAGGGAGTATCTTAGCAGGGCTGTTAGACTGACTTTGTGCGAGGCACTAGTCTTGTCTCACTTAAATTATGGTGATGTGTATTACGATGCATGCTTGGGAGTGGTAGATTCAACTAGTCTGCAGCGCGTTCAGACTTCCTGTGTGAGACTGGTGTGCGGATTGCGCAAGTTTTAGCATATCTCTAGTACCTTTAAAAACTTGAACATTTTGTCACTCCAAAAGCGGAGAACTCTTCATTGTATGTGTCTTTATCACAGCGTAATACAAGATCGGACCCTCCATATCTTTAAAATTAAATTAAATTTAGAACCGATATCCACAGTCTCAACATCCGAAGTAAAGGAACGCTGACAATTCCACAGCATAGAACCAAGCTGTTCAAAAGATCTTTTTAGTGAATTTTCGTAGAAAAAATTCACTAATTGGGAGATTCCGACTTTTGAATTTTGAAAAAAATTTTGCAAATGAGCGCGAACTAGGACCCCTAGAACCCATATCCGGGGTCAGTTTCAATTTTTATTTGTTTATATATATATATATATATATATATATATATATATATATATATATATATATATATATATATATATATATATATATATATATATATATATATATATATATATATATATATATATCACAGCGATATCTCAAAAAATAATGGGCCGATTTTAATAAAATTTGGCACATACCTTCCTTTTGTAGATGGCTTGGATAAGTTCGTTTGTGAGGAAAATATGACGAGGTTTTCCGGGAAAATTTTGAGTTTTCATTCTAAAAAAATTTATATCTCCGGAATTAACAAAGAAAGGGCAACCAAATTTGGTACTCGGGTTCATATCATCATAGGTAGGCTACCTACCAAAATTTAGCTCCGTAGGTTAAAGGACAAAAAAGTGACATGCATTTAAAGAAAAATAAATTTAGGTTTTCCTCAAAACGTTAAAGTCGCGATTTAAAATGTCAAAATTGGTAATATTTAGGCAATGAACCTGAAATTAATATGAGCTATGGAAAGAAAATGTCTCAAGAAGAATGCTTTACAAAGCCTGAACTCTTAGTTTCAATCGTCATTGTCCTTCATTTTACTAAAATATTCCCAGAAGATTCATTAAAAATAGACCCTTTCTCTGATGCTTTAGCAGTAGTGTTGGCTATAGAGTTTATCGTTTAATGGTTTTTGTCAAATTTTCGTAAAAAATCATTAAAACTCAATATATCCTTTATTATGCAAGTTACGAAAAAAAGGTATACATTAATTATAGGGTGTCTTGAGCAACATGTTAAAAATTTTTGCACATATACAGAAAGGCCCATAAGTCGTTGGTGATTCAAATGTTCTTTCTTTTTATCGAACACGCCCTATGTTATTGCATTTTTGCATTTTCCATCGAAATGTAATACATCTTTGTAAGAAAAGAAATTCGGGATGCAGCAAGTGCGTTATGGTAGCGAATTTTCATTAAATGCTTCAAATGTGAATACCTCAATTTGCTATTAACCTATAAGGTTGACCAGGAAACCAGTTTTTTCGGAAAAAATTTAAGTTTCGGAAATTTTTGTACGTTTTCAAACAATAAAGTTATTTTGATGAAACATGGCACATTGTTTCTACTATATAGATTGATGCCTACTTTCTTAAAAAAACATGTTTGCTATTAAAAACATTTTAATGAAAATTCACTACCATAACGCACTTGCTGCGTCCAGAAGTTTTCTTATAATATAGCGAATCTTTATAACAAGGTTCTCGATTGTTACAAGTCACTATCAGCTGTTGCCTTTAAACGAAGGTTGAAGAGGCTGCTTCAGGAGGGAAGCTTATAATTTTCTGTGGCTGCGGAGTTTGTATGTTGCCTGGATTTCTGCTGTTTGTAGTATAGACATAATATATGTGTACCTATCTAGCAATGTTTTTTTTTCCTCTTTTCTTCTTTTTCTTCTTACTTTTTCCTGCTAATTATAGTTATAAACATGTATTTATTTTTTATTTGTTAATACTAGTTAGGTTCCTTCTTCTTTTTTGTCATGTTTTTTTTCTTTTGTTTGTTTATTTCATGAGTTTGTAAATAGCCACTACCACCATTTAATTGTGTTATATTAAGGATCGGTTGAGAGGAAGAACAGAAATATTTCTGAACTCTGCCGTTTGAGATGTAGCTTAATTGTCAATAAAAGCATGTTATTATTATTATTATTATTATTATTATTATTATTATTATTATTATTATTATTATTATTATTATTATTATTATTATTATTATTATTATTATTATTATTATTATTATTATTATTATTATTATTATTATTATTATTATTATTATTATTATTATTATTATTATTATTATTTGGAGAGTATGTAGACTGAGGCCCCGCAATCGAGCTACAACAACCTAACCTATCCCTAGCCACGGCTCCAAGGAGTAGGCAGATTGAAGCCTTAGAGTTCATTTCCTTTCATGTTTCCTTAACCTCTCAAAGATGGCTCCAAAACAGGAGCCGAAACCACGACTTTTATAAATTCTGTACGCGGTTTAACCCGAGAATCAAATATATCTTACACTAATGACCGCGGAAACCCAAAATTTCAGCAGTTAGTGGAGATATTTGGCAGTAGATGTAGACAAGTTGTATTTTCAAGCAAAGTTGAATATGGAGGCTAGTTTCAGAACTATTGGTGATGGTAACCGGTATATGTCTCTTGCTTTATATGTTAGTAATAGTCTTCTTCCCACAGCTCGCTTCTTGCTGTACCGTGTCTAGGTGGAAGCTGGTGTGGATGCCTGGAACCGTCACAACATCAGAGATGTCGCTATGCGCATGCTCTATTACATATATATATATATATATATATATATATATATATATATATATATATATATATATATATATATATATATATATATATATATTCGAGTGAATTAAATGGAATGAAGATGATAAACTAATTACTTCTCTATGAGCGACATTCTCTTTATGAAAATTCCCTACCGTAATTCACTAACCTAGGAATTTAAATTCCCTTTAGTGAATTTTCTTTGAAAAAATTAACTAATGGGGAGATCCCGACTTTTGAATTTTGAAAAAAATTCTTCACAAATCAGCGCGAACTAGGACTCCTAGAACCCAAATCCGGGCTCAGTTTCAATTTATATATATATATATATATATATATATATATATATATATATATATATATATATATATTATATATATATATATATATATATATGCGCGCCCGCGCGCGCGTGTGTGTGTGTGTGTGTGTGTGTGTGTATCACACCGATAACTCAAAAAATAATGGTCTGATATTGATAGGCCTTGAAATCTATATTTTGTAAGCGGCTTGAACAAGTTCGTTAGCCAGGAAAATAGAACCAGGTTTTCCGGGAAAATTTATTTCGGAAAAAAAAATTATCTCAAAAAATAGGAAATGTATGGTAATCAAATTTGGTGCGTAGGTTAACGATATTAAAGGGAAAATATATACCAAAATTTATATTTCTATGTTACAAGAAAAAAAAGTTATAAAAAATATTTGGTGGCAGATCATTTCTATGAAAATTCACTACCATAAAGCACTTGCTGCGTCCAGACTTTTTGTTTTGTTACAATGACCTACTAAGTAATAATATTTTACTATTCCAATTCTTATAAAAGTTTGCTGCAACAATGCAGAACAGAAGTTTTTTAAGGCGTTATTATAGGTTCAAAACATCCTTACTTACCGTCAAGCCCTCTCTGCTCCAGGGGTTTTCTTTTTTAAACACTTAATTGCTGTTTTGATGTGCAGCGCTTTATAATGGGAAGATAACGTAATATAAAAATAAAAAGCCTCTTATATCTATAATACGCTTTGTCGTGGGCCATACAAAAGCAAGTATAATTTCATATTTTGTTTAGTGAAAGCTCATTTTTTGAAGGAAGGTAGGGCGTATTGTAAACATTCTGCTGTGTGACCTTAATCAAATTCTAAAACTCACAACCTTCTAACTTGTATCATGTATGTAACTCAGATCACCTAAGGGCACAGGATCCCAATTGCTGAACATCATGAAATTTAACAAAAGCAACTGCCACATGGATATATCAGTCAATTGATTATATTTTCTGTTATCGGAAATAATTGGCTATATATCACATTACACCAAAAGAAGAGAGAAAATTAATTATAGGAATTACAGTATTCAAAAGTCTGTACACAGCATTATGGTAGATAATTCTCAAAAAGAGATTTTGAATTTTATTTACTTGATTTGCTCTCGAGCTATAATCTATAATTAAGTCACACCGTAGGAGCGTCTATATAAAAGCCACATGCAGACTAAACTGCATCAAATAGTACAGGCAATAGATAATTTTTTTCTGCATTAAACTACAGGAGTTATTTTTTTTGATAGATAGGTTCAGAATTACGTACTGAATGTAAAAACACAAAATTCTTACAAATTAGGAGGGTGGAAGTGCCGCCATTTTGAGAAAAACCGTTCCATAACCGTGCACTTTAGGCCAAGAATGGTAATGACCTTTATTGTAGACAATTGCATTTCTCATCTTTTTTGTTAATTTTTTTTTGTATCACACCGTTTACAACTTATACGACTATTAGCATTCATTTATTGACTTTTTTACCTATGTCTTTGTTAATAATTGTTTAAAAAATAAAATGCTTATAACTTAACTTTTCAATAGACAAATTTTCTAGAACTTTTACTTGAAACTTTTTTTTCTAAAATTATTATTAGTGCATTTTCTTTAAAAAACAAATCACCAATGAGGAGACCCCGACTTTTGAATTTTGAAAAAAAAATTTGAAATAGGCGCTAATTATGCACCCTAGAACACATATCCGGGGTCAGTTTCAATTTTTATTTGTATGCATGTATATATATATATATATATATATATATATATATATATATATATATATATATATATATATATATATATATATATATATATATATATATCACATCGATAACTCAAAAACTAATAGGCCGATTTTAATTAAGTTTGGTGAATACCTTCTTCTTGTAAGTGGCTTGGATAAGTTCGTTAGCCAAGAAAATCGGCCCAGGTTTTCCCGGAAAATTTTGTATTTTTTTTCGAAAAAAAATCATATCTCCGGAAATAACAAAGTAAGGGAAACTAAATTTGGTACACGGTTTTATGTCAGTATAGGTAAATTACCTGCCAAAATTTAGGTTTTTAGGTTCAAAGACAAAAAAGTTATAGGCATTTAAAGAAAAATAAATTGGGGGTTTCCTCAAAACGTCGCGAATTAAAACGTCAAAATTGGCAACATTTACGCAAAGAACTTGAAACTAATATAAGCTATAAAAAGAAAATGTCTCAAGAAGAATGTTTTACAAAGCCTGAAGTCTTAGCTTCAACCCTCATTGTCCTTCATTTTACTAAAATATTTCCAGAAAAATTTGTCAATTGAAAAGTGCAACATTTAACGCGTTATAACTTTGAAAATATTGATTTAAAAAAAAAAAGTTTTAAGCAAAAATTGTAGGAAATTTGTCGATTGAAAAGTTAAGTAATAAGGATTTTATTTTTTAAACAATTATTAACAAAGATATAGGTAAAAAAGTCAATAAATGAATGCTAATAGTCGTATAAGTTGTAAACGGTGAGTGATACAAAAAAATAATTTAACAAAAAGATGAGAAATGCAATTATCTACAATAAAGGTCATTACCGTTTTTGGCCTAAAGTGCACGGTTATGGAGATATAGGCCGAAACGGTTTTTCTCAAAATGGCGGCACTTCCACCCTCCTAATTTGTAAGGATTTTGTGTTTTTACATTCAATACGTAATTCTGAACCTATCTATCAAAAAAAAATAACTCCTGTAGTTTAGTGCATTATGGACAAGAGTAACGGGCTCCTCTATTGCCTGTACTAAAAACATTTTGATTATTTTCTGATAATGCAGGATCTCGACAATAACATATGGCGAAATGGATAAAAAATCGCCGTGGATAACCTGACAAATGTCAACCCTCCCTTTCGCTTGAGCGCGAATCGAACGAATGAGATAGTGGACCAACTCTTTTCCAGCATTCCTCCCGAAATAATAAAATTTGGGACGCAGCAGGTGCGTTATAATAGTAAATTTTGATAAGAATTTGACACGATTAGTACGACATATTACTAAAAGTAATACTTTTAATTAAAACAGACGTCGAAGATCGGGTTAAGAGGTCCTAATACAAGCTCATTTGAAGAATTTATTTCTTCTTTTTATTATAAAAAATATTCATATCTTGTGTTCTAGCTCCTTTTAAGAAAAAAAAAACTTTGAATGCCCAAAACCCAAATTTCTATGACCCTAGAAAATTAAAATTTGATAAATCTAGGTACTGTAAGTCTCTTTAAAAGCAATGTATTCCGTACAAATTTCATTAAAGGTACAAAAGCTTATCAGAACGACCCTTAAATCATACCCAAGAAGTCAATTCACTATTCAAATAACTTACCTACTTGCGCAATTAATCAACGAATATTAACGTTAATATTCTTATTCTTTGATTTTCCATTTTAGAAACATACAATCATTTACTATTTAACCACAAAACAGAACTGTCAAACCATGATAAATAAACAAAACATGTTAATATTCGTTAGTTTCCAATTTTAAAAGCATAATATAGATACACGTTGTTATATCTATTTCAATGGCAAACATTCACTACTTAACCTCAAAAGAGAACTGTCAAACCATAACAAATAAACAACAGACGTTATTATTCCTTAGTTTCCAATTTTAAAAGCAATATACAATCATATACAAATCATAATAAATAGACAAAACACAATATCCCATCTGGTTTTATCTTATTTTCCCCTACAAATCCGCGCATCCGAATATACCCGAAGGCGGTCATTATGGTGGGATTACCACAATTCGTGTGTGAACGTTATCGATGCATTATGATCTATACATGTAGTATATGTATCAATCTACGAGTATCAGGTGACTACTCTGTCTTTGTCTGGCATCATACTTTAACCACTTAAGTTGTTTCAGTTCATATCTTTCAGATCTGATTTTTAATTTTGGAAAGACTCAAAAGTTTGTGAACCAAAGTACTTAAAATTCACAACAGAGGTTTACTCACTTCATTTCTATCTACACGTAAAGTCTAATTTCAGTTACTTTAATACTTTCAAAAATATAGAATTTTCGAAAATATTTTGTATATTTTTTGGGGAAAACTATGTCCATTATAGCAGATTGACGAACACGTCCGCGATTGTAACGAAATGAAGGCGTGCGCCAAGTTTCGTTCCAATCAGTTGAGTATTTTTTGAGTTATCGCTCGGATACATACATGCACACCCATACATGTATATATATATATATATATATATATATATATATATATATATATATATATAGGCTGATTCCGGAGGGATGAGAAGTATTTCAATGGTAGATTTAGGGGTAGAATCAGGGAGTCAAGATAAGTAAAATAAACACATAAGTTATAGCTCGAATGTCAACCATTCTGGAAATAATTTTAAAAAAATTTGTGAAACAAACTTTATTCTAAATCAAGCCTTTTCCTCTTGTTTGACAAATCAACCACATGTCACCTAGGTGATATGTGCAAATCAATTTTGAATGATTTGTCAGAATTAGTTATCTGTCAGTTTGACATTAACTGGTTTACTCACGAATTCCTAAAATGCCTCAAATATTCACCCATAGGAAATACACGGATATGATTCTTGTTTATGGGTTTTGTAATGGAAACTTAGTTCGCGCAGTTAAAGAATATCGACGGCGATTTCCAAACCAAAGGGTCTCTAATAGAAAACTTTTTCAGAGACTTTTCATTAGCGTTCAGGAAACTTTTTTTCCGATCGCAAGGATTTTTAGTGAAAGAGAAGGTCTTGAACGAACTGAAGAAAACATTTTCAACATTGTTGAAGAAAACCCGAGGGAGAGTACGAGGAGGATTGCAAATCAACTCAGAATATCACAGAGAGTCGTTTTCAATAAGCTCAAGAAAAATAGTTTAAAGCCTGTCCATGTCCAGTCCGTTCAACATCTTGCACATGTCGATATCGTTGCAAGGTTACAATTTTGCGAATGGATTCGTCAAAACCCGACAGTAAGTTAATACAATTTTATTCAGCGAGGCTCAATTCACTTGTGATAGTGTAAGTAATTTTCACAATGGTGCTCACGATGGTCAGAAGAAAACCCTCATACTACGTTTGAATGCAATTGTCAGCATCGATTCAGCATAAATATTTGGTTTGGCCTAATCAAAGATCAGTTAGTGGGTCCGTTTGTGTTGGATGGGCGTCTTGCTGGGAAGGATATTTACATTTCCTAGTAGATAATTTAGCAGAAATTTTAGATGTTCCTTTAAATGTTCAACAACGGTTATACTTCCAACATTATGGGGCTCCTCCCCACTTTATTCTGCAAGTACGAAATTTTTTAAACAATCATTTTTCTGACGCTGGATTGGTAGAGGGGATCCAATAAATTCGCCAGCAAGGTCTCCAGACCTAAACCCTCTCGATTGTTTTGTTTAGGGGTGGATGAAGTCGTCGGTGTACGCCACTCGAGTAGACACACGGGAAGCATTAGGAATGCGGCCGCTTTAATAAGAAATAACCGCGACGCTATTAATCGTGCTATTCGCACCATCAATAACAGAGCAAACAAGTGCATTGAAGTTGGTGGTGGTATTTTAAAAAAATGTTCTTTGAATATATGATAATCTTATATCCTAAGTTTCCTTTTGAACATAGATAAAAAAACATTTTTAAACCACCCTGTGGTTTGAAAGCGTTTAGTGACTTGTAAAGACTATAAGTGACTAAATTTTAGTATATAAAATGACAAAGCTGTGATTGGCTTAACAGATAAAGCACAGATCAGAAGAATAAAGCTTTATATAATGTAATGGAAACATCAAAAGCGTCGAATTTGCAGAAGTGGCACAGAGAATACCTAAGTGGAAGTGAACGATATAAATTATGTCGTAAGTAATTTGTGAAGGGTTTTGTTGTTTCCGACTGAAATTTGATATCTCCTTGATTTTCATCTCCCACAAAAGGCAGACGTATTATGACCTTCGCCTAGTGAAAGTGCATGTAGCTGCTTGTATCCGAGAGTATGTTACATTTGTTTCTAAAAATATTTAGATTGAAAGGAGGATTCCTATATTAGGAATAACTCACATGCGTTTCACCTAATTATTCTTTGGTAACAGTATATCAATATTGAGTAACTGAACAGGGCAAAATGTGTTAAGAACCGGTTTTGTAGAATGTAAAAGAGATAGGAAATAGTGCTGCATATTAAATCACAACTTCCACATCGCTGTGATAATTTATTGTCTTTAGAAAGACATTCTCATGAAATGAATTTAGGGCCCATGACTTGACCTCATAGAAAATATTTGTATTCCTGTACCCATAAACTTTTGAAACGTTATATTACACGAGTTTTATTGAAAATGTCAATTTTCACCAACTCGCCTCTTACTTATCCCCTACCCCCTGAAGCGATATTACCCAAAAACAATTCGAAGCGTTCCTTTGTCGGGTGCTAACTGGATACCAAATTTGAAGATGATATCTCAATTCGTTCGAAAGTTATTGTGCCTATTAACAGACAGACGTACATGCCGACAGACCGACAGACCGACCAACGGACAGACCGACAGAGAAGAAAAGTTTCGTTCCAGAATTAAGTTTTCTATATTTTTGCGTCGTTTTAGTAAACAAAAAAAATTCGAAATTTTTGTCAACAATATCCCCCCCACATATCCAACCCCTAATTTAATTTCAGCACAGAATACCAGATGATTGATGAAATTCAAAGTTTTCTAATAAATAAACCCTAAAACGTAATAGTTTTTACCAAAAAACAATCACAACCGTTCGTTGGTCGAGTTCTGTGTACTAAATTTAAAGACGATATCTCACTTCGTTCTAAAGTTATCGTGGCTACAAACAGACAGACATACAGACCAACCGACTGACATAACGACAGACCGACAGACCAAAAAAAAATTCGTTCCAAAATCATGTTTTCTATATGTCTTGATACTTTTTACGACGTTTAGGCAAAACAAAATGGTTACCGGTATAACCTGTATAATAGAAACAATGTACCATATTTTTCAAAATAAATTATTGTTTGAAAATATACAAAAATTTTACGAAAATAAATTTAAATTGTTTCCGAGAAAACGGGTTTCCTAGCCAATGAACCTTAGGTTAACAGCAAATTGACTTATTGAAATTTTCAGCATTTAATGAAATTTCGCTACCAAAACGCACTTACTGCGCCTCGATTTTTTCTTACAAACATGTATCATATTTCGATGAAAAGTGCAAAAATGAAATAATATAAGGGATGTTCGAAACAAATTTACAGGTATCACCAACGACTTATGGGCCTTCCTGAATCCTTGATTTTGTTTACATTTCTACTATATGATGCGACACTTTCAGTCTAAAACCACAGCATAATATATCTATGCTGCGCTAAAACTGTATTTGGGGCCGTTCATAAAGCTACAAATATAGTGTATCTTAATAATTGATTGAATGCCCCAGTTAAATAACAATCACTTGGCAAATTTTTAATTTCCCGTCCTCTGTCATTTTCCATAATTGCGACTGAGATTTCACGATTGTTGTCTCGGGTAGTGTTTTATGCCTGGTATTTATTTAGTTTGGTTACCATTAATGTATGGTTTATACCTGTCTTATGAATCAATCTACGCGTGGTAGTTGACTAATCTGTTTGTCAGGTCTAGGACTTTAACCACTAAGTCGTTTTAACGGATGTCTTTGGGATTTTATTTTTACTTTGGTGAAAACTCTAAATATTGTGTACCAAAGTACTTAAAATTCACAACATAGGTTCATTTGCACCATTTCTAGCCACATGCAAAGTCTCATTCCAGTTACTCTAATACTTACAAAAATATAGCGTTTTGAAAAATATTTTTGTAAATTTTTGGGGAAAAAATATATCAGCTATAACGGACCAAAGCTGAAACTCATCCGCGGTCTTTATACAATGAAGGTATGTGCCAATGTGCTAAGTGTCGTTCAAATCAGTCGAGTATTTTTTGAGTTACCGCTTGGATACATACATACATATATATATATATATATATATATATATATATATATATATATATATATATATATATATATATATATATAGGACGTAAAGTTTAATTCTGTCTGTTTGTTGTTGTCGTCCGTTAGTCTATGGGATCGTGTTACTAGTGTCCGAACCACGGACTAACGGACAACAACGACAAACAGACAGAATTAAACTTTTTAAGACAGACATTGCTAGAAAACGGATACAACAACAATCACATACTACGAAACATTAGAAACGCACAACAAGAAACCACTACGCCACAACAAGAACAAACAGCGTCCACACAACAACACACAGCGTTTTTACCATACATTAAAGGTGTCACCGACAAAATCAGCCGAATTTTCAGAACCCATGATATCAAAACCGTATTCACGACAGAGCAAAAACTGTCAAATCTGATAAAAACTCCCAAGGATACGATTCCAAACGAATCACACGGAGTTTACGAAATTCCTTGTTCCGACTGTTCTCGAACTTATGTAGGACAAACAAATAGACGCATTCACAATAGAATATATGAACACACCCTCGCAGTTAGAAAATCCGACCCCTCATCGGCGCTGGCCATGCATCATATTCATACATGGCACAAAATAGACTTCGATAATGCCAAAATAATAGCACCGGTTTACAACTTCAAAACGAGAATTATCCGCGAAGCAATCGAGATTGAAAAACGTCCAGATTGTTTAAATAAGAGAGATGATGGTCTTCGCCTTCGACTACTTGGAAACCTATTATATCTTCTTTACAAACACACAATTTTATTGCATCATTATCTGCCTCAACAAATGCCGGTGACCCTCTCAATCCTTCTCTAAGTACCGTGACCAAATCCCCCCACCTAATTGACGCTGACCCCACTACTTTCACTGATAACGAAGCAGGTAGACGGAACGACATATATAAGACAAGACTTGCAACGAACTGCCAGATCTCTCTGAGGCCTAGGGTTGAACACACTGAGATCTCACAGACGATCTTCGGCGAGATTTGGGGAGTAGGCAGATTGAGGCCCCGTAATCGAGCTACAACAACCCAACCCACCTTTGTCCACCGCTCTAAGGAGTAGGCATATTGAGGCCTTAGAGTGTCCTTACATATTTTCTTTACCCACCTTTGTCCACCACGCTAAGGAGTAGGCAGATTGAGGCTTTAGAGTGTCCTTACATATTTCCTTTACCCACCTTTGTCCACCACTCTAAGGAGTAGGCAGATTGAGGCCTTAGAGTGTCCTTACATATTTCCTTTACCCCTTGAATATATATATATATATATATATATATATATATATATATATATATATATATATATATCACTTGTGATGGTAAAAATGGTAAATATTTAAATATAAAACACATTTGTAATGTAATAGGAAAGGTGGTACCTGTTATGTGACTGTTCTAAATATTAGTAGCTACAAGAATGACATCAACTATTTGTGTGTATGTGTGTTTTGTTTCTTTAACGTCGGCCTATTTCCGCGACTATCACCAATCATCGACGCCAGAGAGCAGTTTCACCTCACTCTCCTGGAAATTTTGCCGAACCCCTGTAAGGAGGGTAGGGATCTTTAACGTGCCCAACATCACAAAAAATACGGAACGACTACTTTACGCTCCCTCCGAAGGGCGGAACGTGCAGACATTCAACTTGCTCAAATACAATGCCAGAACCTCGGTTGATGTTAATGTTACAGTTTGTACTGAAAAAGTGAAAGGAGTACCCTGGTATCGAACCCAGTACCCTTCGGTTCAGAGGTACACGTTCTTACCCCTGAACCCCTGAGGTTCTACATCAACTATTTAATTAAATTTAAAATATACGGGGCCCTACACTGAAGATACAACACCTTTGCGATTTCTTAAAGAAAAATGACCTATTAAATCAAGTATACCACTTGCTGTGACAAAGGAAATGAATACCTGATATAATCCATCTAGTTTTATATAATATTTAATGTCAAAATTGGTCATGTAATTTACCAAGTAATTAATTTATAGAATTATAATGTATATGTCAGCCTGCTAAATCTGTGTGTGGCCTAGGCAGCTATATTTAATCAAAAAAATAATCACATATATCTATTAATATGCAAAGTTGAAATGCCATACATTGTTTCAATTAAACAAATGCAAGTAGGTAGTGATGCAAGATATTATTCTCTAAAAGCTTTCATAGACACTCTGAGCTGCATTATAATAAAACTTGCCTAGTGAATTATGTGGCGACCAGAAAAGCTTCCCTGTATTAAATGTCTATTGGTTTTAAAATCTACAAGTAAACACCCTTTTTAATTAAAAGTTGTATTTGCCTTTTACGTTTCCTTTTCCTTAGACAACGCCTCACGTGGCTACTTTAAATTTATAGCTATTTCTGTGGAGCGGAATTTTATACAATTTTCAGCGCATTTATACTTTTAATTAGAGATTTTAATTTTGATTAAATATAATAAATAGAAAGCTTTTATGGAACAATAACGTAATAGAAGCGAACGTTTACTGTAATTTTTTGCGAAATTTTGTAAAAAAGATTATCTTAAGACGAGATGACTATTTTGAGATTTCTTCAAATGAGCTAGGATCCCTTGAACTTACACCTAGGGCCAGTTTTATTTTTCATATGTTATATATATATATATATATATATATATATATATATATATATATATATATATATATATATATATATATATACAGTGTGGAACAGCCAAATGGAATAAATTCGATAACGGATAAATGAGGACGTGTTGGGAAAAACGCTTGGACACGTCGATTTGTATTTTTAACTGCGCATCTTTTTCAAGAAAAAAAATTTATATAGGGTGCGTCATGTGACAGTGGCCAATACCAACTTTCTTATTTTAAATACAAGCCCCTGTATATTATTAATTTTTTGGATTCTTCAAAAAATTCTAGACATAATTCATGTACAATGTCCTATACCTATCTTCAACTGTTTCGGAAATATTAAGTATTTTCAGATTTATTACAAAAATTAACATTAAAAATAGAAAATTATTTTATTTCACAAATTCTAATAAGAAATACTGATTATTTCTTAATAATTTAAAAAAACAAAAAAAAATTAATGTCAATGTAGTAAATGTTCAAAATGCTCTCCACGAACATCTTGGCAACATGCTAATCTGGTATAGAAATGTCTTCTAACATTACTCAACATCTCAGGCGTGACTGATCTAATCGCAAGCGTGATTCGTCTTTTTAAGTCATCTAAGTTGAGGGGCTTAGTTTTGTATACAATACTTTTGACATATCCCCACAAAAAGTAGTCTAATAGCGACAGATCAGGAGATCGTGCTGGCCATTCTATCGATCCGCGCCTCCCTATCCACCGATTTGGAAAAATTTGGTTCAGGTACTGCCGGACATTGATTTGGTAATGGGGCGGTGCTCCATCTTGCTGAAACCATATTTTATTGGCAGGAACTTGTGGGTTTGCTGGATCTGGATATAAGTTTGTCAAAGTTGGCACGACATTATTTTGGAGCAGTTCTAAATATTTATCCCCATTCAAGTTGCCATCAATGAAAAAGGGACCTACGATATGATTTCCAACAATTCCTGCCCAAACATTAACTTTTTCAGGATATTGCGTATGTTCCTCTCTCATCCAATGAGGATTCTCATTAGACCAATAGCGGCAATTTTGACGATTAACATGACCGTGAAGTGTAAATGTGCTCTCATCAGAAAACAAAACATCTTCTAATTGGATCACATTGTTATCTAACATTGCCATCATTTGTTCACAAAAATACGTTCTCCTATCGAAATCGTCCTCCATGAGCTCCTGAGTTGGTATCATTTTATAGGGATGCATTTTACTTTCCTTTAATGTTCGAAAAATTGCTGTGTGGCTAACGTTGAATAGTTGGGCTGCTTGTCGACCAGAAGTATGTGGGTTTTCTTGAAACTCAAGCGTAATATCCAATTTCGTATCATCACTTACTGCATTGGCAGCTACTTTTTTTATCTGTCTCACATGACCAAGCTCGCGAAACTGCTTTTCTATTTTGCTAATTGTTCCTTGGGATACAGGCGGCAAATTTGGAAATTTTTCGTGAAATAAGCGAGACACTTCCATCTGTGTCCGTGTGTTATCTCCATAACCAATCATTTGTAGAATGGTTATTTTGTGCATTTCTGTTAAATGAACCATTTTTCTGATATTATTACGTACAGTTAACGAAGTTCAAACGACAATAGCACTGACACTAATCACTACTGTCATGCAGGCAGACAACAAGTTGCTAAGGCTACGAGTTTTATACGAACAGAAAGAAAACTGTTTTTGTTTTTGTTTCATTTCATATCAGTAAAAAGAAACGCAGGAATGGTTTTTGTTTACTTTCTCATTATCTAGAGCTGAATGGGAAATAAGTATTGAATGCAATGTAGCGAATTTGTGAAATAAAATAATTTTCTATTTTTAATGTTAATTTTTGTAATAAATCTGAAAATACTTAATATTTCCGAAACAGTTGAAGATAGGTATAGAACATTGTACATGAATTATGTCTAGAATTTTCTGAAGAATCCAAAAAATTAATAATATACAGGGGCTTGTATTTAAAATAAGAAAGTTGGTATTGGCCACTGTCACATGACGCACCCTATATAATTTTTTTTTCTTGAAAAAGATGCGCAGTTAAAAATACAAATCGACGTGTCCAAGCGTTTTTCCCAACACGCCCTCATTTATCCGTTATCGAATTTATTCCATTTGGCTGTTCCACACTGTATATATATGCCTGTGTGTGACTCACGGTAGATGGTAGGTTAGACGTTTACGGAGAACGCGACGTAGGATTATTTTGAAAATATTTTCAGCGCTGGGGCGTTGCCGCTTATATTGAAAAGCAGCAAAAACTTTTATAATTTAAATAATACACCCTGTATATTACTGCATTTTCGCTTCGCTATTACTTTCCAAATTTGTATGATACTTTCCTATAACTATCTCCAGAGGTTTTCGAGAAATTAATTGTTTTCCTTATTTTTTGTGTGCAAAACATAGCTTCAATTAAATGGTTATTACTGCGGTATTTGGATTCACAGAAAGCTAAAATTTTTGATGTACCAATATCCTGTGTATTATCTGTGCTGAAGCGAATTTGTTTTCCGTGATACAGGGTACTTCAAAATTTGTGATTTTACCGATAGATACAAAATTTTGAAAAGTGCATTTTTTAAATAGAACACCCTGTATATTATCAAATATCGTGAAGGACAATTAAGGTTCCTTTTTAATGATGTATCATGTTCCTTAAAGGCAAGTTTCGTTGGTTCTAAATCTGGATACATTTCAATGAACCTTCTGCATGTTCTTGGTAGAATTTGATCACATTTACCATGAAGAATAAACAATTTCACCAAAACTTCCTCTGAATGTTTATTGCCTTTCATTTTTATCGTTTTCAAAACAAATGTTCGTCAAAGAACGTGAAAACGGTTTATTGCTAATGCACTAATCGTCAAATTTGCATAATGCCATGCTTCATGACATTTCATATAATACTTACAAAATATGACAAAATAATCCAATATTGATAGAAATCTGCTTTTATGCCGGAAATCTGACTAGCTAAGTATAGGAATATGATACATCATTTGAAACAAACTTTAATTGTATTTCAGGATATTTGATAAGAGTGTTCTATCTAAAAAATGCGCTTTTTAGCATTTTTATGTCTATTGGTAAAATCACAAATTTTAAACGACCATGTATAATGAAGAACGAATTCCCTTAGACATCAGAAATACACAGGCACATAGTAAACGACGCCCAAAATGTCAGCTTTCTAAGAATCCAAAATGCCTCGGTAATAAACATTTAATTGAAGCTATGTCTTGCACAAAAAATAAGAAGTATAATTAATTTCTCGAAAACCGCTGGAGATAGGTATAGGAAAGTATCATACAGAAATAAGCAGAAAGCAATAGGAAGCGCAAACTGCAACAATATACAGGGTGTCTGATTGAAAATATCAAAGTTGTTGCTACTTTTCAATATAAGCGTCAATACCGCAGTGCTGAAAATATTTTATATAGATAGAGCAGAACCAATTACCTAAGAAACCAAATTTTCTAAATAATCCGACGCCTCGTTCTCCGTACGTCTAACCTACCATCGACCGTGAGTTACCCTATATATATATATATATATATGTATATATATATATATATATATATATATATATATATATATATATATATATATATATATATATATATACAGTGTGGAACAGCCAAATGGAATAAATTCGATAACGGATAAATGAGGGCGTGTTGGGAAAAACGCTTGGACACGTCGATTTGTATTTTTAACTGCGCATCTTTTTCAAGAAAAAAAAATTATATAGGGTGCGTCATGTGACAGTGGCCAATACCAACTTTCTTATTTTAAATACAAGCCCCTGTATATTATTAATTTTTTGGATTCTTCAGAAAATTCTAGACATAATTCATGTACAATGTTCTATACCTATCTTCAACTGTTTCGGAAATATTAAGTATTTTCAGATTTATTACAAAAATTAACATTAAAAATAGAAAATTATTTTATTTCACAAATTCGCTACATTGCATTCAATACTTATTTCCCATTCAGCTCTAGATAATGAGAAAGTAAACAAAAACCATTCCTGCGTTTCTTTTTACTGATATGAAATGAAACAAAAACAAAAACAGTTTTCTTTCTGTTCGTATAAAACTCGTAGCCTTAGCAACTTGTTGTCTGCCTGCATGACAGTAGTGATTAGTGTCAGTGCTATTGTCGTTTGAATTTCGTTAACTGTACGTAATAATATCAGAAAAATGGTTCATTTAACAGAAATGCACAAAATAACCATTCTACAAATGATTGGTTATGGAGATAACACACGGACACAGATGGAAGTGTCTCGCTTATTTCACGAAAAATTTCCAAATTTGCCGCCTGTATCCCAAGGAACAATTAGCAAAATAGAAAAGCAGTTTCGCGAGCTTGGTCATGTGAGACAGATAAAAAAAGTAGCTGCCAATGCAGTAAGTGATGATACGAAATTGGATATTACGCTTGAGTTTCAAGAAAACCCACATACTTCTGGTCGACAAGCAGCCCAACTATTCAACGTTAGCCACACAGCAATTTTTCGAACATTAAAGGAAAGTAAAATGCATCCCTATAAAATGATACCAACTCAGGAGCTCATGGAGGACGATTTCGATAGGAGAACGTATTTTTGTGAACAAATGATGGCAATGTTAGATAACAATGTGATCCAATTAGAAGATGTTTTGTTTTCTGATGAGAGCACATTTACACTTCACGGTCATGTTAATCGTCAAAATTGCCGCTATTGGTCTAATGAGAATCCTCATTGGATGAGAGAGGAACATACGCAATATCCTGAAAAAGTTAATGTTTGGGCAGGAATTGTTGGAAATCATATCGTAGGTCCCTTTTTCATTGATGGCAACTTGAATGGGGATAAATATTTAGAACTGCTCCAAAATAATGTCGTGCCAACTTTGACAAACTTATATCCAGATCCAGCAAACCCACAAGTTCCTGCCAATAAAATATGGTTTCAGCAAGATGGAGCACCGCCCCATTACCAAATCAATGTCCGGCAGTACCTGAACCAAATTTTTCCAAATCGGTGGATAGGGAGGCGCGGATCGATAGAATGGCCAGCACGATCTCCTGATCTGTCGCTATTAGACTACTTTTTGTGGGGATATGTCAAAAGTATTGTATACAAAACTAAGCCCCTCAACTTAGATGACTTAAAAAGACGAATCACGCTTGCGATTAGATCAGTCACGCCTGAGATGTTGAGAAATGTTAGAAGACATTTCTATACCAGATTAGCATGTTGCCAAGATGTTCGTGGAGAGCATTTTGAACATTTACTACATTGACATTAATTTTTTTTTGTTTTTTTAAATTATTAAGAAATAATCAGTATTTCTTATTAGAATTTGTGAAATAAAATAATTTTCTATTTTTAATGTTAATTTTTGTAATAAATCTGAAAATACTTAATATTTCCGAAACAGTTGAAGATAGGTATAGGACATTGTACATGAATTATGTCTAGAATTTTTTGAAGAATCCAAAAAATTAATAATATACAGGGGCTTGTATTTAAAATAAGAAAGTTGGTATTGGCCACTGTCACATGACGCACCCTATATAATTTTTTTTTCTTGAATAAGATGCGCAGTTAAAAATACAAATCGACGTGTCCAAGCGTTTTTCCCAACACGTCCTCATTTATCCGTTATCGAATTTATTCCATTTGGCTGTTCCACACTGTATATATATATATATATATATATATATATATATATATATATATATATATATATATATATATATATATATATATATATACCGGTGTCCATTATAGAAGATTACACCAGGGTTTCCCCGAGAACTGCTAAGAGTTTCGAGAAACTCTAAAAACACATCGATTTTCCTTGCGAGGAGGACACTTTTTGAATCCCAGTAGAACGTGTAGCATTTAAAACAATTGAATAGGAGAAGTAAGTCGGGTGACACCTTTTTAAGAATTTCTTTTTAGCGTTTTCCTACAAATTATTTTGTGTGAAACTTATGTGGAATTCACGTAAAAAAATTGATTTAGAATTTTTCGTGATTTTTCGTGACAAATTTTTGTCAAAATATTTTTTATGTAATTTCTATGTAGCCCAATTTAAAAAAAAACGAATTATTGTAAAAAAAAATGTTTGAAAGTTTAAATGTACACTATTTTCTTGAATTTTTGTAAAAAACCTTTTGTGAATAGTCATACCTTGGCAATCAATAGCTTGGAATGGTTGGATTGTTGTCCCTTTTCAAACAATAAAGTTATTTCGAAGAAATATGGTGCATGGTTTCTACTATAAAGGCTACACAGTGTTAACCAAATTGGATGACTTTCATTAAAAAGGACATACTTCACATTTAAATAATTTTTAAGAAAATTCGCTACCATGACGACCTTGCTGCGTCCATAGGTTTTTTTTCTTATTACATCTGATAGCCACGCCACAAATATGATTTTTAATATTTTTTTCATTTACATACTACAGAAATAACGATGCAAAACAATATGCGAATTTCGTAATTGATTTTAAACTCCACTATTTTGCCGCCATGATCTGTGACGTCACGGGACAGTACAATATTCAACAATGAACTTGCTTCTCTGTGTTTTCATCTTGTGTTGCAAGTTATTGATTAAATCTTGGCTTTTGCAAGTAATTTTATTTGACAGTATGGAAAATAAAGCTTACATAAATACTGTATAGTACCAATGTGTAGAAATACGACTATAAAAACTCCAAAGAAATTATTTTTTATTGTTCTAAAAGTGGCTCAAATTAGAAATCAATGATGCAAAGTTATAAAGCGGGATGACAGAAAAAATCCACAGTTATCTGAGTAAACTGCCTCATATTATTATGAAGACCATTTTAATGTAAGTATCTCTTCATTTTTACAATGAATATTAGTGATATAGGGTTAAAATTCTTATCATACATTATTAAGTTAGGTTGTAATTTCCATGTGGTCAAGGTATGTTTATCTGTACATATTAAGTATTAACATTACATATTACCCTTAGTACTAACAAACGGCCAAAATCATGGGTATTAAAACGAAATTATTGGGTTTGCTTCCATTAATTATCTGTAATTAATTCAGACAACAGTGTTCTATCAAAAACATATGGTAGATTTGAGGTTATCTTGATGCCATGTGATTTTGACTTCATTCAAAGCAAAATATATTACAACTGACATGAATACGTATATGATAAACTTGGCTTAATATGTGTTTAACTAGCATTGACTTATTGACAAATACTTTCTAGCTTTTGCTCATTTTATTTCAGCACTTGTGAAGTCTGGATTTTCACCAAAGAATAATGTCATCATAAATGAGTCAATTCTTGGCAAATTATCTGATCCTGTTTTATTATGCACACTTTATACTATTGAACTAGAAGAAATACAATAAACGGATAAAATTTACTACGATGTTGGGAAACAAGCGACCATATATATTATACCATTAGGCAAATTATGTTTTTTATTTTAGAGAAAGAAAATTATGTCTCGACTACTAAGGCCATTGACATATATAAATTATATAGAAAAACATTTTAGGTACAATGTAAGTGCATTGATAATGTATGTGTTCCTGAACCAGTAAATTATACAATACAACGGTTACAGTTATATGTGTTTATATAGTTCACTAGATTTTAAGAAATTTATTATGTTTTCTGGTGCTGCTGTGGCTAGGCTTACCATGGATATATTTTCGCCTAAAAACAACCTTCTTTGGAGTCTGTGTTTAGTGCACTCTGTGACAATATGACTTGCTGAAAGGCTCACATTGCAGGTATCACAAACTGGTGGAATTTGTTGTTCCAGTAGGTACTTGTGTGTGAGTGCTGTGTGTCCTATTAGGAGTCTTCTCAGGGCGGCCAGGAATCTGCGACTTAGTATATGTGGTTGGAATGCCTCAATGGTTAGTGCTAGTTCGTGCAGCTTGGTAGTTTGATTATTCCAGTATATTTGCCATTTGTTGTAAATTACTGCTTTAACGTGTGGTATTAATAGTTGGTGGTATTGGCTTCTTACTGTCGTGCCTTCCGTGATCGCTCTTTTAGCAGCAGTATCTGCCAGCTTATTGCCTATAATGCCGGAGTGTGAGAGTACCCAAACGAATGTAATGTGTGTGGATTGGCGTTCAAGATCGTGAGCAGTATTTTGTATTTCCCTTGCTATATGGTTCTTGGTATATAGGCTACTTATTTCATTTAATGCCAATTTAGAGTGTGTGCAGATGATTATTTTCGTTGGACAGTTGTAAATGTCTTTTATCCTCTTTATGGCTTGCAGAATTGTAAAAAGTTCAGCTGTGCCAATACTGACGTCCTTGGGTAATTTAATAAGCTGCTCAGAGGAGGGCAATGTCACTATCGGCCCACCTACGCCATGCGCTGACTTAGAGGCATCGGTGTACATTACCAGTTCGGGATTATATTCCCTTAGTGTTTCTGTAAATATTGTCTGCATCGCCGAATTTGGTGTTTTGGCTTGTTTAGGTGACAGTAATTATGTGTTAGTCTATTTTTAATTGAAGCCATGGTGGTGTATTTGATTTCGGATTTTCAGTGGTTCCTGTGAGATCGATTTGGGATATGTCTTTTATTATTTCTGATGTAAGACGTGGTTTTTCGGTGGAGTTGGACTGCTTATGACTGTGACATTGGGTGTCAGTTAGGACTGAACGAACAGGATTATTTGCTGAACGAGAAATTCTCGAAGCGTGTGTCAATATTAGCAACTGTCGTCTTAAAAAGAGTGGCAGCTCATTTGATTCTCTTTGCATACTTGTTGTAGTGCTTGTTCTGAAGGCACCGAGACATAGCCTCATAGCTGTATTCTGTATAATATTTAGTGGTTTAAGTGTGGTTTTGCTTGCACTTGTATAAACGATTGCACCATAATCTATTTTAGATCGTATTAGTGATCTGTATAAGCTTCTGCTCCCCAGTCGTAGTGAGCTACGGCTTTGAGAATGTTCATTCTGCTAGCACATTCCGTTCTGATATGGTTTATTTGATGCCTCCAAGACAGTTTTGTATCAAATATAACACCCAGTAATTTGTAATGGTCTACTCTGAAAAGCGCTGCACTGTTTAGTATAAGGTTTGGTACAATTTCCTGGTGGTGCCTTCGACTGAATAACATAAATTTCGTTTTCTCTGCTGAGAATTTATAACCTCTGTATCTTGTTCATTTCTCTAAATCCTTTAGTGTTTCTTGGATTAGTTGTGCTGTGGTTTGTCTGTTTTTACCTCTGCAGAAAATAGCTAAATCATCAGCATATAAAAGATGTTGGACAGGTTTTACGATTTCGTTTCCAATATCGTTGATAGCAATCTGAAAAAGGGTTGGGCTTAAAACTGACCCCTGTGGAACCCCGTTTTCTTGTACATAGCTGTTAGATAAAGTGCCATTTACCTTTACTTTGTATGTTCTTTTTTAAGAAAGTTATTTATAAAGTGCAGGATGTTACCGTTTAATTTCCAATCGATGTCTTTGTGTTATGAGGTGCCTCGATGTTGTGTCAAATGCCCCTTCTAAATCGACATATATGGCTACTAGTTCTTGTCCCATTAAGAAGGCATTCCGTATTTCATTCTGCAGAAGAACTACATTGTCTATGGTAGATCGGCCAGGTCTGAAACCTGCTTGAGATTCTGAAAGTAAATTGTGTTGGTTTAAGTGCCACATTAGTCTGTTGTTTATGATTTTTTCTAGGATTTTGCAGAGTGTACATGTCAGCGAAATTGATCTGTATGATAGTGGGTCGTTTTTTGATTTTCCTTGTTTATGGATCGGCATTATTATAGATTGTAGCCACTGGTCTGGGAACACCTGCTGGGACCCTATGTAGTTGTAGAGCTGGAGTAGGTATTCTAAGGAGAGGTTTGAGAGATGTTTGAGAAAAATGGTTGGAATATTGTCTGGTCCAGCAGCAGATTTTTTGGAGCTGGTAATAGCGTGCTTTAATTCATCGATGGTTATTGCAGCATTTATAGGGTGATCTTGACATTCGTTTGTTGCTATTGCTGTGTTTTCTAGTTCTTGTCTGTGTTGGAGGAATTCTCTGGTGTAACGCTTGTTGCTCGATTTTTCGTAATAGATCTTCGCAAATGTTTCCGCTATATCTTCGTTTTCGGTTATGAGGCTTTTACTGATCGGGTCCATAATAGTTGGTAGATGAAACTTGTTTTCTTTATTGATTAGGCAAATGTAAACACGATATTTATTTACTATCCAACTGTGTCACGACCAATAGCAGAACGTTCGTACTCACCTGATAATAATTCGAAATTTTTGGATTTTAAGTATTTTTCTGTCCACTATATATGTTTTGGGGTATCTTCATGCGTGTATAAGTGTACTATGTATAAAAACCTATTAGATAAATGTTAAATTCATGTAATCGAAAATCTGTGCAAATTGTCTATTGTCGAGCTTCACAGAAAATTGAGTTTTGGGACTTTGAAATATTTTTTTATGATAATAGAGAGATATCGATAGTAACAATTTCGAAAAAATTCTCAAAATGAGCGCGTATTAGGACCTCTGAAACCGATCTTCAAGGTCTGTTTAAATTTAAAGTATTAATTTTAGTACTAATAGTGTACGTTTCCTAAATTCACTACTTCTTCGCAATCTTCACTTCCATACATCACCTTCACACAAATTCACAGTTTTGTTATTATTTAAACTTTGGACGCCAAACTCTTGACACTTCATTTGTAAAAAGTCAAAGTTGTCACAGCAACTGAATGTAATTTTGCTACCTTGAAAGCTTCCAGGCTCACTGGTTATCAATATACCCTCGTAACTATCACAGATACGCCAATATTTCAGCAGCAACAAAGAAATAATGAATAGTAACATTTCTATCAAAATAAGAGTTTTATTTATCAGTTATTTGATGGGGTCTCTGTTGATTGATATGGGTGCATTAAATACACGATCGTTCTATAATACGTTGTGGTGATAGATATGCATACAGGAGATATTTCGTTTACCTATGATCGATACATGCCCAATAAATTATTTGTAATTCAGGGTATGAGATGGGAGATTAATATGCTATATTATGGCTTACAATGCCTCCATGCGGTTTAATCTATCAGGGGAACTACCCGGCAACGAGACTTTATTTTACCGCCACCGCACTCCATATTCGGTCTCGTGTAGTGGCAACGCTTAACCAGATATTGCGATTCTGCGTTAGTCACAGTTATCGCGTAATTCTACAATCATCATTTGTAGTAATTCGGAAGGGAAACAAATTAATTGCAAATATCTCCTGCGATTTCAAAATAATTAAGTTGCTTCCATTACTATGTGTTCCATTTAAGTAAAGTTTTGCACTCAGCCAGGGACGACCAGCTCGAACTAAAAAGTCTGGACGCAGCAAGTGCGTTATGGTGGTGAATTTTCATTAAAATGTTTTTATTAGCAAATATGTCCGTCTTATGCAAGCAGGCATCAATCTGGTTACCGGTATAACCTATATAGTAGAAACAAATGTACGGTATTTTATCAAAGTACCTTATTGTTTGAAAATCGATAAAAAATTCCCGAAAATAAACTTTAAATGTGCCTGAGAAAACTGGTTTCTTAGCCAACAAACCTTGGGTTTAAAAGCAGATTGAGTTATTTAAATTTGAAGCATTTAATGAAATATCGCCACCAAAACGCATTTACTGCGTCTCCATTTTTTCCTTACAAACATGCATCATATTTCGATAAAAAATGCAAAAATGCAATAATATAAGGGTGTTAAGAATTGTGTATCACCAACGACTTATAGGCCACCCTGTGATTGTCGAAATAATTGTATAAGGTGCAGCTTAAGACATATATAATTAACATATATAATTTGTTCTGGTATCTTGTGTAATAACAATTAATTTGAGCTTTACCGTAGAAATGCGTCACCCTGCATATTATGTAAACAGATAAAAATTGAAACTAAACCTGGATATGGATTCTAGGGGGCCTAATTTGCGTTCATTTGAAGAAGTATTTTTAAAATTCAAAAGTCGCGGTTTTCTCAATAACAAATGCTTTCTACGAAAATTAGCTAAAAATTATAGACCGTTACACCATAAACATAACTAAAACCACCTCCAAAGCATCAGAGAAAGGGTCTATTTAAAATGAAATTTCTGGAAACATTTTAGTAAAATCCAGGACAATGACGGTTGAAGCTGAAACTTAAGGGTTTGCAGAACATTCTTCTTGCGACATTTTCTTTACATAGTCCATAAATGTTTCAGATTCCTTGCCTAAATGTTGCCAGTTTTGACGTTTCAGACGCTCATTTGAAGAAATTTTTAAAAAATTCAAAAGTCGGGATCTTTTCATTGGTGAATTTTTTTTAAAGAAAATTCACTAAAAGTTCTATCATAGCGGTCTTGTTATGCTAGAGAAATGAAAAATAAGATAAATACATTTCTTTCAAGTAAAGCAATTTTATAGTCAGCGAATTTTCGTAGAAAGATTCATTATTGGGGAGATCCGGACTTGTGTATTTTGAATGGAAATTTTTCCAAACGAACGCGAACTAGGACCCCGAAAACCCATATCCAGAGTCAGTTTAAATTTTGATTGGCAGAGATTGGCAGATACACTCCTTTCGTAGGTGGCTTGGATAAGTTCGTTAGCCTGGCAAATCAGAGCAGGTTTTCCGGGAAAATTTTTGGTTTTCTTTCGAAAAAAATATATCTCCGCAAATAACAAAGCCATTGAAACGAAGTTTGATACGCAGGTTTACATAATAAAATATCTAGAGCTATAAGTTAAAAGAAAAATAAGTTAGAGGCATTTAAAGGGGAAAAATGGGTGTCACTGATGATCAGAAAAACCCACACAACCAAAATATTTTGTGTAAAGCAGCACCTTTTGTGTTATTGTCAGTTTTACCCTAGACATGAGTCACCCTGTATATATCTAAACAGATAAAAACTGAAATTTTTTCAAATTAGAAAAGTCGGGATCTCCTCATTAGTGAATTTTTTAAAGAAAATTCACTAAAAACTAAAAAAAGTAGTGTAATATGGATTGATGTTTTAGATTTCTACTTTGATAACTTATTTTGGTTATAAAATCGTGGGCACTTGCAATGCATGACGCAAATTCTGCTATTAGGTGTTGACTGCATTAATTTAAAACTATTAAGATATTCGAAAATTACATTAATTTACTTTTTGGTTATTCTGTATTAAATTACCGAGCATGAAATTAAATGCCTGTCGTGGCATTAGCCAGGGTAGTAAATATTTTCGCTCGCTAGTCGCAACATAATAATATTATGCTGCGGTAGAATATAATTTCGGTAAATTTGTAGTTTACTGCACGGAGGGTGCTTAGAACCTACCTCAGATGTACAAGCCAGAAGATAAATTTGTTGCAATAAACCCCCAAGAAAGTTAGGGGATCAAGAATGAATTAGGGTGCTGGGCGGGGAGCAAATATGAAAGGAAAAAAACCCACTTAGTCGGACTTGCGTTTTTTATATTTTGCAACAATACCTCTTTTAAACCCTGTCTACCCCGCACAGCACCCATATTCACGCCAGGCCAGATAATTTTCTTGGGGTTGCATGCACGCACAAGGAGAAGGAACCCCCGTGTTTTTTTGCTGTGGAGGCAGAAACTCTCTTCGTCCTAATGGTTCTTCTGTCCCTTCTGCATGCATACAATCACCACCAATGCATGAACCAAAAGAATTTGTTTATGTTCAGCTTTCTAGTTTCTTCTTTGTTAAGTATATTTTCTGAATATCAATTGATTTCTTTAAGTTTTTATCCAAATTACTGTATAAATATTTATGTTGGAGATCATGTTTTTGCTTGCCCTTCTCTATATCATTTTTTACTATTCTTAATCAAATAAAGTAATTTTTATGCTGTTTTATATAAGGCTAAATCACTAATATATTATTACTATCAAAATTCACTACCATAACGTACTTGCTGCGTCCCGAAGTTTTTTGAAATGCATATCGAAGGCTTCGTGAAAATTGAAATACTGATTGTCGGAATGGACGCCCAGTTCAAAATTACACTGCTACTTAATGAATTATCATGATTAATGCAGTGCTGGGTGAACCAACGATTTGTACATGAATAATTTCTATATAGTTACAATTGCCTCTTAACTTTGTTCGAAAAACAATTGATCTGAAAGTTTGATACCCCTATCACTACGCGTTCAATATTTTCAGCCCGGAGACGAAGTATAGCTACTTGGACTTTTGTCACTAGCTGCTGAACCCAACAAAATCTTCATTTCACAACGTAATAAAAGGCTAGCTACCTTATCCGAAATAACTTTAGGTGTATTCTTGCTGTAATTAGTGTAGCTCACTGATGAGCTCTAATAGGAGCGAAACCGGCATGCGTTTCTAATTATGGTGCGAATGCATCTAGCCTTACATGCATTGTCCCGGTATTAGCGAAGAAAGGTTCAGGGCTGACAACTTACAAAATTGTAGGTTGGTCGTACACAGTCTCTATTTATAACATCTATTGTTTATTGAAGCTGGCGTGGTAACATACTACTTGGTTTCGCACCGAGATGACGGCTATATCGTTTATATCACAATATTGTAGGAGGCTACCTTAGCAAAAATTACTTTAGGTGTCAAAACACTAAGTGAGTAGCGAACGTGTCGCCACCTAGTTGGGAACCAAGTACTTGTTGTCACGCCCGCTCCAAATAATACAGAGTATTAAAAATAGAGACGGTATACAACTAACTAACAATTTAAAAAATTGTTAGCCCTGGCCCATTTCTACCCCAATATAGGGACAAAGTATGTAAGACTAGATGCATTCTCGCAACAATTAGAACCGTAGACCGGTTTCGCTCTCATTAGAGCTCTTCAGTACGGCATACTAATTGCAGCAAAAATGCACCAAAAATAACACCGCTATCATATAGCCAGTCTCAAAACACTAAGTGAGTAGCGAACGTGTCGCCACCTAGTTCGGAGGAACCAAGTACTCTGTATTATTTGGAGCGGGCGTGACAACAAGTACTTGGTTCCGAACTAGGTGGCGACACGTTCGCTACTCACTTAGTGTTTTGAGACTGGCTATACGATAGCGGTGTTATTTTTGGTGCATTTTTGCTGCAATTAGTATGCCGTACTGAAGAGCTCTAATGAGAGCGAAACCGGTCTACGGTTCTAATTGTTGCGAGAATGCATCTAGTCTTACATACTTTAGGTGTATTATCGTTGTAATTAGTGTAGCGCACTGGCACTAACAATAGTGAAACTGGTATGCGTTTCTAATTATTATTATTATTTTAATTGCAACAACACACCACGAGGGCTTACAGCCTAAATACTATCGTACCGTGGGTGTTGACAAGGGTGAAAGAGGCAACTTGTTAATTCTGGACTTGAAGGTTTGGAGGTTCGGAGAAGGAGGAACAACATGTGCGGGCAAGGAATTACACAACTTGGAAGTCCTCGGGACAAAAGAGCGGGCATAACAAGATGTTCTATGTCTGGTTACCTGGACAGTAAAAGGGTGCATTCGCTCTGTTCCCCTGGTAGATCTGTTAGGGGCAGCAGGTGAGAGAACTATGGAGGAAAGCTCCGCTGAGCAGTGCCGGTGTAGATATCTATAAAAGAGAGAGAGAGAAAGGTCACAAACGGCACGTCGGTGGACAAGGGATGTCAGCCTTTGGGTGAGGGTAGGGTCTTCGATGAGACGTATAGCTCTCTTTTGAATGGAATCCAGGATATCGAGTGTAGAAGCGGCAGCTGCACCCCAGATGTGGGAGCAGTATTCGAGGTTTGGCCTCATTTGTGAAATATAAAAGATATAAAGATTAGCTGGTGAAAAGTATTTGCGAGCCCGGAAGAGGAAACCTAATTTCTTAGCAGCTGCTTCTGCAATTGATGTGACATGTTGGTGCCAATTAAGATTTCCATGCACAGAAATTCCAACAAGAGAAAATGACTCATTACTTTGAATAACTTGTTGTCATTGTGATGCGTCTAGCGCTGAGGTATCTCTTGTGAGAAAGAAAGCAAAACTGAGATTTGGTGGGGTTAAATTGTACAAGATTTCTACTTCCCCAGTCTAATATTTTTTGGAGATCCACGGAGACAGAACCCTCCATGAGTCTGCGATCCTCATCTAATTGGGCTAAAGAGACAGGCTTAGAATATTGTATAATTGAGTGGAGGGTGCTGTCGTCCGCGTAACTGTGAACTGGGTTGGATGTGCTAGAGAGGAGGTCATTGATATGGAGAAGAAACAAAGTAGGGGCTAAAGCTGAACCCTGAGGAACTCCTGCATTAATTGGATACAGTTTAGAGGAATGGCCATCCACAACAACAGAAATTCTCCTGTTGGAGAGGAAATTTACTGTCCAGGTACAAAGTTTTGGTGGTGGGTCATAGGCCGGACGTTTATTAAGCAGCGCTGCGTGCCAGACCTGGTCGAATGCTTTGGATATGTCTAGAACAACACTCTGGGATTCACCGTGTTGTTCCATTGACTTTTTTCAAGAATGGGTGACAAAGGAAAGGAGGTCGGCAGTCGATCTGCGCTGACGGAATCCATACTGCCTGTCGTGGATTAGACTGTTTTTCAAGAAATTTTAGTAATTCGGTGTTTATATACTTTTCCATCACTTTAGAGACGACTGAAAGGAGAGAAATAGGCATGTAGTTGCTAGGAAGTCCTTTGAATCCTTTCTTGGGGACGGGTTGTACTCTAGCAGTTTTCCAGTTACTAGGGAATATGCCTCTATTGTAAGATGTCTGAAACAGACGAGTCAGGACAGGAGCAAGTTCTGGTGTCGTCAAGGCCAGAGGCTTTCCTGGTATTAAGAGAAGAGAGCATATTTCGTGCCTTTTTAGTTTTGAAAATGATATCCGTCATTTTATGCGCGACATTGGGGACTGTTAGTGGTTGAACATTTGGAGGTGGGTTGAGAGTAGAATTGTCGGCGAACAACTAGGCAAAAAGTTCAGCCTTGCCCAGGGCGGTAGAAACAATTTCATACCCTGAGACAAGAGGTGGGAACGTGCTCTTGCAGAAATTATTCCCAATTGATTTAGCAAGAATCTAGAAGGGTTTGCTGCCGCTGGAGATTAAGAAAGCTTTGTTTTTGATTTGGTTATTAAACGAGTTTTTTACCTCAGAAAGAATGCGGACATAGCGGTTTCTTGCGTCGTTAAATGCTTGACGGTTTTCTTGACTGGGATTGTGTAGAAGCGTTTTGTGAGCTTTGACCTTTTCAAGTCTGGCCTTGTCACAAGATTTAGAGAACCAGGGCTTTTGAGTGGCTGAAGAGGTTTTCTGTGTACGTGGAATAAATAATTCCATACCAGCTTGGATATTTTCGGTGACCTTTTGTGAGATATCAGAGGGATCAGGATGAGAGAAGCAGACAGACGCCCATGGAAATGAGGAAAAGTAATTTCACATTTCGTCCTAGTTCGCGGAGTTGTAGTCCCAAACGATACGTGGGTGTAATGACTGTGTGACCTCGGGTTGCATTGCGCAGGAAGCGGTGACCATGCTGTGGTCTGAGCGACCAAGGGGGGCGGTGACTGATATCTTATAGCATTCAGGTTTTGTAGTAAGAAGGAGATCCAAGGAATTTGAGCTATGTGTTGGGATGCGGGGAAAGTAAGTAGGTTGCTGAACCATATTGAATTATGGTGAGAATGCATCTAGCCTTACATTTATTGCTCACTGTTATTATTATCATTATTATTTTCTGTAGGGATATTCAAACTTTATTCCGAATTTATTAAGAGGAGTCTTTAATATTTTGCTTTGTCAGGTCATTAAACAACGTAACAGGAAACGACGTTAACATGTTTTATACGTTTCAGTTTTGTCTTGGTGTTTATCAGGAAACTTTTTCATGCTTCCAGATTCTGTTAATAAAACTCATGCTCACACTTCATCCAAACTTTTAATGTGGTGTTTATGATGATAATAAAAATACCTCTCAGACAATAATTTTTTACAGACTTTTTTACTTTGAAAAGTATAAAAGTTTTATCTAAGTAAAAGTTTTCCAGCAGTTTGGTGAAATCCATACAAAAGGCCATCACAGATCGCACATAGATATGTTTTAAGTTACTAGTCATTTGAGTCTTCACTCAGAAAGTGCCTTCGGTTAATGATTTTCTATTAAAAGTCTGGACGCAGCAAATGCGGTATGTTAGTGAATTTTCGTAAAAATGTTTTTAATAGCAAATATGTCTTGTTTTTTAAATGACATTTAGTTGGCAGTATAACCTATATAGTACTAACAATGTACCATATTTTATTAAAGTAGCTTTGTTGTTATAAAAAGTACAAACATTTTCCGAAAATCAACTTAAAAAGTTCCAAAAAACTGATCCGATTTTCCTGGCGAACGCACCTCTTCAAGATATTCACGCACCTGCCATGATATAATTATTCACAAACCGCTTTAAGACCAAAACCGAAAAAAAAATATGAAAATTTGCAAAAAATTATTTTATAATAAATTAATTTTTACTGAAATTGCCTTCAGTAACGTTACACTGAATTATATTTTTCACAAAAATTCGACATTTTTTTTTTAACAATAACTTACTAAACATTTATTATTAATTACCAACATAACACAAAAATCTTACAAAAAAATATTTCTACGGAAACACTAAAAACATTTTCGCGAAAACTTTTAAAATTCAGCCACTATTTGAGAGCGCCCTGTATACGGCATCTCGATTTTTTCGACCAGTAATACAAACAAAAATCTCCCTGAATGTGTCATTTCCTTGGGGATCCGCTATCTATTAGTAAAAACGCCCTATCACAATTTGTGAAATGTGTTTGTGATATGTGCTAAAAACGTAAAAAGTTGTAAAACAATTGAGATAACTCAAAAACGATGAACGATATCATTTTTTTTTATCTTACAAGCATTAAATATAATTCGATGAAAACTACAAAAATGCAATAACACAAGCTGTGCTCTATTAAAAAAAAATAAAGTGTGTATCACCAACGACTTATGGGCCAGCCTGTAATTGTCAAAATAGATGCAGCTCGCAAACACCCTATAATTAACGTATATAATTTTTTCTCATATCTTGTATAATAACGGATATATTGAGCTTTACCGTAGAAATGCGTCACCCTGTATATGTGTAAATAGGCAAAAATTGAAACTGACCACGGATATGGGTTTTAGGGGGTCTAAGAAATCTTTTTAAAATTCATAAGTTGCGATGTTCGCAATAACGAATTTTTTCTACGAAAATTTGCTAAAATATAGACTATTAAACCATAAACCCTATAGCTGAAACTACTGCCAAAGTATCGAAAAGAGGGTCTATTTGAAATGGATTTCCCGAACATATTTTAGTGAAATGAAGGGCAATGACCGTGGAAGCTGAAACTTCAGGCTTTGTGAAACACAGTTATTACGACATTTCTAATAGATAATTCGTATCTCGTTTTCTGAAAATTGCAAATTTTGACGTTTCAAATAGTAATTTTGACGTTTTAAGAAGAAAAATTATAAAATTTTCAAAATATTTGTGTTACTTCTTGACCTTTTTTCGTCAATAAAACTTAACCATTTTGTGTAATATTTAATGGGTTTTGTTAATCACACAAAATATTTTGTTCTTGCGCTTTTCTCTGTTTACCAGTGGCACCCAAATTATTTTTTTATAAATGTCATTTTTTTATTTTAACTTCGAGATCTGAATTTTGGCATGTAGGGTAAGTTTGGTTGTCATAGCTCCGTTGTTTTCCAAAAGAAAACCCAAAATTTCCCCGGAAAAACTCGTCCTATTTTCTTGGCTAACGAACTTATCCAAGCCACTCACAAAGGGAAGGTACGCGCCAAATTTTATCAAAATCGAATCATTATTTTTTTGAGTTATGTTATCCGTATGATACATACATACATACATATATATATATATATATATATATATATATATATATATATATATATATATATATATATATATATATATATATATACAGAGGGTGTCCCAGTTTATAGTAGCAGGGCTTTAACAGTCAATAGAACAGACCATTTTAAGACAAAAAGCTCATGTAAACACAACCTCTAATTTGCTTCCGGTGTGTTAAATTTAATATTTTTGAACAATCTTTGCAACGGAGTGAGATATTTCCATGCAATTCCGTACACGTTCTATGTAGACTGAGATTGTTATTTGGTGGTATTCTTGTTTCAAATGACATACTAGGTGTTACTTTTCCGGGTTCCGTAGACTATTTGAAATAACAGAACTTCTTTCACGTACGCCACTGACCTTTTATTATACCTCTTTCTCAAAGAACAATATCTTAGAAACATTTTTGTTTCACTGTAGTTTTATGCTATCTTGAGTGGTTATCGAAATACTACTAGTTTTTTGAAGTAGTTATGTTTTTTTTTTAACTTCAACACCCCGTATTTCCCTTAGGAAGCTAACTAGAGGTTATGTTTATATAAACTTTTTTTCTCAAAATGATCTGTTATGTTGATTGCTAAAGTCCTACTACTACTTCCTAAGGGAAATACAGAAATTTTTCGTACCTTTTTTTTCAAAATTTCAAGACTCTGTATTTACCTTAAGAACTAGTAGTAAGACTTAAGAAATCAAGAGAACAGATCATTTTGAGAAAAAAAAAAGGTTATATAAACACAACCTCTAGTTAGCCTCCTAAGGGAGATACGGGGTGTTGAAGTTTAAAAAAAAAAAACATAACTGCTTCGAAAGACTAATAATATTTCGATAACCGCTCAAGATAGCATAAAACTACAGGGAAACAAAAATGTTTCAAAGAGATTGTTCTTTGAGAAAGGAGTATTATAAAAGGTAGTGGCGCACCTGAAAGAAGTTATATTATTTCAAATAGTCTACGGAACCCGGAAAAGTAACACCTAGTATATAATTTGGGACAAGAATACCACCGAATAATAACATAAATCTTCGTAGAATGTGTACGGAATAACATGCAGATATCTCACTCAGTTCCAAAGATATTGTAAAAAATTGTTCCAAAAACAGCCTGTATCTCCGTTAGGAAGCAAATTAGAGGTTATGTTTATATGCACTTTTTGTCCTATAATGATATGTTCTATTGACTGTTAAAGTCCTGCTACAATAAACTGGGACACCCTGTATATATATATATATATATATATATATATATATATATATATATATATATATATATATATATATATATATATATATATATATATATATATATATATATATATAAACACAGATCACGTCATTAGTGAATTTTTCGTTTTACGAAAAAAATTTGCTAAAAAATGAGACTGGTTTTGAAAGATATAAGGCCACCTGAAAACTAAGCAAAAAAAGTTGGGGGCGCTGTAAATAGGTTTAGGTATTTCAAATGTAACTAAATTTCAAAGTGACATAAATTTGTCACACACAAACTTACAAAAAGACTTCGGGTTGCAGAATAACTACTAAAAGCAAGCTAAATTAATTCTTTTTTTCAGGCATTTAAAACCAATAAAACAAATAGCTTCTTTCAACATTTATAAAATGTGAAAAGTATCTCAAAGTATTTTATGGTATTGAAGTTTTAAAATGATCAGATAAAATGTAATAAAGCAGAAAAACATGTGTAATTGGTGTCGAACAGCTCGTAAAGAATTGAAATTTTTAATAACAGTAATATATTGACCCTGTAATATGCCAAAAGTTTAGATTTTGCAGATAAACCTTGAATTTGATAAAATATTTATAAAATATAACCTAAGTGTCAAAATTTAACTTATCGGAACAATCGAAAATGCTCGAGCGTGACTCTAAACGGTACATGACATTTAAAATTAATGTAATTAGCAATATAGATTGCTTTGATATTAATTATTTGACGTCCTAGACGCAAAATAGTTGATAGCTCTCTTGAAAATTAACTTCGACAAAGTTAAGAAGTTTTGGGAGCGTCATCCCCCAAAATATATTTTTTTAAAGTATTTAAGTAAAAATATAACAGCGAAATGTTCGCTCAAGTTCAATGAACTTAAAAATGAATATGTAATGGAATTTGTATGAAAATTTAGTATAAAATATATTAACAAAAAGTGATTGGAATTTATGTACCTCATCGTTGCCAAGGTGACCAGAACTGCATAGATACGAGCGAATCCCATTCCTAGGAAGAAACTATACAATAACATCTAGGGATTAGACGCCCTCGTGGCGCAGGTGGCTAGGTGCCAGCCTGCTAAGCGAGAGGTCCCGGGTTCGATTCCCGGGCGAGCCAATTTGACTCTGTCTGGAAAATTTTAAAAAACATTGAATGATAGGAAAGAATGTGCTAATGGCCTGAGATGCCGCAGCCAATAATATTAAATAAAAAAAACATCTAGGGATTCAATTTGGAATTTAGCAAGAACAAAATCGTTTTAAGTCTTTGTTCTTAATGTCAAGAATAATAATAAAGACGTCAACAGGAGTGACAACTCAACGAACGCTGCAGGTACCAAAACTTTATAATATCAAACAGTTTTTGATGAATTTTAAGTGGTTAAAATTGTGCTAAATTAAAATTTGTTATAACTAATAAGATAATATTTAAACAGGAGAGCTCTCTATAAAATTCATTTGGTTTTATACGGTAAAAGTGTTAATAATTTGTTAGAATAATATATATATATATATATATATATATATATATATATATATATATATATATATATATATATATATATATATATATATATATATATATATATATATATATATATAAATGGTTTTTGTTTTTTATTTCAACAACACACCACGAGGGTTCACAGCCTAAATACTTTAGTACCGTGGGTGTCGAGGAGGAAAGAGGCAACTTGTTAATTCTGGACTTGAAGGTTTGGAGGTTCGGAGAAGGGAAAACATGTACTGGCAAGAAATTCCACAACTTGGAAGTCCTCGGGACAAAAGAGCGGGCATAACAAGATGTTCTATGTCTGGTGACCTGGACAGTAAAAGGGTGCATTCGCTCTGTTCCCCTGGTAGATCTGTGGGGAGTGGCAGGTGGGGAACTATGGAAGAAAGCTCCTCTGAGCAGTGCCCGTGCAGATATCCATAAAAGAGATAGAAGTCACCAACGACATGTCGGTGGGCAAGGGATGGCAGCCTTTGTGTGAGGGTAGGGTCACCGATGAGACGTAGAGCTCTCTTCTGAATAAAGTCCAGGATAGCGAGTGTAGAAGCGGCAGCGGCAGATGTGGGAGCAGTATTCGAGGTTTGGCCTTATTTGTGAAATATATAAGGTATAGAGAATAGCTGGTGAAAAATATTTGCGAGCCTGGAAGAGGAAATCCGTTTCTGCAATTGATGTGACATGTTGTTGCCAATTGAGATTTCGATCCACAGAAATGCCAACAGGTGAAAAGGACTCATTATTTTGAATAACTTGGTTGTTCATTGTGATGGGTCTAGGGCTGGTGTACCTCTTATGAGATAGAAAGCAAGACTGAGATTTGGTTAAAATATTATCGTCTATTTGGGTAACCTGGGAAAATTTATAATGTCAAATATCAGTTATTAACCAAAAGATAAATTAATTGGGAAGACGAAAAAACGAACCACAAATAAAAGCCCTGAGATTAAGAATGACCGGTGTAATTTGGTATGATTGTTTATATATTTGCGACTTAAGTTTATATTTCTTTCAGTGAGTTGGCAAAATTGTTAAATATATTTAATTTACTGTATTATTATATGCAACTGTGAATACACGGATTGAATGTGGGTAACAGGAATAGGATTTGAATTTATTAGATCCATTTAAATACTGTACATATATTCAACGTAAATATAAATAAATGAAACAAATTTTAACATTAAAATAAAACAATATTCATTTATTTAAACCACTTATCATAACAGCAATACATTATAAATATTAAAAAAAACATATACATAAAAAATATAAATTAAATTACATACATAATCATAGATCAGTATAAATATAATATACAGTTTGGTCATAAACTTAAATATCAAATACAAAAATATAAATTACACCTAGTATACCATATCAATACACACGCATACACACACACACACAATATATATATATATATATATATATATATATATATATATATATATATATATATATATATATATATATATATGACATACTATTTGCTAAACCATTACATACATTAGTGATTGAGGCGTCTGATTTTTTTTATAAACCTTGGTTTGTTCTCGTAAAATAACAACGGAGCTTGTGCGGACTGGTTAATTTTATCTATTATTCCAAATAGAACAGCTTATTAGAGCTTAAACGTTGATTTATTACTTTCTATGTAGCTACAATATAGTACTAAAGTGGATTTATTTTTAAAATATTGTGAAACATTCCCTCGGTAAATTGGATTAGTTTGTAAAGTTTATTTCACAGTGTTTTTAAAAGCGCCACTAGTACAGCTGCTTCTGTAGGTGATATGACTCATTGATGCGATTTATCACTGCTTGCATTCCATTTCAAACAGAAATGTTGAAATGACAAATACGTCCACAACAACTAATTTAATTTCACATAATGCCTCAATTGAAGCTTAAATCATTTTTTATTGTCGGGCCGTTTTGATCAAAGATAAAGATAAAGATACAACTACGCAATTTGGGTTTAGGCATTTGTGTTAAATTTTACCAACTATGCATACCTTGTTGTCTAAAATTTTACAGTATGGCTATGGTGTACATCTATAATGACATGTAGGCCTCCTGTAAATCTTATCCGCGGTCAGTTTCACACTTTATCTGTTATCTGTATATATATATATATATATATATATATATATATATATATATATATATATATATATATATATATATATATATATATATATATATATATATATATTGAAGTGCACAAAATATGAAGGTATTCTTTTTGTAAATTGTAGTTCATGTCAGTGAATATTCAAAGCCATTCCAATACAAATCATCCAGATTTACACCATACTAGACACGTGAAAACCATGAATAACAACACTTTGCCACCAGACATATTCTTTCGATGCTGTCATTTAGTACTGAATACATGTTGTATGGATAAGCTAAAAAAGATATATTTCATTTAAGTCATTGTGGAAAATTAATAATATGTAACCTCTATAATATGGAACAATTTAGTAAAAAGTAATAAGCTACATACCTAAAGGTGTATGAATAGCGTGAAGTTTAAAAACAGGTTAATTTCAAACCAAATAAAAGATTGTCAAAAGATTTACTCACATAACTTGAAAACAAAAAGGTATTAAAAACACTCTGTATAGTATTAAGTGGTGAAAATGAACACTCACAAAGACAACAGTGGTTTTTAAAACAGACTTCTCAAGCAAGAAGGAACATTTTTAAAGTGTTTTAGTTACGTTAAAAGTTATTGTTTATATGTATGTAAAATTAGTGAGGTTATCCAAATGTCATGTTCTAGATTATAGGAATTTTCTGTTTGTCAATGACATTTGAGTGAAGGATTTGAATTTGGCGGGTGTCTTAATTAAACTCACCCGTCATTCAGAGCCAAGCAACGATAATTTTTCATGCAATACTAGGTGTCGATGGTATCCAGCTTAGGAACAAAACACTAGAAGAATTAAATGTTGAAAATAATTTCAAAATAGCTTGCCATGGATAATAGGGGGAAACGGAAGGAGGGTTCCAGATTATCGAGGAGTATATCCGTTTTCCGTTTGAGAAGTATAGGTTGTTTAATGAATGCCAAAAAAGTATCAGCGTCATATTTTGCCGTCCAAGTTGATGAAAGTTTAAGTAAATTTGTGCGGACATAATATTTTATGTGTCTGACAAGTATAACAACAGCCAGCAGATCTTCTAGACAACACAGTTACGACGAGAAATGAATGTACAGGTGATAAACAGCAATATATTGCCTGTATGAACTCAGCAGACGCCAAAGGTACCAAACAATTCACTTAACTAATATAAATGAGAGTAAAAGCAAGTTTCCTATATGCATAGATCTAAATAAAGATCCATCTGTTATTGGGATATAAACGTTTAAAGCACAATAGCAGATTTCATCCATATATCTAAAATTCAAACTAAATTCCAACAGTTTTTTACAAACAATCTCATAGAGGGCAGACAGTGTATCAAACTTAAAACAGAAACTCAAGTTTTGGCCATATTTATAATAAAAATAAAACAATCAAACAAATTCTGTCACTCAGAATAAATAAAACTTTGTTAATAATTTTAAACTACAGAATCCATTAAGCAAAAATTCTAGAATTTCCTATAAATTTTAATAAAAATCTTTGTTAAATTTTAAAATTCTTTGACGTATTTATTTGGGGTTAATATTTATAAAATATATAAAAAATAAGGGCATAGGGCACCCCTTTTCAATTATAACCGACTAACTGGGATATAGAGTCAAGAATGCTGAGCAGCAGGAAAAACATCAATTAACGGGCAAGTAAAGAATTTTTATTTATATCTGTGTTTATTGCTGATTTAACAGAGGCAAAGGAGTAGATCACCAACAAATTACACAACACATATCAGATTGCAAACAAACAGAAAAACCCACGAATAATTATCTATTTATTTATTGATCACTATAATAGAAAATTAACATAAATTTGCATAAAGTATACATGTATTAAGTGTAACATGTAGGCATTATTGACAAAAGTAAAATTAAAATACTATATACATATAAAATAAACTAGAAATCAAAAACAAAATATTCACATAAAATCTTAATCTAATAATTATATACAGGGTGATATAATATATACATTATATACATCACTAAAACTAACTATATACGATATAAAATATACAAAAATATAACTGTATAAAATATAAACGTATATAAACCATATAAAAACTAAGAAAAGGTGTTAATACCCCATTAATACAATTTCAATATATATATATATATATATATATATATATATATATATATATATATATATATATATATATATATATATATATATATATATATATATATATATATATATAACCAAGATAACTATAAAGTAATATTATTTCTAAACGTCAACACGTCTGAGTTTGACATGATTAAAAAGGAGTTAGAATTAAAGGCCTTTTCTACCAGAAAATGTATTTACTGTTAACCCTTCGCGTTTCGGTTCATCAGAACCATCTTCAGGGGTTAAAGACTATTCCTGTTTTTGTTACAGAAAATGTGCTATAAGGACCGTTGTCGAAGTTTTAGTTTCATCTATTGTCTTCAGATTACTAAATGAAAATGACATTAAGGAAGAGAACAGAAACATCTCCAGAGTTTAAGCAGCTAGAGGAATGAATATCGACGACGCTTATTTTTCGTGTATTTTGCGTTGTCAGTATTTCACTTCTAGCTGCTTCAAGTCTGGAGATGCTTTTGTTGTCTTCCTCAATGTCATTTTAGTTTAGTAATGAATAGATGAAACTAAAACTTATAATATATGAAATGTACTAGGACAGCCTGTATAACAAGGGCATCCTTTTAGAAAAATAAATACGGCATTATACAAAAATTGTAAAATGGTACACTTTAACGAGAGGGAAATATTATACAAGTAAAACACTCGAAAACCTTTTCTATTTAATATTAGAAATTTTCTACTTGTATTATTTCTGATGTGTATATTATGTTGAATAAAGAAAAAAAATCTCAATATAAGTAATTTCAAACAAATAAAATTACTTGCTTGTGGTTCATGCAGTTAAAATATTTGATTTATATGGCAGGTATAGATATATCTTGATCAATTTAGGCTGAAGCGTTGGTTACTTACACAAAAGATTTTAATTATTATAATTTGTAACTAAATAATGTAACTAAAAAATGCTCATCTAATCCTGAAAACCTTGAAAAAACCGGGAGACCCATCCAGCTATACTTTCGGCATACTCGTATCGGAGCCCTGAGAGTTGAATTCAATCCTCTAGAGAGTTTAGGTTAAGTGAGTACAACAAAGTCCTCTCAAGCTCCAACGGCAGCAAACCTTTCTAGACTCTTGCTAAATCTATTGGGAATAATTTCTGCAAGAGTACGTTCCCACCTCTTGTTTCAGGGGATGAAATTGTTTCTACCGCCCTGGGCAAGGCTGAGCTTTTTGCCTCGTTGTTCGCCGGCAATTCTACTTTCAATCCACCTCAAAATGTTCAACCACCAACAGTCCCCAGTGTCGCGCACAAAATGACGGATATCATTTTCAAAACTAAAAAGGTACGAAATATACTCTCTTCTCTTAATACCTGGAAAACCTCTGGTTTTGACGAGATCCCAGCAATTGTTCTCAAGAAATGCACACCAGAACTTGCACTTGTCCTGACTCATCTGTTTCAAACATCTTACAATAGAGGCATATTCCCTAGTAACTGGAAAACTGCTCGAGTACAACCCGTTCCCATGAAAGGATCCAAAGCGCTTCACAAATAAGGCCAAACCTCGAATACTGCTCCCACATCTGGGGTGCCGCTGCCGCTGCCGCTTCTACGCTCGCTATCCTGGACTCCAGAAGATAGCTATACGTCTCATCGGTGACCTTACCCTCACCCAAAGGTTGCCATCCCTTGCCCACCGACGTGCCGTTAGTGACCTCTCTCTCTATCTTTTACAGATATCTGCACGGGCACTGCTCAGTTTTTCCAACAGTTCTACCAGGGGAACAGAGCGAATGCACCCATTTACTGTCCAGGTTACCAGACATAGAACATCTTGTTATGCCCGCTCTTTTGTCCCGAGGACTTCCAAGTTGTGGAATTCCTTGCCGGCACAAGTTTTTCCTTCTCCTCCGAACCTCCAAACCTTCAAGTCCAGAATTAACCAGTTGCCTCTTTCCTCCTTGTCGAGACCCACGGTATGATAGTATTTAAGCTGGGAGTTCTCGTGGTGTGTTGTTGAAATTATATTTAAAAAAAAACGCACTTGCTGCGTCCCGAAATTTTTTTGTCTTTTAGCTTACTGATCTATATTTCGGTTATTTACTTTTAATGATATAATTCCGCGTAACAAATTTGGTTGCCCTTACTTTGTTATTTCTAGAGATATAAAAATTTTCCGAAAGAAAACGCAAAATTTTCCTGGGTAACGAACTTATCCAAGCCATTTGCAAAAGGCAGCCACTTACCAAATTTAATCAACCTTGGCCCATCATTTTTTGAGTTATCGGTGTGACACATACACACACACACACACACACACACACACACACATATATATATATATATATATATATATATATATATATATATATATATATATATATATATATATATATATATATATATATATATATATATATATATATATATACAGGGTGTTACTTAATGATAGGGCGTAATTTCAAGGGCGCATTCCTGAACCAATTTCAAGTAGAAAAGTTCATATAAACATGTGTCCTTAAGAGTCTGGTTTTCTAGATACAGGGTGTCAAAGTTTAAAAAAAAAATTGGTTTTTTATTAATATCTTAATGATCATTTTGCCCATTTTGTTGAAATCTGGTAGGGTTAGTCACTATAATAAGACGCTAAGTTGTCACTAACTAAAAGATAATTATAAGTTCCAGTGGCGTCTCGAGGGGCAGTCTCACGAATAATATTGACAAAAAAAATGTACGCTACTGAGTTTTTTTTAAATTTTAATTTTTTTCAGATTAAGCACCTAGAAATACAACTTTTTTGCCTCTTATTATCTTTTCGTATATTACTTCCTTTTCGAGGAAAAAAATAAAAACGACTTCATTGCATGTCGAAAAATTGTTAAAATAAAATCAAGTTAATTGTGATCGTTCAGAATATTTATTTCTAAGCCATTTTTAAAAATGTAACAAACGAAAAGTAATAACTATTTACAAAAAATGTTGGAAATGACTACCTCCCGCTTCTATGCAGGCTTGTGCTCTCCTTCTCATCGAGCGACGAACTCTTTCGAAAATTCCATTAGTGTTACGTATGGTTTCACATCCGTCAACAATTCTATTCCTTAGTTGTTATTCTGTCTCGATTGGTGTAACATAAACTAATGCTTTTAGGTGCCCCCACAAATAAAAATCTAGGCTGTTTAAATCAGGCGATCTAGGTGGCCAGAATTGTGGTCCTCCACGACCTATCCACCGATTTTGGTAAGCTCCATTCAAATACTCACGAGCCAATATGCTAAAGTGGGCAGGAACACCATCATGCATGAACCAATGTTGTTGACGTAAATATATAGGGACATCTTCAAGAAGCAGTGGCAAATCAGTTTGTAGAAAATGACTGTAAGATTGTCCGTTAAGACGTTGTGGTAAAAAAAATGGTCCAATCAAATAGTCATCTAGGATACCGATCCAAACGTTGACAGAAAATTGTTCCTGAAACTGTGTCTCTGTAATAGCATGAGGATTTTCTTGGGCCCAGTTATGATTATTTTGAAAATTAATTATTGCATTTCTGGAAAAATGGGCTTCGTCCGTAAACATAATGATGGAATCAAAGTGAGGATTTTCTGAAAGTCTTTGATGATACCATCTACAAAATTGCGTACGCGGTTCAAAATCTCTTGGCAGAAGTGCCTGAACTCTTTGTGCGTGATAAGGATACAACAGGGATTCTCTTAAAATTTCCCATACCGTTTTATAGCAAATATTTAATTCCCTACCTATTTTCGGGTACTAGTTGCAGGATTCTCTTCGACCGCATGTAGGATAGCCTCCTCAACTGCTGGAGTTCGAATTGTACGAGGTCTTCCGTCAGAGGTATTATGTTTAAAACTGCCAGATTCAGTCAGACGACGATGAATGTTTATGAATATTTGTCTACCTGGAAGGACACGATCAGGATACCTTTCTTGATAGAGCCGCCGGGCCTCCGCCGAATTACCATTGGCAAGACCATAAAGGAAATGCATTTGTGTCATCTCCAAATTAGAATAGTTATTTACCATTTTTTAATAGCACAATTAACCTTTTGACCAGAGGGAAAATAATAACAAACTGTCACAGAAAGTCAAAAACATTATGCTCATAATGTCAAAACAACGTTTTCTAGCAACGCTCACAATTAACTTGATTTCATTTTAACAATTATTCGACATGCAATGAAGTCGTTTTCATTTTTTTCCTCGAAAAGGAAGTAATATACGAAAAAATATTAAGAGGCAAAAAAGGTTTATTTTTAGGTGCTTAATCTGAAAAAAATTAAAATTAAAAAAATTCAGTAGCGTACATTTTTTTTTAGTCAATATTATTCGTGAGACTGCCTCTCGAGACGCCACTGGAATTTATAATTATCTTTTAGTTAGTGCCAACTTAGCGCCTTATTACAGTGAATAACCCTGCCAGATTTCAACAAAATGGGCAAAAGAATCATTAAGATATTAATAAAAAACCAATTTTTTTTTAAACTTTGACACCCTGTATCTTGAAAACCAGACTCTTCAGGACACATGTTTATATGAACTTTTCTACTTGAATTTTGTTCAGGAACGCGCCCTTGGAATTACGCCCTATCATTAAGTAACACCCTGTATATACATATACACACATAAAAATTGAAACTGACCCCGGATATGTATTCTAGAGGGCCTAGTTCGCGCTCATTAGTGAATTCACCAAAAAGTCTGGACACAGCAAGAGAGTTGTGGTAGCCCCTTTTATATAAATGATTAACGCATTTTTTGTTAGGAAATTTATATACATATATAAAAATTTCTTTCGCTAAACAATTTTTCACATTAAGATTGTAAACGAATTTCCCTTTCAAGAAAATTAGAAACAAGTTTTTGTAAGAAATTTGCTAATAAAGTAAATGAAAAATTGAAGTTGATCAAATGACAGTCTCTTTCTGTGGCTTCACAAAGAGGAGGCCGTAAAAAAGCAAAACCCGTTACAGAGAACAAAACAAGCACGTGTGAAGACAAAGAAAAAGTCTTTGCGTCTTTATTGAGCTTGGAATAAATTTAATATAAGTGACGCAGGTCAGTAGCGCAACAGCACTTGTCTCACAATGTCTCAGCCAGCACAAGAAGGCTTTTAAATATAAAAGAATACTTTGCTCAATCGGTCAGCTAATGAAACTAGCAAATTAAGTCAGATGTTAAATACTTCTGGTAAATACTATTGTAATAAGAATCATATACCTGCGGACCACAATACTTATCATCAAGTTTTTCCACAACACAAATTGGTTTTTCTCCTGTCAAAAAGTTTGCACAACAAGTTGACGTAACATTTTGATCTACCAGCCATAACCTTAGATTATCCAGACACCTACATTTCCATGGGTTTCCAAAAATTTTCATATTTTTTAAATTTTCAAGATGTAGAAGTATTGCCGGACTTAAATAATAAATGTAATTAAAACTTATATCCAAGATTTCCAAGCTTGTCATATGGTACAAAATTTCTGAAGATAAGTAAATAATTCTGTTGTGAGATAGACACAGTTTTTCTAAGTTGGGTGTGTCTTGAAAAGTATATTCTTCAATAGCGTTTATCTTGTTATGAGATAGATCTAAAATAGATAGACGCAGTAAGTTTTTGACGGTTTGTCGTCCTATATGTAATAGTTCATTAAATTTCAACAGTAAACATCTGATGTTGGTAGAATCCAACAACAGGCTTTGTGCTGAAAACTCACGAATTTGATTATGCTCGATGATTAAAATTTCCAGATGTTCCATGTTACTAAATGCGTTTGGTTCAATAGCTTCTATTTGATCTTCAATTAGTGTGAGTTTACGTATTTTGAGGTTGTTAAATATTCCAAAAGTTACTTGATGTAGGGGTGTCTGGAGTATTTGCAATTCTTCGATCTTTAGATTTTCAAATATATTACATTCCAGCTTTCCAAGTTTTGGCAGGTGCATTGCTAAATACTCTAAATTGTCGGTTAAACCTTCTAAATGTTCTCGTTTCAACTGCGTTATGTTCACCTCCAAGATCATGTTCTTCAAGTAGGGCAAATCATCAAAAGCATTTGCCTCAATATTTTCGAAAGGTCCGTGAATTATGATATCTGTGGCATTGCGGCAGGATGCAAGGATTTGATGGCCGATGATTTTTTCACTTGTAGATATATAATCTGTACTTATAACACAGTTAGAAAACATCAACGATACATTAATTAAAACAACGCATTGCAAGTTATAAAAAATTATAAAATACAAAATAATTTGTAAATGGCGTCTCCGAGACGTCGCGAACCGCAGTGTCATGTTTATTTTGTATGTGTTACTGTATTTTCCAGCGATTATAATATTGTTTTCATAAATAAGAAATACCCCCGTGCTGCAATTTATAAATTGATAATACTAGTTAACAAACGTTTAAGGTCAACTGTTTACAAAAATAGGTGTATTTGCAGGCCAGCATAACTGGCTTTGTTATCGACCAAATATACTTATCAGAATAACAAGCTACGTTTTGAGCGAAATTTCATTCAATAAAATTAGTTATGTAAGGGGTCACGACTTATGTACGAACTTTTGTAAAATTTCTTTAAATTAGTGTGAACTGGAGTTCCCAGAATCAATATTTGGTGATAATTCTTGTAGACGTATATACGGGGTTAGCATTATTTAAAAGCGGACCATTGGGACATCGGAAAATATACTCTTATAGTACCTCCATACGAACTCAGTTCCAATTCAATTGTTAAAAAATTTATGTTGTAATTGATATAAGTATTTTGGAAGAACTTTCTGATTCAAGAAAAGAAGTTATTGTAAAATGAGAGTTGAACATTTAGAGTTGTTGTGCAACTGTTAGTGGCAGAAAGGAAGTTGGAAGTTATTGTATATTTAACTAAATAAAAAATGTGACAGTAGCGAGATTTGGCAGTTCCCTTTAAATAAGCACACTTGGAGAACCCAAATTACCACAACACATCTTTTTAAAGACCTGACGATAGTTTCACTAACAATGCTAGTGTCATCAGGGAATGGAAAATTCTAACTACTTACTATTAACATCAGCTTTTATACTGAATCTTAGCTAAAGAACGATACCGAAAGGGAGACAAAATCGCATTCAAATTTAAAACTTATAAAAATGTTAGACGGCCAGCGGAGCTGGATGTGTACGAAATTATTTGTAATTCTAGAGCAATAAAAACAAAAGTTCATTAAACCGAGGTCTGCAACTGGTTTGTAGTAGGGCTGGGAATCGAATACGAATAGTTCGAATATTCGAGGATTCGAATACGAATTATTTCAACGAAAGTGTATTCGAATATTCGAATATATTCGAATATTCTAATATTTGTTAGCTTTGCACTGTATAGGTTCTCTTTGCTTGGTTTCAACAATATGTACACCATCTACTATAAATTATAAATTAGCCATATTTTTCTAACTAAACATATTATCAGCTTAAAACACAAAAACTAACGGGACGCAGCAAGTGCGTTATGGTAGTGAATTTTTATTATATGCTTCAAATTTCAATAACTTATTTTTATATGAACTTAGATAGTTTAAATTTGGTGTGTAGTAAGGTCTTTCCCAAGGCAAGATATCCACCAAGTTTCATTAAAATAATTTTGTAATTTTCGAAGAATAAATTTTTTTTCGAAAGAAAATTAAAAATTTGAATAACTAAATTTTCTATAAACTTAGAAAGTTGAATTTTGGTACGTAGTAAGGCCTCTCCTAAGGCAATATATACGTTAGAACAGAAATTTTTTTTTTGAAAGAAACCTCAAAATTTTCCCGGAAAACCCCGTCAGATTTTCTTGACTAACGAACACATCCAAGCCATTAATAAAAGAAAGGCACTTGCCAAGTTTTATCGAAATCGGTTAATTATTTTTTGAGTTATCAGACAGATACATACATATATATATATATATATATATATATATATATATATATATATATATATATATATATATATATATATATATATATATATATAAACATATAAAAATTCGAACTGACCCCGGATATGGGTTCTAGGGGTCCTAATTTGCGCTCATTTGAAAAATTTTTTGCAAAGGCTCACCATCGATACCTCTTTATTAGTGAATTTTTTAAATAAAAAATCACTAGTACATGGAATGCAGGTTTATTTATTTATATATGTACCTGCAAATAACGTAGATATGACTACAAACCTAACTGCTATTGTGATAAGCACAATGAAACCGATATTATAATAGTCATTAATTTTTCTAAAATAAACAATGAAAAATTTCCGGAATTATTTGAAACTTAAGAATTAAATAGCTAATTTTTTAGGAAACAAAGGCAGATTCAAAAAATGACAACGGACACATTCATGGGCTTAGGAGAGTGTTTATTACTGTGCGAATATTCGAATACTCTGCGAATATTCGAATACTCGACGAATATTCGAATACTGCACGAATATTCGAATAGTCGAATAATTCGAATAGTCGTGAAGCTTTCGGAACGAATATTCGAATACACAAACAGATAAATTCCCAGCACTAGTTTGTAGTCCTCCGTTTGCGCTCTGTCTTTGATGCAGCTAACCATTCCGAAACTTGTCAGGCAAAGTGATAAAAGAAGTACAAAAACTTCGTCCGGCTATTAAATTACAATACACTGAAAAAATTGCTTGCGATTTAGTCTCCCTCTCGGTATCATTCTTTACCTAAGATTTAGTATCAAACGTGATGTTAGTAGTAAGTAGTTAGAATTTTTCATCCTCTGATGATGCTAACTTTGTTAGTGAAACGACCGCAGGACTTTAAAAAAAGAAGGATCTATTGTGGTGATCTGGTTTCTCCAAGTGTAGTTATCAGTGCTCATGAGAGGTTCCACTCCTCACTTAGTTCCCTTTAGGCAACTCAGAATTGTTAATTGCAAGCACAAGGATTAAGCCTATTTGTAAAACACATTGTAAAATTATATACTAATAAATATAATAAATACACTAATAAGCATATTGCGTGTGTTGTGTGTGTTTTGTTTCTTTAACGTCGGCCTATTTCCGCGACTATGGCCAATCACCGACGCCAGGGAGCAGTTTCACCTCGCTATCCTGGAAATTTTGCCGAACCCCTGCCTTTCTGTAAGGAGGGTAGAGATCTTTAACGTGCCCAACCTCGCATGGACACGGGACCGAAGGCTTTACGTCCCCTCAGAAGGGCGGAACGTGCAGACATTCAACTTGCTCAGATACAATGTCAGAACGTCGGTTGATGTTAGTGTTACAGTTTGTACTGAAAAAGTGAAAGGAGTACCCTGGGATGGAACCCAGTACCCTTCGGTTCAGAGGCACACGTTCTTACCCCTTAACCACCGAGGTATTGATAATAAGCATATTAATCTGGTGATAGCAGACTAGAAATCTGTTTCGATTCCTGAAATATCCTGATAAATCTGCAAACTTATATTTTCTTTTAAAAGCCATAATTTCTTGAAGTCTATAGACAATTAAATAAAATTTGCGGTTTTGGTAAAAGCGGCATAGCTTAACATAATGGTGGTAATTTTTTTTTATGTTTAATAATTTTCGAACTGCCATAATCAACTTTTTAGTGAATTTTCATTAAGAAGATTCATCAATAGAGAGGTATCGATGGTGAGACTTTCGGAATTTTTCTTCAAACGAGCGCGAATTAAGACCTCTAGAACCCCACTCCATGGTCACTTAAAATTTAATTTCTGAACGTCACACCGTCTGGGATTACCATAATTAAACGTTGAATGAAACAGCTTCTCGTCGAGGCACCAACATTTATTTCAGATCTTTTTCTTACACCCGACGCGTTTCGACACTCCAAGAGGTCATCTTCAGGGGATAAATCTACAAACATAAACAAGACAGGTCTGTCAGAAAAACATTAGTTTTTCCGGCAGGCAATTGTGCATGTCCGAGCACAATGATGACAAAGTGATCCTTACAGAAAAGTCAAAGGTCACAAGTCACACAGGAAAAACATCGACCAACAGTCGAGTCAAAATCTAAAAAATCTAAAAACTACAGATACAGTAACAACAGTTAAAATGTTAAGTTAAACATGCATACTAAAATAAAGAAGTCTATTGTTGAGGCAAAAAAGCAAAGCCAATGAGTGAAACTGACAGGTTAAACAACACAACAGGCAGGCAAAGTCAAGCAAGAAACCCAATGAGAACCATCAGGGCAAAGAATACTGTGAAAAAACAAGTGAAAAAGAAATGAGTCATACTCACAACACACAATTCTCAAAAAATTGAACTCGAAACTATACATGAAGGTTTTAACAGGCCACAACTTCATCCATTGTGCCAGGGGCCATGCAACACTACATTTGCATAATGCCAGAAAATTGTCTTCAAGAACAAAAAGTCGCCGATCTTTTGCATTGATTTTTGTGCATTATATTTCGATGGAATATGCAAAAATGCACTAACATAAGGCGTGTTCGATTAATATATATATATATATATATATATATATATATATATATATATATATATATATATATATATATATATATATATATATATATATATATATAACACTGTCGCTATGCCACTTTGAGACCGTCGGTTTTTTCATTGGCCAGTTCTGAGACTCAAGTTTTCCTCTCGAAAATGATAAATTTTTGAAACTCGTCAACTTATTTTTACTCATATATTGCAATAAAACTACAGATTCAATGTTTCAAGATTCATTTTAGTTGACTAGTTGCAATCCGAATTAGAATTTAACTGAATTTGAAAAATGAAACAAATTATATTCCCTGTTGTTAGAAACAAACATTTATTATAAAGTTCAATAGAATAAACAAAGATGGATATATTAAGTCTTTCAGTTGTCAGTAGTTTTTGAAATCAACTTGTTTCATCATGTGAGTGACATATTATATTGATAGAAAAAGTCAAAATGGAGTAATTGTGTATAATAATATGTGTGTTTCTGCAGAGAAAATGATCTTATTAAAAGGCTATCCATCATCTGCAGACTAAATTTAGCATAAACCAGTTGAAACAGGTCCAATGAAATACTTATCAGAAAAAAAAGGTAAGTGATGTTTGACAAAAGTCATGGGAAATCACTATTATAACGCATTTGCTTTGTTTAGATATATTGCTAGGCCAATTCTTGCAGTATACTAATTAAATGATTATTGAAACTCGCTATCTCCAAAACTCCATGTGTTTGTAAAATTTATAATTTTATTGATACATTATTTGTATTTATTTGCATATGTATTGGTATTTATTTTTAACAAATTTAATTAACAATTTTATAGAAAATAACGGACTAGTACAACAGAACTCTTTTTCGTTAAACAAAACATTACTTTAAATTTAAAACTGCACAAACTCGAAACTGCACATTGTACCCAACAGTATCGACAACTTAATAAACCGAAGCACTTTCTTATTTTCAAGAACAATTTTAATTTAGCAAAAGTCATCAGGGGTTAAACGCTTTTGATATGCATCAATGTAATAAGTGTCATATACTTGTGGTCCACAGTATTTGTCACCTTTCTTTTCTACAACACATATTGGTTTTCTGCCAGTGAGAAAATTCATTGCGCAGCTTGTAGAAACATTCTGGTCTAACAGCCAGAGCCTAATATCGTCCAAACAACTACATTTCCAAGGATTTCCATAGATTTTCATCTTTTTTAAATGTCGCAAATGAAGAAGTATTCCTGGGCTCAAATAATAAATATGGTTGAAACTTATATCAAGTAGCATCAAGTTGGCCATGTGGTACAATATGTTGGAGGATAAGTGGGAAATTTTATTGTGAGCTAAGTAGAGGCGATTGAGTTGTGGTGTCTCTTCAAAAGCATATTCCTCTATGGCTTCTATCTGATTATAGGACAAGTCAAGAATGAACAAATGAACTAAATATTTCACTGTTTGTCTCTGTAGATATGCTATGTTGTTGGATTTTAAAAGAAGAACTCTGATATTGTTGGAATTTAGTAGTAGACCAAGAGAGGAAAATTCGGTGATTTGGTTGCTGGAGATGTCCAACATTTGCAATTTCTCCATATTACTAAACGCGTTTGGTTCGATATTTCTTATTTGACATTCAACTAATCTTAACTTACGCGTTTCAAGATTGTTTAGTATTCCATACCTTATTTGATACAATGGTGTCTGGGCTATTTGCAGCTCATTGATATTTAGGAGTCTAACAATATTCAGGTCCAATTCTTGTACTTGAGGAAGATATAGTCCTAAATATTCTATGTTATTGGTTGAATTTCCAAAATGTTTTCGTTTCAAGGATGTTATATTAGCTTCAATAACTATATTTTTCAAGTCGGGTAAGCCGTCAAAAACATTGTCGTCGAAGCCACCAAATGTGCCTGTCACGAAAATGTCTGTAGCATTGTGGCAAGATAAAATAACTTGAGGAGATATTTTCTCACTTGTATTTGAACCGTTTGCAGTAATGAAACACACTGAGTCAACGATTGATACGTTAAAACAAGTAACACAGTTTAATAGCGACACAATTATTTTCACAGCAAATATTAATTTGTGTCTCTTATTATCCGGCACATAAGAGAAGAAAAACATGTTTTGTGTACATAAGTCAAAAGTAATAAAACTCAATCGTGCGTTACATTCCTGATAATTGTATTTTCTGGTGAATGAATATAAAAGATATGGACAGAGTACCACGTTATCAGCAGAAGCAAGTAAACTGTGATGCACATAAAATATACAGCGTGGTCGTTAAGATATTAAACATGAACTAAAAGTACATTGTATATATAATGCATTTCTAGTAAAAGCCTAAAATATGTACAGCATGTCATCTTACAATGGCGAGAGCAGCAATCATTGGAGGAGACATAAGCCGGTTGGTCCCGTACTTGGGAAGCCTCATCAGTATAACATACCTACGTTCCAACAACTCGGCCTCCAGGCCTCAGCATGTTGTGGAGACCACAGTGACTATATACATGACAGTGCCGACAATGACACGTGTTACTTTCTATTAGTTGCAGTAACCGCATGGTACCCGGCAACCATTGGTTGTAGAAATTTATAGATTGTTTTTATATTAGTGAATTTTCTTTAAAAAGATTCACTAATGAGGAGATCCCGACATTTGAATTTTGAAAAAATGTCTTCAAATGAGCGCTAATTAGGACCCCCAGAACACATATCCGGTGTCAGTTTCAATTTTTATATGTTTATATATATATATATATATATATATATATATATATATATATATATATATATATATATATATATATATATATATATATATATATATATATATATATATATATATATATATATATATATATATATATATATATATATATATATATATATATATATATATATATATATATATATATATGTATCACACCAATAACTCAGATTTCCTACCAGCACAAACTCAAGTTACCGACTGAACATGCTCTGAATAAAGACCTCACCAAGCTTAATGATTACTTCAGAAAGTGGAGACTGTGCCCAAGTCCGTCTAAAACAGAAGTCTGCTGCTTCCATCTATCGAGCCGGCAAGCGAATGATACCCTGCGGGTGGAATTTAACGGCAGGATCCTTAACCACAATAAAAACCAAAAGTATTTGGGCGTGACACTGGATCGATCACTGACATTCAGTCCACATCTTGGAAACGTGGCTGGTAAGCTAAGAACGCGCAATAACGTCATAGCCAAACTTGCTGGAACAACATGGGGAGCTACAGCGGCAGTACTTCGGACAGCGGCTCTGGCCTTGGTATACTCTGTCGCAGAATATTGCTGTCCTGTCTGGATCAACAGTGTACACACCAGAAAAGTAGCTGTGCAACTGAACCAAACAATGAGACTGATTGCTGGGACCATACGGCCAACACCAACGCGCTGGCTCCCAGTGCTCAGTAATATCACACCACCAGATATCCGACGAACTGCAGCTCTCATCAGGGAATATAGAAAAATCATGGCTAACGCAGCCCTACCAATCCATACCGATATCCCATACCTGGCGGGACAATATCTTCGGCTCAAATCAAAACATCCAGCCATTCGATCAGCATTAGAATCGAACGAAAACTTTCATTCGACTAATAAATAGACTACCATATGGACAGAAACTGCAGGAAACCACTACATTCAACTAGATGATCCAACACACTGTTTCAACGGTTCCGACCTGCCACGCCGACAATGGTCAAAGCTCAACCGAGTTAGAACAGGTTGCGGGAAATGTGCTGACTCCTTACACAAATGGGGCAGGGCAGAATCCCACAATGTGACTGCGGATCTCCGCGGCAAACTATCCACCACATCGTATCAGAATGTCCTAACCGTTCCTACGCTTCTGATCTCGAAGATTTTATGAAAGCCACACCAGAGGCAATCGAATGGCTCCGCAATTTGGATGTAGGTATATAGTTTGTCATAATAGTTATGTTTGTCCATATATATTTGAAATTTCTCTGTTTATATGTGTTTTGTATTTTATATCTTTTGTATATTTTGTATACTTCTATCACGTGTATCGTACTGTAACCCCATACGCTAAATAAAACCAATAACTCAAAAAATAATGGGCCGATTTTGATTAAATTTGATGAATAAATTCCTTTTGCAAATGGATTCGATAAGTTCGTTAGCCAGGAAAATCTGCCAAGGTTTTCCCCGAAAATTTTGTGTTTTCTTTAGAAAAAAATTTATATCTCCGGAAATAACAAAGTAAGGGCAACCAAATTTAGTACACGGGTTTATGTTCTTATAGGTACATTTGGTTACCCACCAAAATTTAGCCAGGTAGCTTAAAAGACAAAAAAATTATAGGCATTTAAAGAAAAATAAATTGGGGTTTTCCTCAAAACGTCAAAGTTGCGATTTAAAACGTCAAAATTGGCAACATTTAGGAAAATAACTTGAATCTAATACGGGCTATCGAAATCAAATGGCTCAAGAAGGATGTTTTACAAACCCCGAAGTCTTAGTTTCAACCGTTATTGTCCTTCATTTTACTAAAATGTTTCTAGAAAATTCATTTCAAATAGACCCTTTCTCTGATGCTTGGCAGTAGTCTTAGCTATACAGTTTATCGTTTAATAGTGTATAATGTTTGTTGAATTTTCGTAAAAAAACAATAAAGCTCAATATAACCGTTATTATACAATATATGAAAAAAATTTGTTTACATTAATTATAGGGTGTCTTGAGCTACATCTTAAAAAATATTTCTACAATCACAGGGTGGCCCATAAGTCGTTGATGATACAAATTTTCTTTTTTTTTAATCAAACACGCCTTATGTTATTGCATTTTCCATTGAAATATAATGCATGTTTGTAAGAAAAGAAATTCTGGATGCAGCAAGTGCATTATGGTAGCGAATTTTCATCAAATGCTTCATATTTGAATAGCCCAATTTGTTATTAACCTATAAGGTTGACCAAGAAAGAGTTTTTCCGGGAACACTTTAAGTTTACTTTTGGAAATTTTTGTACATTTTCACACAATAAAGTTATTTTTATGATACATGGCACATTGTTTTTACTATATAGGTTATACTGGTAACCAAAATTGATGCCTGCTTTGTTAAAAAGAAAACACACATATTTGCAATAAAAACATTTTATGAAAATTCACTACCATTACGCACTTGCTGCGTCCAGAGGTTTTTTTGGTATACGGTGTTCCGCATAATTAACGGAATAAGGCCATAACTTTTAAACCCAGGAAGCCATCGCATTCAAAATTTTTAGGATTGCATAACAGGTTATTTGCAACTATTTGGCGGCATTATCCACATTTTTTTAAGCACCTCCTGTTTGGAGGGTGAAAATACTTTAATTTTTTAAATAGCAACATGAGTCATGCGACACATTCCTGGAAAACGTATACAGCGTACTTTTTGATGGTATTAGTTATTTATAAGTTACCTTTGGCAAGAACAAAAATAATCAGCTTTTCCTGAAAAGAAATGAAGCAAAATAAAGACTATCCCGGTAATTTTATCTCTGCACAAAAAACCTAAAATATATGGCTTTTGCCCAGTTTCACAAAGCTTGATCAAACATTTAACGGGCGGTTAGTTAATCAGGGATTTAGACGACCAATCACAGACTATAATTCGGGTTCTTTCCATGACAACCAACTATTTTGAAGCTATGATTGGTCGACTGAAGCCTTGATTAACTAACCGGCCGTTAAAATTTAATCGAGCTTTGTGAAACTGGGAATTAATCACACAAGAAATTTTTTTGAGTAATTATACAGGCTATATTTTAATAATTTCAACCAAAAAAGTCAGTTTTGTCAAAATTATTAGCCTGATCTTGTGGCAAGCGTTTTGGTTTGTGAATTCAGACATCAGTATTTTTGTTATTAGTGAATTTCCTTAAAAAATTTACTAATGAGAAGATCTCGACTTTTGAATTTGGAAAAAATTTCTTCAAACGAGCGTGAACCAGGCCTCCTAGAACATATACCCGGTGCCAGTTTCAATTTTTATATGCTTATATATAAATATATATATATATATATATATATATATATATATATATATATATATATATATATATATATATATATATATATATATATATATATATATATGTATCACACCGATAACTCAAAAAATAACCGGCCGATTTTGATAAAATTTTGTGAGTAAATTCTTTTTACAACTAGCTTGGATTAATTCGTTAGCCAGGAAAATGGGACCAGTTTTTCCGGGTATATTTAAGCTTTATTTTGGAAAAAATTCATATCTCCGGAAATAACAAAGCTATGGCAACCAAATTTAGCAAGCTAGTTTATGTTGTAAAAACCAAACTCTGCACGAAAATTTAGGTCCCTTAGTTGAAAAAAAAATGATCGGACTTAATAAAGCAAAATTTTGGTGCCACTAAAAGTCAGAGAAGACGCAATACCAAAATATTGTATGCATTAAACAAAATCTATTAAATATTAGAGACAACGTTTATTTTTTTATGGCGCAAAAAGAACCAGAAAGATTACTTTGAAAATTTTATAATGTTTCTCCTGTAAATGTCAAACTATAGATTTGAAACGTGATAATTAGTATAACTATTGTGGTTTATAAATGATAAATATTGCATAAAATGTATACTAGAATCTTTTAGATTTATGCTATAGTTCTCATTCGTTAAAATAGTTGCAAAATCTGCCATTAAAGACCATACATATTACAAATAAATAACTGAAGACTATTATCGGTTATCTACCTTTCATCACAGAGTGTGATACAAGGGTTACAGTGGTGTTTTTGTTAGATGCATGGCTGATGAGCGAAGGGACGCCAGTTCAAATGTCACGCTGACTGAATTTCTCTTTAAACTTTTTTTTTACCTATTTTCGTTTTTGATTCATTTTTATCGTTATCTGATCAGGTTGTGTAATTCCAATATTTTTAGCGACTTTTTGTTGAAAATGAAAGATAAGCACTTTTAGAACTTTTAATTCAAGTTTAATAGCAGCTGTTGTTGCCCTTAGTTGCTAAAACCGTTCTAGGGGCTCAATTTGAGCATCTTCTTCAATGAAGTATAATGTTACCATTTCACAAAATACATTTTATGAAAAGCCGATTGTTTTCGATTTCGCGAAAGGTAACTTAAACATAATTAATGCCATCAAAAGTACTCTGAATACGCTTTTCAAACAACTTGCCATTTAATAAATTATCGGCTCTTTGCGAGAGACTCATTAATCACCAAGAAAAGACGGAAAGACTTAAACGAATCTAATGTGTCAGAAAATCACAATGATTAGAAATAATTTGCAGAAAATTACTTTTCCATTTTTTTAAGTAAATGATAAAATTTTTCCAAAAAAAAAGTGTCAGGTACTAATTTTGTTTCATCATTTAAGTAGTAAGCAGGCCTATGAAGAAACAGCAGCCAAATATGGTTGACATTTAAAAATATTTATGATGACCTGATCATTCAGAAATAGATGACGTCATAAATGTAATTTTTACCTCATAAGTTGGCAATTGAAAAGAGAAAATTGACCTGTCTAAATAACGCATTTATGAATTATGTTCCGCTGTATATATATATATATATATATATATATATATATATATATATATATATATATATATATATATATATTCTACAGACCTCTTCATTTATAGTGTCCATTTCCAAATACATCAGTGTTTGTTTTATGCGGGCGATACGAAACAACGGGGTTACATCAAACGAAATCAAAACCTCGCCTTCAACCAATCTAACATTTTCAGCTTTATTGATAAACTCAAGCGAATTGGAAACTAAAGAACTTTTTGTTTGACAGGCAAGCCTTTAAATTAATTTCTTAATTTGCCTATATTGTATGTCTGAAAATCTACAGCCGAAACAATAGGTCTTACGGACTTTTCCGGTTTGTGAATTTTCAGGAGACAATATTTTAAAATAATTTTGGATTTAAAACTTACAACCTTCTTTTCAAATATTTTATTCTAACCTTGTGACATCTCGTTAAGTTGTTTTTAACTTCGGAAACCATTTTTAAAGACAAAAGCGGTCGCAGCAGAGAATGAAACAAGCGATTGGAAGGCAAGAGAAGGAATCTTGACGTCTGTATTTGTGTAGTGTAATATTTTTAATGCAATATGCTAACTTAATTTTAACGCAAAGTAAACAAAAAATTTCTGAAGGAAAATTGGTTCGAACTCATTGTTTGCGAAATTTGATTAAAACCCGTGAGTTATTTTTTGAGTTAGCGTGACGCCATTTGGAACAAAAACTGTATTATCACCATCACATTCTGAATCCGATGTTGTCTTCTCTTCGCAGTCACGGCTTGCTGTCTCCAGCAGTTCATTTTACTGTAGCATCCGCATTCCATCAATTGGGCCAGGTTCTCCAGAAGTTTTTATCTTAAACTGCCTTTTAACTTCTCTCTGAGTGCGCATCCTTGAAATAATGTTGTCAGAGAGCCTGTCTCAGAATATGTCTAACAAAATTTGCCCTCCTTTTAGTGAATTTTCATTAAAAAAAATTCGCTATTAGAGAGGTCACGATGAAAAGCTTTCGGAAAAAAAATTCAGATGAGCGCGAATTTGGGTCCCTAGAACCCAAAACCAAGGTCCGTTAAACTTTTTTGTATATGTTTATATATATATATATATATATATATATATATATATATATATATATATATATATATATATATATATATATGTATGTATGTATCTGAGCGATAACTCAAAAAATACTAAACTGATTTCAATCAAACTTGGCAAAAACCTTGCTTGGGCGAAAATCCAGGTCGAGTTCGTTAATCAGCCTTTATACTTAAGTTTTTCCGGCAGAAAATCGGGGAAAACTGTTTGGAAACGTTATATTTTTGTAAGTATCAGAGTAACGGGAATGAGACTTTACGTGTGGCTAGAAGTAGCGCAAATAAACATATGTTGTAAATTTTAAGTAATTTGGTCCACAATATTTAGAGTTTTTTCCAAATTAAAAATAAAATCCCAAAGACATGCGTCGAAAGGACTTAGTGGTTAAAGTCGAATGCCTGCCAGACAGAGTAGTTAACTGCCACGTGTTGATTAATTCATACAACAGGTATAAACCATACAGCAACGGTAACCAAACCAAATATATACCAGGCAGAAAACATAATACCCGAATCCACAATCGTGAAATCCCGACCACAGTTATGGAAAATGACAAACGACATGAAATTAAAAATTTAGGAAGTGATTGTTATTTAACTGGGCGATTCAATCAATTATTAAAATACACTATATTTATAGTTTTATTAGTGGCCTCAAACACAGTTTTAGAGCAACATAGATATATTATGCTGTCGCATAATAATGTATCAGAAATTTGAACAAAATCAAGCCATGCCTTTATAAAAATGATTCTCAAATGGTTTCTTTTATCTTGAAACTTAAACATAAGACGTCATATAAGACCGAAATACAAGTGGGATGTGTTTCAATGGTAATTCTACTACCTAATTTTCTGTAATTAATTAATAATGTATACTTTGAATATAATATCCGAGGCATGGAGCCGATCTAGGGTATCACGCAAGTAAAACCTTACTTGACAGCTGCCCAGATAGCGTCGCGGTTATGATTACAGTAAAATACCTAGGAGTACACCTGGACAGCAGACTTAATTTCAAACACCATATTAAAACTGTTCTAAACAAAGCTCATATCGCAATGAAGTACATGTACCCCCTAATGGCAAGAAACAGTAAACTTAGCAGCGAAAACAAAAAATTAATCTATACGACTATAATAAGACCAGTTGTATCTTATGCCGCACCAGTGTGGTGCTCAGTATCAGATACGACAATTAAACCCATTCAAATATACCAAAACAAATGCCTACGACTAGTGACGAACAGCAACAGATACACAAGAATTAAACACTTACATGACATGACCAACACCCTAACAATCAAAGACTATATTAACAAAACATCCACAAATTTTTACGAAAACAAATTGAAAATAAATCCATTGACAAGGCAAATAACAGACATAAGATACAATAACAGTCCTTATAGAATCAAACATAGACTGCCGTATCAAAATCTAAAAATATTTAAAACGCCCATAACCGTTTGATAAGAGAATTCACATTAGCCATGGTTAGAAAGCTGTATGTTATACAAATAAAATCAACTTGCAACATAGCAAGTAATAATAATTATTTTAAATATTTTAAATAGGTTTTTGTAAACACTTTTCCTATATACAACCGCACAACTTGTACAATATAATTATAATAACTAAACAGAAAACACATTAATTACTATAGGGAAGTACTTTTTTTCCTTTCTAAATAACAAATTAGAGATAAGTTATTATATTTTAACAGGAGCTTTATATTTAAGTCGTAGTATATATAAAAATTGTAAATTTTTGTAAATTTGTTATAATGTAATATAGACCTTTAGAATTGAAAATTGCTCGTATCCCACGTATAAAGTGACGCGATCGAATCCAGCTGGATGCATGTATCTTTTTTTCAATGTTTTATTTTCACATTTGAAGAAACAATAGTGCACATATTTCAAACTTTTTGAACAAGATCTCATTTTTGTTTAAAACGCCTAAATAAGTTGATCACCTTTGAGTCTGAAATCATAATTTTGTTATTGTTGTAATTGTTATCGAAAAAATCGGTTTGATTAGGTTGACTAAAAAGAAATCATACTGGCGATTAATAAGGTAAAATAACTGCTACGTTTATAATTTGGCAGATACTTCACTTTTCTAAATATTAATTAAGTTTCCTTCTGGAAATATTCTGTATAACTTTAATGAAATTTGTAATACAAGTTTCTTTCAAAGAGGCTTACACTATCTACAGATATAGCAAAATTTAGTTCTTTACCTTCGTAGAAAATTGAGCTTTGGGTATTTTTCTCAAAAGTAGTTAAAACGCAAGATTTTTTTTGATAATAGAGGGATATCGCTGGTAACACTTTCGAAAGAATTCTTCAAATGTGCGCGTACTAGGACCTCTAAAATCGATCTTCAAGGTCTGTGTAAGTTTAAAAGTATTAACTTTACTAAAATGCTGTATAAAAATAGTGTACAATTCTTATGAAAATTCGCTACTATAACGCACTTGCTGCGTCCCGAACCTTTTTTAAATTACTCTCTTCTACCTTTGCTAACACACTTTTATTCGTCTTTATAACGCTGTACCCTACCCTCGCCATTTTTCACCATGCCCTAATTTATGTTCTGCTTATTCAAAGTCCTGCGAGCTCCATACATTACAAGACCTCATATGTATGACTAGCTGAACCACTTTCTCAGGACAAAGTTAAAACGTTTAATAGTGCTGAGAAGAGTATTTTGTCTATTGGGTGTGTAAAATAGAAACATTACTAATTACTGTGAAACCTTAAGTGATAAAATAATGTGTTTAGAAGAATTTGAAATTACTTTTAACGACAATTTAATAAACTTAAAGAAAGATAATAATTTTAGAAATCACTATCCCTATTTATATTTTCTAGACAAAAACAAAAGCAAATTCAATTAGACAATAGTTAGCTTTATATGTCAGTTTGGCACTTTTCGCATTCAGTCAAATTTATAAAAAGGTTTTTTTCATGTTTGTTATTGAATAATTAGTTATAGTAAAACTCACGTTATATGTAAGTATTTTAAACTTTTATATTAATCCTATGTAAATTGTAAACTTTTTCTTCCCATGTTGTAGTCTTGAGAATGGAATAAACTTTTCCGAAAGCTCGGCATATAATAAAGAGTTTTATTTTGCAACTGACGGTTTTCCTACAATTTTTTGAGTAACTAACACTATTACCGTCACAAAAACCTAATACTATATATATATATATATATATATATATATATATATATATATATATATATATATATATATATCACACCGATAACTCAAAAAATAATTGGCCGATTTTGATAAAATTTGGTATGTACCTTCCTTTTCTAAATGGCTTAGACAAGTTTGTTAGTCAGGAAAATCGGACGAGGTTTTCCAGGAAAATTTTCAGTTTTCAATCGAAAAAAATTTTATCTCAAAAATAAAAAAGCGACGACAACCAAATTTCGTAGGTAGGTTTACGATATAAAAATTAAACTACACACCAAAATTTAGATTTCTATGTTACAAGAAAAAAAGTGATAATAAAATATTTTGTGCCAGATAATTTCAATGAAAATTCACTACCATAACACACTTGCTGCATTCAGGCTTTTTTTATTACAAGCATGCATCCTATTTAGATAAAAAATGCAAAATGCAATAATATAAGTTCGTATAAAAGTTCGAAAACCAAAAGTTTAAGTATCACCAACGAGTTATGGGCCACCCTGTGATTGTCAAACAAATTTTATACGATACAGCCTCAGGACACCCTATAATTAACGTATACAACTTTTTCTTGTATCTTGTATAACAACAGTTATATTGAGCTTTACCGAAGAAATGCGGCACCTTGTATATATGTAAACAGATAAAAACTGAAACTAAACCTGGATGTGGTTTTTAGGGGGCCTAGTTTGCGCTCATTTGGAGAAATCTTTAAAAAAAATCAAAAGTTACGGTGTTCTTATTAAATAATTTTTTCTAAGAAAATTAGCTAAAAAATATAGACCGTTAAACAATAAACTTAACTAAAACTAAGAACCTCGGTGGTTCAGGGGTAAGAACGTGTGCCTCTGAACCGAAGGGTACTGGGTTCGATCCCAGGGTACTCCTTTCACTTTTTCAGTACAGACTGTAAAATTAACGTCAACCGAGGTTCTGGCATTGTATTTGAGCAAGTTGAATGTCTGCACGTTCCGCCCTTCGGAGGGGGCGTAAAGCCGTCGGTCCCGTGTCTATGCGATGTTGGGCACGTTAAAGATCCCTACCCTCCTTACAGAAAATTTCCGAAAATAAACTTAAAATGCTGGTTTCCTAGTCAACAAACGGTGGGTTAATAGCAAATTGAGTTATTGAAATTGAAAGGATTTAATGAAAATTCGCTGCCAAAACGCACTTACTGCGTCTCGATTTTTTTCTCACAAACATGCATTATATTTCGATTAAAAAAATGCAAAAAGGCATTAACGAATGTGTTCTACGAAAATTAGTTAAAAATTATAAACCGTTAAACCATAAACTCAACTAAACCGACAGCCAAAGCATCAGATAAAGGGTCTATTTGAAATGAATTTTCTGTAAATATTTTAGCAAAATGAACGCCAATGATGGATAAAGCTGAAACTTAAGGGTTCGCAGAACACCCCTCCTGCAGCATTTTCTTCGCCTAAACATTGCCAATTGTGATGTTTCAAAGCGCAGCGTTGACGTTTTGAGCAAAACTCCAATTTTTTTTTCTTTATCTGCCCATAACTTTTTTGTCTTTAAACTTAGAGACTTAAAGACTTGAATTTTGATACATGGTTCACTCTTTATAATACAAACACGCGTACCAAATTTGGTTGCCCTTACTTTGTTTCCGGAGATATAATTTTTTTCAGAAAGAAAACACCAAATTTTCCGGGAAAACCTAGGCCGATTTTCCTGGCCACTTGCAAAAGGAAGGTACTCGCCAAATTTGGTTAAAATCGCGGATGTGTGTTCTAGGGAGCCTAATTAGCGCTAATTTGAAGAAATTTTTTTAAAATTCAAAAGTCGGGTTCTCCTCATTAGTGAACTTTTTAAAGAAAATTCATTTAAAAAAATAATTTATTGCTATTTTTGCCAGTTATCGTAGCAAATTTTAACAAAACTATTAGTTTAATGTATAGAAAAGTAAATTAGACTACAAACTGCAGCACTTTGAGGGTAATAATGTGGAATGTCGTATATTACGTGATATATAATTTTTATTAAAAATTGCAAATTTTGAAGGCGTGTAATCTCTTGATGCACAGGTCATTATATTTCAACAGTAAGGTTGCATCCGTTTAGATTTAAACACACAAGACATCCAAATTAATCGCATCAGAAAGCTAGTTATTAATGTTGACTTGTAGTCTTGCTAGTATCCATAGAATTGGAATAAAATACAAAGATGGTTTTAGAACATAAGAGTGGGAGAGAGATCTTCTCCTGTGGAATAATTGTCAGGACAGAAAAAGGAAGCAAAATACATAGTAGGTAGTGATAAGTCCCGTGATAGTGGCTGTCACCGTTTCGCCACGGCGCGGCGTCGCTACATGAAGCCTACGGCGTTGAAACGTAGCCGGATACCACGCCGCAACGTTGCAGTCATTGTCCATTTTGGTGGTTGCTCGGTGATAGCAACGTTCCTATAATGGATCATTGACTATCGGCAAAACCGTTAGAAGTTATCACGATAGTCGCTGCCACGTTCCAGCGAGCAATTGTGCTAACTGGTATATATGAACATATAGGGTGGAGCATTGAAAACGAAACAGATCGATTTGCGTCCGAGAATTTTTTTTAAGAAAACCCTAAAACACGTCAATTTTATTATTGAGGGGGACATGTTTTGACATAAAACTCAACTTTGTCACATCAACCCCTTAAGGGTGGTGATAACAACCCTTATATTTTAAATAGGGAATATGGATCGAGTGCTACATCATTTGAAAGCTCTTTCTTTTCTGAATTCAGTACACAAATATTTGTTTTGAAGTTTTGTCAACTCGTTTAAAAATTATTCACAGTTGAAGATGCAAAAACGCATTTCACTCATTCCGATAAGAAATGTACTGATAGTCAATGTTTTGTTGGTTTGTAAACAAAAAATCGACTATCAGAACATTTCTTATCGGAATGAGAGAAATGCGGTTTATTATTTCAGTTTATCGGTTGATTTGATACTTGATAGTACTACCGAAAATTAATTTCACAATGGTGTATTCTGTAGAAGAAAGAGTTGAAATAATCACTCTTTTTTTCAAAAACGATGACTGTGCCAACCGTACCGCAAATTTGTTTAATGAACGACTTCCGAACAGACATGTTAACAGAAAATACATTTTGGAGTTAGTTGCAAAGTTTCGACGAAGTGGTTCAGTAGCCAACAAAAAACGGGATCATGAACGTGAATTTCCGGTTAGAAATGAGACTACTGAGATTGAAGTTTTAGGACAAATTGCTGCAGACCCAACTTTGAACGCGAGAAAAATGGCCATTGTTTCAAACATCAAAAGAAGAACTATTCAGCGAATATTGAAGATCATAAATTTCACCCGTATAAAATTCATCTTGTACGACAACTGAATGAAGATGATTTTAATCGGCGGCTGGAGTTTTGTGAAGTTATGACTGCACGAATAGCTGATAACGGGAACTCTCTGTTCAATATTTGTTTTTCAGACGAGTGTACGTTTTTATTAAAGTCTGCAGTCAATCGTCATAATTGTCGTTATTGGGCAGATAATAATCCAAGAAATTTTCACGAAGTCCACATTCAAACTCCACTCCAAATTGAAGGTCTGGACTAGCATTTTTGGAGACCGTTTAATCGAACCAATTTTTTTATATGGCAATTTGAGTGGCGAAATGTATTTGGAGTTACTAGAAGATATCGTTTACCCTCTACTAATTGATATTGTTGAAAATGATGATCTCTATCAAGAAAATCAATTAGTGTTTCAACAAGATGGAGCTCCTCCGCATTTTTCACGTGTTAGGGAGTTTTTGGACAAAGAGTTTTCAGGACAATGGATTGGGCGTAGAAGTGCTATTGAGTGGCCCCCTAGATCACCGGATTTAACTCCTTTACACTTCTTTCTATAGGGCAATTTAAAGACTAGAACTTACGCAACAGAACCGGAGTCTCTGGAAGAATTACGACGACGCATTGTTGAAGAATGCCGTCTAATAACTCCACAAATGCTCCAGAATGTCAGAGCTCGTTTTGAACAAAATTTGTACTTTTGTATGGAAGCTGGTGGTCAACAATTTGAACACTTACTTAACTGAATAAACATTTTTGAACGTTTGGTTTTGTTTTTTAGTTTTTTTAACGAAAACTTGACTAATTAGTGCATTTCTTATCACAATGAATGAAATAGGTTCTTGCAACTTTAACTGTGAATAATTTTTAAACGAGTTGATAAGACTTCCAAAAAAATTAGTGTACTGAATTCAGAAAAGAAAGAGCTTTCAAATGATGTAACACTCGACCCATGTTCCCTATTTAAAATATAAGGGTTGTTATCACCCCCCTTAAGGGGTTGATGTGACAAAGTTGAATTTTATGTCAAAACATGTCTTCCTCAATATTAAAATTGACGTGTTTCAGCGTTTCTTAAAAAAATTATCTGGACGCAAATCGGTCTGTTTCGGTTTCAATGCGTCACCCTGTACAAAGTCTGAAACTGACTTTTTTCGAATATGGGTACTAGAGTCTGTAATTCGTGCTAATTTGAATATTTTTGTCGAAAATTTGTTACTACTCTTGTCGAAAATTTGTTACTACTCTTGCCGAAAATTTCTATAGGAAATTTCGCTAATAGCATAAAACTAAACAATTTGAAAAATGTTTTTCTGGTAGTTTGTTTGTAAACTCCGTCCATAGGGCAGCACAACTTGAAAAAACTTATGCAGGTGAAGGGTAATATATTTTGCAATCTAAGTTTCACCACAATATTTACACGCAGGTCTTGTTCGTATAGTGAACACAATACTTTATTAATATTATATTAAATTAAATTGACCTAAGAACTCTTTATATTTGTTCAGGACGCAGTTATCTGGTTACGATAACTCAGTCATGCCACACAAGTTAACAAGATTGACCCCACACGAGGAGTTTTGGTTTCATTGGCTACGTAAACACACAATAATATACAGAGTGTCTAATAGGGTATATTTCACATCACAATCTAAAAAAATATATTAGGTGACAAAAACCAATTAAACAAAATGGCCTTCGCAACGAGCAAAAATTTGAGTTAAAAATTGTACTTGATAGTAAAAAAGTAAATCAATCACCTCCGCCGAGCAGTTTTAGTGTATCATCTTGGAAAGTTTGCTAACACATAAGTTTACGTGAAGGGGGTAGGGAACTTTAACGTGCCCAACATTGCATTGCATTGCACTGGAGGACTCACGGCGTTACGCCCCCTTCGAAGGACGGAACACGAAAATACTCAACTTGCTGAAACACAATGCCACCACCTCAGTTGATATTAATTTTACAGTATGTACTGTAAAGGAAATAATGCTTCTAATGGTAATTGAACCAAGGGCCTTTGATTTCAGAGGCACACGATCTTACCATTAACCCATCGAAGCTGCTACAGATAGAAGAAAATCACTGCATATCAACTCAGTAGTAGTTAAATATTTATATCACGTGATACGTCACAATCAACTGTCAATCAAGAGTCTCAACCTTTCGATTTTCTTTATTATATGTTTGTGAGCGAGGTCTGCTGTATAGTGGCCAAGTGAATTCTTCTTTATTCGGTAAAAAGTGGATGTATATGGTTGCCTCCTTTATGTATATCTAACCAAAAATGAAGAAATGGCATGTAAATAACTAAAATCTAACTGTTTACCTGTTAAAATACATGCCAGATGCCACTTCAACAATTCCATTACCTAATATAAAACAAGCTAACATATCGTATTTATCAATACGTTTGAAAGTTTGGTTTACTGCCATGGTCACAAATATATCTTTACACAATAGATAAATACAAGAAATAGATAAATACAGCATCGAAAAAATCTTGGAAAATGTCACTTGCTTCCAAGTAAACGATAAATAGTAGCATTTTTTGCAAAGCATACTGCAAAATTTTGATTGCGAATTATGAAATTTGGAATTTTTGTTCGTTGTTAATTAAAATAAATCCATAATGTTATATATTTTTGAGAAGCTTGTAAAAATGCAAATCAATTTCCTCACAAATATACAGGTCTCATATTAAAAACAACATTGGTCAATAGTTCAGAAACAGTAACATCTAGAAAAAATAGTGCTGCAAATTGAATCATGACATCCACATAGCTGCGACAATCTACTCTCCTCAGAAAGACATTCCCATGAAATTAATTGAGTGTCTATGACTTGACCACAAGGAAAGTATTCCTATACCAACAAACCTCTGAAACTTTATATTACACAAGGTTTAGGGAAAAAATTACAATTTTCACCAAATCACCTCTCATTTATCCCCCACTCCCTGAAGCAATCTTACCCAAAAACAATTCGAAGCGTTCGTTTCTTGGATGCTAACTGGATACATACGTACAGGCCGGCAGACCGACCGACCGACAGACAAAAATTTTTTGTTGCAGCATCAAGTTTTCTATATGTTTTGAAACTTTTTACGCCGTTTAAGCAAAAAAAAATTCAAAATTTTTATTACGGATATTCCACCCTCAGACATTCACTCCCTAATTTAGTTTCAGCACAGAATACCTGATGTTTGATGAAATTAAAAGTTTTCTAATAACCAAACCCTAAAAAGTGCGTTATAGTAGTGAATTTTCATAGAAATGATCTGGCACTAAATATTTTGTTACAACTTTTTTTTCTTTTAACATAGAAATCTAAATTTAGGTGTATAGTTTACCTTTTATATTGTAAACGTACCTACCAAATTTGGTTATCATAGCTTTTAGTGAATTTTCGTAGAAAAAATTCATTGATTGGGAGATCCCGACTTTTGAAAACAAATTTTTGCAAATGAGAGCGAACTAGGACACCTAAAACTTATATCCGGGGTCAGTTTCAGTTTTATATGTTATATATATATATATATATATATATATATATATATATATATATATATATATATATATATATATATATATATATATATATATATATATATATATATATATATATTACACCGATAACTCAATAAATAATAGGCCGATTTTGATCAAATTTGTTGTGTACCTTTCTTTTGTGAGTGGGTTGGACATGTTCGTTAGCCAGGAAAATCGGATCAGGCTTTCAGGGAAAATTTTGGGTTGTCTTTCAAAAAAAAATTTTCTAAAACATTAAAGATATGGTAACCAAATTTGGTAGCTAGGTTTACGTAATAAAAGTTAAACTATACACCAAAGTTTAGATTTATATGTTACAAGGAGCAAAAGTTATAGTTAAATATTTGGTATCAGATCATTTCTATGAAAATTCACTACGTTAACGCACTTGCTGCGTCCATACTTTTATATTTTTTAAGATAAAAATTTCATTGGGTTATCGGTGTAATATATATATATATATATATATATATATATATATATATATATATATATATATATATATATATATATATATATATAAATTGTTCAAAAGCAAAAAAATTCTAAATTCAAAAGTCGGGATCTCCCTATTAGTGATTTTTTTCTACGAAAATTCACTAAAATGTCAAATTTCACAAAATCACCCCCCATTCATCCCCTACCCCCTGGAGCGGTTTTACTGAAAAATCCGAACCGTTCGTTTGTCGGGTGCTAACTGTATAGCAAATTTGAAGACAATATCTCATTTCGTTCTAAAGTTATCGTGGCTACAACAGACAGACATACAGACTGACGGACCGGCAGACCGACAGATCGACAGACAAAAAAACTTCGTTCCCAAATCATGTTTTATATATGTTTTTACACTTTTTTGGACGTTTAACCGAGGAAAAAAATAAGAAATTTTGGTCGCCGATGACATACTTCCACATGTGTGAGTAAAATAGCTACGCCACTGGATTCTGCGTAAAAATGTCTTAAAAGGATTCGATTTTTACTTTTTTGACAAATTTTCAGACAACTGAAATACAACGGGTACCTGAAAATGCAATATTTTCAATACCCCCGGTAGCTTGGAAACTAAAAGAGCTATGACAATTTCGTTTTCGGCATGTTTCTTTCACAAAAAAGTGACTAAAAATCGTAAAAACCGCAACGTTCTAATATTTTTACTAATAACCGAGACCTCCAGCAATTGAAACCAAAATGGGACAGCCTGTACCGGGTGATTCTTTATAATGTCGCCCCCCTTTAACCTTGTTATTTTATGTGTCCCAAAAAAATTGAAAGTATGGTTATGTAGGTGCTAAAAATACTTTTTTACTACGTATAAAAAAATTTGAAAAATGATCAGTATACAGGGAAAACTAAAAAGTTCCTTTTTTTCAATGGATCACACTATATATGAATATATTTTTAGATTCCTCGTAAAATTCTAAGCATAATATATATATATATATATATATATATATATATATATATATATATATATATATATATATATATATATATATATAACATACCGTATACTTAAAGCGAATAGTTTTTGAAATATTGGCATTTGAAACGTTTTCATCAATTATTTTATTAAACAACTGTTACAAATCAAGAAGTCCTAGGATACCACGCTTTTAATTGAAAACAAATAACTGACAGTGACATTCTGTCAATATTGTTGTAGTTGTATTGTTTAGTAAGTACACATGCCGTACTCAGACAGAGAAAGAAGAGTTGTTTTAAGTTATTATATTAAAAATAATTTAAATTGTCGCGCTGCCATTAGAAATATGATAGAAGATAATCCCGGCATGCATGTCCCAACTCGAAAAACGTTCACATCTATATATAGGAAGATTCAAGAAACGTCAAATTTACAAAGGAGAAAAATAACTGTTGTGAAAGTAGATGAAAATGCAGAATTGAATATTTTACTTGCTATAGAAGAGAACCCAAACAATTCCATAAGAAACATTTCAAAGACATTACGAGCAACACAAGAAAATATTCAGCGAACTTCATACAGTAAAGTCCAAAGAACGTTAAGAAAATGGAATCTAAAGCCATATAAGAGTAAACCCACTACAAAGCTTACCCAAATGCAAAAAGATGATCGGATCGCATTTTGTCAACTGATTCTAGACAGAATAAACATAAATAACAATTTTTTGAAAACAGTTCTATGGACTGACGAGTCTACCTTTTCTACTAGTAGCCTGTTTAAACGAAAAAAATACTAGACAATGGGCAAGAGAGAATCCACATTCTTATAGGGAATTTAAGTTCCAAGGGCGACAATCCGTGTATGTGTGGTGTGGTATCCTGGGCGATCGAGTTATCGGTCCGTATTTTTTTGATACTGTTTTAAATGGAGGCCGCTATTTAGATTTCATGGAAAACGAGTTCGAAGAATATTTAGACGATGTGCCTTTAAATATATTACAAAATATAATTTTTCAACAGGATGGAGCATCCCCATACAACATTCGTGCTGTGCTTAATTACCTAAATGAAAGGTTTCCTGAATGGATCGGAAGAAATGCGCCAATTAAATGGCCTGCAAACAGCCCCGAGTTGACACCTATGTATGCGCTTTTTGGGGTTATATAAAAAACCGTGTATACTACCACCAAATTGAAAACCTCGATCATCTTAAAGATTTGATACGGAAAGAAATTATTAATTTAAACGAAAATAACCCAGCATTTATAACATATTCATTAGAGAAAATGAGAAGAACCCGTATACAATGTGTTGAAGAAAATGGAGGCCCGATAGAGCATCTTTATATTTAATTAGAAACTGTTCTTGTTATATTATTTATTGTTAGATTTCTTTATTTGTAACAGTTTAGTTTAGTTTAATAAAATTGGTGATGATAACGTTTCAAATGTGAATATTTCAAAAACTATTCATTTTAAGTATACGATATATTTTATAAATTATGCTTAGAATTTTACGAGGAATCGAAAAAAAAATTCATATAGGGTGATCCATTCAAAAAAATGAACTTTTTGGTTTTCCCTGTACACTAATCATTTTTCAATTTTTTTTATATGTAGAAAAAAAATATTTTTTAGCACCTACATAACCATACATTCAATTTTTTTGGGACACAACGTTTATGTAGGAGAATAATAAAACTATAATGACGTATTTAAAGTGAGTTTGTAGTTGGGTACTTGTGATTAACAAGTATTCAATGCACCACTAAACTTGTAATCTTCGATGTAAATCTAATTTCTGAACAGTAATTACTGGCGCACTTGCCGGAAAGGTGAAGCTGAGTTTGGTATTCAAAATAGAATCTAATTACAGCTTAACTAACTGAAATGGGATTATTAAGATGATTGTATTTTGAATAAAATATGCGCGTTGCACTTAGCGTTGCTGAATGCCAAATACAAATCGTCCTTGGGCGCTTGCTACAACCGGTTCAAACTGTTGTCTTATGTTCTTTCTAGAGAATTTTCATTAGAAAATCGCCCGTAAAAAAGTCACGACTTTCAAAAAATTTCTACAAACGAGTTTGAATTAGTCGTTGTTAAGATATTGTAGTAACTTTGTTTTTAGTGAATTTTAGTAGAAAAAATAACTAATGTCGAGATAACGACTCTTGAATAGAAGAAAAAATTGTTCATATGACGCGAACTAGAAACCATAGACGGCTCAGTTTCGGTAACTCAAAAAATAATTCCCCGATTTTGATGAAATGTGGTAGGTACCTGCCTTTGCAAGTGGCTTAGATAAGTACGAAAGCCAGACAAAACGGGCCAGTTTTTCCAGAAAAAAAATTGAGTTTCCTTTCGGAAAATATTTCTACTTCTAAAAATAACAAAGCTATTACAACCGAATTTCGTGCGCAGTACCACATAAAAACATTTATATATATATATATATATATATATATATATATATATATATATATATATATATATATATATATATATATATATATATATATATAAATATATAAATATATATGGGTTCGAGGGGTCCCAGTTTGCGCTCATTTGAAGAAATGGTTTAAAAATTTAAAATTCAAAAGTCCTGATCTCCCCATCAGTGATTTCTTTAAACAAAATTCACTAACAAGAAAGATGATGGTCTGAACTTCGGATAACTTGGAACCGTATTATATCCTCCTGACGAAATGACTATTAGTTTAATATATATATATATATATATATATATATATATATATATATATATATATATATATATATATATATATATATATATGTATAACACCGATAACTCAAAAAATAATGAGCCGATTTCGATATTTGGCATGTACCTTCCTTTTGTAAATGGCTTGGACAAGTTCGTTAGTCAAGAAAATCGGACAAGGTCTTCCGGTAAAATTTTGAGCTTTCATTCGAAAAAAAATTTATCTCAAAAAATAAAAAATATATGATTACCAAATATGGTATGTAGGTTTACGATATAAAGTGTAAACTATACACCAAAATCTGGATTTCTTTATTACAAGAAAATAAAGTTATAATAAAGTATTTTGTGCCAGATCATATTTCTATGAAAATTCACTACCATAACGCACTTGCTGCGTCTAGGCATTTATAATATGTGCTAGAAATTGCAAAACAATTGAAATAACTCAAAAACTATGAACGATTTACATTTTTTTCCCTACAAGAGGTCCTCGATTATATATACCCAGCAAACACATATTTGTTACATAGATGTATATGAAACATAACCCTGTTCTCTTAAATGTATCATGTTACGTATCATGTAACATACATGTAAGTTGCATGTAACATAAAATGTCACGCACAAGAAAATTTGTCAGATATGTATCAGATACATTTCCAGTAATGTAACTGAGCTAACACATATTTATAATATAGACATATAAGATACATATCATAGTATGTATCATGTACCATACATGTAAGTTGCATGTAACATAAAATGTCACGCACAAGAAAATTTGTCAGATATGTATCAGATACATTTCCAGTAATGTAACTGAGCTAACACATATTTATAATATAGACATATAAGATACATATCATAGTATGTATCATGTACCATACATGTAAGTTGCATGTAACATAAAATGTCACGCACAAGAAAATTTGTCAGATATGTATCAGATACATTTCCAGTAATGTAACTGAGCTAACACATATTTATAATATAGACATATAAGATACATATCATAGTATGTATCATGTACCATACATGTAAGTTGCATGTAACATAAAATGTCACGCACAAGAAAATTTGTCAGATATGTATCAGATACATTTCCAGTAATGTAACTGAGCTAACACATATTTATAATATAGACATATAAGATACATATCATAGTATGTATCATGTACCATACATGTAAGTTGCATGTAACATAAAATGTCACGCACAAGAAAATTTGTCAGATATGTATCAGATACATTTCCAGTAATGTAACTGAGCTAACACATATTTATAATATAGACATATAAGATACATATCATAGTATGTATCATGTACCATACATGTAAGTTGCATGTAACATAAAATGTCACGCACAAGAAAATTTGTCAGATATGTATCAGATACATTTCCAGTAATGTAACTGAGCTAACACATATTTATAATATAGACATATAAGATACATATCATAGTATGTATCATGTACCATACATGTAAGTTGCATGTAACATAAAATGCCACGCACAAGAAAATTTAGGAGATACACACCAAATACATCTATAGCAAGGTAACACATCCAGCACATAGACATTTAAGATACATCTCCTGCTTTATTTAACAAGTATCAGATACATATTAGATACACCTCGATTAATGTATCATATATATGCTTTTGTGTGTGTATGTGTGCTTATATATATATATATATATATATATATATATATATATATATATATATATATATATATATATATATATATATATATATTAAAATAAAATAAATAATACCCAATACTTATTACAACACTTTATTTAGCTGAACTAGAAAGCAAAACAAAATTACTCCACAAAACAAATAAAATTATGTGAAAACCTAACAATATATGTCTGTAAATAATAAACAATATAAAATTATGTGAAAACTTAAAAATACATGCCTGTAAATAATAAACAAAATAAAAGTATTACCCGCAAGAAAAAAAAAAACTTAAAATAAATTACTTCACAAAACAAATAAAATAAATTTATGTGAAAATTTAACAATATGTGTCTAATTAATAAACAAAATAAAAATATTATCCTCACGAAAAAAAAACTACTACATTTGATTTAGTTGAATTTGAAAACAAAACAAAATTACTCCACAAAATAAATTAATTAAAACTATGTGAAAACTTAACAATACATGTCTGTAAATAATAAAGAAAATAAAAATATTATCCCTTAGGAAAAAAAAGGTAATAAATCAGTTATTCTGTTCTCGGCTATATCTGAGTTTACTCAGTCTGAACCATTCGCTACATACTTTTTCGAAAAAGCTTTCTTTTACCTCTGGGAAGTCTAACATTACAGCAACTGCAATAAAAATAACAGTTATTACACTTAAATCTAATATATATATATATATATATATATATATATATATATATATATATATATATATATATATATATATATATATATATATATATATATATATATAGTATACCTTTAATAGCTTTCATAATTTCTTTGTCGGCAAGTTTAAAATTCCCTTTTCGTCCCAGCCAACTACAGTTCATTCCAAACTGGTTGGAAAAAATCTTCTTTAATATTCGGGTTATGCAGTCCTTTGGATCTCTGCCACCAACACTTCTCAGAAATGCAACCTTAAAATAGTCACAAAAATGGGCTACATCTATTTTTAAAATGTAAAGTCAACTTACAGTAGTGTCTTCTTCATCATTTTTCATGAACTCTTCCAAAGCATAAAAACCCTCAACACTAGTAATTGGGATGTGGCTTTCGAACTGACTGTGAACAGGTGTGGATTTATCAATCATTTGAACTTCCTCTAAAGTCTGCAGCCTTCTGTTAATGCTTTGACAGTAAAGCTTAATGGTGGTGCAAGTAGTAAGTATTCTCGCTGAAATAAGTCAAATTAAAAAAAAAATATGAAATAAATTGTATTAATACCAATGTCAGAATTAGATACACTGCTAAAATCAGACTCCCACGTGATGGTGCTACAAGTGGGCGTTGAGCGACTTACACCTGAAATATAAATTTGACATTTACTTATCTTGCAGGCAGGGAAAGCAAACATACTGACACTAAAATGTGAATAAGTCATAAAATAAAATAAACTTTTAATAGACATAATACTTTTATTATTACAAATGGATGTGGCATCTGTCAACCAGCACAATTTTCCCTAATCTTTGTTAAGTTAAATTTTCCAGACAAGGTTAACTGGCCCTCAGAGAAATTGAATGCGGACCTGTCACTTTGCAGGCTGACAAGACACCTAGCAACGTCTGCCACGAGGGCTTCTAATAGACCACACAAATATCTAAACACAAGTAGGAGAATTGTTACATTATGGAGCTATTTGAAAATTAATTAATTACCTGCTGAACCTGCTTCACTAGCTTCGGCTGCCTTTGTACTGGTTATAGGACCTTTGATTCCTTTAATAAAAGCAAAAAAAAAATAAGAGTAATTTATTACACAAAGTTTCAAACACATTATAAATGTTTACTCACAAACAGTTCACAGCAAGCCATGTTTGTTCTACTCTTAGTTAAATATTTTCCATATTAAAAATTTTGGGAAAAGTAATCATAACTTATGATCTTAAGGTAATGTTTATAATTCACAAATCTTGGTGGTAAATTACAAACTATTTTAAGGTAATTTAGTCTTGTTTGGATCTATAATCAATAAATTAAATTTATAAAACAATATGTATGTTTGCTTTCATAACCAGAAAGCAACATTTTCAGTTTTTTGAGGTTTTATTTATTCACACTAATTGATACTTCTTAGGAGTTGCTAGAACTGATACACATACAAATAATTAAAACTAAATGTTAAAATTGATAGTTACAGGAAATGAGACAAAAATAGTAATTGAAAGATGTAAGAAAAGTTTATTACTACTGTATACTAATTCCAATCATCCTCAAAATTATTTCATGGGGCAGAAAAAGCAATAACTCTCATTATTCAGTTGCAACTACTAAGTATTTTTCACTTTATTTCCCCTAAAATATTTACATCAGTTGAGACCAAAGAGAGTTATATGCAAAATATATGCTGGCAGAGGGCGCCACCTGTAAGACATGGCTTGCATTCAATTGGCTATAGTTTTATGTTTAAACCTCCTTTCACACTTCAAGTAATGATCTCCTTGTGGCAACCAACTGCATTTGTTAAGCAAAAATAATTAGGAAAGAATAATTAGAACTATGCTACAATGAACGAAGATGACACTTACGAAGTAAATCTTGATCCAAACAAGAAGCCGACTGTTGTGTTTCTTGTACGTTGACAGGACCTTTAATTATGGATACAATTAAATAATATTTATAATACAAGCAATGTTATTTCGAATGAAGCACACTTAACAATTATAATATATAATATAATTATAATATATAATATATATAATATATATATATATATATATATATATATATATATATATATATATATATATATATATATATATATATATATATATATTAAAAACCATAAAAATTACCTATCTTTCGTTTTTTTAGCTGTGGGGGTGGCGAGTCATCTGAAATTCAATTTAGGATAAATTAATATAATATATTAAGTGCTATTTTTTGCATGCTCCACTATGTTTACAGCTGATCAAACTTTCTAAAAATTAGACAATTTGTACAGTTATATCCCGATGTATTATTAGTCTGGCGATTAAACCCCTTTTCTAAGTTGCAATCATTGCTAATAAATTTATCACCTAGGAAATTTCACTTAATATTAGTTTTTTTTTTAAACAAGGTAAAATAACCAAATAAGCATTGCTTACTACATAAATGACAAAACCCAATTTAGCTTTTTTCTTTCTTAAAGCTCTTACAAAAAATATATTATCAGGTTTGTTTACTGTCTAAATGGTCACGCTCTAATATTTAGTACTTACATACATTATCAGCTGTAAATTAATAAATAATAGCGTACTAACAAATGATTGTGACATTTGTGAAACTATGCAAGAAAACAGAAGGAGCCTCTATTTTTGCATATTTACCTACTGACTCAGAATCACTGCTGCTCCCAAACTGTCGTATTTTTCTAAGTCTTTTGCCTCTGCCTCTGTTTTCGATTTCATCATCAGTTGTTGAGAATCCAAGTGCTTTTTTTCTAGCTGATTCTAACGAAGCTGTAAGGGGTATTACAATAAGTACAAAAATATATCTAGCTTAGCATAGGGCACTTACGACATTACGATTCTAATTCAATTTGAAACTTTTCCCAATCTTCAGAAGGAGCTACATTATTTAACATAAGACTTACAGGGTTTTTTGTTTTTGTAGGCCACCAACATTCACTGTGATCTTCTGTTAACCATGAAAGTGGAACTTCTGAGAACGATGAATCGCAAATAAACTTTACAACAGCATAATCCATGGTCTACAGGAAAATTTATGTATTAACAATTTATAATATAAATAATATTAGAGCTATCAAACGAAATAGGAAATATCCATTAATGATATCACAAATCAACAAATAAACCTGGAAATTCCTTTCTAAAATACACTTATTTAAAATCACAATCTGTAATAAACTGCTACAAAATGGAACACTTTTTATAAATGTTTTTATTATTCATCACAGACTGAATGTATTAATGGTATTACGATACACTTCAGTTCATTAGAAGGACACTTTATATGAAGACATTTTTTATAGACATCACTTAAGATGAATTCACAAGCAACAAATGCATCACAATCAAAAGTATAATATATATCTAAAACTGTAGAATCACACGGTGTGGAAAAAAAAGATGACTTCTTATTATAAGACTTCCCTTTGAACATTAATTCATTATTTCGCTGAACAATTTTAGTAACTTTTACAATACGTCCGTCTTTCAAAAGCAAACAGTTATCAGGTGGTTTAACGGATATACAATAGGAAACACATTTAATCCAGCAAATATTACTGTTGTGATCAAAGTGAAGCACAGGATAGGGTACTTTTTCACTGTTTTGATACAGACATTCTTCTTCAGTCAAGCGATTCACTATTTGCTCTAATGGCTTTCCTGAGGTACGAATCTTCTTTTTTAGTATATACATGAAATTTTCATACTTAAATGCACTAAACTGGTCTAAGGTACCAAATAAAAGAGCATCGTTACAGATATGGATTAGATTATGAACGTTATAACTAATGTATTGGGTACCATAATATTCAGAAAACTTTTTGACGAAGAAAACCAATAAACTTTTGGCATAGTCATTTAGTTCAATATAATGTTTATCACTACACAGAATCCTCGTAGCAATACTTAAGGACATAAAATGATTATATTTTTTTGTTGATAAAGCAGATTTTAAGATAACTGGACCTATATATAACAGAAACTGCCTGAATTCAGTTGCCTTCCATCGATCTACATCACTGAGAGCCCGGGGTTTACGAGCAAACTCTTTGGTAATGTACACTCCCATGTTTACACATTGAGAAGATCCTTTTTCTAATTTGTCGAGCTTCAGGCGAACATCCATTTTTCCTTTCACCCAAAGCTGCAGTAATTTTTTCATGACACCAAGGCAAATAAGGTGCATATAATCAAGTGGAAACTGGGAAACCATTCCAATATCAAGTTTATCAAAATCAGATGTTACTTTATGGTGTTCTGGTTGCAGTCTTCTACGAAAAGAATCATCTGTACGCAAAGCACAATTCAGGTCTGGAAAAGTAACTCTGTTCTCTACAAAATCACCTTCACACACACACTTGGAGCATCCAAAGTATCCAGTATGGCTTTTGATACCAGTCACAAACGATTTAGCAGGTGCATCACAAATAACTGCATTTATCTTTATTTGATAGTTGACACCCTTCATAGTAAATCCAGTTTTATTAACACACAGCATTTCAGATATAAATGGCTTTAAAAATTCATTTAAATTCGGAGGTTTTGTAGTGCCACAAAAAATTGCAATAGGAAAAGGATGGGTATAAATATCTGGATATACAATCGACCCCAATATAGGCCAAAACTGTTCTGTCGAACTGTGTGAAATAGGAAGTCCATCAATATTTAAATTAATTGCAATAAATTTCTCCTTTAAAATGAGTGAATCTCGTTTAACTGCATTTTGCACTCCAGAACACAATCCAAAATAATAAAATTTCCCACCTGTAATTTGTAATATGCGAGATGATGTAATTCTTGGCGTTTTTAAAAGAGTACGTGCATCAGTTGGCAAATCTGGAGATACATGATTTAACAACTTTAGAAGATCACTTAATGCACTTTGCGTTATGGTATGTTTTATTGCCCAGGTCCTTAGACTGTCCTTCAATTTAGTTTCATTAATACAGCTGTTAAAATTAGTTTCTTCAAAAGCAGGGTTTTCAACTTGTGCATTTAATTTTGTCTGTTCAATAGGGTTAAATTCATTCTGCCCTTCACAACTGTAAAGACAGTTTTCTGTCGTAATATCATCACAAAATTTACTACTTTCTGCAGGCGAGAAAATATTAACTTCTGATAAACCATCTACAGACAAACCCTCATCTTCACAACATAGTTGTTGCTTTGTAACAACAGGCGAGAAAATATTAACTTCTGATAAATCATCTACCGTCAAACTTCCCTCACAATATAATTTTTGCTTTGTAACACTGCCTGAATTTGAAGTCACTCTATTTATAATTCCTGATTCGCTGGAAATTAAACGCCACTTCTGGCGATTGCTTAATTTACAGAAATCTTTTGGCATTTTTATTAACAATTTTAACTAGATAGAATTAGGCAATACTAGGTAAGTAACAGCAAAACAGAAATAATTGCTAGGCAATACGAGGGAAATTGATTCAAAAAGTTGGGTTAGGTTATTAACTCAAACCATTGATATATTATCAATGACAAACTTAAAATCACATTGAATTTAGCTTATATACTTACTATTTATTAGATACCCCCTTTGAAAATGATACGTAGTTCACACTAACAGAAAACAAAACACAAAGCGTAATACAAATAGAACTTGCGTACAGAAAAATGAAAATGGCGAATGAACTATGAACGACCATAGATACAAATACCATAATGCTGAATCTATGCAAACGACCATATAGCATACACCTATGTCATTTTTTGCTTTAGAACATCTTTTTTTCTGATTTATTCACCTACACTTTTTATAAGTATTTTCTATCAAGTTTTTTTCCGTTTAAATAAATATTTAATGGAACATCCATATAGTACACAACAATTTAAATTATTAACTTATCCTACTGCGGGTAAATGCAAAGGTTCATAAATATGAATTACATTACTGGAGATGTATCTAATACATATCTGCTAAATTTTATCGTTTGATATTTTATCTTTATCATATATACTCTTTTGATGTTATAATTGTCCAATTTCCAAACGCAATCAAATAATAATTATCTTAATACTTACTTTTCAATTGTTTAATTGTGTCACATGTAAAGAACATGTTACTTGTTATATCCCTCTCTGAAACATTTTATTGCAACATTACATGATCTTTGTTTGATCTGTTGTTGATACTTGTTCAATCATATATGATACATAACATTGTTACATTACAGAAACCTTTAAATGTTACATTTGTGTTATGTATCTAGTACATATGTGTTTGCTGGGTATATATATATATATATATATATATATATATATATATATATATATATATATATATATATATATATATATATATATATATATTGAAATTTATACAATCTGATCTAAATACAGACGTGAGACTTCGTTTGAGACTCCACATAGAAAATTTTATTTGGCGTGAGAATACTGTAAAAAGCGAAACCGGTTACAGAGAAGACTACAAGCACTTATGAAGCCATAGGAAAAGTCTATACGGCAGTATTCAGTATGGAATGGTTTAACCAAGTTAGAGGAACGAAAACCACCTGATCTCTTATTAAAATTTGAATTAAGTCTTAAGCTTTCATATCTCATTAAGGAATTATTTTTATAAAAATTCGCCAAAGAGTCAGTTTAATTACATGATCTGATCATATAACGTTAAAAAAGAGAATAAAAAAAAAGATGATTCACACACCTTGGTTTGAATCAGCGTTACCTGCAAGTTAATAATATCGGACAAGCGTCGATCAATGCCTGACTAACTGAACTATATGTGAATACGATAAATTATTTATACCGAACGTGTTATAAGTGTAATGTAAACTTATGTTTTAGCATAACAAATAATATCTATTTCAAATGGATTTTTGGCAAACGTTTTATCAAATTGACACTAAAAATCCTCAATAGAGCCCGTTTGTAAGATCAATTATTTGACTTATTATGTTTTCAATTACTTTTTTACGAACTAGAAAATTGAATACTTCTACTGTCAATTATCACAGAACATATATATATAACTCTCAATTATTTAGAATCTTAAAATTGTTCTATTTTGTGCCAATTTTTCGTTGCATAAAACAAGCTTTATTTTCCTTCAATTATAAATAACAATTTTAAGTAAGTCCCTATCTTTTCTGTGCCCAATGTGTTAAAGATAGGTCAACGAATGCGAAACTGGAGAAGGAAACGTCATTTAAAGTTAAAATGGCAAACAGAACTGTATTCGAGGCGCGGGCGTTGTTTCCATTTTTTTTAATACTAATAACATTTATAGGTAAACTTTCACATTAGCGCAATGTTCGTTTTTTTGAAAAAAAAAATCAGAAACATGCTTAGAGTAACCCCGTTATGCATTAACCATCAGATAAATGCTGTGTTCTCAACTCCACGATACAGTTAAAAGACCTAAAGCAAATTTGAGGTACTCTGCAGGGTAAACATGCTGTAAAGAAGCTAGAAATGCAAACTCTAAAAACTTATCTTATACAGAAGTCCACAGAAAGGAAAGACTCCTACCAACCGGTCCCAGCCATCAACCGTTCCTAGTCACCAACCCACCACAATGATTCGTTATTAGAATAAAATAAATAAGCACTATAACTGAAACTACTGCCAAATCATCACATAAAGGGTCTATTTCAAATTAATTTCCTGAAAATATTTTAATAAAATAAAGAAAAATGACGATTGAAGCTGAAACTTAAGTCTTAACTTCTTACGACATTTATGCTACATAACCATATTCATTTTAGGTTCCTTATCTAGAGTATGTCAATTTTGACGTTTCGAGTCGCCTTTGACGTTTTAAGAAGAAAAACTATATTTTCTTTAAAAGCTTATAACTTTTTTCTCTTTTAACGTAGAGATACAGATTTTGGTGCATGTTTTTTTTATGATATAAACCCGCGTACCAAATTTGTTTGCCATAGCTTTGTTACTTCCGGAGATATAAAATTTTCCAAACGAAAACAAACAATTTCGTTCGATTTTCCTAGCTAACAAACTTATCCGAGCTTCTTGCGGAACGAAGGTTCTCACCAAATTTTATCAGAATCACCCCATTTTTTGAGTTATCGGTGTGGCACGCCAAATCTATATATATATATATATATATATATATATATATATATATATATATATATATATATATATATATATATATATATATGTATCCAACAGCTAACTCAAAAAATAATTAACCGATTTCGATGAAACTAGGCAAGTGCCTTTCTTTTATTAATGGCTTGGATGAGTTCGTTAGTCAGAAAAATCGGACGGGGTTTTCCGGGAAAATTTTGAGTTTTCTTTCGAAAAAAAATTTCTCCAAAAGTAACAAAGCTGTTTTAATGAAATTTACTATATATGTTGCCTCAGGAGAGATTGTACTGCGTACCAAAATTGAACTGTCTAACATTAGAGAAAATTGAGTTATTCAAATTTTAAATTTTCTTTGGAAACAATTCTTTTTCTCCAAAAATTAAAAAGTTATTTTAAAGAAATTTGGTGGATATCTTTTCCTAGGAAATATCTTACTACATACCAAAATTAAACTTTCTAGGATTATAGAAAACTGATTCAATCAAATTTTTATAGCTCACTGCAGTGTTAAAATCAATGGTATTTGCCTCACTATGTTAAACACGTGCCTGGGGGAGTGACCGAATTCATTCCCAGTTGCTTTGTTCTACTCATATTCTCTGAACATGTTTAAATACGTGGTATCTACTTCATTCCAAGTAACTATTAACCGACTATTTATGAAATCAAATAAGTAAATTAAATCGATTGTCATAAAATATGTAGTGTATTAAGACTAAGGGAAAAAGAAATAAAACATATATAATTGTGCACATTTTGATTATATTTTAGGGTGTGCGGCGCACACCTAGCTCACTAGGAGAAATCGCCACTGCTTGAGAGAGGTATTGTCACAGCATAATATCTTATTAAAGTTCATTTGTAAATAGGTTTAATTTTTATATGTTTATATATATATATATATATATATATATATATATATATATATATATATATATATATATATATATATATATATATATATATATATGTATCCGTCTGATAACTCAAAAATAATTAACCGATTTCGATGAAACTTGGCGAGTGCTTTTCTTTTATTAATGGCTTGGATGAGTTCTTTATCCAGAAAAATCTGACGGGGTTTTCCGGAAAAATTTTGAGTTTTCTTTCAAAAAAAATTTTTTCTCCGATAGTAACAAAGCTCTTTTAATGAAATTTACTATCTATGTTGCCTCAGGAGAGATCTTACTACCTACCAAAATTCAACTTTCTAAGTTTAGAGAAAATTTAGTTATTCAAATTTCAAATTTTCTTTTGAAAAAAAATTTTTTCTCCGAAAATTACAAAGTTATTTTAATGAAATTTTGTGGGTATCTTTCCTTAGGAAAGACCTTACCAAGGATTAAAATTAAACTCTCTAAGTTTATCGAAAATTGAGTTATTTAAATTTGAAGCATTAAAAAAAAAATTCACTACCATAACGCACTTGCTGCGTCCCGATTTTTTTTTAAATCAGCAAAATGGTTCACTTACTCATGTAGATTATTTTTTTTCATGCATCTTACGATCTCAATACTTAAATAATTTTAAAATAACTTCTACACACCATCGCAACAAACATAAGCTCATTATTCTGGCATGTTGATCCTTATAATCATGTTTCTCCATTGAGGGCATGTATTGTGTAAATCCCTAAAATTTAGATATGTTGATTTTATGAATTACTAAAGAGCTGTATTCGTCAGAGCGCCCCCATAAATAACAGCTTTGACGGCAGTGTGTAGATGCTTTATCCATGGTTATAGATAATTCACACAGTCAATATCCGACATAAATTTACAGATTACAGATTTTTCATTGGGTATAAGCTATAACAACATCTGAAATTTATGCCACGAGCACCACGATCTCTGACGAATGGCAGATGTGGAATCGGTTATGACGGGAAAAGATTAAAGTATCATTTTTATTATGCCAATCTAAGGGAAGTAATCGTATCAACTCAGACTCAGACTTAGCTTCGCTAGTGTTAGCAAACCTGGTTGAAGGCCAAGTCGACTGTAATCCTTTATAAGCTTTAAAGTGGATTTATATAAGTTATATTTGTGAACTTGTTTATTTCTATTTAAAATAAAATAAAATTCCTTTACTACATACAGACTTGGAGACTACTTCTCTGGCTTCACTGTTCGTTTTCGTTGGTGAAGGACGTAGCCAGCGCGTGAGCTAACTGGAGCAAGTGGCCCTACGAATTCTGGAAGTTCTAGGATGTTCTTCAGCGTTTCTGTGACTATAGTTTCGCTGCTTGACAGCATTTTCAGACAGATTGAAATTGAATTAGTACGAAATCATGACAACTACAAATAAATATCTGTTGCTATGTTATGATATGATGTTTTGATCAAAAAATTTATCAAACTGAAAATAAAAATGAAATACAGATGACAGATAAGGTTTTCAAAATGTCTGTGATGTGATGTATGTCAATATTTAACATAAAAATAGAACTAGCTTATGATAACTATGATAACAGTTACAACAATACAATAACTAAACAATAACAGTATAAAAGTAGTCTCTATACAACTAAAATATTAACATACATCAGCTCATTATCTTATTACAACTTTTTTGAAAGAATAATTAAATTTATTTTCTTTGACTTATTTAATTAGAAAGAAGAATATCCAAGAAAGGGGAATTCATTAAATCAGTTTGCTCGTTTAAAACAAGATATCTATTGTCGTGTGTGTGCTTTTTGACTTCCAAAGCTTCAAAAAAATCTAGTTTACGCTTGTCATTATAAAAATGTAGTTGTATGCGGTTATTTACTGTAGGTCTATGCTCGGTATCAATAATATGTTTTGCAAATGTAGATTTGTCAGGGTGGTTATTTCTAAATGTAGAAATATGTTCTTTGTATCGGGTGTTAAAATTTCTAGAAGTTTGACCTATGTAGATTGCGTTACAATGTGTACAAGCTAATTTATAAACTCCAGCTTTTGTCAGGAAACAAGATTTTTCTTTAGCGTTAAATAGTAAATCACGCGTCGTGTTGTAAGATTTAAAAGCTACCTTTGTATTTGTACAGGTATTTAAAATTTTTAAAATGTTTTCTGAAATGGTTCCAAAATAAGTTATCGAAACGTATCTGTTGTCTTCTTTGTCTCTAATATTTGGATAAATTAAATTAATCGCTAATTTGTTTTCTTTTCTCTCGATCATTTTATCTATTATTTTAACAGAGTAGCCATTATTAAATGCTGTTTGCTTGATTATTGAAATTTCTTTTTCAAAATTGTTTTGTGGCATAGGTATTGAAAATGCACGATGTATCATAGAATGGTAGGCTGACAGCTTTTGTGAAAAGGGGTGACATGAATCGTATGGTATGGTTGTGTCAGGGTAAGTTGGTTTCCTATATATTGAAAAGTCAAATGAATTATAACTTTCTAATTGTTAAGTCTAAAAAATTATACAATTGTTAGCTTCTTCTTTTAAAGTAAACTTAATATTTGTGTGAAAGTTATTAATAAAATTCAAAAATTCATTTAATTCTGTATGACTACCTTGAAAACATGCTAAAATATCATCTACGTATCTGTACCAAAAGACAATATTATGCGAAAGTTCTGATGTTAAAATTTGGTTTTCTAAGTTTTTCATAAATATGTTGGCTAATTATTTTCCAAAATATTCAGTTAAGAATTCTTATTAACTTACAAAAAAATTAAACGAGTGGCGCGAATGTCCCTGTATAAACATAATAAGTCTAACAAAATTTTGTTAATGACCATTTTTGACATTCAAAAAAAGTGAGTAAAAAAATTACAGTGAGTGGACACATCAATAATCCACCATTAGTGCTCAAGAAGGTTGTATTGTTGTTTAGGAAATACTCGTTTCTTTTATTAGAGTAACTGAATCATTTGTTCACGACGTTCAAAAATGTACCTAAGATCGCAGAAAAATCGTTACATTGTACATGTTACGACGAGGTCTTTTGATAACGGAAACCTATTATCCTGATAAAATGGTCCACTTGTTTGCGTACTTTGGTGCAAACATTGTACATTAGGCGATGTAAAAGATATGTCTTTCTATCCTTTTTATCAGGTTTTGCTTTATTTTACGCAATTTGCCTTAAAATAATACATCGATTTTCACCGTCAAAAGAGACTAGGGAGGAAAATAAACGTTGTCCATACCAGAATTTGTGGGAATGATAAATCACATACATAATAGGAAACTCATTTTAGTGAATTTTCGTAGAAAAAATGCACTAATGGAGAGATCCCGACTTTTGAATTTTGAAAAATTTTTTGTAAATGAGCGCGAACTAGGACCCCTATAACCTATATCCGGGGTCAGTTTCAATTTTTACATGTTTATATATACATATACATATACATATATATATATATATATATATATATATATATATATATATATATATATATATATATATATATATATATATATATATATATATATATATATATATATATACATGTATGTATCACACCGATAACTCAAAAAATAATGGGCCGATTTTAATAAAATTTGGCCTGTACCTTTCTTTTTTAAATGCCTTGGACAAGTTCGTTAATCAGGAAAATCGGACGAGGTTTTTTGAAAAAATTTTGCGTTTTCATTAGAAAAAAATTTTATCTCAAAAATAAAAAGCTATGATACCGAAATTCGGTAGGTAGGTTGACGATATAAAAACTAAACTATACACTAAAATTTAGATTTCTATGTTACAAGAAAAAAAGTTCTAATAAAATATTTTGTGCCAGATCATTTCTATGAAAATTCACTACCATAACGCACTTGCTGCGTCCAGGCTTTTTAATATAGCTTTTTGCCAATTAAAGTGAAATATAAACAGTCCTTCGTTAAAAAAAAGTCTGGAAACAGCATGTACGTTATCGCAGGCAAATTTTTATAATCTATATTTTAATTCAATTTTACACCCACATCTCCACAACCTGTGGAAGTATCGCATCGGCGCCAAAAATTTCAAAACTTTTTTTTGCTTAAATGTCGCAAACTGTACCAAAACATATAGGAAACATGATTCGTGAACGAATTTTTTTTTCTGTCGGTCTGTATGTCTGCCTGTTTGTAGCCACGATAACTTTAGAACGAATTGATATATCGTCTTCAAATTTGGTATACTGTTAGCACCCGACAAACGAACGGTCCGGATTTTTTTTGGGTAAAATCGCTTCAGGGGGTAGGGCATGGATGGGGAGTGATTTGGTGAAAATTTACATTTTTTCGTTAAAACTCGAGTACTATAACGTTTTAGGGTTTATTTATTAGAAAACTTTTAATTTCATCAAAAATCTGGTAATATATGCTGAAATTAAATTAGGGGTCGAATGTGTGGGGGGTGGAATATTGTTGACAAAAATTTCGATATTTTTGATAAAGCGGCGTAAAAAGTCTCAAAACATATAGAAAACTGGGATATCATCTTCAAATTTGGTATCCAGTTAGCACCTGACAAAGGAACGCTTCGAATTGTTTTAGGTAAGATCGCTTACGCATGTAGGGGATAAATAAGGGGTGACTTGGTGCAAAATGACATTTATTCAACAAAACACAAAAGTTTATGGGTACAGGAATACAAATATTTTCTTTGTGGTCAAGTCATAGGCACTAAATTCATTCCATGAGGATGTATTTTTGAAGAGAATAAATTATCACAGCTATGTGGAAGTTATGATTCAATTTGCAGCACTATTTTTTAAAGCAACAAACTTGACTTTGTAATTAACCGACTTCAAAAAAGTTCGGGACGCAGCAAGTGCGTTATGGTAGTGAATTTTTATTAAATGTTTCAAATTTGAATAACTCAATTTTCTTTAAACTTAGAAAGGTTAGTTTTGGTATGTAGTAAGGCCTTTCCTAAGGCAAGATATCCACCAAATTTCATTTAAATAACTTTGTAATTTTCGGAGGAAAAAATTTTTTTTAGAGAATAACTCAATTTTCTATAAACTTAGATAGTTGACATTCTGTACGTAGTAAGGTCTTTCCTAAGGCAATATATCCATTAAGTTTTATTAAAACAGCTTTGTAATTTTCGTAAAAAAAAATTGTTTTCGAAAGAAAACTTAAAATTATCCCGGAAAACCCCGTCCGATTTTCCTGGCTAACAAACTCTTCCAAGCCATTAATAAGATAAAGGCATTACATCGGTAAATTTTTAAATTTTTTTTTGAGTTATCGGATGGATACATACATACGTATATATATATATATATATATATATATATATATATATATATATATATATATATATATATATATATATATATATATATATATATATATATATATATATATATATATATATATATATATATATATATATATATATATATATATATATATATATATATATATATACATATATATATATATATATATATATATATATATATATATATATATATATATATATATATATATATATATATATAAACATAAAAAAATTGAAATTGACCCCGGATATGGGTTCTAGGGGTCCTAGTTCGCGCTCATTTGAAAAAATTTTTGAACAGTCTCACCATCGATACCTCTCTATTAGTGATTTAAAAAAAAATTCATTAAAAGGAAGAGGTTTTATATTCGTCTGTCTGTATTTTTTTATGTATGTTCACCGATATTTTCGTCATTTGTGGACCAATTTAAAAAAAAGTGTTGTTTTGTTTGAAAGGGTTTACTCCTGAGGTGGTCCCATTTTCACCAAGTCAGGATCTGCCGATGGGATCTCAGGGAAATCGTATTTAGGTCAATTGTGGACCATTTTAGAAATAATATTTTTGTGTTTTAAATTGTATACTTCAGGGGTGGTCCCATTGTCACCAGATCAGGATCTGATAATAGGATCTCAGGGAAATCGAGGGAAACCCTCTTATATGCTATGTAACTTAAAGTTCTACTGTAATACGGCACTTTGATTATATGATAGCAGTTTTCTAATACCGTACTCACTACGTACGTATATTTACACTAAAAAAAGAAAAATAAACAAGCTAAAAAATTAAACTAACTTGAAAACAGGCACCAAAACGCGAAAATAACTGGCTCACGGGTTTAACTCAAAAGACAAACATGAATTTAAATGAAATCTCTGCGCTACCTACTTATCTGTCAGAACAGAAAATCTGGTTTAAACTTGCTAACTAACAAACTGATTTAACTTGTTTGCAAAAAGTTGGTATTAATATAATTTAGGTATATAAGACCAGGTGTATTCCGACTATAATTGGAAAGGCATACCGGTTTCGCTCTCATTAGAGCTCGTCAATGCGTCATACCAAATTATAGCCAGAATACACCCAACAGCAAGTTAGGCTAAAGGTAGCTAGCCTCGTGGATTATAGTGAGATGGACGACAGTGTCGCCATCGGTGGCGTAGACAGGTAAATACGTTGTCACGGAGCTCTAATAAACACTACGTGTTATATAAATAGAGACTGTATACAACTAACTAACATTTTAAAAAATCGATAGCCCTGCTACTTTCTTCTCTAATTAATAACTATATGTATCTATATAAGGCCAGGTGTATTGTGTGTGTGTTCTGTTTCTTTATCGTTGGCCTATTTCCGCGACTATGGCCAATCACCGACGCCAGGGAGCAGTTTCACCTCACTATCCTGGAAATTTTGCGGAAACCTTGCCTTTCTGTAAGGAGGGTAGGGATCTTTAACGTGCCCAACATCGTATGGACACGGGACCGGCGGCTTTACGCCCCCTCCGAAGGGCGGAACGTGCAGACATTCAACTTGCTCAAATACAATGCCAGAACCTCGGTTGATGTTAATTTTACAGTTTGTACTGAAAAAGTGAAAGGAGTACCCTGGGATCGAACCCAGTACCCTTCGATTCAGAGGCACACGTTCTTACCCCTGAACCACCGAGGCTCTGGCCAGGTGTATTCAATACAGTTTCAATACAATTTGTTAGGTACCGTATTTTTGTGAACAGTCTAAGTAGGTTTGGCATTTTAAGCTTAACTGATGCTGGATGATTTAATTATGTTTCCAATTTCAATGCGTATTTGCAAATGTGGCGTACATGTAGTATAATACTTAAAGTAATTACAAAGTCAATTGAATATAAGCTCCGAAGCCATATTTACCGATACAACTTTTTTATATAAAAACGTACTAAATTCCAAATAAATGTAACAACCTCCTCGCATAAAACTCTACCACCGTGATTCTTATCATTATCATTAAATGAATATATATATATATATATATATATATATATATATATATATATATATATATATATATATATATATATATATATGGCCAAAGTTTGTTAAAATTCGACGTTGGAGCTCCTGTTGTGGAGCCATTTTTAGCAGGTTAAGAAAATATAGAAGGAGAAGGCCTCAAACTTCAAATCCCACTGGAAATCGTCCTTGAAGTCTCAGTGCGTTCAACCTTAGACGTAATAGAGGTCAGACTGCCACTTGAAGATCTTGCATTATTTATTATTATTATCATTAAATGAACGTTACAATATATATATATATATATATATATATATATATATATATATATATATATATATATATATATATATATATATATATATATATATATATATATATATATATATATATATGGCCAAAATTTGTTAAAATTCGACGTTGGAGCTCCTGTTGTGGAGCGATTTTTAGGAGGTTAAGAAAATATAGAAGGAGAAGGCCTCAAACTTCAAATCCCACTGGATATCGTCCTTGAAGTTTCAGTGCGTTCAACCTTAGACGTAATAGAGGTCAGACTGCCACTTGAAGATCTTGCATTATTTATAAAGGGGGGTCTACGTGTGTCGTGATCGGTATCATTAGTCGGGTCCGTAAGTGTTTTTATGTGAGGTACTTTAATAACGACCCTAAGCGGATTGAAAGTATGATTTGTTGATTCGCATAAAAGGGCTGTTTTTTTCTGGCCAGCTTGTGTGTTGGTATTATCTACGACTAACGGACGATAACAGCTAACAGACTGAACTATATTCGACTGCTTTTGTAGGATCTTTAAAATTAACAAGATGTACAATTAGCGTTCTTCCAATAATCTGTGCAAATCGTACAATTTAATAATCTCACAAATACAATGCATATATTACATTAAATTTTGTTTTTTGTTTCAGGTGAGTCAAAAAACCCTTCTCGCATTTATAGGTGGTAAGATAAAATTTGATTACTAACATAAGTAAATTAATTTATAAACAAAATCCAAATAGGTTTTGTAAAACGACAAACCGATTTTAAGTGTGTTTTTTTCAGGTAATTGGTTTCATATTTATTAATATGAAAACTCCAAAAAATAATATTATTCTTCTTTGAGCATTGCAAAGGATTAAGGTTAAATATAGGAATCACATTAAATAATCTTTTTTCATTAAAGTTTAACGCCATCAGTACAGTTTAATCAATTCACTATAAATTCAATTCACACCGTTCACTCCACAAAATTGCATATTGTCACATTTGTCTATGAGAAGTGCGTTTATGGACTTTGTTATTCTGTGGTCATATGTCGGTTATAAAGTGTGTTGGTAAAATCGAACACTCTGAAATTATATTTCTAGAAGGCACCAGAAGTAACAGGTGTAGAATAGTGTAGAAGGTCTAGAATCTCTATGGACAGTATAAATAGACGCACGGTGCGCAGAGTTAGTTAGTTCAGTATTGATTAGTGCGGTGTAAATAAGTGATCATAGAGTATTAAGCGAGTCAGCATATGTTGGTGTATAGGAAGCGATCATAGAAGCCGAATAGTGGGATATAATTCTATGGGCATTTAGTAAGAGGAGAAATAATTTAGTTGATACTGGTGTTGGAAAATAGTTGGTTATAATAAAATAGTAGTTTCAAAAGCTGTGTTTTGTTAGTCAACAAATTCAAGAACCCCGTAGAACGTAACAACTTGTGTCAGAACTGGGATTTTCAAGCTGCTAGCGGAAATATTTTCCAGAATATTCATTGAACAACGTAGAAACTTCTAGAATCTCTGAAATGTCAGTGTCAGCAGTGATTTATAACTGGGTGTGTTCTTGAAACAGAATAAACTGTGTACCAGCTTTAAATACGTCTATGCCCAAGACACGTAGCGCAACAGCCAATATGGACGCCCAGCTATTGGAATTGATTAAAGAAATGAAAGAAGAGGCCAGAAAAAGAGATGAAGAAGCCAGAAAAAGAGATGAAGAAGCCAAAAAAGGAGATGAAGAAGCCAAAGAAAAAATGAGAAAAGGAGATGAAGATGTCAGAAGAAGACACGAAGAAGCCAAAGAGGAAATGAGAAAAAGAGATGAAAATGTCAGAAAAAAAGACAAAGAGATAAGAGAGGAACTGAGAAAAAGAGACGAAGAAGTCAAAGAAGAAATGAGACAACGATATGAAGAAACAAAAGAAGAGATGAGAAAAGGCGATGAACAAGCCAGAAGAAGAAATGAAGAAATGAAGAAAATTCTGCAAGAACAAACCAGCAGAATTGAGAATATTACTTCCTGTGTGGGGACGAACGTATGAAGCAGGTAAAAGACGACATCTTCCAACAAGTAGAAAGTGAGTAAGGGGTATCAGCGACGATGTACATGACAAGCTGACGAGGAAGTACAAGCGGAGGTACAGGAGAAAATGCAATCCATCAGACTCGAAAATAGCCACGTAAGAATTAAGGTTCCCACATTCGATGGCTCAGTCCCATGGGGTATTTATCTACTCCAATTTGAAGCCGCTGCTACAGCAAATGGTTGGGGCGAGGGAGAGAATGCAACCTCGCTAATTGTAGCTATCAGAGGAGATGCTCTAGATGTGCATCTAGATCAGCATTTATAACAGTTGTATCGATTGCAGTTGAAAAATCGTTATCAGGAACCGGGCGAAAGTCTCCAACATCTCCACGCCGACGTTGTCAAACTGACGCGATTAGCCTACCCCATAGCTCCGATGGAGTTTTTAAACCAGCTGTCGGTGCAAACCTTCATTGACGCCATCAGAGATATCGACACGCAGCAGGCGATGAGGATGGCAAGACACAAAAACTTGAACGATGCTTTGGCACATGCCTTGGAGTTTGAAGTGGTAAAGCAAGCGTCAGAAGGTCATGTGAAAGTTCGCAGTCTCCAGGTCCAAAAAGAAAATAAAACAGATTCATCCAAGGTCATGCAGCTACTAGAGAAAATAACAGAACAAATAAGGCCGACGTCTCACGAACACCCAATAAGAGCTCACCGTGCAAATGGCTTGCGCTGCTGGAACTGCGGCAAGGTGTGACATATAAGGGGCGAATGTTCAGCTCTAAGATCACGCCTAAGGAAGAAAGTGAATCTAAGGCCGGTAACCATTTCTCAGGTCAGCGATTCTGGCAGCGTTCTTGTCGTAGACGGATACGTAAGCGGTAAAAAGACCCAGATGGTCGTCGACACAGGCGCACCTAGGACGATTATTCGCCGCGACATGGTTCCAATATGGCGAGTAAGAGAACCAGACAGAGTGTACAGAGTAAATGCGGCCGGTGGTGATCAGATCCAGGTATTTGGCGAGACTGACGTCGAGCTGCAAATTGGGACATGGACGGCAAAGCAGAAAGACATAGTCGCCGCCATATCAGACCCTATTATAATTGGCTTGGACATACTTCAGGGCCAGTGCGCTAAACTTGATCTTGGCACTAACATCCTGACTATCGGCGGTGAAGAAATAATAATGTCGCCTGTCAGTAACTTGGTAGTGCGAAAAATCACCACAGAGGAAAATAGCAACGTCTGTCGTGTAAGTGATATTCCAGTGAAGAGAGCTGTGAGAGAAAAAGACGACCAAGTTACTCAGCCAGCAGTAACTAGAGATAAAATTAGGAGAGAAGTACAAGATGAAGGGTGTAAAGACCTTGTAAATGTGATGCGAACCCAGAAAAAGGCCAGTAAACATATTTGTTGGAACAGAGCCGATGTCGACAGGATGAGTAGGGCCCGCCAAGATATTTGTGCAAGTAGAACTATCAGAACAACAGCAACTACACGGAAGAACCAGTATCACCTAAGGACTTCGCTTGAAGAAAGCTCCGACATATTGACGAGAAGGAAAACCATCCACCCTGTGGTCGGAATGCATATACGAATAGAAAGCGACCGCATAAAGACCCGTTATGACGTGCGAGCTAATACAGCTGGTTTTAAAGAAGGAGATCGTGTGTGGTTCTACAATCCAGTACGACGCAAGGGATGCTCACAGAAACTACAGGAATTATAAGAAGGTCCTTATAAGGTGGTCAAAAGGATCAATGACGTTGTCTATCAAATTCAGAGGAGCCCGAAGAGCAAGATGAAGGTGGTCCATATGCACATACTTACGCCATTCCAAGAAATGTCAGAATTCGACCTGGACGATCGTATATAAGAGGGTGGGCAGTGTCACATTTGTCTGTGAGAAGTACGTTTATGGACTTTGTTATTCTGTGGTCAGATGTCGGTTAAGTCGGTAAAGTGTGTTGATAAGAGCGAACACTCTGGAATTACATTTCTAGAAGGGACCAGAATTGACAGGTGTAGAATAGTGTAGAAGGTCTAGAATCTCTATGGAAAGTATAAATAGACGCACGGTGCGCAGAGTTAGTTAGTTCAGTATTGATTAGTGCGGTGTACATAAGTGATCATAGAGTATTAAGCGAGTCAGCAAGTGTTGGTGTATAAGAAGCGATCATAGAAGGCGAATAGTGGAATATAATTCTATGGACATTTAGTAAGAGGAGAAATATTTTAGTTGATAGTGGTGTTGGAAAATAGTTGGTTATAATAAAATAGTAGTTTGAAAAGCTGTGTTTTGTTAGTCAACAAATTACAGAACCCCGTAGAACGTAACAATATTATTTAATCACGTAATATTTAAGGACCAAAGTTATAGAAGAGCGACTGGTATAGCAAGTCAACCTTTTTTCCACATTCCTTAAAATATAAACAGCCAAGCTAAATTCTTAGAGATCACTTGTATTTTCACTTTTGCTTGGCCAAGCAGTTTGCAAATTAACCTTTAAGAAACAATGATTTTAAAATTAAACCGCTATGTGTAAACATCGAACGTTGATTTGATTAATTATTGACCTGGGAGTACATTAGCATTTTAATAAGATTTTTTTCATAGAAAATTATTAGCAAATTCTTTTGAATAATAATTACAGGTTTGCAGGATAATGTTTTAGCCAATAAAGTCTTTATCTTAAAAACATATTATAAAACCATATATTATTTTTTGTTTGAACTGAGACCCTCGCAGCAATGCACCTGGCTTCACACTGAAAACCAAGATATACCAGGTTCAATTCCTAAGCGGGCTAACAAGAAATTAACCTTTTAATAACTAGCGTAGCTACTGGGTGTCCAGACTGAAAAGCAGGATATATCGGGTTCGATTCCTAAGCGAGCTGACGAGAAGTTAACTTTCTAATAACTGAAACACCCTCGCCGTGTAGCTGCTAGGCGTCAGACTTAAAAGCAGGATATACCTAGTTCGATTCTTGAGCGGAGTAACTAGAAGGTAACCTTTTAATAACTGAGGGACCCCCGCAGCTTAGCTGATAGACGTCAGACTAAAAAGCGGGATATATCGGGTTCAATTTCTGAGCGGGCCAACGAGAAATTACCCTTTTAGTAACTAAGGCCCCCTCTCAGGGAGTTCACCCAAAGAAACATGGATTATGTCAATGAAATGGTCTTAGACGATCTACAAATTAGGCTGGAACATACAGCAAAAACATTGCACATTTCCTCGAAACGTGTGCTTCATATTGTTAATGACGACCCGGGAAAGACGAATGTTGGAAGAATAGATTCTAAAATGCTTGAACGCTGATCAGAAGCACGCTCGTTTGACAATTTCAAAAGAGATTTGCCACAGTTATGAAGAAGATTCTGGGTTTATCACCATGATGCAGAGACTAAAGAGCAAGCTAAGGAGTGGAACAATTTCGATCTTCATTATCCAAAAAATTACATATTCAAAATTCAGATATCAACGTTGTTGCTTGAATTCTTTGAAAACAAGATGGGATACCTCTGCAAGACTTTATAAAACTAGGTAGAGGGAGATAAAAGCTGGCCAAACGTCTGCTATTTTTGCAAGACTACGCCACTGCTCACAAGTCATGAATTTCACTGCAAAAAAATTGATAAAATCAGTAATAAGCTGGGTGACCACACATCCTATTCTCTGGATGTGCTACTATTATGCTATTATTTATTCCTAACGCCTAAAAAAAGCAAACGATCTTCGACAAACAATTGTGCCATGAAGCAGTTATTTGAAGACCAATAAAAGAATTATTTTAAGAGATTCAGAATTGCTTTATGAACGTTCTGGTAGATGAGCAAGTCTTAGATGAGATTATGATGAATAGGCAAGATTTTGTTTTAAAAAATTATTGCTTTTTCTCTTGTAGGCTAAGTACTTTTCAATACTTCCTTATATGCAACGGAAATTTAATTTACCAATTTTATTTACTAACCGCCTTATTCGTATAGTAAATGTATTGAATATATGATCGTAGGTACTCCCGTTTCGCGTAAAATATATATATATATATATATATATATATATATATATATATATATATATATATATATATATATATCACACCGATAACTCAAAAATAATGGGCCGAATTTGATAAAATTTGGCAAGTACCTTTTTTTGTAAATGGCTTGGATAAGTTCGCTAGTAAGGAAAATCGGACCAGGCTTTCTGGAAAAATTTTGAATTTTCATTCGAAAAAAATTTTATGTCAAAAAATAAAAAAGATATGATAACTAAATTAGGCACTACCATAACGCACTTGCTGCGTCCAGGCTTTTTATACATTGTAAAGACTATTGAAATGAGTCTGAGCATTTGTTGTATTTTCATAAACACTTATGGCCAGGGATATTTTCTTTCTGAGCCGTTTCTAGCGAATTTTCATAAGAAAAATATCGCTTATAGATAACAACTTTCGAGTTTTAGAAAATGTTTTACAAAGAAGTGCAAAGAACGCACGGAATCCACTAAGGGATCTACCTTAAACGCTTGGTATCTTTGTAGTACTATATATTTAAATAAACACTTCTATTATATTATATTTGTGTTGTGACCCCGCTGTGTATGCTACTGCAAACGAAATGGCACAATTCCGGTCGTTCTTTCCACACGTGCATGGATGTTTTCTCAACAGCTCACATCCTCTATCATTCTAAGCATGCAAAACTTCACAAAGTTGCAAATCTGTGGATTTCGGCTTTCATTTCTAATACAGTCTTCTTCAAACCACCCCCATGCTGATTGTAGTGGTATGTACATAACAGTGTTTTCGGATTTGGAAAAATATTATTGAATGCATTTTTTTCAGCTGCGCCGTCATCGGCCATAAACAAGGTTGGATGGCCCTTGCCATACAATTATTCATTCCCTAGCAGATATTTAAATGTAATGAGAGTAATGTTAATTGTAAATAATGCAGACAAGTGGTAGATCACCCACTTTTGTCGAAAAGAAAAGCAACATAAGATCCGCCTTGATATCAGGATACTTTTCAATCAATTAATGTTAATTAGCTTCAAAATTGGAGGCGATGAGCTCATTAAAAGGTGTTTTCTTTTAACATTTTTCTTTACCGTCGGTCTATTTCCGCGACTATGGCCAATCACCGTCGCCAGGGAGCAGTTTCACCTCGCTATCCCGGAAATTTTTCCAAACCCCTGCCTTTATCTAAGGAGGGTAGAAATCTTAAACGTGCCCAAAATCGAATGGACACGGGCCCAACGGCTTTACGCCCCCTCCGAAGGGCGGAACGTGCAGACATTTAACTTCTTCAAATACAATGCCACAACCTCGGTTGATGCTAATTGTACAGTGTGTACTGAAAAAGTGAAAGAGAAACGCTGGGAATCGAACCCGGTACCCCTCGGTTCAGAGGTACCACTGAACGACCGAGGCTCTCATTAAAATATGTCAATATTACACAGCCAAATGGTTCTTAATTGATACTTATTTTAAATCAATTTGCTACTCAATTACGAATCTTAACCTGCAATTTTTCAACAACGCTCTAGCCATGTGATTGTCGTAATTTTCTCGCCTATAAATAAATTTAAAAGAGCTATTATATCTATTTATTTCTAATTACCGGTTATACAACATAGAGCGTGAATGGAGGACATCCAAAATTAAAAAATTCTGAAGATTTTAATGAAAGTTTGCTACTCCAACACATTGGCTGCGTCCACACTTTTTCTATGCTTTAGATTATGTTGACAGAGAAATTCTTTTCTTATCACTACTTTCTGAGTGCTAGCATATTTTTCATAACAATTCATTGAAAATGTTTATGAAAAATTAGTACATAAACATTTGTGTAGTTATGTGCAAAACTTTTAAGTACATACTGTAGAATTAACATCAACTTAGGTTGTGGCATTGTATTTGGGTAAGTTAAATGTTTGCACGTAGCGCCTTTCGGAGAGGACATAAAGCCGTCGGTTCCATGTACCATGCACTGTTGGGTACGATAAAGGTCACTACCCTCTTTACAGAATGGCCGGTGTTCGGAAAAATGTTCAGGATAGTGAAACTCCTCTCTTGCGTCAATAATTTACCCTTGTTGCAGTAATAGGCTGACGTTAAAAAAAAAGGGATTTACTCGTATCCTATAGTTAAGTTGATTTTTCTCGGATTTCCTACAGCACTAACAAATGACGATTCAAGGTAAAGCGCATGCATTTATATAAAACGTTCTAAGTATTTGAGTTGTAGCATCTAAATTATGGCTGTCTAAGATTTATATAATGCAAAAGTTTAATGTACGTCTTAGCACCATAGGCATATTTTTTGGTTGTAGTAGTAATACCTTGATTGAATTCACTGCAAAAAGTACAATGCTGTATCGTTTGAAAATATTTATTGTCCCAAATTAAATTCGCGCTGAAAGCAGTTGTTTAAACGCGAGAAAAATATAAACTCATCCCTTTCAGGCAATCTGTGTTCAAAAACTTTGATTCCCAGTGGATTACAAATCCATGGAAAACCTTATTGATTGTGTAAATTGGCTAGTTTATAAAATGTAAATTCCATTTTATGTTCCATTCACGTCATTTCAAACCAATAAACTATGGTACAATTACCATCTCTTGTAAGATGCAGCCGATCAATTTTAGGAATTAGATAACAAAGTTGCTATTTATATGAAAATATTTAACACATTGTGCACCTCAGTTTTATTAGCAAATGTTTGCTGATATTTTGCGCGTGCTCGTACGTGCTCGCGCCTGTGTGTGTGTGTATGTAAGTGACTAGATATATGAGTGTATGTGTTTGTATTCCCATATTTGTGAAATCTTGTGTGTGCTTGGAACTTTGAAGTGCCGTCATTTTTGAGTTGTGGATTCTTACACTCCGAGACCACAATTTTATTTTCGGAAAACAAATCAATTCCCGAATATTATGCTCTCTTTCTCGTCGCTTTACAACCAGCTTGCAGCTACCTTTGGTTTTACCGGTTGTATTAGTTTCTAACTGATCCCAGTTAGAAGCTTTATTTGGGTAAGAAACGATGCCAGAATTGAGGTTACGATTGGAGTTGCGGAGTTGCAGAGCCGTTGCGGACTGATACTTATATGAAGGTTTTGTCTTAAAATCAATCATAGATTAATTCCTTGAAGTTTGTGCACCATACTTAACACCATATATATATATATATATATATATATATATATATATATATATATATATATATATATATATATATATATATATATATATAATCTGCATATATTAAATGTGCTGGCGTTGTATATGTAGTAGGTATATGCCGCAGATCGGCCTTCTGTTTTTTGGCACAAAATAAAGCTATAATCTAACCTTAACGCTGGTGTGTTCATTTTAGCCTTCTATCTTTTAGCAGTTGCTGCATAAATCAGTGTACAGTGAGAGTGGGTCTAGTAGCTAAATTTAAAGCAAACTGAACTATTATATATATTTGACATTGTCAAAGTAGATATATTGTAATGGGGAATTTTTTTAAAACAGTCGTGTAAAAAAATCCTTTCAAAACGTTATTGGCCAAAAAAACAGCAACATAAAAAATTGATTATGTGCGTATGTGCATATATATATATATATATATATATATATATATATATATATATATATATATATATATATATATATATATATATATATATATATATATTGGAATATTGCACTTATTACTTTATTTGTTTGCTGTACGTTTGTGATTTCTTATTGGTTTGCGTTTGCAAGCAAACTATTGCTATTTTTTTTTGGATTCTTATTAAGGTTAATGTTTTCGCTTATAACCGTGACTCAGAAGCCGCACTCTAAAGGCCTTTAAACCATCGTATGGGTAGTCTAAGATTTGGCTTAGCAGTATCGATGGTCCAGTGGTAAGGACGTGTGCCTCTGGACCCAAAGTTCCTGGCTTCTATTCCCAGCAGAAGCGTCAAATTATTTTTCAGTACCTACATACTGTAAATTAAGATCGATCGAGGTTGTGACATTGTGTTTGAGCTAGTTGAATGTCTGCACGTTTCGCCCTTTGGAGGTGGCGTTAAGTGGTCAGGCCCGTGTACCATGCGATGTTGAGCACGTTAAATATCCCTACCCAGGAAGGGGAGGGGCCAGGAAAATGTCCAGAATAGTTTCTTGGTGTTGTATTGCTTAGATTTATGTGCATACTTCTTTCTTTAGACGTAGTTAATACCGTTGCTTCATAGAACCTGCCATCTGACCACCTAACCACAGTACTTTGTTGCCTTTTGTTTTTACTATTATGTTTTGTCAGACATACAAAGTAAATAGCATCACTAAAATGTAAGAGACGGAACATTTTGCTGGAAAAAAAACTAATTTTTACTTATGCGTAAAAATACTTTAAAGGTGTAATGATTTGCTTATAGTATAATAGATGAATCATCAGTAACCTGAGACAACAGAACCAGTGTAAACATAATAGAAAACAATTAGTAGATAAAAATAAAAAACTGGCCCTCCATGGCATAGTATTAACTGAGAAGCAGTAAAGACAATGCTAAACGAGCTTACGAAAGACAGTTACTTGGAAAACTATTTTTGCTAAGCGAATTAGAAGACCAAGCAAATAAATGTACGTCATTATATCAGGATATTGCGATTTTTGTGCTTTCCATGACGTAACAGTGCAACAGAAAATTAGGGGAATTTCAGTTAAATTATTTACAGAAAACGCATAGTAACGGAGATACTGCCATATCAATGATTACAGTCTAAACTAGTTTTTGGCTGATCATATTTATATACTGTCATATATTTTAACACTTTCAATTTTATTAGCCAGATGTTTTACTATTTTATAGTTATAAAGTTTGCTTTTCAAAAACGTTAAAATTTACCATTCTATGCCTTAGAAGCTAAACTGATCGCCGCCTAATTAAGATAAGAATTTAAGATAAAGTAAGTATATTACCAAACAAAAAATGGACACGAAAGTGCAAGAACGATTTAAATGTAACAAAATACATTTTACCTAGTTAGCAACAATTTTCATTAGCTTTTGCGACGCAGCTTGTAATTTGTCAACGTCGCATTCTAAGTTATAGCAACTTAGTTTTACACATCACCAGAATGCTCATATTTATGGCATCCACGATACACATAGTTGGAAAACCAATATTTGTGACAGCGATGCCATATTTGAAATATTGTTGTTACTCCAACTGTATGGAAGGTAAGCTAACTGTGGCCATATCTACGTACAACCCACATACCCTGAGGTAGATAATGTAACACCCACTGTTTATCCAAATGTCACAGCTCACCTATCCGTGGCCACCTGTGATCGTCAGAAAGGTGCCTTGATGGGCACCAAGGCATGAAGCAAAGTGTCCCTTGTGTACTTACATTATTATTTTTAACATTAATAAATTAGTTATAATATTATGTGTAAAATAGAATAATCTTATGTCTATAAATAACCACATAGAGCCTATGAAAACCAGGTAGCATGTAAGTCATAATAGTATTGATACAAACGAAAATAAATAAATAAAGGTCCGCATCGAGAAGTTAATGAAAATAAGTCCGTGGCCGTATGCGTAAATCTCGAGGTCAAAAAAAATATGAGGAAAGAAATCAAATCTTGAATGATATAATAAAAAGGCCTTCTGTATAAAGTACGTTAATTTTCATCTTACCTTGATCTTTATAATAGTTTAAAAGCTCATCGTAATCATGACTATCCATCTTCAGCACTTCTTTTCATCTGGCTTTTTATTTATAACATACCAAAGATTGATGAAAACAAGATATGAAACGCCCTTAAGCTACCTGTACATAAGAGCGACCAGCTTTTGGGTTAACTCTAGTTAACATTTGACACGTTTATAGCGCTCTAGTCCTTAATGACGGAAATAGAGGTGGTAAATTTCAAACGTGAGGGGCGGTAGATTCGAAACTCTAAAAGAAGTTTCCAGTGTACAGACTGTAAAAATATTTTTCCACTATTATTATAAACAATAATATAAACATTTTAAACATAAAAAGGTGATGTTGAATTATTTATTATTCCATTATTGTTTTATAATCATTCATGACAAATATTTTTCAGTTTTTGGCTATTACTGATAAGTTTTTTTAAATTGATTGCACGAAAAATGTTTGCTGCATACTTCATAACGGGATTTGGTCATCATCCAGCAATAGGTTATTTCTATCAACTACCTTAATCCACCGATTAAATTGTATTTTCTCTTACAATTCTGATTATTTTAGGGACTTCGGTAATAGTTGTAATAAATACATAATGTTTACTTACAGCAGACGATCTTTTGACAAATTGAAAGTTGCTACATCTCTGTTGTTGTGTTTATTAGTGAATTTTCGTAGAAAAAATTCACTAATGGGGAGATCCCGACTTTTGAATTTTGAAAACATTTTTGCAAATGAGCGCGAACTATGACCCATAGAACCTATATCCAAGGTCAGTTTCAATTTATATATACATATATATATATATATATATATATATATATATATATATATATATATATATATATATATATATATATATATATATATATATATATATATATATATCACACCGATAACTCAAAAAATAATAGGCCGATTTTGATAAAATTTGGCAAGTACCTTCCTTTTGTTAATGGCTTGGCTAAGTTTGTCAGTTAGGAAAATCTGACGAGGTTTTCCGGGAACATTTTGAGTTTTCATTAGAAAAAAAATTTTATCTCAAAAAAAAAGCTGTGATAACCGAATTTGGTAGGTAGGTTTAACATATAAAAAGTAAACCATACACTAAAATTTTGATTTCTAAGTTACAAGAAAAAAAAGTTATAATAAAATATTTTGTGCCAGATGATTTCTATGAAAATTCACTACCATAACGCACTTGCTGCGTACAGGCTTTTTATGTTTATTCATGAGCCCCTCCGTGGTCGTGCGGGAAAGTCGATTCAGACTTTCCAATACGGACTCGGCGGACGACGGTTCGAGACTCACCGGCGGTTGATGATCTTTCAAATCACTGTCGTCGTTGAGATCGAGCTCAAGGTGGAGGGAAGGTTAGTTTAGATGAGCAAAAAGGGTCAGCAATGGCCTAATTGCCAGTAAACATCTTAACTTTTTTTTAATGTTTATTCATGAATTACTTATGCAATATGAACCACGACTCATTTTTTATTCACACAAACAACACAATCACTACTCACAATTAATCACACAACATCACTATTGACATCAGAGTTTAGCTGAACTGTCAAAATTTAGACGGTTAAACAAATTTATTGGCGTCCCTTTCTAAGCACTCTTCGCAGAATATTTTTTTTCAAATTATGATAGCGGGTGAGATGTGATCGGAGCGTGTAATGTATCATTGGACGTCGTTAAAAATGCAAAAATCCAATAGGGCGCCCATAAGAAAAATGAAAGTTAAGTATTGTAACTCTTGCATCACGAACGCCTTGGAAAATGTGATGACATATTTAGATTGCCCATAAAAAAGTGTCCTAACAATGTAGTTAAAAAAGTCTAGTTCTTTCGGTATTCGCTAGAAAAAAAAAAAACTAAAATTGTAAATTTCCATTTTTTTAGAATATTTAAAATAAATAAAAATGACACCTGAAATTTTCCTTAAGATAATTGATCAGCATAGAAACGCGTAACTTTGTACCAAAAATTCAGATGCTTTGGAGTGCACTGTTTATAAAAAATCAGCTACTCAAATTTAAGATTTGTGTATGTGAAGAGAAAGGGATGGCATTAGAAGGCTATTCATCATCCACAGACTAAATTTAGCATCAATAAGTTTAAACAGGTTCAAGAGTTATGAAAATTCGCTACTATAACGCACTTGCCGTTTTACTTACACATTGTCTTCACCATGTGGAATTGTGATAACGGGAACAGAGAATCGACAATTTTGTTTAACTCAACGTGGAAAATCATGTAAAAAATCTTATTTGCGATAAAAAAGCTGCTGTGTCAGTCTGTAGGTCGATCTGTTTCCGCGATTAATTTCAAAGGGATTGATATATTGACTTTAAATTTTGTAAACAGGTAGCAGTCTACCAGCGAACGGTTTGGATTGTTTTTGAGCGAAATCATTCTACTAGAAGGGTGAGATATTGGTGGTCTGGTGATTAAAATTAGCATTTTAACATTGAAAACCGGGTAATATGTCATAACATGAGATTTTTTGATAACATAGATTCCAATATTTTGACGGACCTGACATTACCTCATAAAATTGAAGTAGGGGTTGATCATGTAGGTAAAATCAAAGTCTTTTGTAATTAAACCATTTACATCAAATTAGGTACAGAGCTAGCCGTTTACAAGTGAATAGTCCGGATTGTTTATGAATAAAGTCATTTCTGGAGAAAGGGGTGAGATAAAGGGTTGATTGGGGAATATTGACAATTTTTATTAAAAATCGAGTAATATATCGTTTCAGAGCATTTATGGGTATAGAAATACGAATATTACTTAACATCCGACATTTTCTCATGAAATTCAAGTCTTGGTGGATTATGGGGGGGTGAGGGTAAAATATTGATTTTCTATGTAATCAAGTCATTGAACACAAATTTATTCTATAAAAAACTCTTTCTGATGAGAGTTGATTATCACAACGATGTGGGAGTTAATTGAATTTGTAGCACTATTATATTTTTGTCACAAAATAGCTTTTAGTGAATTTTCTTTAAAAAAATTCACCAATGAGGAGATACCGACTTTTGAATCTTGAAAAAATTCCTTCAAATGAGCGCAGACCAGGACCCTTAGAACCCATATCCGGAATCAGTTTCAATTTTATATATATATATATATATATATATATATATATATATATATATATATATATATATATATATATATATATATATAATTATATTAGATCAATCGCGATCGACATTCGAAAAATCCAATTCTGACTGGGGGCACAACCCCCACCGCCTCCGGTAGCTGCACTGCATTCTACTCGTCATGGCGAGTAACATAATATCAAACACATGAGGGCTAACTTAAAAACTAATAAAGTTGGTTTGCGCCTGCGCAAACCGCCATCTTTACATAAATCATTTTTATAAAAATCAAAATGAAAGGTCTTCTTATTTAGACAAATGGTGTCGCCTGTCGGTTAAAATTTTTAATTTTTAAATTTTTGCGCTCGACGGGGGCCATATTGAACGTCATCTTGGATGATGTCATCTTGGCTTAGACCACTAGTGATCCTCTATCCAACTGCTGTCTTGTTACGATACCTCTTAGCTACTTGTGTAATATTTTTAAAGACTATAAAAATTTAGTCGCATATATACAAACCTTAAACAGTAAAATAACAAGTACCTACATAGCTCAGACGTAAGTGTGAGGAACTTTCATTTGAAGTCCTGAGGTTCGAACCTAGTCTGATACGATTTTTTTTAAAAGCATCAAAATTTCCCTAGAAAAATTTCTCTAGAAAAAATAACAATAAATCTGGTGATATTTTCACAAATGACACAAAGGACATAACTACTAGAAATGTCACACGTCAACTGTCAGCCGTCATCTTGGAATGTAAACTGTCAGCCGCCTTCTTGGGTGCCATCTTGGACGCCATCTTGGATGGCGTCATCTCAGGTTAGACCCCCACCCAGTGACGTCACTGCGCGCACGCGCAGTGGCCAGGTGGTGGGCTCAGTACCCCTCATCTATGCCTATATATATATATATATATATATATATATATATATATATATATATATATATATATATATATATATATATATATATATATATATATATATATATATATATATATATATATATATATATATATATATATATATATGTATGTGTATGTCACACCGATAACTCACAAAATAGTGGGCCGATTTTTATCAATTGTAGTGAGTACCTTCGCTTGGCAAGGGGCAAGTTCGTTAGCCAGGTAAATTGGCCCAGGTTTTGCCGGAAAGTTGTGTGTTTTCTTTCGCAAAAAAATGATATCTCCGGATATAACAAAGTAAGGGCTACCAAATTTGGTAAGCGTGTTTGTATTATAGATAGTAATCCACATACCAAACTTTACGCCTGTAAGTTAAAAGACAAACAAGTTATAGGCATTTAAAGAAAAGTCTGAACGCAGCAAGTGCGTTATGGAAGTGAATTTTCATAAAAATGTTTTTAATAGCAAATACGTCTCTTTAATGAAATCAGGCATCAATTTAGTCACCGGTATAACCTATATAGTAGAAACAATGTACCATATTTGATCAAAATGACTTATTCTTAGAAAATGTACAAAAAAATTCCAAACATAAACATCAAATGTTTCCGAGAAAACTGGTTTCCTAGCCAACAAACCTTAGGTTAATAGCAAATTGAGTTCTTGAAATTTGAAGGATTTTATGAAAATTTTCTACCAAAACGCACTTACTTCGTCTCGATTTTTTTCTTACAAACATGCATCATATTTTGATAAAAAAATGCAAAACCGCAATAATATAATGGTGTTCGAATAAAAGAATTGTAGGGATCGCCAACAACTTATGGACCACCCTGTTATTGTAAAAATATTTTTATAAGATGCAGCTTAAGACACCCTAAAATTAACGTATACAATTTTTTGTATAATAATAATTCTATTGAGCAATACCGTAGAAATGCGTCAGATAAAAGTCTGGACGCAGCAAGGGCGTTATGGAAGTGAATTTTCATAAAAATGTTTTTAATAGCAAATATGTCTCTTTAATGCAAGCAGTCATCAATTTGGTTACCGGTATAACCTATATAGTAGAAACAATGTACGATATTTTATCAAAATAACTTATTGTTTGAAAATGTACAAAGAAATTTCGAAAATAAACTTAAAATGTTGGTTTCCTAGCCAACAAACCTCAGGTTAATAGCTAATAGAGTTATTGAAATTTGAAGCATTTAATGAAAATTTGTAACCAAAACACACTTACTGCGTCTCGATTTTTTTTTCTTACAAACATATTTCGATTAAAAATGCAATAAAATAAGCATGTTCGAAAAAAAATTAGGGATCACTAACGACTTATGGGCCACCTATTGTTGTCAAAATAATTTTATAAGATGCAGCTCGAGACACCCTATAATTAACTTATACAGTTTTTCTCGTCTCTTGTATAATAATAATTATATTCAGCTTTACCGTAGAAATGCGTCACCCTGTATGTATGTACACAGATAAAAACTTAATGTAAACTCGGAGATGAATTCTAGGAGGCCTAGTTTGCGCTCATTTGAAGAAATTTGTATAATAATTATTATATTCAGCTTTACCGTAGAAATGCGTCACCCTGTATGTATGTACACAGATAAAAACTTAATGTAAACTCGGAGATGGATTCTAGGAGGCCTAGTTTGCGCTCATTTGAAGAAATCTTTTTAAAATCCTAAAGTCGCGGTCGCCTCAATGACGAATTTTTTCTACGAAAATTAGCTAACTAAGTACCAAATTCAGCTTTCTAGGTTTACAGAAAATTGAGCTTTTCAAATTTGAAGCATTTATTTTTAAGTCGGACAGCTTTTAATAACAATGGTAAAAAAAAACTGGTTTATATATGAGATCTAGTATGTCTCAGTCGTTACCCCGGCAACCAAACATTTTATATCATTGCGCCGGTCAGTTACACGCTTTTATTAGTCGACGTGTATTATTAGATCGTTTATCTGTTTTCAATTTCATTTTATATATTGTTTGTGTTGTTTGGGAATTTTAGTATACAAGTGCAAATTATTTTTTCCGACTTTATTGGTGTTAGCGGGTGGACTAAACAGTGTTTGTGATATTTTGTCAACAGCTAAAAAGGATCGAAGCTTGACAAAAAGGGCTGATATGCAACAGGTTAGTTCTTTCCTTTCTCTGATGCTTTGGCGGTAGTTTTAGTTAAGTTTATGCTTTAACGGTCTATAGTTTTTAATAAATTTTCGTAGAAAAAATTCGTTAATGAGGAGATCGCGAGTTTTGAATTTTAAAAAGATTTTTCTAAATAAGCGCAAACCAGGCCCCCTAGAATCCATATGCGTGTTTACTTTCAGTTTTTATCTGTTTGCATCTACACGAGGTGAGTCACTTCTACAGTAAAGCTCAATATGATTGTTATTATACAAGATACGAGAAAAAATGGTACATGTCAATCGTAGGGTGTCTTAAGCTGCATCTTATAAAAATATTTTTACAATCACATGTGGTCTATACATTGATGATCCCTACAATTCTTTTTTTCCAACACTCTTATATTATTGCATTTTTGCATATGTTATCGAAATATGATACATGTTTGTAAGAAAAAAATCTAGACGCAGTAATTTTCATTAAATCCTTCAAATTTCAATAACACGAATTGCTATTAGAGGTTTGTTGGCTAGGAAACCAGTTTTCTCGGAAACATTTTGAGTTTATTTTCGGAACGTTTTTGTACATTTTTCAGCAATAAAGGTTTTTTAATAAAATATGGTACATTGTTTCTACTATATAGGTTATACCGGTAACCAGATTGATGCCTGCTTGCATGAGAGATACATATTTTCTATTAAAAACATTTTAATGAGAATTCACTTCCATAACGCACTTGTTCCACTTTTGCCTCTTACGACTTTTAAATACGCACATAAATGGAAAGCTTAATATTTTGCAAAGCTCTGGATAATAGCGTTAGATATTTGTTTAAAGATGGTTTAGTTGGTGGAAAGATGAGACAGCGCAAAAGTAGTTCAAGTTCATGGATGCGGACTAAGCTGTCATCTCATGTCTACTCAAAGATAATCGGCGCTTACCAAACCCTCAACAGTATCACGTAGTTTACTATTAAAACAGACTCGCATGAACAGCAAAGTGGTTTTGTGTAATTGGAATATGAATCCAAGAAACAAACATTAGCTTCTGTTAACAACAATAACTTTATTACAAAATATTATTTGTTTAGTTTATAAATGTGAATCACGAGGGTTTTATTTATTTTGGGCACAAGAATAGCTTCTTTTGCAGGACTGCACAAATCTAATTTATTTTCTGGCTACTCTATTTGAGAAGAAAAGAATAAAACAAGTGATCGTAGATAATGTTACATCCATCCTATATATAGTGTGTCTCACAATCACTTTAAACTATCTGTATTTTCCAAAATAATTAGAAGCACATTCACCAAATTGTCTGCGATTAAGTTTTCGATGATGCTCTATTCAACTAAAATATTTTACTTTTAGTGAATTTTCTTAGAAAAAATCCACTGGGGGGGAAATCCCGACTTTTGAATTTTAAAAAATGTGTTCAAATGAGCCCGAACTAGAACCGCCAGAACCCATATCCGGGGTCAGTTTCAATATATATATATATATATATATATATATATATATATATATATATATATATATATATATATATATATATATATATATATATATATATATATATATATATATATATATATGTATGTATGTATGTTTGGATGTGTCACACCGATAACAGAAAAAATAATAGGCCGATTTTGATAAAATTTGGCACGTACCTTCCTCTTGTAAGTGGCTTGAATAAGTTTGTTAGCCAGGAAAACAGAAGCAGGTATTCTGGGAAAATTTTGGGTTTTCTTTCGGAAAAAAAATTTACCTCCAAAAATAAAAAAAGGTATATTAATAAAATTTGGTACACATTACGACATTAAAGGGAAACTATGTACCAAAATCCAGATTTCTATGTTGCAGGGAAAAAAGCTATAAAAATATTTGGTGCCAGATCATTCTATGAAAATTCACTACCATAACGTACTTGCTGCGTCTAGACTTTTTCTGCAGCTTCCCGTTATACTGGAAGTGGCTACCAACTTTGTTACTTTTACTAACGAATACCTGCACAATTTGCGCAGATTCACTGACTCAGATTTTTGCTATTGAACGTGTCAAGCGTTGACACCGAGGGTGCCTGTAGATTATAGGACACCTTAAATGACAAGGCCAATTATTTGTTAGGTACCCATTGAAAAAAAAATTAACTTTGGCTTATACAATATCATGAAATAAAATAACAATTAACTTACCAAAATTATGATTTGAATTCAAAAACACTGCGAGGAGGTAAAAAAGATTATTTAAAATAGTAATGTAAAAAAATTGTAACACATTTCATGGGTAAAAAATCAATTAACTGAGTTTTAGTGAATTTTCGTATAAAAATATGGCTTTGAATTTTGACACAATTTCTCTAAGTTTGCGCAAACTAGGCCCTCTAAAACCCACAGCTAGGGTAAGTTTCGATTTTTATATGTTTAAATACAGACTTTTTTAAACAATTTTGCTAGCGCAACAAATTTTTCTTTTAATAGAAAAATATGATTTTTTTTTAATTTTTGGAAACAACGCCTCTCTCTTTCTCTCTTTCTTTATCTCTTAATGCCGCAATACATTTTTAATCGGGTTCCAAAGAAAAAAAAAATAGAAAAAAAATTAACTTTAATTCTAAAAGAAACTGACGAAACAATAAATAAAATCAAACAGCAAAAATAATTATTAACTCATTTAATGTTCAAAATATTGTCCATTATTATCAATACACAATTGAACTCGCGCTTCAAATCAACTTATTACATTCCGTCTTTTTTCGGCAATAATTATAGCTTGCAGGTCTTCCACTTTTAATAGCCTGGCATTGTAGACAGCATTTTTCCACTGACCCCAAAGAAAAAAACTACATGGCGCAAAATCGGGACAGCAATCAGGCTTTTTAACGGCGCCACCCTGCCCAAACCACTTTTCTGGTCAAACTTCATCCAAATATTGTCACAAACATCTCCCAAAATGACTGGGTTTGCATCTTGCTTTAACCAAACTTCATTAACTGGGCACACTGCAACCACATCGAATATAATTTCTTATCTTAATAAATTTAAATATTTCTCAGCTGTTAGATTTCCCCCAATGAAGAATAGCTTAGTAATACCGCTGCCTGTTATACCGAGGAATACATTAATTTTTTGTGGTCACTGCAAATGTGCGTCCAGCATTCAATGTTGACTTTATTGAGACCAATAACAACAATTTTGTTTATCAACAAATTCATGCAGTGTAAAAGTAGCTTTATCTAAGAAACTATTGCTCCTACCAAAGCCCGGATTATCATCAAATTTGTCTATCATAATTGTTCATAGAACAGAAAACTATCCAGGAGGGCGTTCCTAGTCGTGGAAAAATATTTTAATATTATTTAACTTTATAGAAAAATTCGCTATCATAAATCAAAGTAATATCTTATGTATTAAGTAGGTCACATAAATATCATAATTATTGGCAATGAAATATTACATTACATGTTTAGATAAATAATAAACAAGTTGGAATTGCAGAGTACAGTACAAGGAATGCTGACTGATGAGGTTTGCAATTTGTTAAGCTTGTAGGAATTTGTCTGCCTAATTAAAACAAAGCAATGTTTAATCTATTTGAACTAAACAGATTTTCCTGGCTAACGAACCTATCCAAGCCACTTGCAAAAGGAAGGTATTCACCAAATTTAATGAAAATCGGCCCATTATTTTTTGAGTTATAGGTGTGATATATATATATATATATATATATATATATATATATATATATATATATATATATATATATATATATATATATATATCACACCTATAACTCAAATAGACTATTAAACCATAAACTCTATAGCTGAAACTACTGCTGAAGCATCAGAAAGAGGTCTACTTGAAATGCATTTTCTGAAAATATTTTAGTAAAATGAAGGACAATGATGGTTGAAGCTGAACTTAAGGCTTTGCAAAACACACTTCTTACAACATATCGTCTACATAATCCGTATTTGTTCCAAATTCGTTGTCTGAAAATTGCAACTTCGACGTTTGAAGAAGAAAAATTATCAAATTTTCAACATTTTTTTTCTGCTACTTCTTGACGCTTGTTGCCCGTTGTATGTAATATTCAATTGGCATTGTTAATCACGCAAAATATTTTGTTCTTGTGCTTTCCTCTGATCACCAGTGGCACCTTTTTTTTTTAAATGCCTATAACTTTTTTTTTCTTTCAACGTAGAGATCTGAATTTTGATACGTAGGTTACGTTGGACAGCAGAAACGTATGCGCCAAATTTGGTTGTCATAGATTTGTTATTTTAGGAGAAATTTTCCAAAGGAAAACCCAAAATTTTCTCGGAAAAACTGGTCCGATTTTCCTAGATAACGAACTTATCCAAGCCACTTGCAAAAAGAAAGTATATACCAAATTTCATTAAAATCGGCCTATTATTTTTTGACTTATCCATACGATATATATATATATATATATATATATATATATATATATATATATATATATATATATATATATATATATATATATATATATATATATATATATATATATATATATATATATATATACAGATCTCCCCATTAGTGAATTTTTCGTTTTACGACAAATTCTCTCAAAAAGACAAAAGGGAAAAGATAAGAAAAAATGAAAACAAAAGGGAAATCAAAGTGAAAGTATATAAAAGGTAAAATTATTTGTAAAGGTTGTCTTTGTCATTATAGTCCTTTTTTTAACACCTTCGATACTTGCTCCAACACTGTATTTATAAAAGTTTGTGGTGAATGGAAGAGAAGATGCATCTTCCGAAACCATCGCATATTATTTGTTCATACATACATATAGTCCTTATGGACGGAAGATGACGCTAGCTGCTGTTGAAACTGTCGGTTATTAATTACGTCAATAAACTTGCTACCCCGAACAGCAGTTCTAATTCACTAAGCTGATAAACTTAAACATCTGGAAGCGTTGATCAAATGAAATTAGTGTCGAAATTATATTGACAAGTGCTACTATGATTTTGCCGTTTTAACACCTACTAGAAAACAATGTACATTATTGTATAAATTTATAAAAAGATTTCACCAATGACTAAAAAACCAGACTACCTAAATGAAAACATCTATGTAACTTGTTTTATCAGGATAACATGTGTAGAACCGTCTATTCTTTCGGTACGTAAGTATTTCCATTATAGAAAGCTGAACATCAAAGAGTATCAAAATGGAATTATTTGCTATATAAATAATCCCCAGAGAAAACTTTATGCATCCTAAATGTATAAATAGACCGAAAGATATACTGGTGCGAGTAAACTACAATCGCGTACCTAAACTACTATCAGCTATTTTATCTTGTTTTTGTACATGATTTGTATTTATACAACGGGAGATTTTTATAGGCATTCACGTTATTTATTTTATTTATTTATATACGCCATCCAACAGCATTTACAGGAACGATATAATTTACTGACAAAATTGAATCTTGCTGATCGACGCTTTAATCTTTAAGGATTTCTTTGGTATTCTATATTTTGCATCCTAATAATAATAATCTCTTTTTACTACCAAAGTTTTAAAAAAAAAGTCTTTTATTCAAAAGTAGTTTACTCTTGGCGCTTTCTCATTTTATACTTATTTTGCATCCTAATGATAATCTCTTTTTACTACCAAAGTTAAATTTCTTTTTTTATTCAAGGGTAGTTTACTCTACCAGAAGTTGACTTCAAAATACCCTCATTTCGGGGTAGTGTACTATTGACATACTCCAATTTATAGCTACTACCTCCGAAACTATTTAACTCACTGAATTCGAAATACATGTGTAACCGTTGCTAGGAACAGTTAACTGGCTATCAGAAGTAAATTTAAAAAATACATTCATTTAGGGGTACTCTTTTCCTGACATATTTCAGTTTTAAGCTACTAACGTCGGGACTATTCAGACTGAGTTCAAAATAGATGGGAACAATTGCTAGGAACAATAAACTAGCTACCAGAAGTTTACCTTAAAATACCGTATTTTTGGGTAGTTTACTCTTGACATATTTCAGTGTATCACTGCTCCCGGGAGAACTATGCATATTTTTCTGCCCAACGAACTCATCCAAGCCATTAATAAAAGAAAGGCACTTGCCGAGTTCCATCGACATCGGTTGATTATTTTTTGAGTTATCGGATGGATACACACACACAAACATATATATATATATATATATATATATATATATATATATATATATATATATATATATATATATATATATATATATATATATATATATATATATATATATATCACACCGATAACTCAAAAAATAATGGGCCGATTTTGATCAAATTTGGTATGTACCTTCCTTTTGCAAGTGCATTGGACAAGCTCGTCAGCCAGGAAAAGCGGCCTAGGTTTTACTGGAAAATTTTATGTTTTTTTTTTCGGAAAAAAATTATATCTCTGTAAATAACAAAGTAAGGGCAACCAAATTTGGTAAGCGTGCTTGTATTATAAAGAGTGAGCCATGTAATTAAGGTGTGTAAGACAAAAAAGTTATAGGCATTTAAGGAAACAAATTTGCAGTTTTCCTCAAAACGTCAAAGTCGCGATTTGAATCGTCAAAATTGGCAACATTTATGCAAAGAGCCTGAAACCAATACGGGCTATGTAAAGAAAATGTCGCAAGAAGAGTGTTCTGCAAACGTTTAAGTTTCAGTTTCTACTGTCATTGTCCTTCATTTTACTAAAATGTTTCCAAAAAATGCATTTCAAATAGACCCTTTCTCTAATGCTCTGGCAGTAGTTTTAGTTAAGTTTATGGTTTAACGGTCTATAATTTTTAGCTAATTTTCGTAGAAAAAATTCGTCAATGAGGAGACCGCCACTTTTAAAAATTTGAAAAAGATTTCTTCAAATGAGAGCAAACTAGCCCCCCGAGAATCCATATCCCGGTTTACTTTTATTTTTTATCTGTTTACACATATACAGTGTGACGCTTTTCTACGGTATAGTTAAATATAATTGTTATTATACAAAATACGAAAAAAATTTATCTAGGGTTATTATAGGGTGTCTTAAGCTGCATCTTATCAAATTATTTTGACAATCACAGGGTGGACTATAAGTCGTTGGGGATACCTACAATATTTTTTTTCGAACATTCCTTATATGATTGCATTTTTGCATTTTTTTATCGAAATATGATGCATGTTTGCAATAAAATAATCTGGACACAGTAAATGCGTTTTGGTAGAGAATTTTCATTGAATGCTTCAAATTTCAATTACTTAATTTGCTATTAACCTAAGGTTGGATGGCTTGGAGCTGTCGTGACAACATATGACCTGGTTCCGTACCGAGATGGCGAACCTGCCGTACATCTTACACTGTTCTATGAGGATGGCTACCATAGCTGTATTACTTTATAGGTGTATTCTCGCTGTAATTAGTATACCGTACTGATTAGAGCAAAACCGGTCTGCGGTTCTATTTATGGTGAGAATACCAGTTTCCTCGAAAACATTTTAAAGTGACTTTTGAAAAATTTTTGTACATTTTTAAACAATAAGTTCTGTTTCTTATCAACGACGCGTTGGCGGTAGTAGCAATACGCTGAAATACGTTAGGAATAAAGTACCCCTAAATGGGGGCATAATTGACTAAACTTCTGTTTTTTCTCACAGTGGAGGTGAATGCTTTTTTACGCAGGCCGGTGGATAGCGCTTTCACTATATGACACCAACTGTGGTGACTTCCCTTCCCTCCAGGTCGACACTACCCACTAAACACCCCCTTGACCCCTAGAGACGTGGCGGAAACCACTCGCTGGCGAACTTCTACATCATGTCATCCTTTGATATCATTATTTCTACGATCCTTCTCTCCACAGTATTTCACGTATTCCACACCGCTTCACCTCCCAGTAACTGCTCAACCACATTATCTACTGTTAAATCTCTGCCAATCTCTTTGTACATTGGTTCTCATATTTGCGAACATCTTGCGCACTCAAAGACCCTGTGTTCTGGCGAAACTCTATTACCACAATACGTACAGTTCTCTTTATCGACTATTTTTATTTTACTCGGGTAAGACCTGAAACGCCCGTGGAATGAGCTTATTTGCCCACTGGGATGTTGAGATTTTATATTTCCATTATCCCTGCCACTACAACAGTGTTTCGGCTCTTGCCTTGCTATTTCTTCTCTTCTATTTTCGTGTCTTTTATAAGTTACCTCTTTTACCAATAAGTGTATAGGGACCGTTCCTGCAATCACCTGTATTGCTTTCGTTGCCATGGTTCTATATGGACTTGTTATTCTGATGGCTACCTTCCTCTGCGCCCCCTCAACCTTTTTTCTACACCTTGTCTTTGACAACACGGCCTTCTGGTACGCCATGCAGTATGATTGAGTTTACCACACTACTCAGCACTCTCCTTCTCCCTGGTTTTGGTCCACCGATATTTGACATCAGACACCCTAGCTTTGCAACCATCATGTCTGCTTTTGCCACTAGTCTTTCTATGTGCACACCTAGGTTAATGTTATGTCTTACTTGTACACTGACGTAGTACAGGCTTGTCTGCAACTTAGTTTCTGCATACTTTTCTATTATTTGTGAAGTTTCTTAATGCAGATTCACTTAAACGACGAAGACTGTGTACACCGATAAAAAGACGAATAAAAGTATGCTATCAGATCTAGGAGGACGAATAACAATTTGTTGGACATATTATGAGACATGATAACAATTTGACAACATTATCTAAAGGACGCATGGGAAAAATCGAATGGGAACACCACAGGGGAACTTCTGGAAAACATGACTTAATTAATGAAGTACGAAAACTACAATAAAATGAAAACCACTGCTGGAAATAGTGTTATGATTGAGATTACATTGCGACATCGCCTTTGGACTATGCTGGTTGCAGATTTTAAGGTTCATTTAGAACTTCAGAAGGGCACATGTGAGAGAAAATATACATTATGGAGATAAAATGTTTTAAGTGTGAGCAATAACATTTTATAGAATGATTTTATAGGATTTTATATTCTCTAACTGTTCGTACTTTTTTTATGTACAACCATAAATTTTATTACCATCATTTTATTTATTTATCTTTGAATACGCTTAGCTGAGAACAGTTGGAATGCTATTTTTTTATTTAACAGTTTTGATTCAACAGGCGAGTTTCAGTGAACTTGTGCAAACAGCGGTTAATTTTCATTGTAATTATGGAAGTGTTTAAAATAAACAGAACCAATATCCACCTAAGAAATTAATCTCTCAGCGATTTACTTAAGTTATCGCTCGGATATTCATATTTGAATCAAATTTTCAAAACACAAAATTATGCTCTTGTTTTTAAAACACACAATTATGCTCTTGTTTTTAATCAGGTACATTAGATTAGATTAGATTTTATTGTGAGTGGGCTATTTCAGTCCCTCCACCGCGACCTTAGGTCTATTGTGGCTCACGTCTAATTATTTAGATTTCACCCATCAATTCCAGCTCTCTGAGGGAGACGATCTTTTCTTGAGGGTAAAAGTTTATGTGGCAGGTGTACTGCCATCTGAGTGAAGTCGCTTGCCCGTTTCAAAGCTCAAAGAGAGATAACCTCTCTCCGAGTTCGTCTGGACCCGACATCCGTCAGTGTTGGCCTCGAGGCGATATCATGAAGTCCCGCTCTCAAGCAGCATCTAATCTCCAGTTGTAATCCACCCCTAGAGATCTTAGCTTCCCTCAGACTCTTTCAAACTTGACACCTAACAGTGTTAAGACTCAAGGCAACATACCATCGAGTCCCGCTCCCGAGCATCACCCCAGCGAGGCCGTCCGTGCGTTTCGTAGCACACAGTATAGGCTCCAAACTCCGGGTTTACCATTCATCAGAGATCAGAGCCCCCCGGGTCGTCTGGACACAAGACACACGCCAGGGTTTCAATCCAGGGCGGTATCATCTGGAACCCTACTCCCGAGTAACAACCAAGCGAGGCCAATTGTCAGTCTCTGAGGCCACAGTAGAGGCGCCAAACTCCGGGTGCATATCACTCCCCAGAGATGTCTGCCTCCCCCCATCCTCACCTGCACCAGACCCCCGCCAGTGTTTCATTGACTCGAGGCGGTATCATGAAGTCCCGTCCTCGAGCAGCATCCAGGCAGGGTCGTTAGCCTGTATCGATGCTCACAGAGTAGGCCCAAGTCTCCAGGTGTAATCCACCCCTAGAGACCCCAGCTACCTCCGGGTTCGTCCAGACCCAACACCTGCCACCGTTAGCTTAAATTTCACCCAACAAATCGAGCATTCGACAGGAGACGACACCTGCGAGATGAAATTTGGTTTGACAGATAGACAATCAGGTACATACTATACTATATGAATCTGAAATGTATGAACTCCATTTGTTGAAGAAGAGTCAAATTTGTATGTAGATTATCTATCACAACGTGCTTGCTGCCTTAAAACTTTCTGTTACTATACGCAGGGTCTTTCAACCAAAACTTGTCATTACTCCCCATCTCTGATGTACCTCCAGAAAAATGAAAAATCATTTTGAAAAAATTTCACAAATGTGTCAAGTTTGAGGACTTGGGGGACTGATTTTGATATACAATCACTATCCCATTTCCACCCATGTGTGTGTGTTTGACAGAAACCTGTAAAGATTTTTTATTGGGAAGGGAAGTCCGGTGACATACTACAGGTGTCATGCGAACTTGGACCGTTAGCCGTACATCAGGAAATATTTTCATTCGAAATATGAAAGTTTCTGAAGGTATGTTTTCTATAATTTGCTGTTCAAATAAAGTAGTCATAGCTTCAGATCGTTTCCGGTTATATCGGAAGGGAACACCAACTTCCTTATTTCGAATAAAACACCGTATTTATTATTACATTTTTAGATCCCTTGTCAAATTCTAGTATAATCCTGTGTATCATGGTTAGTAGTTATTTCTAATAGTTTCCAAGATATGGCACCCTGAACACAAAAAGTGGACATATGGCTTGATAAAACCTGAGTTTTATCTTATCTCTTCAGCTACAATTTTCCTAGATCCTAATGCTTAAATATTGCTTGATTTCAAGCAGTTGACAGTTGCTGAGAAAATCATACAGCTGCTCCTAAAACATTACTACTTTGTAGAAACTTCAAAACAACCGTAACATGACTTTTTCATTCATATTTGACATCCGCGTTTAATTTTCGACCGGAATATTTTATACTGTTTTATATAATTTTTGCGTATTAACCAACATATTTCATTACTTTGTCAATTTTAGTCACTTTTTCAGATCTGATCCAGGTTTTTTGATTTTATGAAATAAATCGAGAGAACATGCACATATTTTAGAAAAAATACTTTTACTTAAAAAGTTTTTAGCAATGACAGAAAAAAATTTCGGGACGCAGCAAGTGCGTTATAGTAGTGAATTTTTATAAGAATTGTATACTATTAGTAACATATATTATGAAAACTAATTCTTTAAATTTAAATTCACCTTGGAGATCGGTTTTAGAGTCCCAGTTAGCGCTTATTTAAAAAAAAATATATTTAATATGGTGCTAAAGAATTAAAATTTTGTCTTAGATATAATATATAAGTGCTGCGAGTGTCTTTAAAAAAAATGTGTTACAAATTTTACTAAAGTTACAAAAGTTTTCCAGAAAAAATAATTATTTACAAAGGGCATGTACCTGTCAAATTATAAATATGGCAGGTATTTTTCCATATTAATTGCTTGGCTGGTTTGCTTTAGTCAACCCATCCAGTTTTTGCAGACGATAAACAACAAAAACGGTTTTTAAAACAATTTTGTAGTTAGAAAGAAAATTTTGTGGTTTCTTTTGAAATAAATGTTTACCTTCGAAGATAAAACAGCTATGGTAGCTAAATTTGGTACGTAGATTTACATTACTAAAAGTAATGTACACCATTTAGGTCTTTCTGTTACAAGAAACAAAATTATTAGAATTGATTTTAGAAAATGTTTGGTGCTAGATCATTTCTATGAAAATTCACTACCATAACGCACATGCTGTGTCCAGACTTTCATTTGACTATCTTATTTGTTAATTTTTCTAAAAAATAAGGCAAAACGTTGTAATCATTATGCCGATTACGATGATTTAATAAAATGCTACTTCCAAGCAGAGTTAGCTATAAAAGTTTCTTCGGAATTTAATTGTTTTTTCTAATAAAATATGGGAAAGACAATTGGAGTATTCTACGTAATTGTGCTTTATTTAAATAGTACAAAAGTAGCAGTAAATATGCAGAAAGCAGTGCCAGTATTAATTAAAAAGATTAATCTTAAAGGAACTATCCGTTCTGGAATGCCAAGCATTTGTTCAGGTCTACAAGAAAATATATAGAATTAAAAGTGCTTGTGGGATTCAAAGAAGGGTAGAAATAAAATTAATTTCCGGTCTTTAAGATTCGAGTACACAAAAAAATATAGCCTTTAGTTTTAATATGTACAAATAAGGCCTATAGATGCATAGCGAATGTTTAACAGGAAGATAGTTTTCCTTTAAATTCTTCTCTTTATACTATTTTGAATACTGAGGTATGGTAGCGAAGTTACATTAATCGCTTCAAATTTTTTAAACTCAATTTGCCATTAACTTAGCAACTTTAATTTAACATATAGTTAGGTCTCCAACAGGGCAACATGTCTACTAAATGTCATCAAAATAGCTTTGTTATTTCTCGAGAAACAATTTTTTTAAGCTGGTCCGATTGGGCTGACTAACAAACTTATGCAAGTTATTAAGAAAATAAATACATAAGTCAAGTTTCATAAAGATTGCTTGATCAGTTTTATGGGTTTTCAGTTGTATATATATATATATATATATATATATATATATATATATATATATATATATATATATATATATATATATATATATATATATATATATATATTCAGAAAGATTTCCGCGGTCTTTAATGTGAGACATGCTTGGTTCTCGGGTTAAACCGCGTCCAGAATTTATGGAAACTCGACGTTTCGGCTCCTGTTTTGGAGCCATTTTCAAGAGGTAAAGGAAATATGTAAGGACACTCTAAGGCCTCAATCTGCCTACTCCTTAGAGTGATGGACAAAGGTGGGTAAAGGAAATATGTAAGGACACTCTAAGGCCTCAATCTGCCTACTCCTTAGAGTGGTGGATAAAGGTAGGTTGGGTTGTTGTAGCTCGATTACGGGGCCTCAATCTGCCTACTCCCCAAATCTCGCTGGAGATCGTCTGTGAGGTCTCAGTGTGTTCAACCCTAGGCCTCAGAGAGATCTAGATCTCTCTTTATCTACCACTCTAAGGAGTAGGCAGATTGAGTCCTTAGAGTGTCCTTACATATTTCCTTTACATACCTTTGTCCACCACTCTAAGGAGTAGGCAGATTGAGGCCTTAGAGTGTCCTTACATATTTCCTTTACCCACCTTTGTCCATCACTCTAAGGAGTAGGCAGATTGAGGCCTTAGAGTGTCCTTATATATTTCCTTTACCCACATTTGTCCACCACTCTAAGGAGTAGGCAGATTGAGGCCTTAGGGTGTCCTTACATATTTCCTTTACCCACCTTTGTCCATCACTCTAAGGAGTAGGCAGATTGAGGCCTTAGAGTGTCCTTACATATTTCCTTTACCTCTTGAAAATGGCTCCAAAACAGGAGCCGAAACGTCGAGTTTCCATAAATTCTGGACGCGGTTTAACCCGAGAACCAAGCATGTCTCATATATATATATATATATATATATATATATATATATATATATATATATATATATATATATATATATATATATATATATATATATATTTATTTATTTATTTATTTATTTATTTATGTGAACAACACACCACGAGGGCTTACAGCCTAAATACTATCGCACCGTGGGTCTTGACAAGGAGTAAAGAGGAAACATGCGCCGGCAAGGAATTCCACAACTTGGAAGTCCTCGGGACAAAAGAGCGTGCATAACAAGATGTTCTATGTCCGGTGACGTGGACAGTAAAAGGGTGCATTCGCTCTGTTCCCCTGGTAGATCTGTTGGGAGCAGCAGGTGGATGAACTATGGGAAAAAGCTCCTCAGAGAAGTGCCCGTGCAAATATCTACAAAAGAGAGAGAGAGAGAGAGGTCACCAACGGCACGTTGGTGGGCAAGGGATGCGAGCCTTTGGGTGAGGGTAGGGTCACCAATGAAACGTATAGCTCTCTTCTGAATGGAGTCCAGGATAGCGAGTGTAGAAGCGGCAGCAGTGCCCCAGATGTGGGAGCAGTATTCGAGGTTTGGCCTTATTTGCGATAAGGTATAGAAATTAGCCGGTGAAAAGTATTTGCGAGCCCGGTAGAGGAAACCTAATTTCTTAGCAGCCGCTTCTGCAATTGATGTGACATGTTGGTGACAATTTAGATTTCGATCCACAGAAATGCCAACAAGTGAAAATGACTCATTAATTTGAATAACTTGCTTGTCCATATATATATATATATATATATATATATATATATATATATATATATATATATATATATATATATATATATATATATATATATATATATATATATATATATATATATATATATATATATATATATATATATATATATATATATATATATATATATATAATGTTTTAATAGTATCCATTTTAATATCTAAAATGTTCCAAAGAAACTAATGTCCAGTATTTGTATTGAAAAAATTATGAAGGTATTTATCTTGTATGCAATGCTACACTTAACCTCAAATATCTTAGAAACGGTTGATTTTATGATACTTGTGAATACAAACTAATTTAATCAAAGTGTAATTCTTAATCAAACGATACCTATTTCAATGATCCGGCGATCCAAATTTTCTGTGCACAGCAGAGCCATCTACATGTGGGGTAATAAAAATATTTTTTTCACAAACATCAATATTTTCGCGTTATAAATTAGTTTTGAAGTAAATAGCATATGGAGTTTTAACACTTAACCTCAAATATATAAAACACGGTTGATTTAATGAAACTTGGGAATAGAAACAAATTTTTTGACCTTTTGAGACGTGCAATTTTTTTGTAAATACCTAAAATAATTCTAAAATAGACAAATGTAGTAAAAATGACAAAAAAAAACACTTTGGTCCAGGGTGAAAATTGATCGAAACGCCCTTGGCGCTGAACCTGTTCACCTTAGAACAGTACTGTCAAATTATAATAAATTAATAAATGAACACACTGTCAGACCTAGTTTGTACTTCAAACAGCCGATATAAAACGTCCTTATTTTCCCTTTCACTTTCAAAATAGGATATCTAAACATTTTACAAATCCAAGCATCTAAATATACCTGAAGGCGGTCATTTGGTTCGGATTACCACATTAGGATCGTTATGGCGACCCCGTCTTACGCGTATTATTTGTATTTTTCGGTTACCGTTGCATTATGATTTATGCCAGTAGCAGAGCATAAGATTATGTATTAATCTACCCATGTCAGCTGACTACTTTGTTTTTGGCATTGGACTTTAACCATTGAAGTCATCAATTCGTGTCTCTCCAGTTATAGCGTATTCAAACTGTTTTTGTATATTTGGGGGGGAGTTGTGGGGGGTTCCGTTACAGCTGATTTACGAACTAGTCAGCGATTGTAACAAAATGAAGACATGTGCCCAGTTTCGTTCAAATCAGTTGAGTATTTTCAGTTATCGCTTGGATACACATACACACGCGTGCGTGCGCATATATATATATATATATATATATATATATATATATATATATATATATATATATATATATATATATATATATATATATATATAGGGTTTTTCACGATAGGCTCAAACTTGGAACACCATATATACTACTTAGTGCTTCTAGTATATTGTGTTCTTGAACTACACTTTTAACAAGTGTTCTAAATTTAGAGACACAGTTAGACATATCCGATGTTGCAAAAATATTTTTTAAATAGCACATCCTGTATATTATTGACAATTCGGGTGTTGACTTTAATTCTTCACCGGCTTCATGTAAGTCTCCATATACCTACCTCTAATGAATTAATTGTTTCTAGATAACAATTTGCTTTTTTAAAGAAAACACATTAAACTACACTAGAAAGGCGGCGGGGACTTTGTGTGATAATAAAACATTCTATCAAATTTTGACAGCACATAAATTGTAGAACGTAACTTAAATTTTTTTTGTGTGGATGTTAGTATTTCCCAGGTTGAAATAATTAGAAGATAATAGACAATTTGCATGGATTTTCCATAATATAACTTTAACATTTACCTAATAGTTTTCATACATAGAATATTATTACATGCATGAAAATACCCAAAAACATATGCAGTGGGCGGAAGGACGGAAAGCGACTTTTAAAATAAAACAATTTCAAATTATTATCATGTGACCTTGAACGTTCTGTTATTGGTCGTGACGTAGTTGAATAGTAAATAAATATCGTGTTTACATTTGCCTAATGGTATGATAAGTACGGTCGCTTGTTTCTCAATATAGTAGTGAATTTTATTAGTTTATTGTGTTTCTTCTAGTTGAATAGTGTAAAGTGTGCGTAAGAAAATGGGAGACAATGGTTCTCAACAGGGGTAATAAGATAATTTGTCAAGAATTGGCTCACTTATGATGACATCATTCTTTTCGATAGAACAATGTTATATAAATTAACTACAGATAATTAATAGAAGCATACCCAATCATTTAGTTGATTAATAACCATGATTTTTGACGGTTGTTGATACTAAGAGTAATATGTAGAGTTAATATTTAATATCTACAGATAAACATAACTACCTTACGACCTAACTTAATAACGTATGATAAGAATTTTAACCTTATATCACTAATATTCATTGTGAAAGTTAGGAGGTTCCTACATTAAAATGGTCTTTACAACAATATAAGGCGGTTTTCTCAGATAACTCTGGATTTTTCCTTGCATCCCGCTTTATAACTTCGCACCATGGCTTTGTAATTGGAACAATAAAAAACAGTTTCTTTGGAGTTTTTATAGTCTTATTTGTACACATTAGTACTATACAGTATTTGTATAAGCTTTATTTTCCATCTTATCAAATAAAATCACCTGCAAAAGCCAAGAATCAATCAATGACTTACAACACAGGATGTAAACTCAGTGAAGCGAGTGCATTGTTAACTATTGTACTGTCCCGTGACGTCACAGATCATGGCGGCAAAATAGTTGTGTTTGAAATCAATTATGAAGTTAGGATTTTCAAATATATTTTGGCATCGTTATTTCTGTAGTATGCGAAATGAAAAAAATATTAAAAGTCATCTTTGTGGGATGTCTATCAGATGTGATAAGAAATAAAAAACTCTAGACGCAGCAAGTGCGTTATGGAAGTGAATTTTTATAATAATCAATTTGGTTACCGGTATAATCTATATAGTAGGAACAATGTACCATATTTTTTCAAAATAATTATTTGAAAATGTACAAAAATGTGCCGAACATAAACATTAAATGTTTCTGAGAAAACTGGTCTCCTAGACAATGAACCTTAGGTTAATAGCAAATTGAGTTATTGAAATTTGAAACATTCAATGAAAATTCTCTACCAAAACGCCCTTGCCGCGTTTATACAAAAATTTTCCGAAAATAAAGTTAAATGTTGGTTTCCTAACCAACGAAACTTACGTTAATAGCAAATCGAGTTATTGAAATTTGAAGGATTTAATGAAAATTCGCTACCGAAACGCACTTACTGCGTCCCGATTTATTTCTTACAAACATGCATCATATTTCGATAAAAAATGCTAAAATGCAGTAACGAATTTGTTCTACAAAAATTAGCTAAAAATTATAGACCGTTAAACCATAAACTTCACTAAACCTACAGCGAAAGCATCAACTTAACTAAACCGACAGCCAAAGCACCAGAGAAAGGGTCTGTTTGAAATTAATTTTCTGTAAATATTTTAGTAAAATGAAGGTCAATGACGGTTGAATCTGAAACTTAAGGGTTCCCAGAACACTCTTCTTGCAACATTTTCTTTTCACAATCTGTATTTGTTTCACGTTCTTTGCCTAAACATTGCCAATTTTGACGTTTTAAATTGCGAGTTTGACATTTTGAGGAAAACTCCAAAATTTGTTTCTTTAACTGCCCGTAACTTTTTGTCCTTAAACTTATAGACCTAAATTTTGGTACATGGTTCACTCTTTATAATACAAATACGCGTACCATTGGTTGCCCTCACTTTGTTATTTCCGGAGATATAAATTTTTTTAGAAAGAAAACACAAAACTTTCCGCGAAAACCTGGTCCGATTTTCCTGGACAACTAACTTATCCAAGCCACTTGCAAAAGGAAGGTACTCACCAAATTTGATCAAGATCGATCCATTATTTTTTGAGTTATCGGTACCATATATATATATATATATATATATATATATATATATATATATATATATATATATATATATATATATATATATATATATATATATATATATATATATATATATATATAAACACGGATCTCCCTCTTTTTTAAAGAAAATTAATTAATAAGAAAACTTGAATCACCAACGACTTATGGGCCACCCTGTAGTTGTAGAAAGATTTTTTAAGATGCAGCTCAAGACACCCTATAATTAATGTATACAATTTTTTTTTCTTATCGTGGATAATAACGGATATATTGAACTATAAAGATTTTTTACGAAAATTCGACAATAAACGATAAACTCTATAGCAAAACACTACTGCCAAATCATCAGAGAAAGGGTTTATTGGAAATGAATTTTCTGGGAATATTTTAGTAAAATGAAGGACAATGACGATTGAAACTAAGACCTCAGGCTTTGTAAAACATTCTTCTTGAGACATTTTCCTTCCATAGCTCATATTAGTTTCAGGTTCATTGCCTAAATATTAACAATTTTGACGTTTAAAATCGCGACTTTGACGTTTTGAGGAAAACCCTTATATATATATATATATATATATATATATATATATATATATATATATATATATATATATATATATATATATATATATATATATATATATATAAACATATAAAGTCTGAAACCGACCTCGGATTTGGGTTCCATGGGTCCTAAATAGCGCTCATTTGAAGAAATTTTTTTTAAATTCAAAAGTCGGGATCTCCTCATTAGTGAATTTTTTTTAAAAGAAAATTCACTAAAAAACAGGCAAATTGTGTATTAAAATGGATAAATAAAATTTCCAAATAACCCTAGTATATTTATTTACTTTTATACTCGGTTGCTTACACATTTATAAAATCTTTATTTTACCAGAATTTAGCTTTCCCATTACGGAAAATGAGGCTGTGGATTTGGAGCAAGTATTTGAATAAATAACACATGCTTCAACTCCAACAACTGCCAAAGAACAACATATCGTTGTCGCTCTAATATTATTGTTAAATATGTTTGGCTTCATGCCTCGTAGTTATGAAAACGAAAGTGTGCATAAAACAATAGTATATGTTGTGAGCTACCCTCAGCTCTTTGTTAAAGGTGAACAATTTAAATACGGTGTATTTAAACAGGAAACGTTTCGAATGTAACGTTTGAGAAAACTTTATATAAAAGGATTGAAATTATACTCTGGGTTATACGTAGTTTTAGATAGTCATTTATGTAAACTAGTCTTGCCGGCAAATCATTATTGAATAAAGTTGTACAAACTGGAAATAAAATAAAGAAGTTGGGGACGCAACCAGTGCGTTATGGTAGTGAATTTCCATAAAAATAATATATCTTGTATTAGTGACAGATTTAGCCTTATATTAAAAGTTATAAAAAATACTTTAGTTAATTAGGAGCAGTAAAAATAAGGCAAAGGAAGGCAAGCAACAACATGATCTCTAAAAAAAATTTATACAGTCATTTGGATAAAAAGATCAAACAAAGCAACTGAATAACAGGAAATATACTCAACAGAAAATACACTAGAAAGCTAATCAAAAAAAAAAAAATCGAAAAAATAGAGCTGCAAATTGAATCATAGCTTCCACATAGCTGTGATAGTTTACTCTCCTCAGAAAGGCATTCTCATGAAATGAATTTAGGGTCCATGACTTGACAACCCCCAATAAAATCACGGGACCTGGGGCACAAATAGATGTTGTGCGGGGTAGACAGGGTTTGAACGAGGTATTGCTACAAAATGTGAAAAACGCACCTTTTCAAAGTCCGACTACATAAGTGTTTTTTAGCATTTTCCGCTGATATTTCCTCCCCCTCCAGCACCCTATTCGTGCTTGGTCCCGTAACTTTCTTGGGACTTGTTTACAACAAATTTGTGTTGTGGCTTGTGTATCCAAAAGGGGTTCTGGGCATACCTCTGAAAAAAAATTCTAAGCCATCTAAACTGCACCGTATACCGTAGACCGGTTGCTTCGTGTCTACTACTCACTTAGTTTTGGAAGGCTGGCTACCATAGCCGTATTACTTTATAGGTGTATTTTGGCTACAATTAGTATGCCGCACTGAAGAGCTCTAATTAGAGCGAAACCGGTTCTAATTGTGGCGAGAATGCATCTAGCCATATAGACTTCGTCCCTATATTAGGGTAGAATATGGGCCAGGGCTGACATTGTTAGTTGGTTGTATACAGCCTCTATTTTGGAGCTGGCGTGACAACATACTACTTGGTTCCGCAACTAGGTGGCGGCACGTTGCTTAGTGTCTACCACTCACTTAGAACTTTGTCACCTTTGAGTCGGAAATCATAATTTTCAGCAGACCTTTTGTTATTGTTGATATTGAAAAAAATCGGTTTAATTAGGTTGACTAAAACGAAATCATTTTGGCGATTATTAAATAGCTGCTGCGTTTATAATTTGGCAGATACTTTACTTTTCTCAAATGAATTAGGTTTCCTTCTGGAAATCTTTTGTAACTTTAATACAATTTGGAATGAAGTTTCTTTTAAAGAGACTTACACTATCTATAGATATAGGAAAATTAAATTTTTTGGCTTCATATAAAATTGAGTTTTGGTCATTTTTCTCAAAAGGAGTTAGAATACAAGATTTTTTTGATGATAGAGAGATATCGATGGTAACACTTTCGAAAGAATTCTTCAAATGTGCGCGTACTAGGACCTCTAAAATCGATATTCAAGGTCTGTGTAAGTATTAATTTTAGTAATATGCTGTATTATAATAGTGTACAATTCTTATGAAAATTCACTACAATAACGCGCTTGTTGCGTCACGATATTTCTATTATTTTTCCGCGTAGTGAAGATTTTATTTTATTTTACTAATCGTGGATATAGCTCTTACTATACTTATGATCTATTTATTATATACATAAATTGTACAAATATTCGCATATATAGGGAGGCTCAACGAAAAGTATGCATCCAGCCTTATTTTTTTGTGAATTTGGGGGAAAATGATGAAAACACACATAAACTATCTCAACACAATTAATTAAACAAATGTTTTTTTGTTTTGACTCCTAAGAACTGAAATTTACGTGACTTTTCATTGATATCGAAACTATGGGGTTTAAGTTTGTAAAGCCGTGCTTGCTTTAACTGTTGCAGTAAAATCGAACAAACAAGGCATCATTGGAAAAGTAATTGTGTACCCTTTGAAATAATGTATTACTCGACCCCGCTTCCCATTTGAAATTTTACGGTGCATTTGCTTCCCGCTAGGGGGTTGAAGGGGTAGGTTGGAAAATATGCTTCAAATGTGTCCCCCTAAAAATAAAAATAAAACGGTTCTGAGCGTTTTTTCCCCAAATTGATAAAAAAATTGTAAATCTGAATACATACTTATCGTTGGGCCATCCTGTATATGCCGTCACTGTTAACAGTTTTTTTTGACATACGAAAACAGTTTTTCTTTTACCTTTTTTTGTTTAAATTTTTAGTTATAATTTTATTTTTACATTTTTTTAAATATACTTTCTCTATGCTAATAGGAGTTATACCGGAACACAGTATCCTCCTTGGAGCATATCAAGACCAAAAGACATACGCTAAGAGAGCGCACACACTAGGAAAAACAAAAGGAGAAACCTTAATCTATTACAATACTTTTTTTTTGGATTAGAGTTTTGACTTTGAGAACTGGCTCATTCAGTCACTGTCAATCTTCAAAATGAACAAGGATGCATCTGACCTTGCTTTTTATTATGGAAAAAGCTGTTTTAAGAATGTTAATCTAACAAGCTCTTACACTTTTTTCTTTTAACTTCTTTTATCTCCCTATACACTTGCTGTTTACTAAAAATATATCTTAAAATTAAAACTTACATACTCCACTCACACACATACGCGAGCGCATATACACTCATGTATACGCGCTCACGTCAATAGGCTTTATACGTCCAGTACTTAACACTATGTGCAGGACAGAAAATGCACATTATCTCTTCATGTGCACATACACACACATACATATGCATGCACACATCTACGCTACAAGTTGCTGCAGGAGAAACACTGGGACACTTTTCACACCAATGGAGCCTGTCATGGTGACTTTTTAACATACTGGGGAGGCTGCGGTCAAAAGAAGTTAACACTAGGAAAGACACAAAGGAACTTACTTTTATCTCTCTGACTATACATTAATCTGCTAAGTTTATTTAGTATCCCTTAAGATTATATAGTATATTGCCAGTAGTACAATATTTATGGAACAGTCCAATTTTCAGAATATCATTTTTTTACTAAGACCTATATAAACCTAGCTAACTTAGAGTCTTCAACAAAACACATGAAAGCTACCATGACACTTTTATTACACACAGATTCATACATAAGTGACGTCACATCAAGTGGAAAGGAAACATTGTATTCTATCAAATTACAAAATAAAAATGTGGAACGCTTCACGATTTTGCGTGTCATCCTTGCGCAGGGACCATGCTAATCTTCTTTGTATCGTTCCAATTTTAGTATATGTACCGCTGAAGCGAGTACATTACAATACTTAATTTATTTGTGTTTACAATAATAAAACTTAGTGAATAATAATGATTGACTAATTCTATACTCTAATGTAACTCAACGCATTACAATTTTCAAGTTTACAAATCTAATGCCCAGTTTCACAAAGCTCGATTAAATATTTAACTGCCGGTTAGTTAATCAAGGTTTCATACAACCAATCACAGCTTCAAAATAGTTGGTTGCCATGGCAAAAACCCGAACCATAGTCTGTGATTGGTCGTCTGAAGCCTTGATCAACTAACCGTCCGTTAAATAAATAATCGAGCTTTGTGAAACTGGGCATAAGTGTATTTTCTTAAAGAAATTGACTAATGCTTTGTTTCACGTTGGTTTATCTAGACTCAACAAAAACGTAAGGTTAGCAGTAGTACAGGCAATAGAGGAGCCCGTTACTCTTGTCCATATTGCACTAAACTACAGGAGTTTTTTTTTTGATAGATGGATTCAGAATTACGTACTGAATGTAAAAACACAAAATCCTTACAAATTAGGAGGGCGTAAGTGCCGCCATTTTAAGAAAAACCGTTTCGACCTATATCTCTATAACCGTGCACTTTAGACCAAAAATAGTAATGACCTTTATTGTAGATAATTTCATTTCTCATCTTTTTTCTTAAATAATTTTTTTTTGTATCACTCACCGTTTACAACTTATACGACTATTAGCATTCATTTATTGACTTTTTACCTATATCTTTGTTAATAATTGTTTAAAAAATAAAATGCTTATAACTTAACTTTTCAATCTAGAACTTTTACTTAAAACTTTTTTTTTCTAAAATCAATATTTTCAAAGTTATAACGCGTTAAATGTTGCACTTTTCAATCGACAAATTTTTCTGGAAATATTTTAGTAAAATGAAGGACAATGACGGTTGAAGCTAAGACTTCAGGCTTTGTAAAACATTCTTCTTGAGACATTTTCTTTCCACAGCTTGTATTAGTTTCAGGTTCTTTGCGTAAATGTTGCACATTTTGACGTTTTAAATCGCGACTTTGACGTTTTGAGGAAACCCCCAATTTATTTTTCTTTAAATGCCTATAACTTGTTTGCCTTTGAACCTACAGACCTGAATTTTGCTAGATAATTTACCTATAATAATATAAAACCGTGTACCAAATTTAGTTGCCCTTACTTTGTTATTTCCGGAGATATCATTTTAACAAAATTTTTCGGGAAAACCTCAGTCGATTTCTTGGCTAACGAACTTATCCAAGCCACTTACAAGAGGAAGGTATTCACCAAATTTAATTAAAATCGGCCTGTTAGTTTTTGAGTTATCGGTGTCATATATATATATATATATATATATATATATATATATATATATATATATATATATATATATATATATATATATATATATATATATACAGGCTGTTTAAAAAAAAACATGCACCATCGCTCGTGGAGCAATTCCTTACTAAAAAAATAAGAAAAAAAGTTCCTGTGCACATGGGCCCCGAAACGCATAGTTTCCAATATACAGGGAGTTGAATTTTAATTTTTTTTTTTAATTTTTTATAAATAATTTCAAAACCACTGGATTGATTTTAATGAAACTTGGAACTTGAAAGTGTATTATGAAAGTGCATATTTGCAAGTGAGAATCTGCTTACAACTGCGTCAGTGGCGTGCGTACGGGGTAACTGTAAAAATTAATTTGGGGAAAAAATATGTGCGCCACTGTCTTTTTCCAATTTTGATACATCAGTTATGAAGCTTATTACATAAGCCACAAAAGCTGCCTCTTGGTATTTTTTCGTTCAGGGTATCCCCTAGGAGATATGATTAATTTTATAAAAAGGGGCAAAGTACCGATTAGTCGGCGTAATAATAATAATAATAATAATATATGTTTACTGCAACCATAAGAATATGAAAAACAAAACATACAGTAAACATTACAGCAATAAACGTGCAAATAACTAACCTACGTAAAACTTATTGGTGATAAATATTGAAATGAATATTACAAACATTGATAAAAAATGATAAATAAAAAATAAAAATAAAAAATGAAAAAAGTAATCGTAAAGACACCATGATTTTTCCAAACTCTTGTTTTTTGTACATTACTCAATTGACTTTAATAACAAAGCTAAAGAAAATGTTGAAAGTGACCACTATTAGCGTCGTTACAATTATTTAACCTTCTGCGCAAAGATCTTCTTACTCTTCTGCAAATATTTTGATGTTCTCTAATGCTGTCAAATGCATATTCTATTCTTCCCAACAATTCTTCTCGTGTATTTACTGGTGTTTTATACACTATTTCTTTTAAATGACCCCACAAATAAAAATCGAGAGGATTCAGGTCCGGAGATCGAGGTGGCCATGACACCGGACCTCCACGACCAATCCATCGGTGACCGTATGTGTTGGCTAAATATGTTCTTACAACTGCTGCAAAATGTGCGGGCGCACCATCATGCTGGAACCACATTGTACCATTTCTCATAAAAAGCGGTAGTAACAACGGCAAATCATTTTGTAAAAAGTTTAAATATGATTCATGGTCAAGACGATTCGGTAGAACAACAGGACCAATTATGTGATTTTCAATAATAGCAGCCCAAATATTGATGGAAAATTGATACTGCGAATTTGCAACTCTTAGAGAGTGTGGGTTTTCATCGGCCCATGTATGTAAATTGTGAAAATTTACGATACCTTTTCGCGTAAATGACGCCTCATAAGTAAATAGTACACGTTTAGAGAAATGTTAGTCGTGCCTAAGTTTGTTTAAGAACCACTGACAAAACATTACCCTTGGTTGAAAGTCTCTAGGTAGAAGTTCTTGGACACGTGTAAAATGATAGGGATATAAACTTTGATCCTTCAGAGTTCTGTGAACTGATGATGCCGAAATATTACCCAGTTCGGTGGCAATAATTCTCGTACTTGTACTGGGATCACGTTCAACTCTATTTAATATTGCCTCTTCAACTCGTACAGTTCGGCGGTATCTTCTGCGTCCAAAGTCAGCTTTTAAAGGTTTTAAAGAACCAGTTTCTCTCAAATGTCTTACAATACGTGGGAAAATATTTTTGTCAGGAATTCTTCTTTGCGGATAAGTTTCCTGATAAACTCGCACAGCTTGTCTAGCATTTTGATTTGTTTGTCCATAAATTAACAACATATCAGTCAAATCCGCTGAGTGTACTTAATGAAAACCATCTTGAGAGGAGGAAATAATATTAATGAGCAGCTCAGTATCAACAAATAACTAAACACGAAAATACTGCACCGTATCAAAATTTAAAGAATAGCACGAAAACTCTTTTGACGCCTACAAAGCACTTCAAAATTGTAGAATTTAGAGAACTGTCAAAAATTATAGTTTCATGGCACTTTACGATTACTGTTTTCATTACTCCAACGAATCGGTACTTTGCCCCTTTTTATAAAATTAATCATAGGATACCCTGAACGAAACAATACCAAGAGGCAGCTTTTGTGGCTTATGTAATAAGATTCATAACTGATGTATCAAAATTGGAAAAAGACAGTAACGCACATATTTTTTCCCCATATGAATTTTTACAGTTACCCCGTACGCACGCCACTTACGCAGTTGTAAGCAGATTTTCACTTGCAAATATGCACTTTCATAATACACTTTCGAGTTCCAAGTTTCATTAAAATCAATCCAGTGGTTTTGAAATTATTTATAAAAAATTTAAAAAAAAAATTAAAATTCAACTCCCTGTATATTGGAAACTATGCGTTTCCGGGCCCATGTGCACAGGAACTTTTTATCTTATTTTTTAGTAAGGAATTGCCCCACGACCGATGGTGCATGTTTTTTGAAACAGTCTATATATATATATATATATATATATATATATATATATATATATATATATATATATATATATATATATATATATATATATATATATTGAAACTGACCCCGGATATGTGTTCTAGGGGGCATAATTAGCGCCTATTTCAAAGATTTTTTTCAAAATTCAAAAAGCGGGGTCTCCTCATTTGTGAATTTTTTTAAAGAAAATGCACTAATAATAATTTTAGAAAAAAAAGTTTTAAGTAAAAGTTCTAGAAAATTTGTTGATTGAAAAGTTGTTATAAGCATTTTATTTTTTAAACAATTATTAACAAAGATATAGGTGAAAAAGTCAATAAATCAATGCTAATAGTCGTATAGTGTGAGTGATACAAAAAAAATTACTTAACAAAAAAGATGAGAAATGAAATTATGTACAATAAAGGTCATTACCATTTTTGGTCTAAAGTGCACGGTTATGGAGATATAGGTCGAAACGGTTTTTTCTCAAAATGGCGGCACTTCCGCCCTCCTAATTTGTAAGGATTTTGTGTCTTTACATTCAGTACGTAATTCTGAACCTATTTATCAAAAAAAAAAAATAACTCCTGTAGTTTAATGCAGAAAAAAATTATTTATTGCCTGTACTACAGGTTGATCCACGCTTCCATCCACCAACCGTTGTACTGCAGCCCTTTGCTCTCCATATTTGGGACGTGAAGAAAATGTGATTAAGATCTCCATATTCACTTTGTCCGTATTGAAAGCACGGACTTTCAGTAACAACCCCTATTTTATGTAGATGTGCTCTCACATATTTTTAGCGAATTTTTATTTAAAAAAAATCTATATTAGAGAGGTATCGATGGTGAGACTTTACAAACATTTATTCAAATGACCGCGAACCTCGGCCCCTAGAACCTGACACCAAAGCCCGTTCGAATTTTTATATGTTCTCATATATATATATATATATATATATATATATATATATATATATATATATATATATATATATATATATATATATAGAGAGAGAGAGAGAGAGAGAGTTTATTAGCCAGCCTTGTCGGACCAGTTTTCCTGAAAAAAACCCTAGTATCTCAAAAAATAAATGGTATTTATATAAAGTTACTTTGATTACATATGGTTGATATGCTTCCCTCGTAAATACCTTATTACATACCAAAACGCAACTTTCTAGGTTTGTAGAAAATTGAGTGATACAAATTTGAAACATTTAATGAACATTCGCTACCATAACGCACTTGCTGCGTTCCGTAATTTATTTGACTTAGTAAACCATAACTTACAGCAAATATTACATGCGTTTTTTAATTTATTGATATTTCATAAACAGACCGATTAAAGTTTTATACCTATCAACACTATTTTTCACACCTGCTAATTTTCAAATGGCTCGTGACTATTTGTAAAACTAATTTCCACTAGGGGACAATGACCTTTAACATTCCGAAGCGTCATCAAGAACATCGAAAGTTTACACGATAACACGCTAGCAAAAAACTGAAACCGAAATGCACCAATCAGATTTCAGCACAACAATGGCCTTATCTCCACCATTTGTTTCTGCAACTTCAAGTGACGGTAACATTAATTTCCGGATGATCATTATCAAGGTGACTTGAGTGGCGAATACACAGAAATATTTTAACCGTTTTACAAAATTTAATTTGCGGTCACATCAGTATGTCGGGAGTGCTGAAATTATATACCTATACTAAAGAGAATGCCTTTTTTTACATTAAACGTTACATTTTTGTGATTGGAACACGATAAGGTGTCGTATTTTTTCGTGATTAGGCAGGTTGTGTATCTAAAATAGTGATTGGTTCCTTAAAGACGACTTGAGCTGGAGATGGGTTTGGAGTTTCTTCCGTGTCGATACCTTTAGACCGCCAAGTAAGTTACTAAACGAAAAATTTGTATGATTTATAGAGGCAAAACATTTTAAGCTGTTTTTACTTCATTTTCAAGTAGTATATTCAAATGGTTTTCAATTAAATATTACTCAATTAGTAAATTTAATCACACTTAATAGAACATTGTTAACTTCAAACCTAATTTCATATTAACATTTATTTCATATGTATATTAAAACAATGCGTGTAAACTTTAAACAAACAGTTTTTGTATAACAACCAGCTCTGCATTGACAGAACAGTTCAATGACCGCGAGCCATTCACAGCACCCCTAAAACAATGAGATATATTATTGCGTCGTTATCGTTGACATCTTCCGACAATCACTAGATAAACACCTTAAAACAATCACATTACCTTTGCGTTTGCTTGTTCATCTCTGAGATGCAACTTTTTACTTCCGGGTAGCCATTTTACTGTTATCTTTTAATCGCAAACACGTTTTGATTCAGCACCTACCGTTTACAAATTATTAATTAGTATTTTATCTAGGATAATTCAATTAGTGGTCAAGTGGGTAACGGAAACGTATGCGCTTTTCAGTGGGATTATTATCTTTGCATTTTAGTAAATTTTCTTTAAAAAAAATCGCTAATGAGGAGATCCCGACTTTTGAATTTTGAAAAAATTTCTTTAAATGAGCGCTAATTAGGCCCCCCAGAACACATATCCGGGGTCAGTTTCAATTTTTATATGTTTATATATAAAAAATTTATATCTTTATATATATATATATATATATATATATATATATATATATATATATATATATATATATATATATATATATATATATATATATATATATATAGATCGCACCGATAACTCAAAAAATAATGGGCCGATTTTGATTAAATTTGGTGAATAAATTCCTTTTGCAAATGGCTTGGATAAGTTTGTTAGCCAGAAAAATCTGCCCAGGTTTTCCTGGAAAATTTTGTATTTTCTTTTGAAAAAAATTTATATCTCTGGAATTAACAAAGTAAGGGCAACCAAATTTAGTATGCGAGTTTAGATCGTTATAGGTAAGCCACTTTACAAAATTTAGCTATGTAGGTTAAAAGATAAAAAGTTATAGGCATTTAAAGAAAAATAAATTGGGGTTTTCCTCAAAACGTCAAAGTTGCGATTTAAAACGTCAAAATCGGCAACATTTAGGCAAATAACTTTAATTTAATACGGGCTATGGAAATCAAATGTCTCAAGAAGGGTGTTTTACAAGCCCTGAAGTCTTAGTTTCAACAGTCATTGTCCTTCATTTTACTAAAATGTTTCCAGAAAATTCATTTCAAATAGACCCTTTCTCTGATGCTTGGCAGTAGTCTTAGTTATAGAGTTTATCGTTTAATGGTATATGATTTTTGTCGAATTTTCGTAAAAAATCAATAAAGCTCAATATATCCGATATTATACAAGATATGAAAAAAATTTGTATATATTAATTATACGGTGTCTTGAGCTACATCTTAAAAAATATTTCTACAATCACAAGATGGCCCATAAGTCGTTGGTGATACAAATTTTCTTTTTTTTTTAATCAAACACGCCTTATGTTATTGCATTTTTGCATTTTCCATCGAAATATAATGCATGTTTGTAAGAAAATAAATTTTAGATGCAGCAAGTGCGTTATGGTAGCGAATTTTGATCAAATGCTTCATATTTGAATAGCCCAATTTGCTATTAACCTATAAGGTTGACCAAGAAACGAGTTTTTCCGGGAACACTTTAAGTTTACTTTTGGAATTTTTTTTTTACATTTTCACACAATAACGTTATTTTTATGAAACATGACACATTGTTTTTACTATATAGGTTATACTGGTAACCAAAATTGATGCCTGCTTTCTTAAACAGAAAACACACATATTTGCAATAAAACATTTTAATGAAAATTCACTACCGTAACGCACTTGCTGCGTCCAGGCTTTTAAGTGTTCAGTTGAAAATAGCGATCTCAAATGTTTGAGAGCAATGGGTTAGTATTGTGTGTCAATTTGGCCCTCCCAAACGCTTGAAGTGCTCATTGCGAGTCGCTTATGATGACAGTTCTCGGCATATTATTGCTTTAGACTCAGTTAAGTGCTTTTTCTATTGCCGATAATTCAGCACTATAAATTAAACCATTTGGATGTAGTTTCCACTCAGACTGTACGTTTTTAACTGGTATATGGAAAGCCGGTCCAACCTGTGTGTTATTTTTGGAACCATCTGTTTAAATATGTACATAATATGTATATGGTACTAAGTAATTACGCAAGATACTCAAGCTTATACTTTAATGTTCTGAGTAATTTGGAATAATTTCTTGAGGTGTTACTGTTAATGTTTCGTAACTGTTTTGAAATGGGTTGGTTACAGGCATCATTTCTATATATTCTTAAATCGAAGAGTAAATTCATGCATGGTGCATAACATTTGAAACTCACCGAGAATATTCGTTCTACTGTGCCTAGTGCGCGCTTCTTAGAAGTAATTTTTTAAAATCGCTGAATGAAAGTGGGAGGAGAGGCAAAATTTATTGGACATATTCTGAAACATCATAGTTTTCTCGCCATATTCCTTAATTGAAACTTAAATAAAAAGAGAGGTAGGCCTGGAGGAAGGTGTCTGTGAAAGCTACAATCAAATGAAAGGAGTTGAGGAGACAGAGAGTTATGTTTGCTGCGACAAGGCAACATCGCCTTTATACTGTGATGATGTAAAGAAAATTGTGTGATGGAGATAAATAATGTATTATTTCAGTTTGAATTTCGTTGGTATTGTTATTACATAACAGTTCACTTAATCATTCTAGTGTCTTAAAATAAGAGAGGATCAAAAGTAAAGCCACACAGCACAAAACGCACAATATATAGGGTGGCGCATTGAAAACGAAACAGGCCGATTTGCGTCCACAGAATTTTTTTAAAGAAACGCTAAAACACGTCAATTTTAATATTGAGGGGACATGTTTTGACATAAAACTCAACTTTGTCACATCAACCCCTTAAGGCTGGTGATAAGAACCCTTGTATTTTAAATAAGGAACATGAGTCGAGTGTTACATCATTTGAAAGCTCTTTCTTTTCTGAATTCAACACACAAATTTTTTGGAAGTCTTATCAACTTGTTTAAAAATTATTCACAGTTGAAGATGCAAAAACGCATTTCACTCATTCCGATAAGAAATGTGCTGATAGTTAATGTTTTGTTGGTTTGTAAACAAAAATTTGACTATCAGAACATTTCTTATCGGAATAAGAGAAATGCGGTTTATTATTTCAGTTTATTGGTCGGTTTGATACTTGATGGTACTACCGAAAATTAAATTCACAATGGTGTATTCTCTAGAAGAAAGAGTTGAAATAATTACTCTTTTTTTTCAAAAACGATGACTGTGCCAACCGTACCGCAAATTTGTTTAATGAACGACATCCGAACAGATATGTTAACAGAAAATACATTTTGGAGTTAGTTGCAAAGTTTCGACAAAGTGGTTCAGTAGCCAACAAAAAACGGGATCCTGAACGTGAATTTCCGGTTAGAAATGAGACTACGGAGATTGAAAAGAACTATTCAGCGAATATTGAAGCATCATAAATTTCACCCGTATAAAATTCACCTTGTACAACAACTGAATGAAGATGATTTTGATCGCCGGCTGGAGTTTTGTGAAGTTATGAATGCACGAATAGCTGACAACGGGAAGTTTCTGTTTAATATCTGTTTTTCAGACGAGTATACGTTTTTATTAAACTCTACAGTCAATCGTCATAATTGTCGTTATTGGGCAGATAATAATCCAAGAAATTTCCACGAAGTCCATACTCAAACTTCACAATTTAATGTCTGGACTGTAATTTTTGGAGACCGTTTAATCGGACCAATTTTTATTGATGGAAATTTGAGTGGCGAAACGTATTTGGAGTTACTAGAATATATCGTTTACCTTCTACTACTTGACATTGTTGAAAGTGATGATCGCTATCAAGAAAATCAATTAGTGTTTCAACAATATGGGGCTCCTCCGCATTTTTCACAACGTGTTAGGGAGTTTTTGAACAGAGAGTTTCCAGAACAATATATTGGGCGTAGCGGTTTTATTGAGTGACCCTCTAGATCACCGGATTTAACTCCTTTAGACGTCTTTATATGGGACCATTTAAAGAATAGATTTTACGCAACAGAACCGGAGTGTTTGGAAAAATTACGACGACACATTGTTGAAGAATGCCGTCTAATAACTCCACAAATGCTCCAGAATGCCAGTTTTGAACAAAATTTGTACTCCTGTATCGAAGCTAGTGGTCAACAATTTGAACACTTACTTAACTGAATAAACATTTTTGAACGTTTGTTTTTTTGTTGTTTTTTTGTTTTTTTTTTAACAAAAAATTGACTAATTAGTGCATTTCTTATCACAATGGAATGAAATGCGTTCTTGCGACTCCAACTGTGAATAATTTTTAAACAAGTTGATAAAACTTCCAAAAAAATTAGTGTGCTGAATTCAGGCAAGAAAGAGCTTTTAAATCATGTAACGCTCGACCCATGGTCCCTATTAAAACATAAGGGTTGTTATCATCACCCTTAAGAAGTTGATGTAACACACGACCCATGTTTCCTATTTAAAATATAAGGGTTGTTATCACCACCCTTAAGGGGCTAACGTGACAAGGTTGAGTTTTATGTCAAAACATGTCCCCCTCAATATTAAAACTGACGTGTTTCAGCGTTTCTTAAAAAAGAAAATTTCTCCGGACGCAAATCGGTCTGTTTCGTTTTCAATGCGCCACCCTGTATAACAACAAAACAGCTGTTACCTATTTTCTGCGGTTAGTGCTTCTCAAAGTGATACTGTATTTGCTTTAATATTAAAATGCCTAAATGTGAAACACTCACATGTAGGGGAGATTACATTACATTATGTTAAAAAAAAACCAAATTACAACGAAGAATGCATTAACGTTACAACATATGCCCATAAGTTAAATAAAGGTCTCCATTTCTGCGCTTTGCATGAACGTTAATTTAGAAAATAGTGTATGTAAATATAATAATGTTTTGCTCAGACACGCAGAAAAGAAATTACAGCTTCACAAGCATTTTGCATTGTTAGTGAATTTTCGTAGAAAAAATTCACTAATGGAAATATCCCACACCAATAACTCAAGAAATAATGGGCCGATTTTGATAAGATTTGACACATACCTTCCTTTTGTAAATGGCTTGGATAAGTTCGTTAGTGAGGAAAATCCGACGAGGTTTTCCGGGAAAATTTTGAGTTTTCATTCGAAAAAAATGTATATCTCCGGAATTAACAAAGTAAGGGCAAATTTGGTACCCGGGTTCATATCATCATAGGTAAGCTACCTACCAAAATATAGCTCTGTAGGTTAAAGGACAAAAAAGTTCCAAGCATTTAAAGAAAAATAAATTTGGGTTTTCCTCAAAACGTCAAAGTTGCGATTTAAAATGTCAAAATTGATCATATTTAGGCAATGAACCTGAAATTAATATGAGCTGTGGAAAGAAAATGTCTCAAGAAGAATGCTTTACAAAGCCTGAACTCTTAGTTTCAATCGTCATTGTCCTTCATTTTACTAAAATATTCCCAGAAAATTCATTTAAAATAGAGCCTTTCTCTGATGTTTTGGCAGTAGTGTTGGCTATAGAGTTTATCGTTTAATGGTATATCATTTGTGTCAAATTTTCGTAAAAAATCATTAAAGCTCAATATATCCGTTATTATGCAAATTACAAAAAAAAAATTGTTCTCATTAATTATAGGACGTCTTGAGCTACATCTTAAAAATATTTCCACAATTACAGGGTGGCCTAAAAGTCGTTGGTGATTTAAATTTTCTTTTTTTTAATCGAACACGCCCTATGTTATTGCATTTTTGCATTTTCCATCGAAATATAATACATTTTTGTAAGAAGAGAAATTCGGGACGCAGCAAGTGCTTTATGGTAGCGAATTTTCATTCAATGCTTCAAACTTGAATAGCTCAATTTGCTATTAACCTATAAAGTTGACCAGGAAACCAGTTTTTTCGGGAACAATTTAAGTTTACTTTTGAAAATTTTTGTACATTTTCAAACAATAAAGTTATTTTGATGAAACATGTCACATTGTTTCTACTATATAGATTGATGCTTGCTTTCTTAAAAAAACATGTTTGCTATTAAAAACATTTTTATGAAAATTCACTACCATAACGCACTTGCTGCGGTCAGAAGTTTTTTACTTAAAAAGTAGAGCTATTGCTAATTAGCTAAACTTGTTAGTATAGCAATTATTGTGCATATTTGTAATAATTTTCGAAACAGGTAAATTTTAGATTAAAATTCGAGTGATAGTTGAAACACCATATTTATAAAAATTTCGGGATGCAGCAAGTGCGTTATAGTGGCGAATTTTTATAAGAATTGTACACTATTATTATACGACATATTAGTAAAGTTAATACTTTAAACTTGCACAGACTTTGAAGATCGATTTTAGAGATCCTAATACGTGCACATTTGAAGAATTCTTTCGAAAGTGTTACCACCGATATATCTCTATTATCAAAAAAATCGTGTGCTCTAACTCCTTTTGAGAAACATTCCCAAAACTAAATTTTCTATGAAGCTAAAGAATTAAATTTTGCATATCTGTAGATAGTGTAAGTCTCTTTAAAAGAAACTTGTATTACCAATTTCATTAAATTTATACAAAAGATTTCCAGAAGGAGGCTTAATTCATATTTATAAAAGTAAAGTATCTGCCAAATTATAAGCGTAGCAGTTATTTTCCCTCATTAATCGCCAGTATGATTTCGTTTTAGCCATCTAATCAAACCGTTTTTTTCAATATCAACAATAATAAAATTATAATTTCAGACTCAAAGGTGACAAACTTGTTTAGGCGTTTTGAACAAAAATGAGATCTTGTTCAAAACGTAGAAAATATGTGCACCATTGTTTCTCTAAATGTCAAAATAAAACATAGAAAAACATACATTCATCAAGCTGGATTCGATAGCGTAACCTTCTGCTTATGAGGCAAGCGCGACGCCTCTCAGCCATCTAAGCATACGTCAAGTAAAGTTTTGCTTACGTGACGCATTAGATCGGCTTCATGCCTAGGATATTATATTCAAAGTATACGTAACAATGAATTACAGAATTAGTAGCATTAGGACTGAAACACATCCCACGAGTGTTTCGGTCTTACATGATGTCGTATGTTTGAGCCTAAAGATAAAATAAACAATTTTAGAATCATTTTTATAGAGTGGGCTTGAGTTTGTTTACATTTATAATATACCCTGTCAGAGCATAATATATCTATGTTGCGCTAAAACTGCATTTGAGGCCGTTCATAAAGCTACAAATATAGTGTATTTTAATAACTGATTGAATCCCCCAGTTAAATAACAATCACTTGGCAAATTTTTAATTTCATCTCGTCTGTCATTTTTCATAATTGCGGCCGAGATTTAACGATTGTTGGTTCGGGCAGTATGTTTTATGCCTGGTATATATTTAGTTTGGTTACCGTTGATGTATGGTTTATACATTTTGTATAAATCAATCTACACGTGGCAGTTAACTACTCTGTCTGTCGGGCATTGGACTTTAACCACTAAGACGTCTTTGGGACTTTATTTTTAATTTGGAAAAAACTCTAAATATTGTGTACCAAATTACTTAAAATTCACAACATAGGTTTATTTGCAATACTTTTAGCCACAAGTGTAGTATCATAGCGTTTTCTTCCGAAAATACATTTTGGAGTTAGTTGCAAAGTTTCGACAAAGTGATTCAGTAGCCAACAAAAAACGGGATCCTGAATGTGAATTTCCGGTTAGAAATGAGACTACTGAGATTGAAGTTTTAGGACAAATTGCTGCAGACCCAACTTTGAGCACGAGAAAATTGGCCACTGTTTCAAACATCAAAAGAAGAACCATTCAGCGAATATTGAAGCATCATAAATTTCACCCGTATAAAATTCATCTTGTACAACAACTGAATGAAGATGAATTTAATCGGTGGCTGGAGTTTTGTGAACTTATGACTGCACGAATAGCTGATAACGGGAACTTTCTGTTCAATATCTGTTTTTCAGACGAGTGTACGTTTTTATTAAACTCTACAGTCAATCGTCATAATTGTCGTTATTGGGCAGATAATAATCCAAGAAATTTTTACGAAGTCCATACTCAAACTCCACAAAAATTAAATGTCTGGACTGGTATTTTTGGAGACCGTTTAGTCGGACCAATTTTGCTTGATGGCAATTTGAGTGGCGAAACGTATTTGGAGTTACTAGGAGATATCGTTTACCCTCTACTAATTGACATTGTAAAAATGATGATCGCTATCAAGAAAATCAATTAGTGTTTCAACCAGATGGAGCTCCCCTGCATTTTCACAACATGTTAGAAAGTTATTGAACAGAGAGTTTCCAGGACAATGGATTGGGCGTAAAGGTGCTATTGAGTGGCCCCCTATATCACCGGACTTAACTCATTTAGACTTCTTTCTATGGGGCCATTTAAAGAGTAGAATTTACGCAACAGAACCGGAGTCTCTGGAAGAATTACGACGACGAATTGTTGAAGAATGCCGTCGAATAGCTCCATAAAAGCTCCAGAATGTCAGAGCACGTTTTGAACAAAATTTATACTTTTGTATGGAAGTTGGTGGTCAACAATTTGAACACTTACTTAACTGAATAAACATTTTTGAACGTTTAGTTTAGTTTTTTTTTAGTTTTTTTAACGTAAAATTGACTAATTAGTGCATTTCTTATCACAATGAATGAAATACGTTCTTGCAAATCCAACTGTAAATAATTTTTAAACGAGTTGATAAAAATTCCAAAAAAGTTAGTGTGCTGAATTCAGAAAATAAAGAGCTTTCAAATGATGTAACACTCGACCCAAGTTCCCTATTTAAAATATAAGGGTTGTTGTCAGCATCCTTAAGAGGTTGATGTGACAATGTTGAGTTTTATGTCAAAACATGTCCCCCTCAATATTAAAATTGACGTGTTTCAGCGTTTCTTAAAAAACAATTCTCTGGACGCACATCGGTCTGTTTCGGTTTCAATGCGCCATCCTGTATATATATGTTTAAACGAATTACTTGAAGCTCTGTAAAAACACAGCTCACGGAGACGGGAAATACTACCCCCAACAGAATCTGCTGTAGGCACTCGCATATTTTAGAAGCAGTCAATTAACTCATCAAATCAAAGGAATCAATTGTTGGAAGTGTGCTTTATTGTGCCATTTCTTTGTTCTGCTGTAATTATGTTCACGCTCCTTAACAGCATTTAAATACTGAAAGGTTAAAACAAAGCGCTGGGCTTTGATTGTTTATTGCGCTTCCTGGTCAACCACGCATTTTGTTAAATAAACCATAATTGGATCTGGATTACAGTTAACAGCTGATAACTACTGTCATGCTGTTACAATCACACAGCAAGTTGCTAAGGCGTTTTAAACAAAACTAACTTTTCCAACTATGTCTGCTCTTGCTGACTTTCACAATAAATATTTTAAAACCATAAAATTTTTTAATACAGAAGGAAGAGATCTTTCAAATGAGATATCACACACACACACACAAATATATATATATATATATATATATATATATATATACAGATATATATATATATATATATATATATATATATATATATATATATATATATATATATATATATATATATATATATATATATATATATATATATAATACGATGTACAGGAACTTAGGCCACTGAGCTACGCTGTGTTCACTAGCAGATATATCCCATAATACAGGTTAATTGTTCAACGATTTACAATTAACAGAAAATCATTTTGATTTACAATGGATTTTTTGCTCATATTTTAACGAAATCAAAGAAAATAACGACTTAGACACATATCTAGGAGCTTGTTAGTCATTTCTTGTAGTATTTTTCACTTACATTCGTACTTAATCAATTTTGACGTTTAAACTTTCTTAATTCAGATTTAATTAATTAAAAATTAATTTACCTCTAATTTTTTGTCTTTTAAGATACAGATCTTAATTTTGTTACATAGGATACTCTTTATGACAGAAACCAGCGTACCAAATTCAGTTGCCCTTACTTTGTTATTACCGAAGATATATTTTTTTTTTCGAAAGAAAACAACATTTTCTGGGAAAACCTGGGCCAATTTTCCTGACTAAGAAACTTGTCCAAGCCACTTTCAAAAGGAAGGTAAGTGCCAAATGTGTTCAAAATCGGACTTTTATTTTTTGAGTTATCGGTGTGATATATATATATATATATATATATATATATATATATATATATATATATATATATATATATATATATATATATAAATATGCTGAGCAATACATGATTTGTGTATATCACATCTCAGTTGCGCTAAATGTTCTTTAAATCTAGTTTCAATGGTTCTTTTAGTTTGCCCAACGTATTTAAGTTCACAATCCTTACAACCCATTTCATAGATTCCCGACACATCTGTGGTTTTATCTTTATCCTTTGGGTTACCTAGCTAATTTTTTTAATGTATTTTTTATAGAAAATGTTAGCGACAAATTCGCTTTCTTAAAAATGCTATTGAAACCTCTCGTAATTCGCGGTTCAAATGGTAAACAGCCAACGGTTTTGTCTGGTCTAGCTTTTCTGAAACTCGTAGATTCCGCTAACATTTTCTTTGTTTTATGTTTATTGACTAGTTTCTCCACTAAGCAGACAGAGTAAGCATTATACTTAGCTACATTTCTAATATATTCAAGTTGTATCTCTCTTCAATTAAGGGAAATTGTATTAATCTATGAACTAGAAAATTCAAACTACCTTTCTTTTTCACCAACGACTTATGGGTCACCCAGTGATTGTAGAAATATTTTTTTAAGATGTAGCTCAGGACATCCTATAATTGATGTGTACAATTTTCTTTCATATCTTGTATAATAACGGATATACAGGGTGATTCACGCAACTCGTTGGTTAAAAACTTTCAAAGTTACAATAGGAATTTCGATCTGAAATGTCCAGCATAAACCTAGGTGATGTCTATCTTACAAATGAAAAAACTTTCAAGATGGCGGCACATACGGTTATACCGGGAACCGCAATCAACTCAATTATTTTAAATGGGACACCATATACATTGTATATTTGGATTCGTCGTTAAATTTCTAGTAAACTTTGTTTAAACCATCATGTTCTAATTTTCAACCATTTCTTCGTTTCTGTTAATTTTGACGTATCAACAACTTCATAGAGACCACGGTATCTATCAAATGATAATTGCTATAAGTCTAAAACTTGCTGATATTATTAAAAAGTTTGGGACGCAGCAAGTGCGTTATGGTAGTGAATTTTCATAGAAATGATCTGGCACCAAATATTTTTTATAACCTTTTTTTCTTTCAACATAAAAATAAAATTTTGGTATATAGTTTCCTTTTAATATCGTAAACTTAGGTACCAAATTTCGTTACCATAGATTTTCTATTTTTTGAGACAATTTTTTTTTCCAAAAGAAAACCCAAAATTTTCCCGGGAAACCTGGTTCGATTTTCCTGGCTAACGAATTTATCCAAGCCACTTATAAAAGAAAGGCACATGCTAGATTTTATCAAAATCGATCCATTTTTTGAGTTATCGGTGTGATACATACATACATACATTTAAATTACAACAGCATCCTACAGACAAAATCCAATTATTGGATGCTGGAATGCACATAATATTATGAAAGAAATTAACAATTCTAAAGGTTGTCAGCAGAACTTAAAATGAAAGAACAATTTAGGGTAACATCAGTTGCTTGACTTCAGCAGCCGTGCAATGAAAAATGTGAATATTACCACTAAGCTGATTATATAAGCTACACATTGTATACAGTGGTGAGGACTGTACCACATTGAGCGTTGCAGTGGGTAAGTAGAAAGTCAAAGTGTTTCTAGCATTATATTATATATATATATATATATATATATAATATACAGGGTCGCTGATAAGTCTGGAAACGGTCGATTATCCGGGAAAATATACAAGGTGTCGAAAAAAGTTTTATACAAAAGTTTTTGGGTTCTTCAATGTCTACTAGGCGGTGATAATTTCATTTATACAGGGTTGGTCATACAGGCGTGGCGTATTTTTTTTTAATGGAACACCCTATATATTATTCGATATTTCAATCCTTCTCTTAATTTTGAGCAACATTTATCAGAAGCATGATGTACATAAACTCAATCGTTTCCGGGTAAAAAAATAAATAAAAATAAACGCTATTGTTTTTAAAATCTATTGGATGAAGAACAAAAATAAATGAAAAGTAGAATATCTCTTGAAAACAATCTGTGAGTGTGAAAAGAGCCGGTTGCGATGTTTTTAACATTGTTTGAAATCCTATTTTATAAGATGTTCAAAGTGTTCTCCATTGACCTCCTGACAATAATGAATTCGCTTAACAAAACATTGCACTGCATTTACAAGAGCGTTTTGAGTTTTGAGGAATGTTATTAATTTCATGCACAATCCTTGCTTGCAACTCTTCAATATTCTGCGGTCTATTTTGGTGAATTAAATTTTTTACATGACCCCACAAAAAAAAGTCAAGCGGCGTCATGTCGGGAGACCTAGCTGGCCATTTAATAGTTCCCCTGCGCCCTATCCATCTGCCAGGAAAGGTTTGATTCAGATATTCCCGTACCTCAATTCCAAAATGAGGGGGTGCCCCATCCTGCTGAAACCATATTTCTTCCGCTGGTAGATTTGGGTCGTTATTGTTCGGAAATAATCGACTTACGTCTGGAACAATTGATTCTTGCAAAAGTGTCAAATATCGAGCAGAGTTCAAATTACCGTGTATAAAATAAGGTCCTATGATATGTCCACCAATAATAGCACACCAAACATTTACTTTTTGCGGTCTTTGGGTGTGAATTTGTTCCATCCAATGTGGGTTTTCGTCTGACCAGTACCTACAGTTGTGTCGGTTGACTTGTCCATTCAAACAAAATGTAGATTCGTCGGAAAACAAAATGTGGTTGGCAAAGTTAAAATTTTGGCGTAACTTCTCCATAATAAGTTCACAGAACTCGATTCTGCGATCAAAATCGTCTTCACTCAGTTCTTGCAATAAATGAATTTTATATGGACGGAACTTTTCCCGCTTCGTAATCTTTTGAATTGAATATCGACTCATATTGTGATTTAAAGCCAATTGCTGTGCCGAAGTTTTCGGATTTTCCACCACATCCAATATTACATTCAAAGAATTTTCTTCATTTGTAACGGTTACTGGCCTTCCAGTTCTAGGTTTATCCTTGATACCGCCAGTTTCGTGAAAACGATGCAAAGTTTTCGAAACTGTGGATTTGGAGATCGATTCCCGCTCAGGATGCAACTCATTGAACATAATCACCACTTGAGCAAAACTTCGTGTTCTATCACCGTACCCTATCATCATTAAAATTTCGATACGTTCGGTTTCACTTAAACTTGCCATTTTGCACAAAAACTGTTGACACTAAATTACTAATGTTTCAAAACTGTTGACACTGAATGAATGTTTGACATTCGTTGTCCTGGAAACATTTTAAAACAAAAGAATAATACTGCGTTTCTTATGGGCATCTTATCTTGTCTTGGGATTCCAAACAATGTTAAAAACATCGCAACCGGTTCTTTTCACACTCACAGATTGTTTTCAAGAGATATTCTACTTTTCATTTATTTTTGTTCTTCATCCAATAGATTTTAAAAACAGTAGCGTTTATTTTTATTTATTTTTTTACCCGGAAACGATTGAGTTTATGTACATCATGCTTCTGATAAATGTTGCTCAAAATTAAGAGAAGGATTGAAATATCGAATAATATATAGGGTGTTCCATTAAAAAAAAATTAATATTGGTGTGTCACGCCTGTATGACCAACCCTGTATAAATAAAATTATCACCGCCTAGTAGACATTGAAGAACCCAAAAACTTTTGTATAAAACTTTTTTCGACACCTTGTATATTTTCCCGGATAATCGACCGTTTCCAGACTTATCAGCGACCCTGTATATATATATATATATATATATATATATATATATATATATATATATATATATATATATATATATATATATATATATATATATATATATATATATATATATATATATATATATATATATAAATTAAAACTGACCCCGGATATGGGTTCTAGGTGTCCTAAATCTCGCTAATTAGAAGACATTTGTTCAAAATTCAAAAGTCGGAATCTCCTCTTTAGTGATTTTTTTTTAGAAAATTCACTAAAAAACCTCAAAGTATCTACCCTATTACATACAGACTTGAAGATTACTTCTCTGGCTTCACTGTTGAGTTTTGTTTCTGTAAGTAAAGGACGTAGCCAGCGCGTAAGCTAACTGGAACAAGTGGCCCTTCTATATTCTAGATGTTCTAGGATGTTCTTCAACGTTTCTGTAAGAAAGAAAACATATTATAATTGGACAAAATTATAAAATATTTTGTCTAATTGTTTTGGCAGTCTAGTTTAAAAAGAAATAAAATTTTGTCCATTTTTCCGAAGATATATACAGAGCGTTCATAAATTTACTTTGAATATGCTATTAGAAAATGTCACAATTTTCAAATGGAACATCCTGTATTTAATAATATTACTTGATGGTAAAATGAAATGTCTATTGAACTGTATTAGGTTTCCCTATACCTATCTAGCATAGTTTTTGAATAAATCATTCTTTTATAAATTTCACTTAATTAAGTACTTCACTGAAGTTTCCAAAAGTTTTTCTACAAATACAATTTGTGTAAATTTTACCACTTATAACTTTGCGGATTATCAGACAAACATCCCTTAAATTTGATATTCCCTACTTGAGAAGGGAACAATGGTACAATAGGGTAGAAATTAGGGCCTGGAATACTGAACGAATCTACAATGCTTGTATTTCTTCGGCATCACAATTGCGATTACCGGTATCCAAGCACTAGTCAAAATGATAAATAGAGAAGTTTATTAGTTACCAATCACACTTTAATATGTTTTTTAAATGTGAAGGTGTTCAATGTTAACTACTATAGAATTCTGTAATGACACGCGTCATCTTCTTCAACTGAATGCCAGGCAAGCTATTGACACAGGCTGCTACTCTATTAAGTAAATCAACCTCCATATCAACCGAACGAGCATATACTTTATTTTTTATGTAGAAATCCTACCAACTGACTTTTCTGACCTGCCCTGACATCAGTTCGCCTAATTAAAAGCTAAAAGAAGAAGGAAAATCAACCCTGTCATATATCAAGGTTATGTGAGCATAATGAACTTTTCCTTTCCCTTTTAACTTCTTTTAGCTTTTAATTAGGCAAACTGATGACAGGGCAGGTCAGGAAGGTCAGTCGGGAGGATTTTGTGTACACAACACAGTCCGGTAGGTCTTTTATTTTCTCAAAACGACAAAAAACTCATCAAAGTTTTTACTGTCGCGAGACACTTTAACTATGCCAAATATCACATTGTTTCGTGCGCGCAATGGCTTAACAAGGGGTAGGTACAAAGTTTTTCTTCATGTATTATAACCCTAGTTGAAACCACAGCTAAAGCATCAGAAAAAGGGTCTATTTGAAATTCATTTTCTGCAAATATTTGAGTAAAATGAAGGATAATGATGGCTGAAGCTGAAACTTAAGGCTCTTTATAGAACACACTTACGAAATTGCTGCTACATCGCCCACAATGTTAGTTTCAAGTTCTTTATTTAGAACATGTCAATTTTGACGTTTTGAATTGCGACTTTTTGACGTTTTAAGAAGAAAAACTATAATGCTTATAACTTCTTTTACTTTTAACGTAGGGATCCAAATTTTGGTACATGGCTTTATTTTTATGGCATAAATCCTCGTACCCAATATGATTGCCCTAACTTTGTTATTTCTGAAGATATAAAAAATTTTCGAAAGGAAACGCAAAATTTTACAGGAAAAACTAGTCAGATATTTCTGGCTATCGAACTTATTCAAGCCACTTGCGAAAGGAAGGTACTTACCAAGTTTTATTAAAATCGGTCCATTATTTTTTAAGTTAGCGGTGTGACACATAAATATATAAACACACACACACATATATATATATATATATATATATATATATATATATATATATATATATATATATATATATATATATATATATATAAAGTTTGAAACCGACCTCGGATTTGGGTTCCAGGGCTCATTTGAAGAAATTTTTTCAAAATTGAAAAGTAGCGATCTCCTCATTAGTGAATTTTTTAAAAGAAAATTCACTAAAAACTAAATTAGGTAGGTGTGGGTAGTAGGGAATATCATTTAAGGAAGGTCCGTTCAATAAAACCAATTTGTTCTCTGTGAGAAACACGCGTAGTAAGGTAATAATTGGTGAAATTTACACAAACTGTATTTATAGAAAAACTCTGGGAACCTTAAGTGAAGTATATAAAATTAGTTATATGAAATTTACAGAAACATGACTCATTCAAAAACTATGCTAGTAAGGTATAGGGAAACCTAAGACAGTTCAATAAACATTTCATTTTACCATCAAATAATGTTAGAAAATACAGAATGTTCCATTTGAAAATTGTGCGATTAGATTTTCTATTACGAAATTCAAGGTCAATTTATAAACATATTGTATATATCTCCAGAAAAATTATCAGTAGGGTAGATACTTTGATGTTTTTTTAAATATTAGCAAGTTTTAGATTTATAGCAATTAGCATTTGGTAGATACCGTGGTCACTATAAAGTTGTTGATACGTCAAATATAACTGAAATTCACGAATATTTCAGAAATGGTTCAAAATTAGAAAATGCTGATTCAAAAAAAGTTAACTTGAAATTTAACAGCGAATCCAAATATGCGATACTATATAGGGTATTCCATTTAGAATAAATGAGTTGTTTGCGATTTCCGGTATAACCGGATGTGCCGCCATGAAAGTAGTTTGATTTGAAAGATAGACATTGACTAGGTCCATGCTGAAAGTTTCAGATTGAAATTCTAGTTACAAGTTGAAACACACGAGACTTCTTTGTAGTAAGCTTTGGAGCCCACCTTAACCCCTTAAAGAAAGAGAGAGCAAAATTACTTAGCCTTAGTTTGACAATCTAAAATTTTTATGTAATTAGCTCGAGAATAATAAGACAAATTTTATTAATTCTACAAATACAAGATAAATTTTATTTACTCTGCAAAGACAAGACAAATTTTATTTACTCGGCAAAGACAAAACAATTTTTTTTTCAGTCGGCAAAGAGTAAGGGAGTAGACACTTCCTTACTCCACATCAGCTGCTGCTTCAACCGCCAATTTCGTTCGTTAACTGTCAAGCTTGTTTATGGGTCCTTGCTGGCGGCGTCTTTGTCGGTATATGCCCGGTGTCAATCTAACTAATAACTTTCATGATTTATGCGTAGAGTAAATTCTTATTTAACAAATACTTCGTTCCGACAAAAAATAAAATAAAATAATATTATCTCACCCTTTTGCGCCGTTGGGTATTATAGAAACGTTTTTATTTTCAGCGAGAAAATCAGTACGGTGGTGAATTTTGTTGGTTTTATTTGTCGATAGCTTATTCGTTATTTATTAATCAGGGAAATGCAATAAGCGTTGAAAATTCCATTGATAGTTGCTAGAGCAACGTGAGATAGTACAAAGACTCGAAAAGTAGATCGTAACAAAGTCCGAAAGACAAGATAAATGTTATCTTGTCCGAAAGACAAGATAATTTTTATCAACTCGGCAAAGACAAAACAAAGATATTACCGGTGTCAGTATATAAAATAATTAATGTGAATACTTACTCTTTCTGGGGTAATCTTGACCAAAATCTAATATTTATTAGGCCTTCAGTTCAAAATTTTGTGTTCAGTAGAGGTATTTTTAAATCAGATATTTAGGTAATCTTAGTATTATAAAGTTGGTGCACTTGGAAGAAATTGGTTAGGAAGCTCGTTATATAAAGTAAGGAACAGGAGTAAAACACAATTATAAGTTTTTATGAATCATTAGTAACTGGACTTTACTTGACTTCTTTTTATTTTATTCTAAAACAATTTTAAATGCGATGCAAGAAATTTTGATACTTTTACTTAACTTAAAACAGGACTTACTTGCTCCCATAATTTTAATTTACCATTCCTTCTGTCAATCATGCATTTCCAAACAAAAGTCCATTGATCCAAATGGGCAGCGATCATTTATAGATCAGGTTTGGCAACATAGCCCGATTCTACGTATAACGAGAGCTGCACATTGGATTAAAAATAGGAAGCAAAAATCAACTGGATCCAGATCAAAGCAGAGCAGGCTAGGCTTAGAGTAAAACCAGACCTAGAGATTTGAGTGGACTGAGGCTGACACTTGTGATGACACAGACCGTGCTACTGATACAAAAACGGATAATAAAACCCTTGCAATTCAATGAGAAATATCCATTGAAGATTGTGCAATTTATTTAAAAGAAATAACTTTATCGTACCATTTTGTCCAAATGAGGTCTAACCACAAACTAATAATAACTTTGATGAGGCACCGTTATTCAAAAATCTAACACAAATGGTGATTGTACTGGGTGAATTAGCAGATAGCGGTTGTTACTTGACAACCCACTGCGATCTGAAAACGGAGTCAGTTCTGCTCTCATTTAAGTACCCGGTCTGGTTTTGCGTGCAGCGCTTCAACCTCTCGGCGCCAAATCTTTTGTCCTTTACTCAAACTCACTACATTCTGTGTGATGAAGGGAGAGGGACACTCCCTTGCTTCAGACCAACTGCTGCTTCAACCGCCGATTTCGTTCGTTAACTGTCAAGTTTGTTTATTGGTCCTTGCTGGCGGCGTCTTTATCGGAATATGCCCGGTGTCAATTTAACCAATAACTTTCCTAATTTATGCGTATAGTAAATTCTTATTTAACAAATACTTCGTTCCGACGAAAAATAAAATAAAAGAATATTATCTCACCCTGTTGCGCCGTTAGGTATTATAGAAACGTTTCTATATATATATATATATATATATATATATATATATATATATATATATATATATATATATATATATATCTGTGTGTGTGTGTTTGTGTGTATCCAACCGATAACTCAAAAAAACTTTACCAATCGAAACCAATTTTGGCAATTCCCTTCGTTTTGTTAATAGCTTGGATGTCATTCGACAGTTTGACAATCAAATACTTTTAAAAAAATGCAAGAAACTGCTTGAAAATGCAATATATTTTTAATTACTAGAAATATTAAATCAAAACTTACAAGCACGTACACATTGTACAAGTGGTCTTACCTACCAAATTTGAACTCAATTGGTTCGGTAGATGTTCAGCTATAACTAAATAAAAAACAAATAATCTTGTATATATCCTGAAATTATCTCTAAATGGATGCCGATAATGTTAGACAAGGTCAGACAGATAAATCAGGGTTCCGCTGCCATTGCAAACAAAATCTCCAAATTAAGTTTTAAACGAAAGCGAAAGTATGTCACAATAAACTATCGGCGGGGTTGCCATTTACGACAACCCTAATCTGAACCTGTAGATATCAGAAAAATGTAAATAATTATAAATTTTAATGAAAGTAATTCAGTTGGGTTAAAATAAATCTAGAACTAGGTTTTATTGGGTATAAATATTAAGCTTCCTATTTTCACGGCATTTGAAAGCCATCTCCATCTCTCTAGTTTAATTTGACAACACCACTATTTGTCATTTGTTAACTGACAGAAGTCAGAGAGAAACGTGTACCTTCTGCGCATAACCACGAAATCGACTCCGCTAATACCTTAGAATCTCAGAAGATACAACAACTACCTATATTCTAAGGTTAATAGGAATAGTAGGGAAAGAATAACCCAACTTTTAATTTTAACAGAACTTTAACAAATGCCTTTGGCCATCCACTGTGATTGTAGTATATTATGATTCTAACATCCAATCAAACAAATAATAAAGTGGTTATGTACATCAGACTCAGGTTCTTAATCAATGCATGTAGGTATTGTATTACTGTATTGAAATTAACTAAATTATGAACTAAATTATTTTAAGAAGAAATATACCTACCGCAAATTAACATAAGTATAATACCTAGGGTACTTACGGTTTCCTTTACCCTTTATGGAATAATTAAGTAAAGGAAACTACATAATATCATAAATCAGTTTAAATTACATATATAATCAGACGTACAGTGTAGATTATTAAAATTTTATATTCAAAATTTTGTATTGTTTATATTTATTTCATTTTCAAAAAGTATGGGTACAGTAATAGTAAATGAGTGTTGAGAAGAGTTTAGGTGCAGCAAGTACGAATTTTTGTAAAAATATTTCAGATAGTGATAACTCAATTTCCCATTAAACTAGAATCTTCAGTTTTGATACATAGTAAAACCCATATAAAGGCGGCGTAGATACTAGATTTGAAAAATCACTACAAATTTCTTTTAAAAAACCTTTTTTGTTATTTTGTTTGCAGAAACTGATTCGATTGAGTTGACTTAAATAGATCATTCAAGCTATTAATAAGGAGAAATACCTGACACGTTTAAAATTTAGCAGGTATTTCCTTTTTGGAAATAAAAATTACGTTCTCGGTAAATTTGCAGTTTATCACATGGGGGACTTTTATAAAAAATTCAGAAACATGCTTAGAACCCTTTCTGAATGCACACACCACAAGAAAAGTTTCTTGCAAACGGCCCCTAAGAAAGTTAAGTGACCAGGAGTGAATAGGGGTGCTGGGCGGAAAATAAAATAAAAAGGAAATATGAGCGGAAAGTCCGAAAAAACCAGCTTAGCTGGATCTCTATAAGCTATCTTTTACCCATTTTGCAGCTATACTTCCTTAAATTCCTGTTTACTTCACTCAAAACCCTTATTCATCACAGGTCCCGCAACTTTCTTGGGGGTTGTTCCAAATAAATGCATTGACGGTGGTTGTAGGCATATAGAAGGAGTAGGAGAACCCCATGACGAAACAGAGGACCAAGATTTTTAATTTACATTTAAATTGTTACCTCATTTCATTTGTTTAAAATATTTTTCCAAAAATGAATTTGAGGTTGCCTTGTTTGCCAGTCTCACATAGACAGCTATAATATTTTGTCATTTAAAAAAGTATGGATATAGCAACAGTAAACAAGCGATGAAGAAGGCCTGTGTGCAGCAAGTACGTTGTGGTAGAGAATTTTTGTAAAAAGATTTCAAATCCGATAACTCAATTTCCCATTAAGCTATAATCTTCAATCTTGAGCCATAGTAAAACCTATGTAAAATACCTTTGTGGTTGTTTTGTTTGCAAAAACTTTTTCGATTGGGTTGACTAAAGCAAAACCATCCAAGCAATTAATAATGGAAAATACCTGCCATATTGATAATTTGGTAGGTATATTCCGTTTGTAAATAATTAATTTTTTTCTGGAAAACTTTTGTCACTTTAATGAAATTTGTAACACAATTTTTTTAAAGCGACTTACAGTATTTACATACATGTGGCAAATTTTAATTTTCTATCTCCATATAAAATATAATTTTCGTCAAGTAATCGCTTGAGAATCACTGGGACCTTTAAAACCGATCTCAAAGTTCCCTTCAAATTTAAAGAATTAGTTTTAATAATATACCTTACTAATAGTGTACAATTCTTATGAAAATTCACTACAATAATGCACTTGCTGCGCCCCGAAGTTTGTTATTAATCAGAGAAATGCAATAAGCGTTGAAATTTCCTTAGATAGTTGTTAGAGGAAAGTGAAATAGTACGAAGATTCGAAAACTAGCTCGTAACAAAGTCCGAAAGTTTATAACCAACAAGTTGCGTGAATCACCTGGTATACATATAATATGCTTACACCAATCTCCAGTTTTCGCATGACAAAAATTCAATTACCTACTTGTTTAAATGTACGTAGCATGAAAAGCGTTATATATTTTATATATTATTAATTAACCTCAAATAACTAATAGTATAATTCCCTATAACATACGCGTAACTAACTTACAATTCATCTTGATTACGTTATGTGACAGCTGTGTAATAATGTGCCATTATAACACGTAATAATAGTTCCAAAATCGATTCTATCTGATGATAAATATGTAGTTATGGCTCTATATGTGTCGGTATAATTGTTTGGTTATGACATCTCTAAATAATTGTTGTGTCCAGGTTTACCGCTGCGCCTATTTGAGCGGTTTTAAATTCATTAACTGTTACATGAGCTGACTGACCACAACATCACCGATACCACTTTGTAAAATCTGTACACACTAATTCCCTAACACTGTAATAATGTACAGTTTACATGTTGAGTGCTTCCCAATGTGTTGCACTGCACAACATGCTCGTTTTCTGTTAGGTATCTTTTAATTCGACTTGCAAGACGTTCAAGTTTTATTGAAAAAGCTAATAAGCATGCATCTTGTGGCACAGCGCTTGGACTTTGTCTTTTATAAACGGCTTCATAAAATCTTTTTTTTTAATTTTAGAGAAAGAAAAGTATGTCTCGACTACTAAGGCCATTGACATATATAAATTATATAGAAAAACATTCTAGGTACAATATAAGTGCATTAAGAATGTATGTGTTCCTAAACCAGTAAATTATACAATACAACGGTTACAGTTATATGTGTTTATATAGTTCACTAGATTTTAAGAAATTGATTATGTTTTCTGGTACTGCTGTGGCTAGGGTTACCATGGATATATTTTCGGCTAAAAACAACCTTGTTTGGAGTCTGTGTTTAGTGCACTCTGTGACAATATGACTTGCTGAAGGACTCACATTGCAGGTGTCACAAACTGGTGGGATTTGTTGTTCCAGTAGGTACTTGTGTGTGAGTGCTGTGTGTCCTATCCGGAGTCTTCTCAGGACGGCCAGGGATATGCGACTTAGTATAGGTGGTTGGAATGCCTCAATGGTTGGTGCTAGCTCGTGCTGCTTGGTAGTTTGATTATTCCAGTATATTTGCCATTTGTCGTAAATTACTGCTTTAACGTGTGGTCATAATAGTTGGTGGTATTGGCTTCTTACTGTCGTGCCTTCCGTGATCGCTCTTTTAGCAGCAGTATCTGCCAGCTCATTGCCTATAATGCCGGAGTGTGAGGGTACCCAAACGAATGTAATGTTTGTGGATTGGCGTTCAAGTTCGTTAGCAGTATTTTGTATTTCCCTTGCTATATGGTTCTTGGTATATAGGCTACTTATTTCATTTAATGCCAGTTTAGAGACTGTGGAGATGACTATTTTCGTTGGACAGTTGGAAATGTCTTTTATCCTCTTTATGGCTTGCATAATTGTAAAAAGTTCAGCTGTGCCAATACTGATGTCTTTGGGTAATTTAATAAGCTGCTCAGAGGAGGGCAATGTCACTATCACCCCACCTACTCCATGTGGTGACTTAGAGGCATCGGTGTACATTACCAGTTCGGGATTATATTCCCTTAGTGTTTCTGTAAATATTGTCTGCATCGCCGAATTTTGTGTTTTGGCTTGTTTAGGTGACATTAATGAAGTGTTACAGTCTATTTTTAATTGAAGCCATGGTAGTGTATTCGATTTCGGATTTTCAGTGGTTCTTGTGAGATCGATTTGGTAGATGTATTTTATTATTTCTGATATAAGACGTAGTTTTTCGGTGTAGTTGGACCACTGATGCATAAAATCATAAAACATTTAATTACAAACAAATTGTAGTTGTTGTACTTTTCAAATATTTGTCTACATCACTTAAACATTATCTGTAATTAGTAATTTGAAGAATGTTAACAAACAAATCAGTTTATTTGGATTTCGCTAAGCCATAATGCAAAAAATTTTTCCCCATAGGTGTGACAGTACAACCGAAAGTGATAGTCATGAAAATATTTTAGTTATAATGACCGGATAGTGATACATCGAGTTCAAAATTTTTCAGATTCGAAATATCAGTACTAGTTGTAAAACTTATAATGCACGCCTCACGTGAGACAGCTTTTATATATATATATATATATATATATATATATATATATATATATATATATATATATATATATATGTTTTATCCCGTTTGAAGTTCTAAAAAATAATAACTTAGTGGGAAGTGTTTATCGGGGTCGTTGCACAACTATTGTTGGCGTGAATAACTACAGAGTAGGACTGACAGGTGATGTAATTATATATATATATATATATATATATATATATATATATATATATATATATATATATATATACATGTTCAGAAAGATTTCCGCGGTCTTTAATGTGAGACATGCTTGGTTCTCGGGTTAAACCGCGTCCAGAATTTATGGAAACTCGACGTTTCGGCTCCTGTTTTGGAGCCATTTTCAAGAGGTAAAGGAAATATGTAAGGACACTCTAAGTCCTCAATCTGCCTACTCCTTAGAGTGATGGACAAAGGTGGGTAGAGGAAATATGTAAGGACACTCTAAGGCCTCAATCTGCCTACTCCTTAGAGTGGTGGACAAAGGTGGGTAAAGGAAATATGTAAGGACACTCTAAGGCCTCAATCTGCCTACTCCTTAGAGTGATGGACAAAGGTGGGCAAAGGAAATATGTAAGGACACTCTAAGGCCTCAATCTGCCTACTCCTTAGAGTGGTGGACAAAGGAAGGTAAAGGAAATATGTAAGGACACTCTAAGGCCAGATCTCTCTGAGGCCTTGGGTTCAACACACTGAGACCTCACAGACGATCTCCGGCGAGATTTGGGGAGTAGGCAGATTGAGGCCCCGTAATCGAGCTACAACAACCCAACCTACCTTTATCCACCGCTCTAAGGAGTAGGCAGATTGAGGCGTTAGAGTGTCCTTACATATTTCCTTTACCTACCTTTGTCCACCACTCTAAGGAGTAGGCAGATTGAGGCCTTAGAGTGTATATATATATATATATATATATATATATATATATATATATATATATATATATATATATATATATATATATATATATAACTTGTAACGTCCCTACTCTGAGCAAAATTAATCATTATTTATTCAATTTCCCTTATTGGTAACTAGTTTACTTTAATTAATTTCTATAATTATTACTTTGTCTCTTTGGATGCCCCATCAATAACGCTGATAGCTAATCATGTTCTCTGAACATATTCCACAGTCGAAAGAAAAATCACCGAGAAACCTTTATTTTTGGGTGGACTATCCTGCACTGTTGTCTTTGTTCACTCATTAATTGCGGTAATCGGCCGAGTTTGCCAATTTTATTAATTTCGAGGCTTCTGGTGGTTCGATGGTTGTAAAAAAATGTAACTTAGCAAATGTCTATCTCTTGCGGAGCCATACTAGGATGCTGCTTCCTGTGTTTATGCATAGATTAGTATACTGAAAGCATGCAGTCAATAAATGAAGTGTAATAGTGTGCGAATTATTGATGTTGTTTTTTTGCGGTTTGATTAAGGAAAAATTAAAAAGCTTTCACTCCCAGACAACTGTTTTATTCTTAACCCTACGCGTTTCGGCCATTTATTGAGCCAACTTCAGGGGTTTAAACTGTTTTCTATCTCTGTTACAGAAAAGTGCTATATGAAATGTTGCCAAAGTTTGGTTGTTCATCCATTGTCTTCAGGATTCCAAACAATAACTGCTTAAAACAAGAAGGCAGGAACATCACAAGACTCGAATAAATTAGAGGATGAATGTAAATAACGCTTATTTCCTAGTCTTTAATTTTATCAGACGAACAAAATGGAGTCTCTAACATGGATCTTCAGGTCTCTGAGAGACTTCATTTTGTTCGTCTGATAAAATTGAAAACTAGGAAATAGGCGTTATTTACATTCATCCTCTAATTTGTTCGAGTCTTGTGATGTCCCTGCCTTCTTGTTTTAAGCCTTTTCGTTAAAATTCCAACTTCTTCAGGACGCTCCTCTGCTGTCTCTGGCTCGTTGAACTTCAATTTTTGCTTACTGCTCTTCACAGACGGTTTATTATAAAGAAACTTATGTAACTTTGATATCGTAGCGCATTTTCTGCGTCCAGACATTTTAATTTTTTAAACGGTAGAATCTCTCGGCGGATCGTTGATAATCCCGCTAACTGAGTGCTTAAAGGTGCATATAAAAACGCCATTTCAACAAGTGGACTATATTGATCGACATTAATATTATAGCTAACATAGAGGCTACGGATAACCACTCTATAAAAGTCAGAAATCACACATCCAATCTGATAAATCGCATGTCTCCTTATTTTATAGGTCCATTTTGGCATTTCACGTTGTACGAACGCCCTGTTAATTAAGTGTCTCTGCTCACAGATGGGGAAGCAATATACAACCCATCAACCATTTAATATCGATACACCATATACAGATTAATGAAAATATTAATTAATTGAATTTTTTTTGTAAACGCGAGGAAATTTTTATAATATCTTGTCCGTGTTGCTAACATAAGTGATGAATTTAATTTTGACAAGAATGTGAAATATGTGTTTTCGTTGTTGTTTACAGTTTATTCAATGATACAGTTTAATCCTGTTAACCACAAAATGGCATAATTATTGGAGATACTGAGAATAGAACCTGTTTTACATCGACATCGTCACAACGTGTGGAATTACTTCCACATCGCCATAACGTGAAAATTGACATTTTTTCGTTAAAACTCGAGTAATATAACGTTTTAGGGTTCATTTATTGAAAAACATTTAACTTCAGCAAAAATCTGGTATTCTGTGCTGAAACTAAATTAGCGGTTGAATGTGTGGGGTGGAATATCGGTGACAGAAATTTCGCAATTTTTTTTTGCTAAAATGGCGAAAACAGTCTCAAAGCACCTGGAAAACTTGATTCTGGAACAAAATGTTTTTTGTCTGTCGGTCGGTCCGTCCGCCTGTACGTCTGTCTGTTAGTAAGCGCAATAACTTTTGAACGATCTTTAAATTTGGTTTCCGGTTACAATTGTTTTCGGGTAAGATGGCTACGGGGGGTAGAGGATAAATAAGGGGTAATTGAATGAAAATTGACATTTTTTCAATAAAACTCGAGTAATGTAACGTTTCAGAAATTTATGGGTACAGAAATACAAATATTTTCTTTGTGATGAAGTCATGGGCCCTAAATTCCTTCCATGAGAATGTTTTTTTAAAGAGAATAAATTATCACAGCTAAGTAAAGATTGAAACCTATGATGAGCACTGATAAGTACACTTAGAGAACCCAACTCACCACAACATATTTTTTTAAAACCTGACGATCGTGTCACTAACAAAGTTAGCGTCACCACAAGATGAAAAACTCAGAATTGGTGCTAACTTTGTTAGTTAACGATCATCAGGCATCTAAATAGATGTGTTGTGGTGATTTGGGTTCTCCAAGTGTACCTACTTATTATCACAGCCTGAAAAACAGGAGCTTCAATTTCTACGCGTGTTGTTTGTTTTTGGCGAAGTTTCTTAGAAAAAATTCACCAAGTGGAGATGACAGCTTTTAGATTCACATAAATATATGTATTTTTTTAAATGATAGCTAACTAGGAGCCGTAGAACCGTTTTTCGAGATCGATTCCAATTTTTATATGTTATATATATATATATATATATATATATATATATATATATATATATATATATATATATGTATATTTATCTGTGTGAGTATGTATCACACCGATAACTCAAAAAATAGTCGGCGGTTTTGATCAAATTTGGTGAGTTCCTTCCTTTTGCAAGTGTCTTGGACAAGGACAAGTTCAGTAGCCAGACAAATCTGAGTAGTTCAAATAGGTTAAAGAATGCTTAGTTTTAATTAGTCAGTCGAATTCCCCCGGTCCGTGCCAGTTCTAAGTTGACCTTTGATATATCGAATTTCGACCACCGCACAGGTCTACTAGTTTATATCTAATAACCGATCAGATTACGTGACTAGGTACTTAGCGATTTTTAGTGAATTTTCATTAAAAAAATCACTAATGAGGAGAAAAAATTTCTTCAAATGAGCGTAAACTAGGACCCCTAGAACCCATATCCGGAATCAGTTTCAATTATTTATATGTTTATATATATATATATATATATATATATATATATATATATATATATATATATATATATATATATATATATATGTATATATATATATATATATATATATATATATATATATATATATATATATATATATATATATATTTGTGTGTGTGTGTGTTTGTGTGTGTCACACCGATAACTCAAAACATAATTTGTCAATTTTGATTAAATTTCGTAAGTACCTTCCTTTTGCAAGTGGATTGGATAGGTTCGTTTGCCAGGAAAATCTACCCAGGTTCTCCCGGAATAGTTTCTGTTTTCTTTCGGAAAAATGCATATCTCCGGAGATAATAAAGTAAGGGCAACCAAATTTGGTACGCGTGTTTGTATTATAAATAGCGACCCACCTACCGAAATCTAGGTCTGTTAGTTAAAACACTAAAAAGTTATAGGCTTTTAAAAAAATTGGGGTTTTCCTCAAAACGTCATATTCGCGATTTGAAATGTCAAAATTCTCAACATTTAGGCAAAGAACCTGAAATTAATACGGATTACGTAAAAAAAATGTCGCAAGAAGAGTGTTCTGCAAACCCTTAAGTCTCCGCTTCAACCGTTATTGTCTTTCATTTTACGTCTCGTGTTCTGGAATCGTCTATTTTTGTGAAAAAATTTATTTAATGGGGAGCCAAAACTTTTTTAAATTTTTAAAAGGATTTCTTTAAACGAGCGCAAAATAGACCACCCATAATCCATACCCGGGTTGACTTTCAGTTTTTATCTGTTTACGTATATACAGGGTGATGGGTCATGGGCCCTAAATTCCTTCCATGAGAATGTTTTTTTAAAGAGAATAAATTATCACAGCTAAGTAAAGATTGAAACCTATGATGAGCACTGATAAGTACACTTAGAGAACCCAACTCACCACAACATATTTTTTTAAAACCTGACGATCGTGTCACTAACAAAGTTAGCGTCACCACAAGATGAAAAACTCAGAATTGGTGCTAACTTTGTTAGTTAACGATCATCAGGCATCTAAATAGATGTGTTGTGGTGATTTGGGTTCTCCAAGTGTACCTACTTATTATCACAGCCTGAAAAACAGGAGCTTCAATTTCTACGCGTGTTGTTTGTTTTTGGCGAAGTTTCTTAGAAAAAATTCACCAAGTGGAGATGACAGCTTTTAGATTCACATAAATATATGTATTTTTTAAATGATAGGTAACTAGGAGCCGTAGAACCGTTATTCGAGATCGATTCCGATTTTTATATGTTATATATATATATATATATATATATATATATATATATATATATATATATATATATATATATATATATATATATATTAGTATATTTATCTGTGTGAGTATGTATCACACCGATAACTCAAAAAATAGTCGGCGGTTTTGAGCAAATTTGGTGAGTTCCTTCCTTTTGCAAGTGTCTTGGACAAGGACAAGTTCAGTAGCCAGACAAATCTGAGTAGTTCAAATAGATTGAAGAATGCTTAGTTTTAATTAGTCAGTCGAATTCCCCCGGTCCGTGCCAGTTCTAAGTTGACCTTTGATATATCGAATTTCGACCACCGCACTGGTCTACTAGTTTATATCTAATAACCGATCAGATTACGTGACTAGGTACTTAGCGATTTTTAGTGAATTTTCATTAAAAAAATCACTAATGAGGAGAAAAAATTTCTTCAAATGAGCGTAAACTAGGACCCCTAGAACCCATATCCGGAATCAGTTTCAATTATTTATATGTTTATAAATATATATATATATATATATATATATATATATATATATATATATATATATATATATATTTGTGTGTGTGTGTCACACCGATAACTCAAAACATGATTTGTCAATTTTGATTAAATTTCGTAAGTACCTTCCTTTTGCAAGTGGATTGGATAGGTTCGTTTGCCAGGAAAATCTACCCAGGTTCTCCCGGAATAGTTTCTGTTTTCTTTCGGAAAAATGCATATCTCCGGAGATAATAAAGTAAGGGCAACCAAATTTGGTACGCGTGTTTGTATTATAAATAGTACCGAAATCTAGGTCTATTAGTTAAAACACAAAAAAGTTATAGGCTTTTAAAAAGAAATGGGGTTTTCCTCAAAACGTCATATTCGCGATGTGAAATGTCAAAATTCTCAACATTTAGGCAAAGAACCTGAAATTAATACGGATTACGTAAAAAAAATGTCGCAAGAAGAGTGTTCTGCAAACCATTAAGTCTCCGCTTCAACCGTTATTGTCTTTCATTTTACGTCACGTGTTCTGGAATCGTCTATTTTTGTGAAAAAATTATTTAATGGGGAGCCGCAACTTTTTTAAATTTTTAAAAGGATTTCTTCAAACGAGCGCAAAATAGACCACCCATAATCCATACCCGGGTCGACTTTCAGTTTTTATCTGTTTACGTATATACAGGGTGACGCATTTTTACCGTAAAGCTCAATATAATTGTTATAATACCAGATACGAGAAAAAAATTTATACGTTAATTATATGGTGTCTTAAGCTGCATCTTTTAAAAGTATTTTAAGAATCACAGGATAGTCCATAAGTCGTTGGTGATCCCTACAATTGTTTTTTGGAACACCTTTATATTATTGAATTTTTGCATTTTTTTATCGAAATATGATGCTTGTTTGTAAGAAAAAAATCGAGAAGCAGTATGTGCGTTTTGGTAGCGAATTTTCAATAACTCAATTTGCTATTAACCTAAGGTTTGTTGGCTAGGAAACCAGTATTTTTGGAAACATTTAAAGTTTATTTTCGAAAATTTCTGCACATTTTCAAACAATAAGTAATTTAGATAAAATATGGTACATTGTTTCTATTATGTAGACTATACCGGTAACCAGATTGATGCCTGATTGCAGTAGACATACATATTTGCTATTATAAACATTTTTATGAAAATGCACTTCCATAACGCACTTTTTGCGTCCAGACTTTTTTTACTGTGTATAGCAGTCTAACTTAAACTATTTCTAGAGAAAAATTATGTAAATTTAATTACATAGCATAGTTTGCATAGGTTGTAATTATACAAAATATGATTTTAACATCAAAATAAATAAAAAATTATTGAAAACAAAATATGTATTTAAAATTAATAACTAATAAAAATCTCAATAAACGTTGAAAATGACCACCTTAAGCCATTACACAAGAGTTTACACCTCGGCGCACAGAACTTTTTTGGCCCCAAGTAAAAAGATCTAAACGAATTAATTCGGGGGATCGAGCAGGCTAATACTGAGGCCACCTAGGCCTATCCAGCAATTTTCTTATTCTTAAAATTATCACAGTATTACTACTAAATAATAGTAACTGACACATAATTATCAAAAATTAGATTATCATTACAAAATGACAACCAGCCGCCTACTACATAAGGTACAGTTAAAATAAAATTCTACACTCTGCCAATTATGCTATGTAATTGAATTTTTTTCTCCGTAAGTCGTTAAATTTAGGAAAAAATACGGCATGCCTTTTTTGTTACGAATGAACCAATGCTATTTAAAATTTATTTTAAAATAGCGACATAGTTGTAAGGAAAAAGGTTGCGTGTGTAACATATTTTAGGGGTGGGTTTTTCTAACCCTTACAACCTTATGGTAAAACTAACAAATTGATCACTGAGTGTCTTCTCGAAAGCAGAAAACATCTACTTAACTTAATTTCTGTCTCTTCTTTCATATTTAAGAACAAATTTAAAACTACTTTTTTTGCACCTCATTTGAGAGCTCGTATCTTCACAGGAGAGGGGTGCATGATTTTTTTTCTTATATGAAAGACCGTCCTTAATTTTCAACAACGAATCACCCCCAGAATTTTTCTGCACTTACTTGTTTACACCCTGTATAACGAAAGAGTTAATTTTTGTTGACTCAGGTCCTGGATTTAACAATGTGTTTAAAGGTATTTTTAATAAGTATCTACGATCACAAAATGCGACCACAAGTTTTTAAGTTAGTACACTGAGTGTTTTAAATATTATGTAGAGCCTCAGTGGTTCAGGGGCAAGAAAGTGTGCCTCTGAACTGAAGGGTACTGGGTTCGATCCCAGTGTTCGCCTTTCACTTTTTAAGTACAAACTGTACAATTAACATCAACCGAGGTTCTGGCATTGTATTTGAGCAAGTTTAATGTCTGCACGTTCCGCCCTTCGGAGGGGGCGTAAAGCCGCCGGTTCCGTGTCCATGAGATGTTGGGCACGTTAAAGATCCCTACACTCCTTACAGAAAGGCAGGGGTTCGGCAAAATCTCCAAGATAGTGAGGTGAAACTGCTCCCTGGCGTCGGTGATTGGCCATAGTCGCGGAAATAGGCCGATGTTAAAGAAACAAAAACAAACACAAAAAAACACAAATATTATGTAAAAACAAGTGTGTGGGGGCAATCGACACCTTGTATCTCAGCAGCGAACGCGATCAAACACCAAATTTACAGTTTATGTGATCACCTATTATATTGCGCTCAAAATAATTTGGAATATGAAAATATGAGCTGTCAATATCAATCTGAAACACTTGGTTTTTAAAAATGGAATTAACCTGTGAAAATAACATCTTAGATAAGCACAATATGTAAATGTCTCTGTCAAATCATGCCTTTTAAAAAATATATCAATAAATATAAATAAATGAAAAATTAATACACATCAAATTGATCATAGGTATTCGCTTGCTCTAAGATATCAGAATTATAACCAAAATGTGCCCAGGAGGAAAATGCGCGAAAAGAACATTAAAGTCAAAGCCAAAGGCTTGAGTTTCTGAATTCTTAAAATTCTACTTTATAGCGATGTACAAGGAATTCAAACTCTCTAATTGAATTTATTACGTAAGCGAAGAGAACGGAAGGTGCAGCTAAATGCGCTTCAGGTGGGAAACCTATTTCCATTTTAACAGATTTTGCATCAGGAAATAATTTCTAGCGCTATTATAATTATTTTATCAATATATATATATATATATATATATATATATATATATATATATATATATATATATATATATATATATATATATATATATATATATATTGGGAATTTGTGATGAAACATGCATCCCATTGTTTCAATTTTGAAAAAAAATTATACATTTGACAATATAATTTCATGGCAGCTCGATTCTTATTAAAAACACATTTTTAGCAGTAGTCATTAAAATTAGATAACGCAATGTGTCACATCATTGAAATCGTTATTTTTTTCTTTATTCAACCCTACAAAATACAAATGGCTGCCATAAGAGAATCCAAAGTTGGCTATGAAAACCTAATAATCTAGTAGGCCTAGAAAATTTTTGAAATGGGCAGTAGATAACTCGTGACGACATATGTGAAGCTGCCAAACATCATAGCATACACTTAAATAATAGAAAAGATATGAGGAAATTAGAAAACGCAAGTTTTCACTTTTTTCAGGATATCTCAGTAACGACTTGATTTATCAGGAAGTTCATTTCAAATTCTTAACCAGGATGGTATTATCATTTTTGTAATCTAACCAACTCTGTATCTTTAAAAGTCTAGAAAATAGCAAAAGTAACCAGCCTGTATATATATATATATATATATATATATATATATATATATATATATATATATATATATATATATATATATATATATATATATATATATATATAAATAAGATTTACAAAAAATAAATAAAGTATATTGCTTAACTTACAGCGAAACTTCGTAGAAAAAATTCGCCCATGACCAGATCGCAAATTACAGAGTATGCAAAAATAAGATTTTCTTCACATAACACCTTTGGTTTTATTTATAGTCTTTTGCTTAAAGAAAATAATTTTATTTGGTCCTAGTAAATAAGTGAATGTAAAGCAGGTATAGACACATTGTATTTAAAGTAAAAAATGGTATGGTCAGTAAATTCTAAAAGTTACACAATGTTAGCAGTGAAACGCAGATATGTTTTTTTATTAAGTGTAACTAATAAGAAGTTTGGCAATAGCAATATATGGGGCTAATGAACTCTGTATTGCACAGCCTCCATCCAAAAAGAGAGTTTTTTTTTTAGAGAAGCGCAGATATTTAAAGAAAACAGTGAATTATGTTGATTTTAAACTGCGGTAGTGTGAGGTCAAAAGAAACATTAATGATGGAACTGCGAAAGTGAAGCGTATCAGTGTAGTAGTAGTAGTAGCAGTGGTGGGGAGGCCAAAGCCAAGCAAGTAGGCCACAATGGGCCCTTTTTGCCAACCCCAGCAACCCAGCAACCATGCTCTACTCTTCCTCGGTTCCGTCGCCAAACCGCCTCGACCTCGAGATAAAGGCCGTGACGGTCTTCAATTGGACAGTACTTACCCGATTCCTCTGCAGGGTCCTTGATCCAAACAATTCTGCTCGAAGACTCCCAAAAGCCTCGCATTCACACAGGTAGTGGTAGGACGTTTCTTCATCCTCGCCGCATTCCTGGCAAATGGGATCCCTTTCTACGCCTATCAATGTGAGGTGTCTTCTAAGGGCGCAGTGGCCTGTCAGCACCCCGAGGATGAGGCGAAGCGTAGCTCGACTCCTTCCGAGTAGCCAGACAGCTTTATCTCTGTCCGCCCCCTCCACGAAGTCCCTCGCCTGCCTGCAGCCACCAACCGACCCCCAGTGCCTCTCCATTGCTTCCTCGGTCCACCTGTCTAAGGCGGCAGAGACTGTCTTCCTACTTATGCCTATCGCAGGCTCCGGGCCACAGAACGGCCGCCGGGAACCGAGTTTTGCGAGATTATTCGCGACCTCATTCCCCGCTACACCACAGTGTCCCGAAACCCACACCAGTTGCACCTCCTTCGTCCTGGCTAGCCCTCTGAGGGCGTCAGCGCACTCCTGAACCAGTGGTGACCTGATTCTGGCCGCGCAGACTGCCCGGAGGACCGCCTGGCTATCCGAGCAAATGCACACACATTTCTCGGGACTCATCTTCACATCCTGTCTATTGGCCACAGACAGGATAGCATACGCCTCTGTTTCGAATGCCGTGGTGTATGCGCCAAGAGCATAGCTCTCGCGCACCCCCAGGCCCTCGATGTATATTCCTGCCCCAGAGGATTGCCGGTCCTCCAGCCGCGATCCGTCAGTGAAACAGACCAGGCTTGCGGGCTGGAATGCAACCTCATTTTCCCTCCACTGATCCCTACTGGGGATCCTGAGGGTATATGGCCTAATCAACCTAATATCGTCCTCGGCATCCCTCACCTTTATGGCGGAAATCGGAATTTTTTTTCCACCTCCTTGGCGACTCTTGCATGCCCTATTACTGCTCCCTCTCCGCACCAGTTACCGAGTCCCGGATTCTAAGATGCGACGCCATAGCCTCTCTTCTGATACAGATGGGAAGCGGTGGCAGCATCAACAGGACCTCTAGCGCGGCTGAGGGTGTCGTCCTCATAGCGCCTGTGATACCTAGGATAGCCAGCCTTTGGAGTTTGGCCAGATTCCTGCTGGTTGTTTGGTTCACACCACCAGACCAACGCCCCATAGAGGATTCTCGGCCTGACGATCGCAGTGTAGATCCAATGAAGGATCCGAGGATTAACTCCCCAGGTCCTCCCTATCACACGACGCAGCTGCCAGAGGGTCGCTACTTCCTTCCTTACAACCCGTTCTATTTGCGACCCCCATGTTAGTTTGGAGTCCAGGATCACCCCCAGATATTTGACCTCTCGCACTAAAGCTAAAGGTTTTCCAAACATCACGGGCGCCCTGAACCCCTCTACCTTCCTCTTCTTGGTAAATAGGATCATCTCCGTCTTCGCCAGGTTTACAGAGAGTCTCTGCTCACCACACCACCTTTCGATTATACTACAGGCAGCTTGCATGCACTCACAGACGACGCCGAGGAATTTGCCGGTGACTAAGACCAGCCCATCATCAGCGTACGCCTGGGCGTAGAATCCATTCTCAGAGAGCCGCTCCAAGAGGCCGTCCATGACCAGACACCATAGATAAGGCGAAAGGCAGCTGCCCTGAGGACAGCCGCCCGTCACCCCAACGTCCAGCCCTCGGCCCCTCAAGGTCAGCGACACTCTCCTGTCCTCCAGCATGCTCGCCACCCAGCTTATTAGGGACCTCGGCGTTCCCCTCTCCTGTAAGGCGTTACAGACCGTATCCGTCCTTGCCTTATCAAAGGCCCCCTCCACATCGAAGAACACAGCTAATGTGCTCTCCCCGTAGTGTAGGGCCCTTTCCACCTTCCGCGTCACAGCGTGGAGCGCCGTCTCCGTCGTATTCCCCCGCTGGTACGCGTGCTGACCTTTGTGGAAGGGATGATCCTTGAGGATCCCTTCCAACATAAACCTATCTACTAACTTTTCCAATGCCTTAAGTATGAAGGATGTTAGGCTGATTAGCCTGTACGCCTTGGCCAACGTGCAGTCCTCCCTTCCCGGTTTGGGAATGAAGACCCCCCTAACCCGGCGCCAGGCCTTTGGGACGTAGCCCCACGCCAGACTGGCCCGAAAAACCTCCCTTATGTTGGGAAGCAGTATATCCAGGCCCCTCTGGAGAAGGGCCGGAAAAATCGCATCGCAGCCTGCGGACTTGAATGGAGCGAACTCGCTCACCGCCCAGGCGTATCAGTGTAATTAACACTCGATTTTAAACTGCGGTAATGTAAGGTCAAAAAAACATTAATGATGGAACTGCGAAAGTGAAGTGTATCAGTGTAATTAATACTCGATTTTAAGCTGCGGTAATGTGAGGTAAAAGATCATTAAGTGTGGAACTGCGAAAGTGAAACGTATCAGTGTAATTAGCATTCGAGTTTCAACTGCCGTAATATAAGTTGACAGGGTAATGCGTAAGAACAATAGCAAAGAGCAGCAGTAGATGGATATTAATCAATAATATCAGTCAAGATAGAAGAATTTTTTTCACACAAGGCTATCCAAAATAAACTCGATATTAATTAATTGCCCCAATGAAATGGTGGCAGTAATAAAATCCAAATAGATGGTCCAATGGCGAAGAATCAAAATCTCAATGAAGAACCAATTAGATACATTAAGCAGTAAGTAAATTTTGTGAATATTGCGATTATAAATGTGCAGACTTTTATATTGTGTTTTTAGTTTTAAGGATTTTTCTGTTATATTGATGACTTTTGTGTATATTTAAAACATTAAGAGGGATATGCTGATAAAGGACGAATTAGTATAGTTTATTTAATTTATTGGTAATTGGATTTTAATTTGTGTGATTTATTGACAACGATCAATAATTTTTGATATAGATATGTTTTTCAAGAGAATTTAAATAATCCGAAATAAACCATTATAGATTTTATTTATATAGTCTGATTAATTTGACCCATAAAAAATATCACTAAATAAGTCTATATTCAAGTAATTATCAATTAAAAGAATAAAATCAATAAAAACTCAATTGAAAATGTTTTAACGAAATTTCTAACACTCTGGGTTAACATGAATATAAAAAAAATGCAAATAAGTTACATCAAAACAAAAATGCTAGACCAATTTTAGAACTTTACCCATGAGATAAGAGAAAAATTTACAGATACAGCGGTAAGTAAAGAAATATTGGCATAATTTCATTTTTATCAATGTTAATACTCCAAATGGGCAAAAAAACTAAGTGCTTTAGAATAAAGAGGAAAACCCATAATAATTAAAATTCTCATGCTCGACAATTTAAAGTTTTAAAGTGCTGAATACCATAGCTATATATATATATATATATATATATATATATATATATATATATATATATATATATATATATATATATATATATATATATATATATATATATATATATATATATATATATATATATATATGGGTATCACACCGATAACTCAACAAATAATGGTCCGATTTTGATAAAATTTGGGATATCAATTCCCTTTGTAAATGGCTTGGACAAGTTCATTAACCAGGAAAATTGAAGCAGGTATTCCGGAAAAATATTGGGTTTTCTTTCAGAAAAAAAATTTATCTCATAAAATAGAAAAGCTATGGTACCCAAATTTGGTACGTAACTTTAAGATATTAAAAATGTCTGAACGCAGCAAATGCGCTTTGGTAGTGAATTTTAATAAAAAGATTTTTAATGCAGCTATGTCCTTTTTTTAATGAAAGCAGGCATAAAATTTGGCAAAATATTTTTTACACAAAATTCTGCTAAAATAACACATAAAATTCAAATCATGTACCTAATCTGTAATTAAAATTGAAAATAAAATAAATAGTTTGCACTAAAATTCATTAAAACCTTATTTTCGACGAATTTCATAAAAAAATATTCCATAAATTGAATTGAATGGAATAAAAGAACATTTTATGGAAGAAAATTCGCTACTAAAAATAAATTAAATAAATTTAAAAAACTGATCCGATTTTCCTAGCCATCAACTATTTACCCACCTACCAAAATATAATTTTTTACAAAAATTTCATGAAAATTTGCAAACAATTTTTCAAGAAAATCCGTAAATATTTTTTTTATAATAACTTATTAAACATTTATCATTAATTACCAAAATTTCACAAAAACATCTTACAAAAATGATTTCGACGAAGCACAATAAAAATGTCTGCTAAAACTGGGTAATATTTTTTACACAAAATTTTGCAAAAAGAATACATAAAATTCAAATTATATACCTGATTTGTAATCAAAATTAAAAATAAAATAATTTGTTTGCACAAAAATCCAATAAATTTTCGATGAATTTCGTTTAAAAAATGTTCCAACAATTGAATAATTTTTCATTAAAAATTCACAACAAACGCTTCTCTAAAGAAAATTCATTAAATTCATTTACAAGAAAATTCGCTATTAAAAGAACATTTTGTACAAGAAAATCAACTAAAGGAAATAGAAATAAATTAAATAAATTAAAAAATATTCAAAATCTGATCTAAATACAGAACTCGATACTTTTTCTGTGGCTTCACAGAGAAAATTCTTTTGCCTGTGGATGCTGTAAAAATTAATCCGGTTGTAGAGAAGAAAACAACCTCTCCTTATGTCACAAATCTCTACGTCTATGTTAACTGTGGCACGGTTTTTCCAACTATGGGCGACAACAGCTACTATTAAACTTGACATAAAAGTCTTAAAAGTGTTTATCATTCCTTTTCAACAAAAGGTCGCTTAAATATATATTGGAATTACACAAACTGATCAGATAACGCTAAAATGGAATCAAAGACGAAAAAAAGTGAAAAAAAGTTAAAAGAGAAATTCAGTCAGCGGTGAGATTTGAACCCCCGTCCCGTCGTTCATCAGACAGGCGTCCTACCCATTACACCACGTAAGTTTTCTGTCAAACTCCAATGAAGAAAGATAGATAACCGATAATGGTCTTAAGTTATTTATTTGTAATATGTAAGTTCTTTAGAGGCAGATTTTGCAGTTATTTTAACAAATGAAAGAGTAGCGTAAATCTAAAACATTCTACTACACATTTTGTGCAATATGCTTTATTCATAAAGCACAATACTTATACAAATTTTCACGTTTCAAATCTCCAGTTTGATATTTACAGGAGAAAATTATAAAAGTAATCTTTCTGGTACTTCTTGACTTTTTTGCGCCATGAAAAGATAAATGTTGTCTTTAATATTTGATAGAATTTGTTTAACACATACAATATTTTGGTATTACGTCTTCTCTGACTTTAAGTCGCATTAAAATTTTGCTTCATTAAGTGCCTATAACTTTTTTCTTCCAATATAGAGACCTAGATTTTAGTGCAGAGTTTGGTTTTTACAACCTAAACCAGCTTGCCAAATATGGTTGTCACCGCTGTGTTATTTCCGGAGATATGAATTTTTTCCAGTAGAAAACCTAAAATTTTCCCGGAAAAACTGGTCCAATTTTCCTGGCTAACGAACTTATACAAGCCACATCCAAAAATAATTTACTCACCAAATTTGATCAAAATCCGGGCTTTATTTTTCGGTGTGATACATATATATATATATATATATATATATATATATATATATATATATATATATATATATATATATATATATATATATATGTCCAGTTAGCACCCGACAAAAAACGCTTCGAATTGTTTTGGGTAAGATCGCTTCGGGGAGTGGGGGTAAATGAGGGGTGATTTTTTTAAATTGACATTTTTTCGTTAAAACTCGGGTAACATAACGCTTCAGAAGGTTAAGGGTTCAGGTACACGAATATTTTCTTTGTGGTCAAGTAATGGTTTTATATATATATATATATATATATATATATATATATATATATATATATATATATATATATATATAAAATCAAGTCATTAAAAGGGTGACCCACCCCTAATTCACTACTTTTTGAGTTTATAAACACTTTAGGATGTTGATAAAAGAAAACCATCTACCAAATTTGGTTGCTCTATGTTAGGGCACTGCTGCAATACAGCTGTTTCTTTTAATTATTAAAGAATTTTCCGAGGTCAATATTTCACCAACCATGGGCGTTAGAGAAACATTTTATATAAAATCAGCATGTTTTGAGGTCCTTTGCACGCACACATTCTGTGTCCATTGCGTTGTGAATCACCCTGTATATATATATATATATATATATATATATATATATATATATATATATATATATATATATATATATATATAAACATACAACAATTGAAACTGAACCCGGATATGTGCTCTAAGGAGCCTAGTTTACGCTCGTTTGAAGAAATTTTTTCAAAATTCAAAAGTCTAAAGTAAAAATTTTCTACGAAATTTCCACTAAAAATGTAGAGTAGCTTTGAGTTCTCGTTAAAACCAATAACATTATAAGAAAGATGTTCTTTTATTTGAAGCCCGTCTTTTTAGTGAATTTTCTTAGAAAAAATTCACTAATGAGGAGATCTCGACTTTTGAATTTTGAAAAAATTTCTTCAAATGAGCGCGATCTAGGACCCCTAGAACCCATATCCGGGGTCAGTTTCAATTTTTATATGTTTATACATATATATATATATATATATATATATATATATATATATATATATATATATATATATATATATATATATATATATATATATATATATATAATACGTCACCATGTACCCAACTTCTATAAGTGACATTAGTACATTTCACAGTGACCCTGTTATAGAGAAAGGCATTGACCAGACATTGCTTAGTTTCAATTATTAAGTTTAAAGTACAATAAACTATAAAATGTATAATAATCATTTTACTTAGTATGCATATTTTACTTGCGACTGCTAAACGATGTTGCGTTAACGGTCGGTATTTGAAACTAATATAGTTCACATCTACTTGCTTTGTTCACTTCCATTTTATATTAATATTATTAGAATAGTAACACACTGTATTGTTTCCCTAAAATAAAGTTATATTTTTATGGAAACTTAAGTTTTGTGTTACCTAATTGGCGCTGCGTGAACATGATGCCAAAACGGCATTAAATATAATAATCGCCGGTTTATTTCAATAATTTATTTGGCATTAAAGAACCGAAAAATTAACAGTGTTTCAAACGCTCCAGTTTCAAACATTGTATCAACATCAAGTGACCAAAAGTAATCCAAGTTCCAGAAAAACTCCAAAAGAAGGCCTGTTAGGAGATGAATATCCTGTGAGTACCTTCCTTTATCTTTCACTGTGAATTTATGATTGCATCTATTGTATTTTCAAACATTTTTGCTTCGAAATACCTTGTCAATAATTAGTATTAAATCTACTGTATTTTCAAGCATTTTTGCTTCGAAATACCTTGTCAATAATTAGTATTAAATCTACTGTATTTTTCAAACATTTTTGCTTCGAAATACCTTATCAATAATTAGTATTAGCTATCGTATTTTCAAACATTTTGTTTCAAAATATTTCAAAAATTATTTATGTTAAATCCCACGTATTTCAAACCATTTTGGTTTGAAATACTTTAAGATATTAAAGAGTTCTTACGTTAATATTTTATTAATAAATTAAAATCAGATAAACCTATTTAGCAATAATACTTTCATATTGTGTATCAGCTTATTTGAAGATTTAAGTAGAAATAACGTTTAAAAATTAATTATACCCGATATCTGAAAAATATTAACTCGACAAAAAATAATAAACTATTTTAGTCATCATGTCACATAATAAAGGCGACATCTTGTTATCTCAGGCATCTATGATGATCCCAGAATACAGTGGAGGTTGTAGACATTTAAATTATTTTATTAGACAATGCGAACTGTTTATTATAAATTACAAAAAAGAGAGTACAGAACAAAATGCTGAGCATCACAATAGAATGATACTCGAATTTATTAAATCAAAAATTGTACAAGATGCTCGAGATATTTTATTATCTCTAGAAACTAGTTCATGGGAAAACATTAAAAATGGCCTTATGGCACAATATTCAGACCCACGCTCTGAAAATCTCTTGTTAACAGACCTCACTACCTGTTATATGACAAAAAATCAAACAGTTTTAGAATTTCATAGCAAAATTAAAGAAAAATTGAAAGCACTTTATGAGAATATCGAATTACAGGATTTAGGTACCGAAATTAAAATTTATAAGAAAAATTACTTTACTGAAATGGCTGTAACATCATTTAAAGTCGGCATACTAGAACCGTATTTTAGTCATTTAAGACTAGTAAATATAACAAGTTTAGAAACGGCTTTACTTGAGTGTCACCGCATAGATAATGAAATAAAACAAGCAGATTTCATAAATAGCTTAAGAAATAAATCACATCCTTCTTCACAAAAACAACCCCTAACATTTTGAGAAAAAATTGCTTTACCAAAAAGACCGTTACCTCAACAAAATATTAATTTCGTAAATAGATTTCAACAACCACCCTTTTTACGACAAAGACCTAATTTCCCCAGTAAACCTATATCCAATTTGAGAGCTCTACCACAAAATAAAATTTCTCCAACAAATAGTCAAGTTTTCCGCCATCAGCCGCCTCAAAATTCATCTGTATTTAACAGAACAAAAAATACTGTTTCGACACCCCCACAAAGACAAAATCGACAATTTGATCAAACTACACCCATGGAAATATGTAATCTAGAATATCCGAATCAAGAAATGACAGATTATGTATCTGACGAATTACAACCCGAATATTATTTGCAATGTGTCGAAAACGAAAACCTTAATGATTATTCCGGAAATGAGCCAGAAAATCTGGATTTTCAGGAAGAAGCCTCGGAAAATCCTTTGTCACTCTAGATATAAACAATATTATGACACTACCCAAATTACCGTTTTTGGTCCTGCCATCTTTAAATTTGAAAATTCTTCTGGACACGGGAGCTTCAGACAGCATAATAAATCCGGGCCCTGCATGTGAATTTTTTTCAGAGTACATTTTCAAAAAGCCCTTTTCCGTAAAATCTGTAGGAAAAATTACAAAAGGAAATGATAATGTCAGATACCCCCTGTTAAAAGAATACGGCATAAATTTTCCATTTTCATTTAGAGTAATAAAATGGCATGAGAGGTTTGATGCTCTTATAGGTTCCGAAGACTTTAAAAAATTAAAAACCAAACTAGATTATGAAAAAAGAACCGTAAAATTTGGAGAAATTGAATTACCTTTTTATTTTGAAATAAATCCCCTAAATTTTCAACCCTTTTCACAAACTTGTACTACCCGTATTCAAATACCTGTAAATATTGAAGACGGAACAGTTTTAATTCCAGAAATGGAAAATGAATTAGTTCATATACCAGAATCCATAGCTGAAGCTATATCTGGGTTTTGTTCTATACCATGTACAGTAAAAAATAAGTCACAAATCGCTGAAATTAACTTTACAGAACAAATTGAAGTAGAACCCATCCAAAATTTTGAAGAAACACCTAAATTTCCCAACTCAGTTCAAGTCGACGTGAGACAACAATTGAGAACTGACCACCTCAATTCTGAGGAAAAACAAAAACTATTTAAATTATGTCATCAATATCGAAATATTTTTTATCACGAAAACTCGGATCTTACATTTACAAATGCTATTAAACATCATATTAGAACTCGCGATAATGATCCCATACATGTAAAATCTTACAGGTATCCATATCACCTAAAAATTGAGATACAGAAGGAAATTCAAAAATTATTAGACAATAAAATTATTAGGCCCTCTACCTCTGCTTTTTGTTCGCCCGTTTGGATTGTCCCAAAAAAGTTAGATTCCTCTGGAAAGAAAAAAAGGCGATTAGTCATTGACTACAGGAAACTCAACGAAAAAACGATACTCGAAAAATATCCCTTACCTAGAATAGAGGAAATCTTAGACAACTTAGGAAAGTGTACATACTTTACTACTCTCGATTTAGCTCAAGGGTTTCATCAGATCGAATTAACCCCTGAAAGCATTGAGAAAACAGCCTTTAGCGTAAACAATGGGCATTACGAGTACGTTAGAATGCCCTTTGGTCTCCGGAGTTCGCCCTTAACCTTCCAACGCGTAATGGATAATGTTTTTAGAGAATTTCTGTACAAAAACTGCTTTGTTTATATGGACGACATTGTAATATTCTCCAAATCCCTTCAGGAACACCTTATCCACATTAAACAAGTATTTCAAAAATTAAAAGATGTTAACTTAAAGGTACAGCTAGATAAATCAGAGTTTCTTAGAAAGGAAGTTGAGTTTTTAGGCCACGTCATCACAATTGACGGCGTAAAACCAAACCCAAGCAAAATTGAATGCATAAAAAATTATCCTATTCCGAAAACACAAAAACAAATAAAAGCTTTCTTAGGACTTGTTGGCTATTACAGGCGTTTTATAAAAAACTTTGCCAAAATTGTTTATCCCCTCACAAAATGTCTAAAGAAAGATTCTACTCTTAACTTTAATGATCCAGAATACGTCAATGCATTTTCGCAGGCTAAAGAACTTATAATAAATTCACCCGTCCTAACATATCCAAATTTTGATAAAGAATTTCATCTGACAACCGACGCAAGTAATATAGCGTTAGGAGGCGTATTGTCTCAAGACAATAAACCTATTGCATTTTACTCTAGAACACTTAATTCAGCTGAACGAAATTATAGCACTATTGAAAAGGAATTACTATCAATAGTGGAAAACACTAAACATTTTAGACCTTATCTTTTCGGACGAAAATTTACTATAGAAACAGACCATAAACCTCTAGTTTGGCTTTTTTCGATAAAAGAACCAAATTCCCGTTTAGTTAAATGGAGGCTTAAACTAGAAGAATTTGACTATGAAATAAAGTACAAAAAAGGAAAGGATAACGTTGTAGCAGACGCCCTTTCAAGAACAGAAATCAATGCGGTAGAAGATGATATAGATCTTGTGTCCCTTTTAGGCAACGCGGACCCTTCAGAACTAAGAGTTCTGGACGACAATGACCTTATAGAATTAGGAATCGACCCTCAACCTGACCAGAATAATAGCGAATCTCAAACCCAACATACTTCTTTAGAAAATCCTGTATTTTTCTTACCTATATCGGAAGGCCCAATCAATCATTTTAAAAATCAAATTTTAATTTATCACGGATCGGAAAAACGTGAAATAACTACAAACCTTTTTAAAAATAAACAAATCAAAATATATTTACAAGAAGGTCATGAACTACAACAACTTAACACCTTTCTTAAAGAAAAAATCAATCCGTCTAATGTATACGGTATCTTATTCGAAACCCAAGAAATCGAGAGATTATTTATGTTAGTAGCCTCAGCTCTGTTTAACAGTTCAGTAAAAATAATAAAATGCAATAAACAAGTCGAAAATATTACATCAACTACCGTACAGAAACAAATTATTCAAAATTACCACCAAAATAACCACAATGGCATTAACGAAACTTACGAACAGCTTAAATTAAATTACTATTTGCCTAACATGAAAAAATCCATAAATGATTTTATAAACAAATGTGACATTTATCTGCAAGCCAAATATGAGCGACGACCCTATAAATTACCCTTTTCCGGACCCTTGTTAGCCAAAAGACCTTTTGAAGTAATTCATGCAGATGTGTTCAGTTTGGAGAACCATAAATTTCTTACGATAATAGACTTGTTTAGTAAATATGCACAAGCTTATTACATTAAAGATACAACAGCTCTGACGATTTTAAGTAAACTCAGACACTATTTCTCTCATCATAATTACGTTTCAACCCTCGTATGTGACTCTGGCAAAGAATTTGATAATGCAACCCTTAAGGAATACTGCGACCTATTTAACATAAAATTACACATAACTACTCCTCAAAACCCAAACTCAAACTCCCCAGTTGAACGACTTCACTCAACTATATTAGAAAAATTAAGAACAATGAAGTTGGAGAATCCGTTAGAAAAACCTATTGATCTTATGATAACCTGTATTTTAATGTACAATCAATCAGTTCACTCATTAACAGGTCATAGTCCCTTTTCCCTTCTTTACGGCCCTTATGACAAACTTGAACCTATAGACCCCCATAAAACATTGTATGAAGAATATAACCATAGAAGACTTAAAGAAATATTACCCTTTTTCGATCAAATATACAAAAAATCTAAAGAAATAAAAATCGTAATGAGATACCGCAAATACAAACTGAACAAGTAGCTATTAAAGTACCTTATGTAAAGAAAACTAACCCTTTATATAAAATTTATCATAATCCAGTTCAAGTAAATCAAAACAAATTACTTTTACCTGATTCCCAAAAGAAAACAGCCCATTTAAAAAATGTAAAAAGAGTGAAAAAAACATTTTCTTTGCAGGAACATCATCCCCCTGATGATGGCCCTCAGCCAGGTCCATCAACTAGAAGTTAAACCCATAATCACTAACGGATACTTTAAAGATTATATAGGTATAGCTAGAATAATTAATCACTATCATAATTTCTACTTTTATTTTAATGTATCGGTTTTAGAAAATAATTATCGGGTGTTGACAAACAATACTATAAAAATTAACGAAAATTATGGCATTGCTATTAACAAGGAATATGTACAGATGCTTAATGACCAAGTTTCCAAAATTAACCTAGAACTTGAGAAATTAACGCACTCCAGAACGTAACGCGGGTTAATAAACGGAGCAGGGTCGCTGATCAAAACCATAACCGGAAATCTCGATCAAGACGATCTCGATAAAATAAACAAACATTTAAACACCTTATATTTAAATCAAGGTGAAATGATGACTCAACTAGACTCTCTAAATTCATTTGCACATATAATTACAGAAAGATTTGTAGAAGAACAAAAAATAATTAACAAAAATCTTCAGATGATAGCTGACAGATTTTGTGAACTAGCGAACATGGAAAAAAGGAGTTTCATTCAATATCAAATCTCATTAGCCCAAAATTTATTAGAAAGTGTCAAAATTATTCAAAGAACTATATCTCTTAGCTTTAATGAAATTACAAACATTGAAATATTTACCTGGAAGGATTTAACACAAATAAGACAGCATCTTGAATTAATTTATAACAAAAATGAATTAATTAACTTTGACAGAAACCACATATTTAAAATTATTGAATTTACTAAATTAATAGTTGTATCAGCAGGACACACAATCATTTGTTTACTAAAGGTCCCGATTTTACACCCTACACTAGGCTCCTACTTTCAAATAATTCCCTTACCAGAAAATCATAAAGTCCTTATACCCCCAAGTTCATATTATTTGGAAATAGCCCAACAAAACTTATGGACATCTGAAAGATGCCCATCAATAACAGAAGCCATAGTGTGTTCAAATCCACCACAAGAAGAAAGTTGCCAACTAAATCAACCCTCGAGTTGCCCTTCTGCAAAGGTAACCAATAGCTACACGACGTCCATCAAGATACGAAACAACAACGTGCTCATCTCAACAGATGTATCAGTCCAAGTTATAGAAGAATGTCCAAATAAAATCGACAGAAAAACAATACACCAAAATGCTATCGTAAGCACACTGCCTAACTGTAAAATCACAGTAAATGATGAGATATACACAGACGTATCAGGCAACATAACGTGGATTCCAGACCTGATATTACCACCCAAGGAAGAAAAATACGAAGTCCGCTTCAGTCCAGTTCACCTGAAAAATGCTGAAAAATTGAAGCAACAACTTTCAGAAGCTCCACAACATAAGATACTACATCCAATGCTGCATACAAGTCACATAGGTGTTACCACATTTATAATAGTAGTCATCATCATCACTATATTGGTTTGGTCCAGAAAGAGATGGACACCCTTCCTAAAGAAGAAGAAATCACCCCAAGTTGAACACGAGGACGTGCTTAAGACTAACGGTGGAGGAAATACGTCACCATGTACCCAACTTCTATAAGTGACATTAGTACATTTCACAGTGACCCTGTTATAGAGAAAGGCATTGACCAGACATTGCTTAGTTTCAATTATTAAGTTTAAAGTACAATAAACTATAAAATGTATAATAATCATTTTACTTAGTATGCATATTGTACTTGCGACTGCTAAACGATGTTGCGTTAACGATCGGTATTTGAAACTAATATAGTTCACATCTACTTGCTTTGTTCACTTCCATTTTATATTAATATTATTAGAATAGTAACACACTGTATTGTTTCCCTAAAATAAAGTTATATTTTTATGGAAACTTAAGTTTTGTGTTACCTAATTATATATATATATATATATATATATATATATATATATATATATATATATATATATATATATATATATATATATATATATATATATATATGTATCACACCGATAACTCAAAAAATAATGGGCCGATTTTGAGAAAATTTGGCATGTACCTTTCTTTTGTAAATGGCTTGAATAAGTTCGTTAGCCAGGAAAATCGAACGAGGTTTTCCGGGAAAATTTTGAGTTTTCATTCGAAAAAAATTCTTATCTCAAAAAGTAATAAGCCGATTTTAATAAAATTTGGCATGTACCTTTCTTTTGTAAATGGCTTTGACGAGTTTGTTAGTCAAGAAAATCGGACGAGGTTTTCCGGGAAAATTTTGAGTTTTCATTCGAAAAATTTTTTTATCTCAAAGAATAATAAGCTGATTTTGATAAAATTTGGCATGTACCTTCCTTTTGTAAATGACTTTAACAAGTTTGTTAATCAAAAAAATCAGACGAGGTTTTCCGGGAAAATTTTGAGTTTTAATTTGAAAAAAAAATTTATCTTAAAAAATAAGAAATCTATGATAACCAAATTTGGTAGGTAGGTTTACGATATAAAAAGTAAACTATACACCAAAATTTAAATTTCTATGTTACAAGAAAAAAAAGTTATAATAAAATATTTTGTGCCAGATCATTTCTATGAAAATTCACTACCATAACGCACTTGCTGCGTCCAGGCTTTATGTTACATGTTTTATGACGATATACAGATAAAACTAGCGCTGTCGACTTTTGGTACCAATATACTACTTAATTTGCGGTTAAATGGAATTTTTTACATCTAGTATGTTAAAAGAATATCTATAGATTAAAAGATGAAATCTCTATTTTAGTTGTGCTAAAATTCAATTACCATATTTCGTTCTGACGAACTGCGTCAACGGGAATGATTAGTTATAAATTAAGAGCCGGAAGCCAATTTTCTCAACCAATTCTCCAAGCGATCCTTTATCCATTACATTGTATATCGATCTGTAGCAACAAGTGCAATGAATAAATTACGGAGCCCATTCCAAACTCATTGTCAATTCACTTCCGAATTGTATAAACTCATATCTAATAAAAGTTTTATGAATACGTAAATGGTTTTGTAGTTGGCATATAGTTGTCCAATATTCCATGGGATAACTTAATAATTTTATATAGGGTATTTCCTTCAAATAATATTATAAATCAATAAACCGGTTCAAAGTTTTGGAGATAACAGTTTTACGCTAAGATCCTGGTATTTATCCAACATTTTTTCAAACATTGAAAGCTTCCAATTGCACCATAAGTGGATCTCAACTAACTTAAATTTAAACGTAGTACTTAAATTTTTATGGCTGAACTGTATTTCAGACCTAATTCGATAGCTAGTTTGTCGAAATAACCTTGCTAGTTATACATTTCGATCTTGTGTTCTTTCAATTTTCTTAAAACATTTGAAAAATGCAGCTTGTATCGTTTACCATGAAAACGGGTTTTATTACGGTATTAACGTGGCGTTAGCAGCAAAAGTGCTTAGCGCATTTTAGGATTTTATCGTTTACCCGGACAACGGGTTTTATTCCATTATTAACGTTACCTTAGAAGCAAGAATGTTTAGCACATTTTAGGACATTCTGACTGATAAGTAAAACTCTGGACACAGCAAGTGCGTTATGGTAGTGAATTTTCATAAAAATGTTTTATTTCAAATATGTGTGTTTTCTTTTTAAGAAAGCAGGCATCAATTTTGGTTACCAGTATAACCTATATAGTAAAAACAATGTGCCATGTTTCATAAAAATAACTTTATTGTGTGAAAATGTACAAAAATTTCCAAACATGTAAGGCTGGCTCAGAACTGACACTGATAGAGGGAATCCGTCTGTGTAATTAAAAGAAAACATTGTTTAATCTATTTCAACTGAGCAGATTTTCCTGGTTAACGAACTCCAAGCCACTTGCAAAAGGAAGGTACTCACCAAATTTGATCCAAGTCGGCCCATTCTTTCTTGAGTTATCGGTGTGATATATATATATATATATATATATATATATATATATATATATATATATATATATATATATATATATATATATATATATATATATATATATAAACATATGAAAATTGAAACCGACCCCGGATATATGTTCTCGGGGGCCTAATTAGTGCTAATTTGAAGTAATTTTTTCAAAATTCAAAAGTCGAGATCTCCTCATTAGTGAATTTTTTTTAAGAAAATTCACTAAAAAGTCTGGACGCAGCTAGTGCGTTATGGTAGTAAATTTTCATACAAATATTTTTAATAGCAAATATGTATTTTTTTAATGAAAGCAGGCATTAAATTTGGTTACTAGTATAAGATATATAGTAGAAACAATGTACTATATTTTATCAAAATAACTTTATTGTTTAAAAAAGTACAAAAACTTTGCAAAAATTTGATTTTTACGAAAAATAAATTGTATCTCAAAAAATAACAAAACTATTTTAAGGAACTTTGGTTGATATATTGCCCTCGTAAATACCTTACTACATACTAAAATTCAACCCTCTAGGTTTATAGAAATTTGAGTTATACAAATTTGAAGCATTTAATGAAAATTCGCTGCCATAACGCACTGGCTGCATCCCGGAATTGTTTCAATAGCAAATATGTATTTTTTAATGATAGCAAGCATCAAATTTGTTACCAGCATAGCCTATATGGTAGAAACAATGTACCATATCTCATCAAAATAACATTATTGTTTGAAAATGTACAAACATTTTCCGAAAATAAACTTTAGATGTTCCCGAAAAACTGGTTTCCTGGCCAACGAACCTTAGGTTGATAGCAAATTGAGCTGTTGAAATTTAAAGCATTTAATGAAAGTTCTCTACCATAACCCACTTGCTGCTTACTTAATTTCTTTTCCTACAAATATGCGTTATATTTCGTTAGAAAAAATGCAATAATATTAGGCGTGTTTCATAATGAAAATTTGTATCACCAACGACTTATGGGCCAGCCTGTGACTGTAAAAATAACTTTATAAGAAGCACAGCTAGAGACATCCTATAATTAGCGTATACAATTGTTTCTCGTATCTTGTATAATAATGGATATATTGAGTTTTACAGTAAAAATGCGTCACCCTGTATATATGAAAATAGATAAAATCTGAAACTAGCCCCACATATGGGTACTACAGGGCCTATATCGCACTGATTTGAAGAAATATTTTCAAAATTTGAAAGTGGCGAATTTTTCCTTATTAGCGGATTTTTTTACGGCAATTCGCTCAAAATTATTGACCATTGAACCATGAACTCTATAACTCAAACTATTGCCAAAGCATTAGAGAAAGGGTCTATTTGAAATGAATTTTCTGGAAATATTTTAGGAAAATGAATGACAATGACAATTGAACCTGAAACTAAAGGGTTTGTAAAGCAGTTTTCTTGCTAGATTTTTTTCTACGTAAGCTGTATTAGTTACAGGTTCTTTGCGTAAATTTTGACAATTTTGACGTTTAAATTCGCAACCTGGACGTATTAAGAGGAAAATCCCAAATTGTTTTTTAAAGGCCTATATAACTTTCTTGCATTTTAACTTACATATCTGAATTTTGGTACATAGTTCACTTTTAGTAAATTTTCTTTTAAAAACTTCACCATTGAGGAGATCGCGAAAGATATATAATGAGCTCGAACTAAGCCCCCCCACTTAGTTATTATGGGAGAGGCCAGGCTAGGACTATACAGACTAGCCTGCAATGGTAGACTGAAGATCAACCCAGGCTTCAGGGGCCACTGCAAAATTCAGGAGATCGTGAAGGAGCCCATGCTTGAAATGAGGTCAGACTTCGCGAGCCCGCGAATGTGCAGGGAGAACAACTTTACAGTGGAAATCCCCGATCGCGAGGCATGGCGGGAGGAGACGCTGGGCATTCCACGGGACGCGCTCGTCTGGTTCACGGACGGATCCGGCGGGGAGCGTGGGACGGGGGCAGGTGTTTACTCGGAAGGACCGAGGGTAAGTCATAGTATTTCCCTCCGAACCCATGCAACGGTGTTTCAGGCCGAGATGTACGCCATCCTGCACTGTGTGCGGGAGAACAAGAGGAGGGGCTACACCAACAAGCGGATCCTCATAGCCACAGACAGCCAGGCAGCCCTTAAGGCACTAAGTATCCCACGGGTAAATTCCTGGCTGGTGAGTGAGTGCCGAGACGAGACGAGCGACCTAGCTGGCCAGAATGAGGTGACCCTCATCTGGGTGCCGGGCCACTCGGGGGTCAAAGGCAATGAAGAAGCTGACAGTTTCGCGAAGAGAGGGTCAGCAGAACCATTTATGGGACCAGAACCGGCTCTGGGCGTGTCAAAGAGCACTGCCAGGGGAGCCATTAAGTCCTGGGTCAGAAACCAACACAAGGTGTACTGGGCGGACTGTCCAGGGCTCAGACATGGGAAGTCAATAATTGACTGACCCAGTTTAAAGAGAGCTGTGGAGCTGCTAAACCTTAGCAGAGGACAGCTCAGAAACACAACAGGTCTCTTGACGGGACACATGGCCGTCAAGAAACACCTGCATAAAATGGGGCGGTTCGAAGGGGACCTCGCATGCAGACTCTGCGGCGAGGGTGAGGAATCAGCCCAGCACATCTTGTGTGAGTGTATAGCTCTGGACCGGAAAAGACAACTGATCTACGGTCACTCTAGACCGGATACAGAGCAATATAAAACTTCACCCTACCAATCGCTGTGCAGACTAGTTCAAGGCACAGTGATTCTGGAATGGGTGGAGTAAGACTAAGGGTATGCACAATCAACCAAGGGTTGCGGTGCTATCGGGGCGGCAAGGCCGCGGACGAGCCCTGAGGGAACAAAAAAAAAAGCCCCCCGGAACACATATCCGGGGTCAGTTTCAATATTTATTCTCAGAGAATGCTGTCAAGCACCGGAATTGGTCACAGAAGCGTTGAAGAACATCCTAGAACTTCCAGAATTCATAAGGGCCACTGGCTCCAGTTCGTTTACGCGCTGGCTACGTCCTTCACCTACAAAAACGAAAACTAACAGTGAGGCCAGAGAAGTAGTCTCCAAGGCTGTATGTAGTATGGACCAGTTTCACCAAGTAAGGGCAACAACAATTAATGAATATATATATATATATATATATATATATATATATATATATATATATATATATATATATATATATATATATATATATATATATATATATATTCTTAAAAAATTGTGGGAAAGCCGTCAGTTGCAAAATAAAACTCTTTATTAAAAGCCGAGCTTTCGGAAAAGTTTATTCTATTCTCAAGGCTACAACATGGAAAGGAAAAAGTTTTCAATTTACTTAGGAAAAATATAAAAGTTTTAAAATACTTACATCTAACGTGAGTTTTACTATAACTAATTATGAAAATACAAACATGAAAAAAACCGTTTTTTAAATTTGACTGAAGTCGGAAAGTGCCAAACTGACATATGAAGCTAACAATTGTCTATTTGAATTTGTTTTTTGTTTTTGTCTAGGAAATATAAATAGGGGTAGTGATTTCTAAAATTATTATCTTTCTTTAAGTTTATTAAATTGTCGTTAAAAGTAATTTCAAATTCTTCTAAACACATTCTTTTATTACTTAAGGTTTCACAGTGTAAAAGAATTTGAAATTACTTTTAACGACAATTTAATAAACTTAAAGAAAGATAATAATTTTAGAAATCACTACCCCTATTTATATTTCCTAGACAAAAACAAAAAACATATTCAAATAGACAATTGTTAGCTTCATATGTTGGCACTTTCCGACTTCAGTCAAATTTAAAAAACGGTTTTTTTCATGTTTGTATTTTCATAATTAGTTATAGTAAAACTCACGTTAGATGTAAGTATTTTAAAACTTTTATATTTTTCCTAAGTAAATTGAAAACTTTTTCCTTTCCATGTTGTAGCCTTGAGAATGGAATAAACTTTTCCGAAAGCTCGGCTTTTAATAAAGAGTTTTATTTTGCAACTGACGGCTTTCCCACAATTTTTTAAGAAAATAACACTATTACCGTCACGAAAACTTAATACTATATATATATATATATATATATATATATATATATATATATATATATATATATATATATATATATATACATATACATATATATATATATATATATATATATATATATATATATATATATATATATATATATATATATATATATTGTTGTTGTAACTCGATTACAAGGCCTCAATCTGCCTACTCCCCAAATCTCGCCGGAGATCATCTCCAAGGTCTCAATGTGTTCAACCCTAGGCCTAAAAGAGATTTGGCAGTTCGTTGAAAGTCTTGTATTGTATGTACCGTTTCGTCTATTTGCTTCGTTGTCAGAACCCGACTTATTTCACTGATAACGAAGCAGGTAGACGAAACGGTATACAATACAAGACACATATTTGGTATTCAAAACATTTTAATAAAAATTCACTACCATGACGCACTTGCTGCGTCCAGACTTTTATGTTATAAACCCACGTAGCAAATTTGGTTGCGCCATAACTTTGTTATTTCCGGAGATATAAGAAATTTCCGAAAGAAAATACAAAACTAAAACCAGGCAGATTTTTCTGGCTAACAAACTTATCCAAGCCACGTGCAAAAGGAAGGTACTTATCAAATTTGATAAAAATCGGTCCATTATTTTTTAGTTTTTGGTGTATAAATATATATACATATTAAAACTGACCCCGGGTATGTGTTCTAGGGGGCCTAGTTCGCGCTCATTTAAAGAAATTTTTGCGGAATTCAAAAGTGGGGATCTTCCCTTTAGTGATTTTTTAAAAGAAAATTCACTAACAAAAAGATAATTGGCTACTAATTAACGGAATCAAGATATATTTCAGATAAGGCATAGGGATACGATTGACAGTTTATTGCTTCTTCTATATTGCTTTATGAAAAACAACTTTCAATCTAGATTGTAATAATCAAAACGGCGAATTTTGCTTATTAGCAATTTTTGTTAGGAGATTTTTTTTAGGAGATCGCGACTAAATGGATGCGAAGTAGGCCTCCTGGAATCAATATCCGAGGCCAGTTTTAGAGTTTACATTTTTATATACAGGCCGTCCATTTTTAAAGGTCCCACCAGGGTCTTCCCTAGAACTGCTGAGAATTTCGAAAAAACCTAAAACACGCCGATTTTGCGTGCGAAAATGTAGTATTCAACAGGCGAGACTTTTACTCGCTTGATTTGAATAGGAAAGGTAAGTCGAGTGGCACCCTTTTGAAAAGCTCTTTTGGTACTCTATTCAAAGCTGCAATTTTAATATCTATTAATTACGTTTCAGATATTTGATTTTATGACTTAATCCGCAATTCCAAAACCTACCGACTAATTTTTTTGATATACGTCTAAAATAATAGAATCAATTTCGTGGTTTAGGCTACAATTACAATTTGATCGTTTTAATCCGCAACTACAGTTTTATTTTAACATATGTGGCTCCTCTTATATTGAATATAAGTTGTTACTATAAAACAAAGAAATCAGCAATTGTATATTTAATTTAGTAATTGCTTCAAATGACCACCGTTGGCTTCCATATAAAAATATAATCTGTGATCAAATCCTCCTCTGACATTTTCCAACATCTCCGGAGTTATTCTGTGAAATTCAGTATATATTCTCTTCCCCAGTTCCTGCAGATTGTGTTTGAGTTTGTCAGTCACAGCTTTTTAAACATTATCATAGAAAATACTCTAGAGGATTCAGGTCTGGAGATCTATGTGGCCATTTAATAGAAGCTGTTCTTCCTATCCATCAACCTAAAATAAAAAATTAGACAAACCAGAATTACCAACTAGCATTCCTTTTAAATGAGCTGTTATGTTAAAATTAAATAACAACCTCCCTGGGTAATGCTCACCCAACAACTTTATAAACATAGCTGCATAATTAGGAGGGACACCATCTTGCTGAAATTGTAGATGATTGGATGTTATGATTTCGTAATATTCCTGTTATCAAAATATCTATTTCATTCTCCAACAATTATTTCCTATAATCCTTGCCCAAACGGTAAATTTTTCGGGTTTTTGGTTAGGTTATTCTCTTTAAAAGTGAATTATTTGTGGCACTCTAGTATTGGCAGCTGTCTGTCGAGAGTTTCGTTTAATGAAAACGTGCATTCCTCAGAAAAATATTTATAATTCTTCAACTCATGTCTACAAAAATGAAGCATTTTGTCATTATTATCTTTATTCAACTCATGTCGCAGTTTTGTTTCGTAGGGATGGTTTTGTAGGTATGCAAAATTTTGTGGTTATATGGCCAATGAACGTAAAGTTCCAAGCCAACCTAACACACACAGATACCCACTGATTTCCATTTTGATTAAGCTGTCGTACACCCACTTCCGTTGCTTAGTCGCTTAAACTCCGCGCTTGTTTGTGCCTACCAGTTTCTTTAGATTTTTGCAATATTCCGGGAACCTGAACATAACTTAAATTTTTGTCTGGATACCCTTCATTAAATATACGAGCAGTTACTATATTACATCAACTATTTTCATACTAAATTAACACACATTCAATATGCTTTGAAATAGTATATATATATATATATATATATATATATATATATATATATATATATATATATATATATATATATACACTAGGTCATTTCGATATTAAAGTAATTTCAAATGAACCTTACCTTAAAAAAATATTGAAATGATCCAGATTGGAATTTAAAGTAAAAGAAAACACGACAAAAAATATCCAAAACCTACCTACGGATTATCACCATTTTTACTTCTTTCTACCAGCTCGTACGTTTTATTAAGAAAACAGGACTAAAAAAAATTCAGTGACCACCAAAAGTTTTATAATTTCTTAAAAAGTAATCGACGGCTTAAACACGAAATAAATAACAGTACTGTAGTTTGTCTACTTTAAAGTTTGAAAGAAAATATCTAAAAAACTAATCGGTAGATTTTAAAATTGCAACTTTGAATTGAGAATCAGAAGAACTTTCTAAAAAGCGCTACTCGACCTGCTTTCCCAACTCAAATCAAGGGGGTGAAAGCTACAATATCTGGAAGGGTTCAAAAAAGTGTCGTCCGCAAGCAAAATCGAGGTGTCTTAGGCTTTTTCGAAATTTTCAGCAGTTTTCGGAATCTGGTGCAACCTTTTACAATGTACAGCACTATATATATATATATATATATATATATATATATATATATATATATATATATATATATATATACATATATATATATATATATATATATATATATATATATATATATATATATATATATATATATATATATATATATATATATATAAATAATAGAGCGACTTTTATAAAACTTGGAACGAGTGTTCTTTTGGTAAATGGCTTGGGTAAGTTCGTTAGCCAGAGAATTCTGACTTGTTGTTCCGGTCAAATTTTGGGTTTTCGTTTGGAAAATTGGTGTATCTTCCTAAAAAAACAAAGCTACCAGAAGTTGCTCCTAGGTAATATGTAATGTCTGTGTGTAGGTGGGTGGGTGTGCGCGCGCGTGTGTGTTGTATCTTGATGGCCTCTGAAACTGGGTCCATTAGCAACAAAACGTTGTATTAAAGAGACTGGTTTACTTTTTATAATGCAAACCGGCGTACCAAATATGGTTGCCATAACTTTGTTATTTCCGGAGGTATAGATATTTTTTGAAAGAAAACACAAAATTAAAAAAAAATTCCGGAGTTATCGGTGTGATATACATATATATATATATATATATATATATATATATATATATATATATATATATATATATATATATATATATATATATATGAATATATATATATATATATATATATATATATATATATATATATATATTATATATATATATATATATATATATATATATATATATATATATATATATATATATATATTTTATTAGGAAAATTCTAAAAACCTATGAAAATTCGTTAAAATATGGGTTATTCACTTAATAATTTTATCTTTCGAATAAAGCCATATTTTAATGACAACTCGCTGCTATTACGCACTCACTGTCCTTTTTAAGAAAGTCAAATTAAAAAACTCTGGACGCAGCAAGTGTGTTATGGTAGTGAATTTTCAAAAAAATATTTTCATTGCAAATATGTGTGTTTTCTTTTTAAGAAAGCAGGCATCAATTTTGGTTACCAGTATAACCTATACAGTAAAAACAATGTGCCATGTTTCATAAAAATAACTTTATTGTGTGAAAATGTACAAAAATTTCCAAAAGTAAACTTAAAGTGTTCCCGGAAAAACTCGTTTCTTGGTCAACCTTATAGGTTAATAGCAAATTGGGCTATTCAAATATGAAGCATTTGATCAAAATTCGCTACCATAAAACACTTGCTGCATCCAGAATTTCTTTTCTTACAAACATGCATTATATTTCGATGGAAAATGCAAAAATACAATAACATAAGGCGTGTTTGATAAAAAAAAAAAGAAAATTTGTATCACCAACGACTTATGGGCCACCCTGTGATTGTAGAAATATTTTTTAAGATGTAGCTCAAGACACCCTATAATTAATATACACAATTTTTTTTCATATTTCGTATAATAACGGATATATTGAGCTTCATTGATCTTTTAGGAAAATTCGACAAAAATTGTATACCATTAAACGATAAACTTTATAGCTAGGGCTACTGCCAAGCATCAGAGAAAGGGTCTATTTGAAATGAATTTTCTGGAAATATTTTAGTAAAATGAAGGACAATGACGGTTGAAACTAAGACTTCGGTGTTTGTAAAACATTCTTCTTGAGACATTTTCTTTCTATAGTTCGTATTAGATTCAAGTTGTTTGCCTAAATGTTGCCGATTTTGACGTTTTAAATCGCAACTTTGACGTTTTAAGGAAAACCCCAATTTATTTTTCTTTAAATGCCTACTTTTTTTGTTTTTTGACCTACATAGCTAAATTTTTGTAGATAACTTACCTATACGGATCTAAATCCGTGTACCAAACTTGGTTGCCCTTACTTTGTTAATTCCGGAGATATGAATTTTTTCGAAAGAAAACACAACATTTTCCGGAAAAACCTGGGCAGATTTTCCTGGATAACGAACTTATCCAAGCCATTTAGGAATTTATTCACCAAATCTAATCAAAATCGGCCCATTACTTTTTGAGTTATCGGTTATATATGTATATATATATATATATATATATATATATATATATATATATATATATATATATATATATATATATATATATATATATATATATATAAACATATAAAAATTGAAACTGACCCCGGATATGTGTTCTGGGGGGCCTAATTAGCGCTCATTTGAAGAAATTTTTTCAAAATTCAAAAGTCGGGATCTCCTCAAGAGTGAATTTTTTTAAAGAAAATTCACTAAAAATATACTAGGATAACGCGCTTGGGACGTCAAGACTTTCTCAGTTCCATTCCATTTTGTATTCAAATTATTGTAATATTAATTTTAAGCTGGAGCTCAAGGTTAATTTCAATACATGTTTAGCAAATGCTAAGATTATTTTGTTAAGCCCTTTTAGCGAAATTTGCAAGTAAATCGTGCATCATGAGCATCGTTTATATTGAGCTGCTGAATTGAATTTTATAGTTCAATCTCGGAGCAACACTTCCGAGCAGCTGACATTCAGATAAAGTGGTTTGTTTCGCAGGTCAATTTCTGAAAGCAAGCGTTGTAATTACTTTTGGCACAATTAATACTGACATCTCAATTAGCGTCCTGTAGATTCTCAAATCTCCTTTTAGCCGTTCCTTTTAATATAGCCGTTCTTTTAAATATTACTTCTATAAAAATTAAATCATTTACATTGCATAAACGATATACACATTTTCTCATATAAATAGAATGAGCTATTTTTAAAAGTGTTCATAACCGTCGTCATGGATCCGGACGACCCCGAGCAATTTCAGCACAGAGAGATAATCATTTAAAGATTGTGGTTTTACCAGACAGAGTTTCCACAACACGGTCGATTGCAAATGCTTGGTTAGTAGTTTGACAATAAAAGGTCTCTATGGCAACGGCATATCACATAATCCGCGCTTTTGGGCTTCTTTCGTATAAAAAAAATTATGTCTCTCGACATCGTGCTGCTTGGCTTGAGTGGTGTAACCGCAGATCAAATTGGGATGGTGAATGGAATCGTGTTGTGTTCGCTGACGAGTCCCGATTCTGTTTTTCGGTCCACGATGGTCGCAGAAGAGTACGACGATTACGTGGGGAACGCAGAAATTTACAAATTTCTGTGGAACAGCAAACCGTTCATACTAGGGATGGACACATCGATGTTTAACATCGAAACCTACTATCGATGGTAGGAAAAACATCGGCTGGAAAACATCGATGTTGGGAAACATCGATGTTTTCAAAATAATTGTGAATTTACCAATTCTATAATTCTATGTTCTTTCGAGAAAAAAAAATAGTTAGTTTTGTAGGCATTAGAAAATGGAAACATATTCCGATCCAGATTATGGCAGGTGCAAGTAATACAAAAAATAAGTGGTAACAAACATAAATAAATGTTTATTGTACTGCAATAAAGTAAGAAAGAATGTGTAAAACAAAAATAGAAAAACTTAACTTCTAATGAATTTAATAATAAAAAGTAAACTTCAAATTTAATTCTAAGCTGTTAATAACCCTGTATATATATATATATATATATATATATATATATATATATATATATATATATATATATAATTCACCAAACAATAGTGATAATACTGATAATCTCACCATACAGTTTTATATACTCCAGTAATCTCTGTCAATGGACTGAAGGAATCATATTTTGCCCAAGTGTTCTCCAGTTAAACGGTTTCTTTCTTGAGTGGCTGTCTGTCCAGCTTTGGAAAAAAATTCTGCTGGTGCAGAAGTCGCCACTATGGACAAGAATTTTTTCGCGACAAGGTATAAATGGGGACATACATTTTTATTATCTGACCACCATTTCAGTGAATTCTCGGTAAGATTAATTAGAGGATTCTTTAAATACAAAGACATTTCGCTTAATTGTTCTTTCTCTTGTGAAGCACTCTTTTGAACTAACTGAGAATGATGCGCTCATATATTGCCCTTTGGAGTAACTATAATTATGTTAAAATTTTTACCAAACATCATTGTGACAATCTAGCCTACTTACCCGTGTCCTGTTTATTATTTGTCGTTTCACTTTCTATTATTTCGCAATTGTGGTCATCATCTCCTTGCGTTTCTGCTAACAGTGATAACTGTTGTATTAGATTAACTGCTGCTGCAACATTATGAGGACTCTTTAAAATAAATCTTTTTGAACCCCGGATCCAGCAAGATTGCCACGGCTAATTGTTGGACTTATTCAACAGCAGAAAATCGTTTCCTACATTCTTGGAGAAGTGCTTATTTTAGTGAAATACCTAAGGTGTCGTTTACATGACATTCAATGTGTGAAACTTCTTTTTCCAAATTATACGTGAAAGGGATTACAAGACTCGAACTAATATATTTTGACCACAAATTTCTGTTGTTACTGCTCCTAACGTCTTTAGAAGTTTAATGATTTTATTCAGTTCAAAAACTTCCTTGGCTGTAACCATTGTGGGGGCAGAAGTATGTATGGTATTTATGTATTCCCGCAGTTCAAGAAAACGATTAATCATGTAGTATGTGGATTTCCAGCGGGTGGACACCTCTTGTATAAATTTTGTTTCAGGTTTATGGTCGCTTGTTTGTGCCTTCCGTAATTCATCAGCAGCTACTACTGAATGCCTAAACAACGTTACAATTGTTTTAATTTAGATATAACTGATCACAATTCCGAAATAGATTTTATAGTTCTGTCAGCAACTAAATTTATTTGATGAGCGAAGCAACGAATGTGCCTTTTTTTGGAAAACGTTTCCTCAATAGCTTTTGTCATATTGGCCGCTCCATCCGTAACAACAGTAGTAACTTTAGTTTCTAGGATACCCTATTCCTCACATATATGTTTTAACACTCCTGAAATGTATTCGGCTGTATGCCATTCATCTAAAAGATATACACCTAAGTCAACAGAATTTCTGGAATTGTTATCTTCAAAGTGCATAGTAACAGCAATAAAACTTCTACATTGCATATATGTCCATATATCTGTCGTCAAACAATAGCAAGACAATTTTTTAAATTTGCAAACGATATGCATTTGCAACAGGATTTGTGGGATACGTGACGATGTTTCGATGATTACAAGTAACATCGATGTTAAAAATATAACATCGAAATTACAACATCGATGTTTTAAACATCGATGTTCAATGGAAAACATCGATATTCCAAAAACATCGATGTTAGGTGCCCATCCCTAGTTCATACACGGGGGTGATGATATGGTGTGCGATAACATATGGTAGCAGGTCACATCTAGTTTCTATTGACAGAAATTTGAATGCCAATGATTACATACGAAACGTACTGCCGCTTGTTGCACTGCCAGACTTACGAGGGTTAATTCATCAAGTGCATAAGAAGCGACGTACCCACTCATTATTAGATAACCTTTAACTTTTTAGTGGATTTTCCCTAAGAAAATTCACTAGCAGAGAGGTAACGACAGTGAGACTCTCGGACATTTTTTTTCAAATAAGCATGAATTAGGGCCCCTAGAACCCACATCCAAGGTCCGTTTGAATTTACATATATATATATATATATATATATATATATATATATATATATATATATATATATATATATATATATATATATATATATATATATATATATATATATATATATATATATATATATATATATATATATATATATATATATATATGTTCGGAAAGATATCCACGGTCCTTAATGTGAGTGGTTCTCGGGTTTGAACCGCGCCCAGGATTTATGAAAACTCGACATTTCGGGTTCTGTTTTGGAGCCATTTTCACGAGGTAAAGGAAATATGTAAGGACATGAAATCTAGAGCCGGTTGTTGTAGCTCGATTACGGGGCACCAATCTGTCTACCCCCTAAATCTCGCCGGAGAGATCTGGCAGTTCGTTGCAAGCCTTGCATTGTATGTACCGTTTCGTCTACCTACTTCGTTATCAATGAAATTAGTCGGGTCACGGTCAATTAAGTCAGGGGCTTTCGTCACGGTACCTAAAAGATTAACAGAATTGCAGGCATTTGTTGAGTCAGGGGCTTTCGTCACGGTACTTAAAGGATTAAGAAGATTGCAGGTATTCGTTGAGTCGGTAATGGGACAATAAAATTTTCTATTGAATATAATGTCTTTTTGTGTGTTTGTAATGAAGATATAATAGGTTTCCTAGTAACCGGAAAACGAAGACCATCATCTCTCTTATTCAAACAATCGGGACTTTTTCAATCTCGATCGCTTCGCCAATAATTCTGGTTTTGGAGTTGTAAACCGGGGCTATTGTTTTGGCATTATCGAAGTCTATTTTGTGTCCTGTATGAATATGATGCATGGCCAGCGCCGATCAGGGGCCGGATATTCTAACTGCGAGGGTGTGTTCATATATTCTATTGTGGATGCGTCTATTTGTTTGCCCTACCTAAGTTCGGGAACAGTCGAAACAAGGAATTTCCTAAACTCCGTGGGATTCGTTTGGAATCGTATTCTTGGTAGTTTTTATCAAATTTGACAGTTTTTCGTTCTGTTGTGAATATGGTTTTGATATTATGGGTTCTAAGACTTCGCCTGATTTTTCGGTGGCACCTTTAATGTATGATAAAAACGCTGTGTGTTGTTGTGTTGACTCTGTCTGTTCTTGTTGTGGTGTAGTGGTTTGTTGTTATACGCTTCTAATGTTTCGTAGTATGTGATTGTTGTTGTATCCGTTTTCTAGCAATGTCTGTCTTAAAAAGTTTAATTCTGTCTGTTTATTGTTGTTGTCCGTTAGTCTAAGAGATTGTGTTACTATTGTTCGATTCACGGAATTTAGTTGCCATGGGTGATGGTGAGATTGGGCGTTAAGATAACGATTAGTGTGGGTTACTTTTCGGCACACAATGTAAGAAAATCCTCTTATTGGGTTTTTAATGATGCGTACATCTAATAAACGCAAAGAAAACATATTTTCTATTTCCATGATGAACTGGATTTGGGGGTTGATGTTATTTAGTTAAGACATCAACCCCCAAATCTGGTTCACCATGGACATAGAAATTAATTTTTCAAACAAACCACTACACGATAACAAGGACAGACAGGATCGACGCAACAACAAGCAGTGTTTTTGCCATACATTAAAGGTATTACCGACAAAATCAGCTGAATTTTTAGAACCCATAATATCAAAACCATACCATAGGAGCAAACAATAGAAAAAGAAGTAAAACATACTACCCGAACTGGCGTTCGTGAAATCTCGGGCACTAAAATCTCGAAACCGTTGTCAACACCAAACATCATATCAATGCGTGAAAGTGAAAGTAAAGTACCCCAAGCTCGCTGTCGCGCGACGTCAGAATGACAGGGGCATGAAATAAAAAATGATGTGATTATAATTAAGTAGGAGATTCAATACATTTTTAAAATACTCTATACTTGTAGCTTGATGAACGGTCCCAATTAAATTTTCAAACAGAAAATATAGCACATGGAGAAAATATCAATGGCTTCCCTATACGCTACGGATATAACATCGTGCGAACAAACCTGTCATTATGTAGTCGCGTTGGCCAAGCGGTAATGTGTTGGACCGATACGCTGACTACACACGTCCAGTCGGGGTTTTCGGTCTGGTTCTATTCTCGTGCGATCCATCTAAAGTCTCTCTTTGTTCCACTTTAATATTTTATAGAAACAATAGTTTTTAGATTTCATACGTTTCAACCTAGTTCTCATTATTACTAAAACGTCTGGATACCTGTGTGACCTTCGAACCTAAAATTATAAATTTCAGCAGATATTTTGTATCGTTGATATTAGTGAATTTTCATTTAGAAAATTCACTAAGAGAGAATTTGTTTTAAAAAACATTTTTTGTTGGAAAAACCGGTTTGATTAGGTTGACTAAAACGAAATCATCCAGGCGATTAAAAAGGAAAAATACCTGCCATGTTTATAATTGAGCAGATACTTTCCTTTTCAGAGTACCTACTAGATATACCAAATTTTACTTTTCTAGCTTCAATTTTTTTAAATGAACTATCTAATCTACAACCAAACCTTCAAGTCCAGAATTAACAAGTTGCCTCTTTCCTCCTTGTCAACACCCACGGTACGATAGTATTTAGGCTGTAAGCCCTCGTGGTGTGTTGTTGAAATTAAAAAAAGAACAGTTTTTTACCTAATAAGCCACACCAAACATTAATACCATATCTGTCTTGCAATCGTTTTTCTTCCTTTATATGGGGATTTTCATTTGCCCAATAATGCCTAATGTCGCGATAACACACACCACAATTTGTAAATCTGGATTCATTAGTCCATATTATTTTCAAATGAAAAATTTCATCTTGCTGACATTGTCCTTGATACGATCTGCAGAATTGAAGTCGCTTAGGGTAATCGTCAACATTTAAGCCTTGTACGATTGTAGGTTTGTATGGATGGTAATGACTTTGTTTTAATACACGGTGTATCGTACTTTTTGGAACGTCAATTTGTTCACCATAAAACCGAACAGATTGCAGAGCGTTTTCGTTTGAAACCTGTAAGACGGCATTATTTCTTTCTTCATTTCTAGGCATTGGTAGTTTCTTTGCGTAGAAGCTACCGTCGTTCAATAGATTGTTCACCACCCTGCGAAATATTTTGGTGTTTGGTTGTCGTCTTTCTGGGTAATTGTTTTGATATGAGTTTGTGGCTGCCTGAGTATTTCGTTTAGAACAAATATAACATTCCAACATGTCAAAATATTCTTCATTACTGAACATATTGTTGAATAATATTTAAAATAAACAGGAAACAAACTATTTAGTAAAAATTTTAAGCAACGTGTTAAATACACCTCAAATTGTTCCGACAGTTAAGAACGACAGTATTCTTAATTGTCGCGATAGTGTTATATCCATAGCAAAATTTTTTCTGTTGTTTTCAGTTGACTTCAGTTGACTTACGTTTAAAAATGAAACAATTTTCAAAGGCGTCTTCGTAAATCATTAATCTGCTTTTTATTGAGTCCTGTTAGTAATTTTAGTTGTTTACTAGGTTTACCTATTTCATTAAATTCTAACAATTTTTTAGGATGATGTTGTAATGTAAAATATCATTTGTAATAATGGGCCGATTCATTGGTGTGCTCAAAGTTCCTATTTTTTAACGTGAATCATTACGGAAAATTATGTTAAAAGTAGAATTCTATTGTTAGACTCCATGGTCTACTGCTTTTTAAACACTTTTTTTGTCATTTGTTTTCTGGTATTGGATTTCATAGCTTACTATCCTCAAAATGATTTTCCTCAAAATTGTCAGTGCAATTACAAGATTTCTCAAGCATGTTGTACCTAATTGGAAAGCTCTTTTCACATGATATCACATGAGCAAAAAAACCATTATGGCTGCTATAATCAAAACAAACGTTGATACCTGTAGCTCAAAAACAAATGAGAATCCAAAGTTGAGAATAGCACAAAAGACTACTATGTAAAAAGTGTCTTGATAATGTGCAAGTCTTAGACATGTCAGATCAACGACTACTTAGATATTTCAGAAAAAAGAAGTCATCATATTTGGAATGAGCATGAAATTCTACAAAAATTGCTAATTTAATCGTCTCCCTATCTCTAATAATAACGGAGATAACAATAGATTCCCATCCTGTTTGGGACACACTGTATATATATATATATATATATATATATATATATATATATATATATATATATATATATATATATATATACAGCATGTCCGAAAATGACAAGCAAATATTCAGAGTGTTACGCTACTCGAAAAATTAGTGCCAAAAATTCCTATCGCATTTTTGACTCAAAAATAACAGAGTTACAGGATCTCAAAATTATTATTATTATTATTTCTATTATTTTATAATTAACCTGGACTATTATGGAGGTGAGATCACAAGAAACTATTATCTGTCAAAACTGAGGCTACATGATCTTATTTACAGTGAATGTTTTCAAAGCACACTCCATTAAAATTGAAAATGAGATTAGGTGATTTCCTATTCAATCAATACCAGCAAATTTTTAAGAACTTTTTTTTCGAAAACAGTTAGTTTAATCGGGATGCATCAAGAGGACCTTTTTTTAAGACTTTATGATTCTCTTTAACAGTATATGGTTAAATTTTAGATAAAAATTTAAGCAAAAATTATGAGTTTGTAACTTGTTGGACAAGGGCAGTTTCGGCCTTTAGATTCCAAGTGATCCACATCAAATTTGCAACATAAATACAAAATTGTAGAACATAAGAGTGCCCGAATTTTGAAGAGAATCAATTCTCGAAAAAAAAGTTATCAACCAAAATATTGGAAAAAAAACCAAAAGTTTTTGGGGCCATGTAACTCCGAGTTTTGAGTTTTAAAAAAATGGTATAGTAACTTGTGGCACTAATGTTTCGTGTAGCATAACAACCTGAGTTAGAGCCTCGGTGGTTTAGTAGTAAAAACGTGTGCCTCTGAACTGACGGGAACAGGGTTCGTTCTCAGATCCATCACTTTTTCAGTACATACTGTACAATTAACATCAATCGCGGTTCTGGCATTGTATTTGAGCAAGCTGAATGTCTGCGCGTTCCATCCTTCGGAGGAGATGTAAAGCAGTCGGTCCGGTGCGATGTTGGGCACGTTAAAGATCCCCATTATCCTTGCATAAAGGCAGGGGTTTGGAAAAATTTCCAGGATAGTCAGGTGAAACTGCTCCCTGGCATCGGTGATTAGCCGTAGTCGCGGAAATAGGCCGACGTTAAAGAAATAAAACACACACACACACACACACACACACACAACACACTGAGTTTTTTGCTCATCATTTCCAGACACCCTGTAACACCGATAACTAAAAACATTCGGAAAATTTTGGGTCTTCTTCCGGAAAATTTTATATCTCCGAAATAGCAAAGCTATGGCAACCAGATTTGGTACACAGGTTTATGTTATGAAATGTGTGCCATATGCCAGAGTTTAGATCTCCAGATTGTAAGAAAAAACATTATATTATTGTATTTTTGTCTCTTTAGCCCAATTAGATGAGGTTCGCAGACTCATGGAGGGTTCTGTCTCCGTGAATCTCCAAATAATATTAGACTGGGGAAGCAGAAATCTTGTGCAAATCAACCCAACCAAATCTCAAGCTTGGTGCCTATCTCATAAGAGATACACCAGCCCTAGCCCCATCACAATGAACAACCAAGTTATTCAAAGTATTGAGTCCTTTTCACTTGTTGGCATTTCTGTGGATCGCAATCTCAATTGGCACCAACATGTCACATCAATTGCAGAAGCGGCTGCTAAGAAATTAGGTTTCTCCTTCCGGGCTCGCAAATACTTTACACCAGCTAATATCTATACCTTATATAATTCACAAATAAGGCCAAACTTCGAATACTGCTTCCACATCTGTGGTGCCGCTGCCGCTTCTACACTCGCTATCCTGGACTCAAATCATTCTCATCGGTGACCCCACTCCCACCCAAAGGCTGCCATCCCTTGCCCGCCGACGTGCCGTTGGTGACCTCTCTCTCTCTCTATATATATATATATATATATATATATATATATATATATATATATATATATATATATATATATATATATATATATATATATATATATATATATATTATAGATATCTGCACGGGTACCGCTCAGATGAGCTTTCTTCCATAGTTCCTCCACCTGCTGCCCCCAACAGATATACCAGGGAAACAGAGCGAATGCACCCTTTTACTGTCTAGGTCACCAGACATATAACATCTTGTTATGCCCGCTCTTTTGTCCCGAGGACTTCCAAGTTGTGAAATTCCTTGCCGGCACATGTGTTTCCTTCTCCTCCGAACCCCCAAACCTTCAAGTCCAGAATTAACAAGTTGCCTCTTTCCTCCTGGTCGACACCCAGGGTACGATAGTATTTAGGCTGTAAGCCCTCGTGGTGTCTTGTTGAAATATAAAAAAAAAAGATGGCGTACGCTTTTATTGTGTAAATAGATGCAGCTTTGTGTATCGCAGTCATGCGACCCATACTCTTCTCCGGCATATAAAAGGCAGCTCTTGACCCTTCTGCATTGTTGGCACCGTCAGTGTACAGATGTAGGTAGTTTGTAAAGTTTGATAGTAGTTATTTAACCTTGCTGGAACTATTATATAATATGGAAATATTACAATCGGTCTGGTATACAGCATATCGTAATCTAATTAATATATTGAATATAGTATTCTGTCTTTAATGAAGTTCGTATAGTCGTATGTTGCTAAAAACCCATCTACTAATGGGGGCGTATTTTTTTTGGCCCAATATCTTTCAGTAAGGTGTACTTTAGTAAGTAACATAATCAAGTTAAATATATTGTTTTAAAATATCCTGTATTCTGTTATATAATTTCTTGCCAAGTATTTACTTCTTACTTTTAATGACGGTTCTTGTGCTTCAGCCAAGAGAGCGTTGACTAGCGACGACTTCAAAGCTCCCAGACACAAAAGAAGTGATTTGTACTGAAGCCTGTCCAGTTTTGATAAATGGGTCTTGGATGCGGATCTATAAAGAATGCTACCATACTCTTTTATTGATCTTATATAGCTTCTGTAAAATAACAATGCCGTTTGGGTATCTGCGCCTCATTTGGTGTTTGTTATTACTTTCAATAAGTTAAGTCCCTTTTTGCATCTACCTACATACTCTATGTAGGTCCGCAGAAGCTTTTTGTCCAGTATCACACCAAGATATTTGAAGTGATTGACAACTACGATGTTATTGTTTTACATGGGGATAGTGTTTGGAATACATGTCCTGCGTCTGGTAAAAAACTTAGTTACTGTTTTTTCTAAGCTAATTTTAAAAGCATATTCGTCCATCCGGTTTATTATTTTTTTCATGCTGTCCTGTAACCTTTCCACACATTTTTGAAATGTCTTCTGACTCGTGTAAAAACAGAAATCATCGGCGTATTGTAGGCATTTGATGTCGTCATTATTTATGGTATGAACGCTGGCGGTTTATAAATTAAAAAGGATTGGACTAAGTATGGATCCTTCATAATTATGTCTTGGCAGGTGGGTAAATTTCAGGAACATTTAAAGTTTATTTTAGAAAAAGTTTTGTACTTTTTCAAGCAAAAAGGTTTGATTTTGATAAAATATGGTACATTGTTTCTTTTACATACATTACAGTGGTAACCAAATTTGATGCCTGCTTTCATTAAAAAATACATATTTGCTACACAAACCAGTTTTATGATAACTCACAACCATAACGCATTTGTTGCGTCCGGACTTTTTTTGATACGACGCGACGCCCTAAAAAATTAAACAAAACATTACTGTCCTATTTTGATAGAGTCATAGGTATTAAAGTAGCTCCATTGCATACATAAATAAAACGATTTTTCAGTTGCTTGTATTATAAAAAAACACATTAAAATACGTGTAATTTTGTTTACCAATGTTGGACGAAACTTTGATTTTTATCTTGCGTAGGAGAAATATCAATTATATTAGAATCATATTGGGAAATCTCCACTTTAAAATTAATCTTATCATCAATCAATAAATACCTCTTGACTTCACATTAAATTTAGACACTACAAAGTGCAGTAATTACAAAGTACAAGAACTTAGTTATTTTGTAATAGTGATATTAAAGTAAAAAAATCCCAGTTTAAATAATTTTAATTGGTAGGCAAAAATACAATAATTTTTAACTTCTTTAGAACCTAAATAAAAAAAGTTCTGGAAGCTGCAAATGCGTTATTATAGTTAATTGTCATACGAATTTTACACTATTATTATAAGGCATATTAGTCGAGTTAATATTTTAAACTTACACAGACCTTGAAGATCAATTTCAGAGGTCCTCGCACGCGCACATTTGAAGAATTCTTTCGAAAGTGTTACCATCGATATCTCTCTATTATTTAAAAAAATCGTGCGTTGTAACTTCTTTTGAGAAAAATGCCCAAAACTTAATTTTCTATGCAGCTAAAAAATTAAGTTTTGCTATATGTGTAAAGAGTGTAAGTCTTTTAAAAGAAACTTTTATTACAAATTTCATGAAAGTTATACAAAAGATTTCCAGAAGGAAACTTAATTCATATTTATAAAAGTAAAGTATCTGCCAAATTAAAAACGTAGCAGTTATTTTTCCTTATTAATCGCCAGTATGATACCGTTTTAATATATCTATGCCGCGCTAAAACTGTATTTGAGGCCATTCATAAAGCTCCAAATATAGTGTCTTTTAATAAATGATTGAATCCCCCAGTTAGATAACAATTCCTTGGCAAATTTTTAATTTCATGTCTTCTGTCATTTTCCATAATTGCGGCCAAGATTTCACGATTGTTGGTTCGGGTATTATATTTTATTCCCGGTATATATTTAGTTTGGTTACCGTTGATGTATGGTTTATACCTATTGTATGAATCAATCTACGCATGGCAGTTAACTACTCTGTCTGTCAGGCATTGGATTTTAACCACCAAGTCGTTTCAACGCATGTCTTTGGGATTTTATTTTTATTTGGAAAACACTCTAAATATTGTGTACCAAATTACTTATAATTAACAACATAGATTTATTTGCACTATTTCTAGCCACATGTAAAGTCTCATTCCAGTTACTCTGATACTTACAAAAATATAGCGTTTTCAAAAAGTTTTCCCAGATTTTCCATCGGAAAAACTTGAGTATAAAGGTTAATTAACCTCGGTTTTCAACCAAACAAGATTTTTGACAAGTTTGATTGAAATCAGTTAGTAGTTTTTTTTTGAGTTATCGCTCGGATGCATACATACATATACACACATATACATGAATATATATATATATATATATATATATATATATATATATATATATATATATATATATATATATATATATATATATATATATAAACATATACTAATTTTAACGGACCTTGGTTTTGGTTTCTAGAAACCCAAATTCGCGCTCATCTGAAGAAATTTTCCGAAAGCTTTTAATCGTGACCTCTCTATTAGCGAAATTTTGTTAATGAAAATTCGCTAAAATTAGAATATGTGACGTGAAAATCTGAACTTGATAACTTCTGGGAAGCATAATAATGTATAATGTCAAATACATTTCAGCGAAGACTATTTAAATTATTATGTCAAATAATATATGTACAAAACGGATTTCTTCATACAGACATGTGTTATTATGCACCACTAAACTAATAATATATATATATATATATATATATATATATATATATATATATATATATATATAGGGTGATTTATTAGCTCACCATCAGATTTTGACAAATGAATAGTAAGGTGGTTTTAGAAGAAAATTTCATATAATCATATTGCGTATTTTGCCTTATCAGTGAGTTACAGGACCTCCAAGCTTCTAAGTAATTATTTAACAACTATTAAAAAATTGACACAGTTAGAAGTATAAATGTCACAGAAGTTGCTCAAAATTTACTCCTACTCGAATACATGCATCACAACGACGGACTAAAGAGTATTTCAGCCAATTTAAAATATCTGGACGATTTCTTAATTCAGCAACAGCCATCTGCATTCTGTATAACATCTGTCGTCTCGTGTTAATTGTCACTTCATAGACAATTAGTTTCATAACACCCCATAAATAGAAATCCAAAGGGTTTTGGTCAGCGGATGGCGGTGGCGAAGAAGTAGGAGCAGCATTACCAATCCAATTATTTCCAAAGTTTTCGTTTAACTACCTGACAACTACTGCTCTACGACGGGGTGGGGCACCATCGTGCAAGTAGCACGTGGTTTGAATTACTTTAAGTGGTATATCCTCAAGTAAATCAAAAAGTGTATTGTCCAAAAATGTCTGTAAGAATCTGCGTTTAAGCGCTCATCAAGTACATGCAAGTCTAGTAAATTGTTATTCCACCCCAAACGTTGACGCTGAAACGTTGTTAAAGTTTCCTTGGCGTAATCACACGCGGATTTTGTACTGGCCAAACATGTTCATTATGGAAATTATTTATACCATCTCGTGTAAAACACGATTCGTCAAGCCAGATAACATTTGAAATTGTAACGATTCAGTTTTTACGTGGAATCATTACTGGTTTAAAAACATTTGGAAAATCCCCAAGCATAATAAAGGATACCAAAAACCCTATCTATATTAAATATTTCAAGTTTTGGTTTCAAAATAATCTAAATGAAAATTCGCTATTAAATTCTGTATCGTAAGAAGCGTACTGAATTCGCTATAATATACGTCGAAATCTAAATATTGAAAAACGTTGCATTTCTGTTGGGGAAAATGAACGTCTCTATTGTCCTGAAATTCTAGGTAAAAGCTGACGTAATTATGATGAAATCTAGAAAAACGATTGGCAAATGAACGGACGAGTCCATTATTGTGGAGGTGTGTATAGAAGACATCGTGACTTCGCCAGCGATTGGAGGTCTCGTTTTATCTCATTCGAAGAATGAAAACGAGAAAGAGCTCGCACATAGCCACTAACGCTCATGACTGAAAATTTCGTGCAAGGGTTACGAGCGGCAGAACGCTCTCTGTCTCTGGGAGTCTAGCACTGACGCCTGTGGCGTAAACACGGTGACTTTAGGTGTCTCTCGAATTGTCTAATAGACTGAGTTTTTAATAGTCTTTCTGTTACCGATACTGCCTTCTAACAATACTCAGTGGTTATTTGAAGTGTTTTCGAGTTTAAATAAACATCGGAGTTAGCATAAAAACAGAACTTAAATTGTGGTTCTTTGTTTCAACCTGTTGATTTGCTACTTTAAAAAGAATTCCGGGTTATCGCCGAAGTTTAAGTCAATTGGCAGTGAATTTCGCTAGGGCAAATTCAACGTTTTAATTGTAAATCGCGAAGTTTCCACCAAACGACTTCAGAATACCGACCTGGTTGTCAAAGGGTTTTGTACACGTGACACAATAAATCCACCGGCCTAGTAACCATCAATGGGAACCACCACTATTTTTCCCAGCTTCTTTTCTCTTGTTGGAGTCACTGAGACTTGTGTCAGCTACCAGTATTTGATTCAATTTGTAGGTAATTCAAGGCTGAACTAGCAAACTTGGTCTTTTGCACTCATCTGGCAACTGAACTTTCAAAGACACTCAATGAAGCTTAGATTTTAAGCAATGTCAGGGAGTTGCTATTAGAATAATTATGAATTTCCTGTTTTAATCTCTGGAATATCATCAGTTTTTTTTTTGTAAATTTAAACACGTAGTTTTTTTTGAAATTGTAATCAGCGAATCTTGTCTGTAAAAATATCTAACCTGTACATTGTCTTTAATATCACCTGTTTTTCAATAATTAGTATATAGTTTTCACGTGGACATACACATATATATTTTTCAAAATTGAGCTTCATTAGAGAACTGGCCAGGATCTAAGTAAAAGATTAACAGAATTGATTGACAAACGTCAAATAATTTACATAAAAATTTGAGCTGCAACACACAGCATCTGATTTTTAATATACCTCAATATATAAGTGATTATGTTTCTTTAGTCAGATACAACCACATTTATATCATTACTCTGTCATATGTACGTTAATTAATGATTTCTTGTTATTGAAGTTCTTGCTATTTATTTGATTTCTATTTGCGTGCAATTAATGTTTATTTTGGATTTACCAGCTATTTTATTTCATTGTGTCGCCATTCCAAATTAAATTCATATGAATAAATTCAATATTTTGTTACATTAATATGTCTGTTGATTGAAGATTATTTCCTCTTTAAACCCTTTTGACTTTTGGGTGACGACATGATCAAGACTCTTTAATATCGCATTCCTAGATATCGAAGAGAAATCTTAAATAAAAAATCATCGTAACCAGGCACTAGTTTGGAGCGCTGATAAATATGAGACTTGAGGCAGTGCAACCACACAACAAGAGCGTAAGTAGTAAACAATATTAAGATCTTCCAACCTCATAAAGTATTTCTAATCTTGCTAGTCATGAAGCTCATACACAGAAACCTTTTAGATTAGGATTTATAGTAAACAGTGACCTCACTACGGATCAGATTTGGGTTCACATTTCAGGTCCCTCATATATTACTGCTTGCCTATTACCGAGCTTAAAAATTTTGATTAAGGGAGGTTACAAAATAAAAGCATTATTTTGGGCATGTTGTTGCAATAGCAAATGACAAAATGCTAGTCACTGCTGAGCATCTTCTGGATCCAGAGCTCAAACAGGCTGTATATAATAGGGATGAAAGACTTCACGGTTCAGGACACGCCATACAAAATTTTGACCTGCATGTAGATTACGTGATATTTTTGGGGTGTTTATTGAAGCACTGTAAATGACAGAAATAATTACAGCTTCGTCAGGGTTTTCCATAATTTCATGCTGCCGAATAGCTTTTTCTGGAGCAGGATTACCTGATTCTTGCAATCTTCTAAAATAATCGGCAATAACTGAATAATACGGTACATCCCGATATGGACATCTTTCTTGATATTCTCGTCCTGGTTGCTGAGAATTTGCAATGGCGAGACTATGTACGTAAATTATATTAGCGGAATCTTTAGTGCTATAAGCGCACATTTTACGATGTTATGATAGTTAACACACATGACAGAAAACGGACATGTTTATTTGCATTTGTTACCTTGACAACTGTGTTTTGTTAACAGGTAAACACAAGGTGAACTTTCTAACTTCGAATGTGGCGGCTACAGCCTTTCATTTTTGCTCATTGTTAATTAATCCTTCTGAAAAGTAACGACTTATAAAAGGGTTTCAGGATAAGTAAAAGAAAAATATGTTTAATTTTTTTCAATTTATTTTACAATCTATTAATTTATAATAACATCACTATTCTTTTGAATCCAATCAAGAAATTCTGTAATTCTCACATAGACCGTTGGGAAATTGTAACCGGCAAAACATTGCGCATCTTTAGTGATACCGATCTGGGTGTTACCATTTATAACCAATGGTCCACCAATATCACCATTACAGGCAGTTATGTTTTGGCTGCCAGATGTGCATAAGTCAGTTTTGTATATTCCGTCTGGTCCGTCCCATTGTTTGTCACATATGACGTTTGATATAACTGTCACATTGGCAGATCGTAGGACATTTGTTTGATTGGCGTGTGCATAATCTGTTACGTAAAATCCTGTTACACCCCACCCATAAACTGTTGCTTGCTGACCGGCGTAAGTTTTGTTTACGTCTCTTCTTGATGGCAATTTGACTGGTTGGATCACATTGTTAAAATGTATTGGCTCTCTTAATTTTATAAGTGCTATGCCATCACCTCTGATTACATCTGTTGTCCAGGTTTTGATTTCATTGGAACCAACGATTCTTTTATCGTGTGCTCCCAAGTGGATACTTATGTTTTGTACACTGAAAAAAAAAAAGATCATCTATGAGTGATATGTTATCGTTATAAAGGTAAAGTATATATTTAATCCCTATCTGCTTTTAACAAAGTAAGATAATAATGAAAAGTCTGGACGCAGCAAGTGCGTTATCGTAGTGAATTTTTATAAAAATGTTTTTAATAACAAATATGCCTTTTTGTAATAAAAGCAGGCATGAAATTTGGTTACCTGTATAACCTGGATAGTAGATATTATATCATATTTCATGAAAATAAATTTATTGTTTGAAAATTTACAAAAATTTTTCGAAAATAAACTTAAAATGTTCCAGAAAAAACTGGTTTCCTAGTCAACGAACCTTAGGCTAATAGCAAATTGACTTATTAAAATTGGAAGCATTTAATGAAAATTCGCTACCATAACGCACTTGCTGCATCCGGGAGTGTTTCTTACAAGCATGCATTGAAAATACACAAAAAAAAATCGAAAATAAACTTAAAATGTTCCCGAAAAAACTGGTTTCCTAGTCAACGAACCTTAGGTTAATAGCAAATTAACTTATTTAAATTTGAAGCATTTAAGCATTCGCTACCATAGCGAACTTGCTGCGTCCAGAAGTTTTTTGTTACAAGCGTGCAATATATTTCGATGGAAAATGCAAAAGTGCAATGATATACGGAGTGTTCGATTAAACAAAGAAAATTTGTATCACCAATGACTTATGGGCCAGCCTGTGATTCTAAAAATAATTTTATAAGGTACAGCTTAAGCCACCCTATAAGAAACGTATACAATTTTCTCTCATGTCTCGCAAAATAATGTTGCAAATTTGGATGTTTCAAACCGCGACTGACGTTTCAACAACAAAAACTATAAAATTTTCAAACTAATTTTTCTGGTATTTCTTGATCTTTTCACGCCAGAAAACCTAACCTTTGTCTGTAATATATATATATATATATATATATATATATATATATATATGTATGTATGTATATATATATATATATATATATATATATATATATATATATATATATATATATATATATATATATATATATATATATATATATTAGTTGCTTTAATAAATACAGATGTAGGAACCGCCTCCACAAGCGTCTATTTTGTATATTATTTCTAGGGATTATTTTTTAAATTAGAAAATCCACTGAAACTGATCGGATTTTTCTGGCCAACGAACCTATTCAAACAATTAATACAAAAACTACACCTGTCAAGATTTATTTATCGCAAAAAGGCCTTTTTGTCAAACAAGAAGAAAAAAGTTAATATTGACATGCAGAACGTGTCAATATTAACTTCAACATGCAACTAGAAGAGAACAGGTCCATCAGTTTTCTGGATCTGAAGCTAACATAGGAAGAAAATTAAATGCAATTCGACATCTACAGAAAACCAACACAAACTGACCACCTAATTCCATATAAATCTTGTCACCACATATCTCACAAGTTGGCGTCCATTATATATTCGACAAGTAAGCTGTTTAGAGTTCCACTGTCGAGGACGAACTTTAATAACGAGCTCAATGTTATTAAACAACTATCCGTAAAAAATGAGTATCCTGTCAGCTTAGTGGACAGACTAATAAGAAAAAAGAGTCGTCAGCTCTTGGGGGAAACAAGCTCCCACTTCTTGCCAGCTCAGCATGAGAGTCCTTAAGTGAGTAGAAAGTATGAAGGACCCTCCTTCATACTTTCCACTCACTTACTGTGGCCCCATCACTGCAGCAGTCTATCGTGTCTTAAAAAGAGAGAACATAAAATTCGCATACAAGTCGGAAGACACCATTAAGAAAATTTTGGTTCACAACAAGGATTATATTCCTCACCTTAAGAAGTGGAAGGTGCATTGTCTCACCTACGGTGACCCCCTGTGTAACACCGTCTATAAAGGAAGAACGGGAAGATCGTCTGGTACCAGAGTCTCTGAACATCTTAGAAGCAAAAATAACGCTGACAACGCCACTTTTTGGCTACCACCTGAGAGGGAGCGACCATACCTTTGACAAGGAGAACGATGCCAGAATTCTTCATCGATCAAAGTTGTGGCGCCAAATAATTCGTCCTGGAGGAAACGGAAATTGACAAATACATAAATATATCCAACATCAATGCTCTTAATGTTTCCAGCACCAGTACCATGAACTTTCCTTTCACATACAAAAACCTCTTAGAAGAGACTTTTCATAATAGTGCTCCGACTGATTTATGGTCCATTCCAACCATGGAGCTGGGCAAGCTTGTTGATATTCTTTAGTTTCTCTGTCTATGCCATTGACATTTCTCCTCTCGCCGGCGTTCATCTGTCACTTTTGTTACTTGTCACTTGACCTTTTTCATTCTAAGTCTGCATTCAGATTTGATTTCACTGGTGCACAGACTCCATTTTGCAGTTTGATAGAATAAAAAAATAAGCGTCCCTTATATGCATCTTCTAGCTACATCAAGCCTAGTGATGTTCTTGTTTTCCTATTCAATGCTATTTTCGTCTGGAAATCTGAGTACAATGGATGAAAAACCAAAACTTTGGAAACATTCCATACACAACTTTTTCTGTAACTAAGGCACGAATTGGTATCAATGCTTAATTTTCTTTTCGTTTTCTTTCTGTTCAGATGTTCTCGGGGGGTTCTGCTTGGCTGGGCAGCCTGCTTTGCCTTTGATGTTGTGCTTGTCTTTTGCTTTTAACTAATTGATTAATTTAACTTTTTAACATGTTATTTTGACTCGATCAGAGTACTGTCCCTTTGAGGGACTTCAGTCTTGTTTTTAAATGTATACTTTTAGAAGCATTTTATAACTCCTGACACTCTTGTTAGTTTAACTTTGCATGGCCTTTACTTTCTGTAGTTGCAGTGTAGTTGCTCGCATGTAAGGCCTACCAGAAACGTAGTTTCTGACAAACAACGTTTGACATTCTAGGTCTTAACCCCTAAAGATGGCTCGATAAGGGACCAAAACGCGTAGGGTTGAAAAATAAACGAGTGTCTGGTAGTAAAGCCTTTTAATTATTTCTTTAATTCTGGCACACCCAGACGTATTGACGTTCATAATCAATCCCCTTTATTTTATTGCAAATTTTGATAGTGCCCGAAGAGTGGTTATTTGTTTATGGAACATATCATAACACCTTTTATTTTCACAATGCGACTATTTCTGGATTTTCTTAAGGAAACTAAATTGCAACGGCATATCTGTTTTTAATTTAGGGGTAGGCTCACACCTCTTGTACTTTCACATAACTTTTTTCCATAATTTATGGAAAGGACAACATGTTTGACTGGCGTTCGCAAATTGTAATTTTTTCAAAAATTCTAAATGACACCCTGCTAAAAAAAATTACAGCGTTGGATAGCCGAAACTTCAGATTTTTCATGGGTATCAAATTTCAAAGAACAAGTGTAGCGCCAATTTAGCTGAAAACGTCTTTTTCCGAAACTAAGTCTGCCATGATAAAACAAACAAACAAACAAAAAATGTGCTCAACATGGTGTTTATTCTGCAATGTCACAAGAATTGTTAGTTAGCATCAGAAGTGTACTCTCAGAGATACTCTGACGTCACAAATTCTATTTAACAAGCGCTTTAAAAAGTGTTTGATATATTTATAACTACTTAAGTGAAAAAGGTCTGGACCCATCAGGTGCGTTATGGTAGAGAATGTTCATAAAAATGTTTTACTAACAAATATGTCTTTTTTTTTAAGAAAGCAGGCATGAAATTTGGTTACCGGTATAACCTATATAGTAGAAACAATGTACCATATTTCATCAAAATCCGAAAATACACTTAAAATGTTCCCGAAAAATTGGTTCCTGGCCAACGAATTTTAGGTTAATAGCAAATTGGCCTATTGAAATTTGAAACTTTAATGAAAATTCGCTACGATAACGCACTTGCTGCGTCCAGTTAAAATAAAAATCCGTTTCAGAAAAGAACAAGCACTTGTGAAGCCACGGGAAAAGTCCACGGCTGTATTAAGTATGGAACGGTTTCACTAAGTTAGGGCAATAACAAACAACCAGATGTGCCATGCAAATTGAATTAAGTTTTAAAAGTTTTCATCTCGTACTAATTGAATACAAAAACTTGGTAAAACATTCATCGGAATTACAAAATAGAATCAGATAACAGTAAAATAAAATAGACTTAAAAAAAAAAAGGGAAGTCACTAACTGAGATTATAACGCGTGTTATAGGAGTCCATTATTCAATCAACATTGCTGCCTTTACCTCTCGGACATTCTTAACATGACAGATGTATCTACTAATAGGTATATAATGTAGTATGTTACTTTTCTAACGTCTTGATTTTTTACACCAGACAATTTTTGTGTAAAATTATTTTTTTTTCTCATATTTTAACCAAATGAAGGAAAATGACGGCTGAGACACAGATCTAGAAGCTTGTTTCCAGCCGTATTTTTAACTCATAAAGCGCTAATGCGTACTAATGTACGACTACCAGAATTATCAATTTTGACATTTCAACTTTTTTCTTAATCAGAGGCTTGTAATTTATGTTTCTTTTAACCTAGAGATCTGAGTTTTGGTACACAGGATGCTCTTTATGACTGAAACCAGCGTACCAAATTTGGTTACCATAGCTTTTTATAAAACTTTTTCGGAAAACCTTATCCTATTTTCCTGGCTAACGAACTTATCCAAGCTATTTACAAAGGGAAGATACTCACCAAATTTTATCAAAATCGGCTCATTGTTTTTTGAGTTATCAGTGTGATACACACACACATTTATATTATATATATATATATATATATATATATATATATATATATATATATATATATATATATATATATATTGTAACTGACCCTATGGGTTTTAGGGGTTCTAGTTTAAGCTTATTTGAAAAAAAATTCAAAATTCAAAAGTCGGGATCTCCTCATTAGTGCATTTTTTTAAAGAAAATTCACTAAAATACGGATAGAGAGGCTAGAAAATCCAGCAACCTAAACTAAATGTCCAAATGACGACTTTTCAGTTGGGGGCATAACCGCGACCTTTACCCGCAGGCCCTAGACACCGCCCTAGGGACTTCTGGTGATACATCACGGAAAGTCACGCGAATCCTCTCCAGAACGCCCTCGACTGTAGTTGTTATCGCCCTGTATACTACGTTCTTGAGGTAACCCCAGAGGAAGAACTCAGGGGGAGTGACGTCTGGTGATCTTGGCAGCCACCTTACTTGACCCTCACGACCAATCCATGTATTCAGAAACCTTTTATCAAGATATTCCCGAACGTCACGGCTATCTGTGTAGGCGCTCCATCGTGTTGGAAAACAATCTGTCGTAGAGCGGCTAAAGGGACATTTTCCAAAAGTTCAATAAAGTCGACGAAGTAAGGACCCAGAAGGTGTTCTCAGAGTATGACACTCCAAGCACCGAGTCATCATCTTTGTTGGTGATTTTTCAATCTCATGACGAGCAGGTTTTTATCGGGGTTATAATGAAAGCTGTGACGATTGACTGCGCCATTTTATGGAACGTCGATTAATTGGAAAATACCACGCGCATAAAATAGGATTCTTCTTGGTTGATTTTGTTGATAGCCTACATACAGAAATCCTGCCTGACTTGAGAATCTAGATCTGGCAATTCCTGGTGTAGTTTAATTTTAAACGGACACAGCTTTTACTACTGAAGAGTATGATGCAAAGAACGCATTGAAATATCCGTGTTTGACTAATTTTACAGACACTGATATGATGATCTAGAATTTGCAATTAATTATCTTCGGTCAAAACTGGCTTCGTTCTAACTCTCCTTGCTCGTTCAACACTCCCAGAAGTTGTAAGTATATCCAACACTTTATGAAACGCACGTGGATTTGGATTTGCTCTGCCAGGATGCCTCTCAGCGTAAACTTGCGACGACAACAAACACTCTCCAAGAATCGACACTATGTCAATCATTTCTTCTTAAGTTCTGAGCATTTTCGCAGAGTTTATCAGACAACAATCATTCTGCCGTCAGTTTGTTCTTGTGTGGGTGTGTGTGTGTGTTGTTTCTTTAACGTCGGCCTATTTCCGCGACTATGGCCAATCACCGACGCTAGGGAGCAGTTTCACCTCACTATCCTGGAAATTTTGCCGAACTCCTGCCTTTATGTAAGAAGGGTAGGGATCTTTAACATGCCCAACATCGCATGGACACGGGATCGACGGCTTTACGCCCCGTCCGAAGGGCGGAACGTGCAGACATTGAACCAGCTCAAATACAATGCCAGAACCTCGGCTGATGTTAATGTTACAGTTTGTACTGAGAAAGTGAAAGGAGTACTCTGCGATTGAACCTAGTACCCTTCGGTTCAGAGGTACACGTTCTTACCTCTGAACCACCGAGGTTCTCAGTTTATTCTTATTTGTAATGTTTATTTTGACAAATACACTTCTGTTGTTTTATTATTGCAGACTTGGTTTCCGAAAAGGACGTTTTCCGGCAAATTGGCGTTTTCTCTGAGATTTTATTAGGCAATGCGTAGTTAGAAAATTTTAAGTTTCGGGTAACCAACGTTGTAATTCTTTTAGGGGGTTGCTATTTGAGATTTTCGACAAAAATCAGAATTTGCGAAGGCCGATCAAATTTGTTTTCTATACATACATTAACCGAAAAAATATGGGAATGTATAAGAGGTCTTAGTCTACCTCTAAATTCAAAACCAAGGCACCGGTGCAATTTGGTTTATTAAATAAATGAGGATAAAAGGTTTTACCATCGAAACCGCTAAGGTTAGGGGTATGTAATAAGGTAATATTCGTAAGTACTCTTCGAGCAGTATCAAAATATGTAATAAAATATAGGGTGTCCTATTAAAAAAAAGAAGAAACACCAATAGGAGTAAAGGTCAATGGAATACCCATTAACAATATCCGGTAGGCAGACGACACCATACTCATTGCCGAAACAATAGAAGATTTACAGAGCTTAGTGGATCAAGTAGTGACAAGCAGCGAGAAGAGCGGACTTACCTTAAATATCAAAAAAAGACCAAATTTATGACCATTACAAAATCGGTTCAGCAACAGGAAAACCTATGGATCAACAGAGAACTAGTAGAGAAAGTCAGTAAGTACAGGTACCTGGGAACAACTGTCAATGAAAATAATGAGTACACTGAAGAAATTAAATCAAGAATTGGACAAGCCAGAACCATATTTAACAGAATGAGAAGCGTGTTATGCAGTAGAGATCTTAACTTACAACTTAAAGTCAGAATATTGAGATGCTACGTTTTCTCGGTGTTGCTATATGGGATGGAATCATGGACGTTAAAGAAAGATAAAGGTGATCGACTGGGGGCATTTGAGAGGTGGTCATATAGAAGGATCTTGAGGATAAGTTGGGTAGACATGGTAACAAATGAGCAGGTACTGGGAAGAATGAGAAGAGAAAAAGAGATATTGAACACAATTAAAATAAGGAAGCTGCAGTATCTGGGCCACGTGATGAGAGGAGAGAAATATGTATTGTTGCAGAATATTATGCAAGGAAAGATACGGGGAAAGAAAAACAGAGGAAGAAGACGTATTTCCTGGCTCAATAACCTGAGAAAATGGTACAACTGTAATTCCGTTGGGTTGTTCAGAGCTGCAGGATCAAAAGTAAGAGTAGCCATGATGATAGTCAACCTTCTAAGAAGAGACGGCACTTGAAGAAGAAGAAGACATAAGTTTAATACGCGACTTAAATACACAATTTCGCTTTTAGAATTCTTTCGGTATTTTGTATGGTAGAGGAGCTATGGCTCGAGGCGCCTTAGGTGCTATACCCTGTATAGACTTTGTCTCCGCATATCGGTTCTAGGAGACTTAGTTCGCGCTCAGTTAAGATACTTTTTCAAAATTCAAAAGTGATGTACCTCATGATTTTTTATGGAAATTCTGTTAAAAGGAAGAGTCAGACCATATAAAAAACCTGTCCCAATTGATGAAGTGTGAAAGCTATAATGGAATAAATTTTTTTTACTGGCGACAGAGGGTCATGGCTTCGGCGGCAGGGCGACAGCTCCGTTAAGCTGTGATGATGATATATATTTTACCTTATGACAACTCTGTATAGGGTTAAGTACATTCCTAAGAAAATAAAAAGTTTTAAAAATGTTTACTTACTCTATAACACACTCTCTTACTACAAGCACATATTGGTGTGATATGAGTGACCCTGTGCAATTTGTTGTGTATTGACTAGTTTGTGTTCTTATAAAAACTGCGTATGGGGCAGAATGTGGCTTCACATCGTGACCATTAACCACTGCTTCTACATTTGTGGTGGCCTAAAATAAATTAAAAAAAACGATATTAGACCAGTTTTCATCAGCAAAACAACTTGGGGTTTTCCGCGGATATTAAACAAGTATATATATATATATATATATATATATATATATATATATATATATATATATATATATATATATATATATATATATATATCACATGCATGATTTTTATTGAATTTTCGTAGAAAAAAATCACTATTTTGAATTTTTTTTGCAAATGAGCGCGAACTAGGACCCCTAAAATCCATAGCCGGGGTCAGTGTCAATTTTTATATGTTAATATATATATATATATATATATATATATATATATATATATATATATATATATATATATATATATATATATGTATCACACCGATAACTCAAAAAATCAAACAGCTATGATAACCAAATTTGGTATGTAGGTTTTCGATATAACAAGTAAACTATATAAGAAAAAAAAGTTATATAAAATACTTGGTACCAGATCATTTCTATGAAAATTCACTACCATAACGCACTTGCTGCGTCCAGACTATATATATATATATATATATATATATATATATATATATATATATATATATATATATATATATATATATATATATATATATGCCCGTCAATATCTAGATCCTGAAATATGGACAGCTTGAGCGCTTTTGTGGAAAAATTAAATAACGCATTTATGAATTATGTTTTGAACATAATTTTTCCACAAAAACGCTCAAGCTGTCCATATTTCAGGATTAAATAACGCATTTATGAATTATGTTTTGAACATAATTCATAAATGCGTTATTTAATTTTTCCCCAAAAATGCTCAAGCTGTCCATATTTCAGGATCTAGATATTGACGGGCGTCTACACCAAAATGAGGAGGCTGAAACTAATTATTTTGATGGTGCACATCTGCTTCATGATTATTTGGAAAAATTACTGCCAGATCGGACACTAAATCCAATCGCGAAAAATGTAGGTAACATGTTCTATAAGATTTCCTTAGAAAATATAACGCCGTATGAGACGCCGTCCGATTATTTCCATCATACATTCACTTTTTTGCCATGATCAGTATATTGAGTTGTGACGATTTACTGTCCTATTCAGGCAAAAAGTGGCTTCATCAGAAAAGGGAATGTTATTAAGAAAATTGGGATCTTCATCACAGCGTAACATTAATTGTTCACAAAAGTGTAAACGGCGGTCTGAATCATCATCGTTTAACTTGTGTATCAATTGCACTTTGCAAGGATGATACTTCTCTTCTTTGAATAAGTTTACAACTAAACATTGGTCCACGTTGTTATTTGGAGCTAGATGCTTTGTAGAATGGTGAGGATTTTCTTCAGATTCAAGCAATACATTGAATCTGACTTCTTCACTTAATCGAGGTCTACCTTGTCCAGGCAAATCCTTTACGCATCCCATTTCTGTCCATTTGGTAACCAATTTACTTACTGTAGATCTTAAAATTGGCGGTCTATCAGTATGTTGTTGGTTAAATAACTCGCATGCTTCCTGATGACTTCTAAGGCTGTCGGTCCATCTAATAATCAATAATATCTCTATTCTTTCCCTTTCTGTTAAGGGTGCCATTTTTGTTAAATTAGAACTAAAATTGATTACTTTTACCACTTTTACACTTTCGCCACTAAGACTATTAATTACTTACGGTAGGTAATAATTAATTAATTAATTCACGATTTAACATAATTCCAAATGCACACTGCAATACAAGTCCGATAGCTAAATATTGATAACAGCAAGTAATCAATAAATTATAACGAGTGTTGTTAAAAATTCATTGACTCTACTTTTTGTGCTACCTGTCAAATAGTTACATGGCAACGTAAAAGTATCACAAAACAAAGTCTTCATTGCTTTAGAAAACCAAAGGGAAACCTCATTATTCTAAAAAAAACGTCCTAATTAAAAACGGTGCGAAAGATATTTTTTTGAATTTGCGTTTCAATTTTTTAAAGTAAATAATGCAATTTTTTCTCAAAAAATTGTTGTCAGGTACTACACTAATTTTTTTCCGTCATTTAAGTAGTAGGCAGGTCTATGGAAAAACAGCAAAAAATATGGCTGTCATTTAAAAAAAAAACGTATAAGTTGGCAATGGAAAAGTCACAATTGACTCCGAGAGTTTTTCTTGAGAAAATTAAATAACGCATTGAATAAATATGTTCCAAACTTTATTTTTACATATATATATATATATATATATATATATATATATATATATATATATATATATATATATATATATATATTGTCGCGACAGTGTTATATCCATAGCAACCTTTCTTCTGTAAAAATCAAACAATTTTCAAAGGTGTCTTCGTAAATCATTAATCTGCTTTTTATTGAGTTCTGTTAGTAAATTTAGTTATTTACTAGGTTTACCTATTTAATTAAGTTATAATAATTTTTAGGATAATGTTGTACTGTAAAATATCATTAGTAATAATGGGCCGATTCATTGGTGTGCTCAAAGTTACTATTTTTTTTTATCGTGAATCATTACGGAAAATTATGTTAAAAGTAGAAGTCTATTGTTAGACTCCATGACCTACTGCTTTTTGAACACTTTTTTTTGTCATTTGTTTTCTGGTGTTGGATTTCATAGCCTACTATCCTCAAAACGGTTTTTCTCAAAATTGTTGTTGTATATATGTTATATAAGCAATTACAAGATTTCTCAAGCATGTTGTACATCATTGGAAAGCTCTTTTCACAGGCTATCAGATCAGCAAAAAAATTAATATGTCTGCCATAATAAAAACGCACGTTGATACTTGTAGCTTAAAAACAAATGACAATCCAAAGTTGAGAATAGCACAAAAAGATTACTCTGCAAAAAGTCTCCTGATAATGTGCAAGTCTTAGGCATGTCAGATCAACGCCTACTTAGATATTGAAGAAAAAATAAATCTACAAATTTTGTTTTTTTCAAAATAACTGGAAAACGAAAAGAGGCAGGGCAAAATACAGGTAATATTTGGAACGAGCATGACATTCTACAAAACATTGCTAATTTAACCGTCTCCCTATCTCTAATAATACGGAGATAACAATACATTCCCAGCCAGTTTGGGACACACTGTATATATATATATATATATATATATATATATATATATATATATATATATATATATATATATATATATATATATATATATATATATATATATATATTATAATAAAATGAAAATTCGTTAAAAAGTATATCCTCGATTATGTTGCTTATCAAAGATTTTTCAACTTTAAACCGCAGTTTCAGTAAATTCGACAAACGCAGGTAAAAAATGGTAAACTATTATAAAAGAGTCTGGACGCAGCAAGTGCATTATAGTAGCGAATTTTCATAAGTTTATTAATGCATAATGTAACTCACACTTTATATAACCTTCCAATTGCATCCATTTCTTTTCACACACACATTATATTTAATAACTGATTTTAGTGAATTTTCTTTAAAAAATCACTAATGAGGAGATCTCGACTTTTGAATTTTTTATAAACAATTATGCACTAAAAAGCATATAACACTTTTCTATTAATTTAATGTCGCCCATGTGACATTATGTTCATAAGAAACACTACTTATCTCCAAATCTTTCTAAATTAACGAAGACTGCCAGGTGTCACTAATAAAAATTGTGGATAACATTAAAACCTAGTAAATAAGGCTAGATGTATTATCACCATAATTAGAACCGCAGAGTGGTTTAGCTCTAATTAGAGCTCATCAGTACGGTATACTAATTACAGCGAGAACATACCTATAAGGTAATACGGCTATGGTAGCCTCCTTGAATATTGTGAGATGTGCGACAAGGTCGCCATCTCGGTGTGGAACCAGGTAGTATATTCTCACGACAGCTCCAAATAACACAAAATGTTATAAAATAGAGACTGTGTACAACCAACTAACAATTAGAGCGAAACCAGTTTGCGGTTCTAATTCTGTTGATACATTGGGTCAGAACTGACAATTTACAAAATTGTTAGTTGGTTGTGCACAGTCTCTATTTTATAACATTTTGTGTTATTTGGAGCTGTCGTGACAACATACTACCTGGTTCCGCACCGAGATGGCGACTCTGTCATACATCTCACAATGACCTATTAAACGTTTAGAATATGTATATTTTGTGACAAATAGGCAACGAGCCTGAAGCCAAGAACTCTTACACACAGAGAAACACTACTGACATGTATCATTGAATTTATTCATCTTGATATATTTAATTTACCTTCATATTAAAGACCGTAATTTGCTTTTCTAACAATAAGGAATATACAATGAGTTATTTTCTAAATTCTGTTCAATTTATTTCCGGAAAAATGTAGATTATAATTATTCAACTGAACTAATTTTTGGCACATTGTATCTGTAGTTTGATGGCAATACATAAGTTAAATTTCGAAAAAATATATTCACGAGTTACAACGATATAGCATTTTTGAGAAAAAAATGCAATTTTCATGGACATATTTCACACAACTGGCCAACGAATTTAATCTACTAAATTTTTTCCAGTGTAATGGAAAAAACGGGAAGTTATGTAAAAAGCCAATTTATCCTCGAGTAAATAAGCGTCTCGGTTAACAGGTTTATTAAACTTTTAACTAAAATGAACACAAACAAATTATACACACATACACTATGTCTTTACTTCGTTAATCAATTCACAAAAAATCATTTTCTTCTTTTTAAATCATTACCAATAAAAAAGTTTTTTAATTACTTGCATCGCAATTAATAAAAAGTCTTGACGCAGCAAATGCGCTATGGTAGTGAATTTTCATTTAAATGTTTTAAATTGCAAATATGTGTTTTTTTAAGAAAGCGGGCATCAAATTTGGTTACCAGTATAACTATATAGTAGAAACAATGTGCCATGTTTCATCAGAATAACTGTCTGTTTGAAAATGTACAAAAATATCCGAAAGCAAACATAAAGTGTTCCGGAAAAGACTGATTTCGTGGTCAATCATATAGGTTAATAGCAAATTGAGCTATTCAAATTTGAAGCATTTGGTGAAAATTCTCTACCATAACGCACGTGCTGCGTCCAGAATTTCTTTTCTTACAAACATGCATTATATTTTGATGGAAAGTGCAAAAATGCAATAACACAAGGCGTGTTCGATAAAAGAAAAGGAAATTTGTATCACCACCGACTTATGGGCCATCCTGTGATTGTAGAGATAATTTTTTAAGATGTAGCACAAGACACCCTATAATTAATGTATACATTTTTTTTGTATCTTGTATAATAACGGATATATTAAGCTTTATTGATTTTTACGAAAATCCGACAAAAATTATGTACCATTAAACGATAAACTCTATAGCTAAGACTACTGCCAAAGCATCAGGGTCTATTTGAAATGAATTTTCTGGAAATATTTTAGTAAAATGAAGGACAGTGACGGCTGAAGCTAAGACTTCAGGGTGTGTCAAACATTCTTCTTGGGACATTTTCTTTCCATAGCCCGTATTAGTTTCCAGTTCTTTGCCTAAATGATTGCGATTTTGACGTTTTAAATCGCAACTTTGACATTTTGAAGAAAACTCCAATTTATTTTTCTTTAAATGACTCAAACTTTTTTGTCTTTTAACTTACAGAGCTAAATTTTGTAAGTGATTTACCAATAATGATATAAACCTGGTTGCCCTTACTTTGTTACTTCGGGAGATATAAATTTTTTTTTGAAAGAAAATACAAAATTTTCGGGGAAGACCTATGCCGATTTTCTTGCCTAACGAATTTATCCAAGCCACTTGCAAAAGGAAGGTATTCACCAAATTTAATTCAAATCTGCCCTTTATTTTTTGAATTATTGGTGCGATACATATATATATATATATATATATATATATATATATATATATATATATATATATATATAAATGTATATATATATATATATATATATATATATATATATATATATATATATATATATAACATATAAAAATTCAAACTGACTCCGAATATGTGTTCTAGGGGGCCTAATTAGCGCTCATCTGAAGACATTTTTTCAAAATTCAAAAGTCGGGATCTCATTAGTGAATTTTGTAAAGAAAATTCACTAAAAGCCATACCGAATTTTTAATCTATAAAGTTTATTTAACTTAAAAATAAATATCACTTTAAGTATTTATTACACGTTATCGTGACTTTACTGCATGTTGCTCAACTAATTTATTATTGGTTAGGGAAGGACAAATTTAATCTGACGCGTACCTTTACTAGCTTTGTTCATTTCTTCAAACTATAATTACCAATTTATAAAGAAAATTAATGTTATAAAAAGTTGCTACCATAACGCATTTGATGCGTTAGTTCTTTTGATAAATTAAAATGTGATTTCTAGAAAAGTTATCTAACCGGTTTAAAAAGTAAGACATTTTGGAAATTTTTCGAAGTAGATATTTTAAGAATTCTAGATGTCAAATAAACATTGTTTTTACTTACGTGGATGGCCAGAAGCACAGCAAGAAGCACGTATGAGGGATTCATTGTGATGTTTACTGACTAATCTACTCGATGACTCTTCTTATATTATATTGTGTGTTGAATAATTATTCAGAAAATGTGTAGTATATTAGTAAGCACTTAAAACTATCTTATCACTTGACAAATATATTTCGAGTTTACGTTCCCCGGTCGGCCAGCAGCTACGAAATGAATCACTGCAGATTACAGAGGTACAAATTATGTTTGTTAACTACACTCCAAGCTAAAACTATTGTATCCTTTTATGTTGCACGTTTATTACACGTTTTGCGTTAAACGATTAAGAAATCATCACAGAACAATTACGTTATGGTAGCGAATTTTCATTAAAATAAAAAAATATTTGTAACTCAGTGTTCAATATTTAACATGTGTGTGGATGTGTTTGTGTGGCACGCGCTTCGCGAGTACACGCCTCTGGCCTTAGATATATGTCTCTAGGGCACAAGTCATTTAAATCCTAATAAATCTTTACTATTCTCACGGATACAAATAATATAATTTAAAAGGAGAATTGAATTTTTTTAGAAACACCCAAGTTATTTATAAATGGAAAATATCTACCAAGTTTAATTTGTTCGTAACTAACGCTCGTACTGTTAGTTTCTAAACTCAAAGTCTCCATTAAGAGCCACCGACACACACACAGATATATATATATATATATATATATATATATATATATATATATATATATATATATATATATATATATATATATATATATATATATATATATATATATATATATCCACAACACACACTCGAGAATTGTGAAATGCGATTGAGAAACTGATTCGTATTCGTTCATTTTAAATAATATTACGATATTATTTAAAACAAACCAATAGGGTTAGTTTTCTCTGCGATTTCGCAATTCGCTTGTCGCTTTTCGCAATTCGCGTGTGTACGAACCAAGCTTTACGCCAAGTAACAGTCGTTACACGTTAGAGTGCTAATATTATTGTTTACTTCTAAGCGCAATTACGACCAAATTCTGCGGGCTTAAACCTTAAAGGCAGTCACTTTGCATTAAACTTGATATATTTCGATGTCTCTCAACACCATCTTGAAGACTACTGAAATCTTAAGAAAAGGTTACAAATCATTTTTAATAACATATAGATCGACTGCTTTTAAATTTAACTTATCAGCAGGCACAACCTTACAAGCTTTTTTGCAAAGTACACTGTATAATTATTGTATCACTAAAAAATTTCGGGACGCAGCAAGTACTTTATAGTAGCGAATTTCCATAAGAATTGGCGGCATATTAGTAAAGTTAATACTTTAAACTTACACAGATCTTGAAGGTCCTAGTACGCGCACATTTGAAGAATTCTTTCGAATTCTTTGCATCAATATCTCTCTATTATCAAAAAAAATGTTGCATTCTAACTTCTTTTGAGAAAAATGCCCAAAACTCAATTTTCTATGATGCCAAAGAACTAAATTTTGCTATATATGTAGATAGTGTAAGTCTCTTTAATGGGTGAAATATAAATAATTAGACCTGAGCCACAATAGACCTAAGGTCGCGGTGGAGGGACTGCAATAGCCCACTCACAATAAAATCTAATCTAATCTAATCTCTTTAAAAGAAACTTTTATTACAAATTTAAATAAAGTTATAAAGAAAATTTCCAGAAGGAAACTTAATTCATATTTAGAAACGTAAAGTATCTGCCAAATTATAAACGTAGCAGTTATTTTGTATGATTTCGTTTTAGTCAACCTAATCAAACCGGTTTTTACAAAATATCAACAATAACAAAATTATAATTTCAGATTCTTATTTAGGCGTTTTAAACAAAAATGAGATATTGTTCAAAACGTATGAAATCTGTACACTACTGTTTCTCCAAATGTCAAAATAAAAAATAAAAAACATATATTCATCGACCTGGATTCGATCGCGCAACCTTCTGCTTAGGAGGCAAGCGCGATGCCCCTTGCGCCATCTAGGGACACGTCAACTAACGTTTTATTTGCGTGATACTTTAGATCGGCTTCATGCCCGGGATATTATATTCAAAGTATAAGTAACAATTAATAACATAATTAGTAGAATTACCATTGAAACACATCCCACTACTGTTTCGGTCTTACATGTCCTCTTATGTTGAAGTTTAAAGATAAAAAGAACTCTTTTAGACATATTTGCTATTAAAAACATTTTTATCAAAATACACTTCCATAACGCACTTGCTCCGTATAAACTTTTTTATATTATTTTTGCGCTTCAACCAAAATATTTTATTATTTTGTGAATTTGAGCCGTTTCTTGATTAATAAAATTAATCGATAGGGAAAGTGGATTTAATTTGGAAAAAAATACTTTTACCTCTATCGTTTCTACCAATGGTAAATTAAAAAAAGTCTATGCATGCAGCAAGTGCGTTATGGTAGTGAAATTTTATAAAAACTTTTCAAATAGCAAATATAAAAAATAAAGAAATAAAAACATGTCTTTTTTAATGAAAGCAGTCATCGGCTGTGGTTACCAGTATAACCTATATAGTAGAAACAATGTAGGCACCCATTTCATCAAAATAACTTTATTACTTGCAAAAATAGAAAAAATTTCCGAAAATAAACGTAAAGGTTTTCCTCTTCAAGGTATTCACACATCTGCCAAGATATAATTATTCACTAAAAGCTATCAGACAAAACTTCCAAATGTTTTTTAGGTGGCCTAGTCCGTGCTCATTTGAAGGAATGTTTTAAAAATTCGAAAGTCGCGATCTTCTCGTAGGTTTAGGTTACTTTCGTAGTGAATTTTTTTTACGAAAGTAACCTAAAGAAATAAAATTGTCAAAATAATTTTATAAGATGGAGCTTCAAAATTAAATTTCCTTGTAACGGAATATTTTCTACAAAAATTTTCTAAAAAGTGGCATTTAAAAATATAAGTTGAACTCTTTCAGCATTTCTTTCAAAAATCACTAATAGCAGAGAAATGATTTTATTTCTTCTCTTTGAAATACACCGTACATATTTTGGATTTTATAAACTACATAATTAAATATGTTGCATTGGTTTTGTGTTCCAGTATATACATATACTCATTTAAATACTATTAGGTGTAATTTAAATGAGGCTAAATATAATTGCCTGATTGCTCAAGTAGATACGACATCATCTGCGGAAAACCAAAACACTTATAAACAGTCAACAAACCACCTAAAAAAATTTATACCAAAAGACTTCAACGAAAAGTAAATTAATGTTTTGGCAAAAATTAAAATAGTATCTTGCTTTTTGTTATGGGTTTTTTTCGGCTTAATCGGACATTCTTTTTGAGTGCTCTTGTAAAATAAATAAAATAATGTGGAAAATGTATATTGGTTCACGGATTCTGAACATACTAATAAGATTAGTCATGATGTAGCAAATGTCTTATGGTAGCGAAATTTAATTTAAAAAAATTCTATTGAAAAATTGGAGGCTACACAGTTGACAAAAGTCGGGGCGTAGCAAGTGCGTTATAGGAATTGTATCAACAAGTATCAGCATAAGCATTTGTGAAGTAGGAGCGTGTAAGGCTAGATGTATTCTCACCACAATTAGAACCGTAGACCGGTTTCGCTCTAATTGGAGCTCGTCAGTACGGCATACTAATTGTGGCCAAACTACACCTATAAAGTAATATGGCTATGGTAGCCAGCCTTTCACCATTAAGTGAGTGGTAAGACACGAAGCAACGTGCCGCCACCTAGTTGCGGAACCAAGTAGTATGTTGTCACGCTAGCTCCAAAATAACACAAAATGTTAAAAAATGCAGACTGTATACAAGCAACTAACAATTTAGTAATTTGTCAGCCCTGGCCAATTTCTACCCTAATATTGGGACAAAGTATGTAAGGCTAGATGCATTTTCACCACAATTACCGTAGACCTGTTTCGCTCTAATTAGAGCTCGTCAGTACGGCATACTAATTGTAGCAAAAATACACCTATAAAGTAATACGGCTATGGTAGCCAGCCTTCCAGCACTAAGTGAGTGGCAAGACACGAAGCAACATGCCGCCACCTAGTTGCGAACCCAAGTAGTATGTTGTCACGCCAGCTCCAAAATAACACAAAGTGTTAAAAATAGAGAGTGTATACCAACTAACAATTTAGTAAATTGTCAGCCCTGGCCCATTTCTACCCTGATGTAGGGACAAAGTATGTAAAGCTAGATGCATTCTCACTACAATTAGAACCGTAGACCGGTTTCGCTCTAATTAGAGCTCGTCAGTACGGCATACTAATTATAGCGACAATACACATATAAAGTAATACGGCTATGGTAGCCAGCCTTCCAGCACTAAGTGAGTGGCAAGACACGAAGCAACATGCCGCCACCTAGTTGCGAACCCAAGTAGTATGTTGTCACGCCAGCTCCAAAATAACACAAAGTGTTAAAAATAGAGAGTGTATACCAACTAACAATTTAGTAAATTGTCAGCCCTGGCCCATTTCTACCCTGATATAGGGACAAAGTATGTAAAGTTAGATGCATTCTCACTACAATTAGAACCGTAGAACGGTTTCGCTCTAATTAGAGCTCGTCTGTACGGCATACTAATTGTAGCGACAATACACATATAAAGTAATACGGCTATGGTAGCCAGCCTTCCAGCACTGAGTGAGTGGTACGACACGGAGCAACGTGCCGCCACCTAGTTGCGGCAGGTTGGTTCCGCAACTAGGTGGCGGCAGGTTGCTTCGTGTTTTACCACTCACTTAGTGTAAGTAGGAGCGCCTGAAGAAGCTGTAATTTTAACAAAATTTGTAGTGACAGGCCCAGAAGGTTTTTGACCTTATAATAATTAGGAAATACAACTGTAACTAAATTGTGTCTCTTACGTAAACAAGCGAAAGCTAATCTATACAACACATTGTATTGTACTGGCTATATGTAAGATAAACTATACTATATATAATAAAACTTTCTTTCTTCTAAGCATACCCTGGACCTGTTTCAACTTATCTACCTTACATCTGAATAGCTGTTTTTTATAGAAGTGGTGCTGCAAATTTAACCATAACTTCCACATAGCTGTGGTAATATACTTTCTTCAGGAAGCCATTCACGTGATATGAATTTTGTGTCCATGTCTTGATCAAAAAGAAAATATTCATATTCCTGTACTCATAAATTCCTGAAACGTATATTACTCGAGTTTTAACAAAAAAATGGCAATTTTCACCAAATCACCCCTAGCCCCGGAAGCAATCTTATATAAAAGCAAGTCGAAGCGTTCCCTTGTCGGGTGCTAACTGGATACTAATTTGAAGATATCTCAATTAGTTCGAAAGTTATTGCGCCTACTAACAGACAAACGTACAGGCAGGCAGGCTGAAAAAAAAATTCGTTACAGAATCAAGTTTTCTATATGTTTTGAGAGTTTTTATGCCGTTTTCGCAAAAGAAAAGTTTTCGAAAACCATCCGACCCATTCGCCGGGTGCTAACTGAATACCAAATTTGAATACGATATTACAATTCGTTCCAAAGTTATCGAGGCAACAAATAGACAGGCATACAAACCGACAAACCGACAGACCGACAAACGACAGACACAAAAAAATTCTGTCCCAAATCATGTTTTCCCTATGTTTTGACACTTTATGACGTTCTAGCGAAACAAATTTTTGAAATTTTTGTCGCCGATGCCATACTTACACATACGTATTGACGTTGTGGAAGGAAAATGCTCCAAAGCATCTGAAGATTTTCTTTCAACTCATTGTAAAGTATCACTCAAAATTGTGGACATTTCGTATCCTAAACAACTATTGCTTTAATATATGCATTTTTACTAATTCTATTTACGTTTGTACTGCATGTATTGTTCCTTTCTAACAACGAATATCTTTCCGGGATTTTTTTCCAATTATGTTAAACTTAATTGCAAAAAAAATGGATTATAACTATTCAACGAAATTGAATTTCGCGCACATTGCATCTGTGGTTTAATAGCAACACACATAAGTTAAATGTCAAAATTTTGAGAATATATATATATATATATATATATATATATATATATATATATATATATATATATATATATATATACCTTATGCGTTACTGTAACGCACTTCATGCGTCAGTATTGTTTTAGTGAATTTTCTTTAAAAAATTCACTAATGAGGAGATCTCGACTTTTGAATTTTGAAAAAATTTCTTCAAATGAGCGCTAATTAGGCCCTCCAGAACACATATCCGGGGTCAGTTTCAATTTTTATATGTTTATATATATATATATATATATATATATATATATATATATATATATATATATATATATATATATATATATATATGTGTGTGTGTGTGTATCACACCGATAACTCAAGAAATAATGGGCCGATTTTTATTAAGTTTGGTGAATAAATTCCTTTTGCAAATGGCTTGGACAAGTTCGTTATCCAGGAAAATCTGCCAAGGTTTTCCCGGAAAAATTTGTGTTTTCTTTCTAAAACAAATTATATCTCCGGAATTAACAAAGTAAGGGCAACCAAATTTGGTACGCGGCTTATAGGTAAATTACCTACCAAAATTTAACTCTGTATGTCAAAAGACAAAAAAGTTTTAGGCATTTAAAGAAAAGTAAATTGGGGTTTTCCTCAAAACGTCAAAGTTGCGATTTAATACGTCAAAATAGGCAACATTTAGGCAAATAACTTGAATCTAATACGAACTATGGAAATAAAATGTATCAAGAAGGATGTTTTACAAACCCTGAAGTCCTAGTTTCAACCGTCATTGTCCTTCATTTTACTAAAATGTTTTCAGAAAATTCATTTCAAATAGACCCTTTTTCTGATGCTTGGCAGTAGTCTTAGCTATAGAGTTTATCGTTTAATGGTATATAATTTTTGTCGAATTTTCGTAAAAAATCAATAAAGCTCAATATATCCGTTATTATACAAGATATGAAAAATTTTTGTATATATTAATTATAGGGTGTCTTGAGCTACATCTTAAAAAAATATTTCTACAATCACAGGGTGGCCCATAAGTCGTTGGTGGTACAAATTTTCTTTTTTTAATCAAACACGCCTTATGTTATTGCATTTTTGCATTTTCCATCCAAATATAGTGCATGTTTGTAAGAAAAGAAATTCTGGATGCAGCAAGTGCGTTATGGTAGTGAATTTTGATCAAATGCTTCATATTTGAATAGCCCAATTTGCTATTAACCTCTAAGGTTGACCAAGAAACGAATTTTTCCGGGAACACTTTAAGTCAACTTTTGGAAATTTGTGTACATTTTCACACAATAAATTTATTTTTATGAAACATGGCACATTGTTTTTACTATATAGGTTATACTGGTAACCAAAATTGATGCCTGCTTTCTTAAAGAGAAACACACATATTTGCAATAAAAACATTTTAATGAAAATTCACTACCATAACGCACTTGCTGCGTCCAGAGTTTGTTATTTAAGTCCAGAGAAGTAAAGTCCAAACGTAGCAAAGCATACAATTCACGTGTCTTCTACTCCTGATTTTGCAATCTGACATCATCGATTTTTTTTCAAGGGCAAGCTCAGTCTTTTTGGGAATTTTTGCTAGTACGAAAAATTCACTAATGGGGAGATCTGTGTTTATACAGGGTGCCACACAGTTAAGTGGACATTAGCCAAGGGGTAATAGCTGGCACAAGAATAAAGCGATTCGGCTCAACATACCTTAGGAAAATGTTACTGGTTTTCGTTTTAAAGGGTGTTTAAATCATTTTCCTTAAAACTATTTCTTCAAATATCTTGCAACCATATTATTTTGAAATGTGACATGGTATTATTAGGCACCATGCGTAATACGATGGCGTTATCAATTTAACCACTACCTCTCGATGGCGCCACCGACAGCAATACGGGTTCATTAACATGGTCATAATTTTTTGTTCACCTGTATTCATATTTTAGAATAAAAATAAGAAAAGGCCATTTGGTTTCACACAAAAAAGGTATACTTATTTGGAGTCGAAAAAGTTGACCGTTTTAAAAATAAACGTACTTTTCCAATGAAAACCAAAAATTTGTATTTATTTTGTTGCTAAGTATCTTATGGTAGCAACTAGGAACTTGTTTACTATAACGATTGAGATTAAATAAGTATCTTTAATTGTCACTTCATTCTTGTTATTTGCGTTAAAATGCCGCACCATAATGATTTTTCAAATTCACAAATGCGAGATATGGTGTGTCTTTATGGCCAGGAAAATTTTTGTTCGCGTAGAGCAACACAGTTCTATTTGGAGCTTTATCCTGATAGAAGGCAACCAAACCATAAAACTTTTAACGCACTGTACGATATATTAGGTGAAACTGGCCACTTCATCCCAAAAACGGAAATGCAGGAAGACCGAGTGTATAAGACTCGATGCATTTTCGCAACAATTAGAACCGTAAACCGGTTTCGCTCTCATTAGAGCTCTTCAGTACGGCATACTAATTGTAGCAAAAATGCACCAAAAATAATACGGCTATCGTATAGCCAGTCTTAAAATACTCAGTAAGTGGTGGACGTGCCGCCACCTAGTTGCGGAACCAAGTAGTATGCTGTCACGCCAGCTCCAAATAACACAAAGTGTTAAAAAAATAGAGACTGGATACAGCTAACTAACAATTTAGAAAATTGTCAGCCCTGGCCCAGTTCTACCCCAATATAGGGACAAAGTATGTAAGACTCGATGCATTTTCGCAACAATTAGAACCGTAGACCGGTTTCGCTCTCATTAGAGCTCTTCTAGAACTGGGCCAGGGCTGACAATTTTCTAAATTGTTAGTTAGCTGTATCCAGTCTCTATTTTTTAACACTTTGTGTTATTTGGAGCTGGCGTGACAGCATACTACTTGGTTCCGCAACTAGGTGGCGGCACGTCCACCACTTACTGAAGACCGAGTGTAATTGATGCTGATATGGAAAACAAAATCATATTTTGTATCGTAGAAAACGAGGAAACAAGCACGAAACCTGTTATTGCAGCAACGGGTATAAGTAAATCTTCGATGTCCAGAACCATTCGCAAAGAAAAGCTGCATCTGTATCATTTCACTCGAGTTCAGCAGCTTTTACCGCAGGACTTACCAATCTTCAATTTTACAAGTTTATGAGAGAGCGCTATTTAGTGGATCCAATGTTCCACAAGAAAATTTTATTTAGTGATGAAGCCTCATTCACTAGAAGAGGTATGTTCAATTTGCGGACTCGCCATAGCTATGTGATTGAAAATCCTGATGCTATCCGCGAACATCATTTTTAACATTTTCAATAAACATTTGGTGTATTCTTGAAAATTGTATTATGGGACCATTTGAACTGCCACCTAGACTTAACGGAGCAACGTATCTCTTGTTCTTGAGAGGTACCGATCATTTTAGAAGATGTACCTTTAACTTTAAGGAGTGCATGATGGTGTTCCAGCACATTACATCCAAAATGTGCGAAATTATTTAGATGAAATTTACACTCAAAACTGGATTGGTAGAGGTAGCGTGCACCCATGGCCAGCGCGTAGTCACTACTTAAATCCGCTAGATTTTTACTTTGGTGTTACTTGAAGTCACTGGTCTACAAAGCTCAAATAAATAATCACCAGAAATTATGGGAAAAGATCTCCGCTAGATTTTTACTTTTGGTGTTACTTGAAGTCACTGGTCTACTAATCTCAAATAAATAATCACCAGAAATTATGGGAAAAGATCGTACAGGGTGTTAATGATATCAGAGCTCAACAAAATCCATTTTTTAAAGCAAGGGATAATGTTAATACACGAGCGAGAAAATTCATTGCCGTAAATGGTGAACACTTTGAGCACTTCTCTGATTTGTTATTGTTTTGCTTCTAAAGTTACAGTTTAATTTTAGATTAATTTAATTAGGTAGATTAATGCAATTTTTAACAGTCTTTCCAATATCCATTTTGTTAACTATTTCTTTTTATCTAATAGTTTTATAGATGTTATTTTATTTAATGACTTTGTTGAATTATTAATAAAAATATTTCCTTCAATAACGTACATTTTATTGTACTAAAAAGTATCTACAACAAATAACCATAATTTGCACTAAGATCGAGGCCTTCAAAACATAATGTTCGCGAATAAACGGTAATTTAATTTCATTGAAAAAGTCCGTTTATTTGGAAAACGGTCAACTTTTCGACTTTAAAGAAGTATACCTTTTTTTGGGATTTCTTCATTTTTGTTATAAAATGTGTACACGGGGTGGACAAAAATTATGACATTGTTAATGCACCCTTGTTGCTGTCGGTGGCACCTAGAGGTAGTGATGAAATTAATACCGTCATGGTAGTGAATTTTCATAGAAATGAACTGTCACCAAATATCTTTTCATTCCTGTAACATAGAAATATAAGTTTTCGTATATAGTTTCCCTTTGTAGGTTTTAGGGGTCCTACTTCGCGCTCATTTGAAAAAAATTTCTAAATTCAAAAGTCGGGATCTCCCTATTAGTGAATTTTTTCTAAGAAAATTCACTGATAAAAAAAGTACTTAAAAATTTTATACTTTTTCTTCTTAATATTAGTGCTGGGAATTTATCCGTTTGTGTATTCGAATATTTGTTGCGAAAGCTTCACGACTATTCGAATTATTCGAGTATTCGAATATTCGTGGAGTATTCGAATATTCGAATATTCGTGGAGTATTCGAATATTCGTGGAGTATTCGATTATTCGTCGAGTATTCGAATATTCGCAGAGTATTCGAATATTTGCACAGTAATACACTCCTCTAAGCCCATGAATGTGTCACGTTATCATTTTTTGAATCTGCCTCTGTTTCCTAGACAATTATCTATTTAATTCTTAACTTTCAAATAATTCCGGAAATGTTTCATTGTTTATTTTAGAAAATCTAATGACGATTATAATGTCTGTTTCATTTTGCTTATCACAACAGAAGTTAGGTTTTTAGTCATATTTACGTTATTTGCAAGTACATATATAAATAAATAAATAAATCTGCATGCCGTGTATTTGCGTTTTAAGCTGATAATGTACTTAGTTAGAAAAACCAGCCTAATTTATAATTTATAGTAAATGGTGTACATATTACATATTAGTCGTTTATGATGCCAATAACGACATTCCCATCGCTGCAGTTATCGATATAAATTTTTTAACAGAACATTCTGTATATTATTACCTATTTGAATGCAACATTTCCTTCCGAGTTTAACGGTATAGCACAATTGATACTTAAAAAAACTCTGGACGCAGCAAGTGCGTTATGGTAGTGAATTTTCATAAAAATGTTTTTAATTGCAAATATGTGTGTTTCCGTTTTAAGAAAGCAGGCATCAATTTTGGTTACCAGTATAACCTATATAGTAAAAACAATGTGCCATGTTTTATAAAAATAACTTTATTGTGTGAAAATGTACAAAAATTTCCAAAAGTAAACTTAAAGTGTTCCCGGAAAAACTCGTTTCTTGGTCAACCTTATAGGTTAATAGCAAATTGAGCTATTCAAATTTGAAGCATTTAATAAAAATTCGCTACCATAACGCACTTGCTGCGTCCCGAATTTCTTTTCTTACAAACATGCATCGCTGAAAAATTCAAAAATGCAATAACATAAGGCGTGTTTGATTAAAAAAAAAAAGAAGAAAATTTGTATCACCAACGACTTATGGGCCATCCTGTGATTGTAGAAATATTTTTTTAAGATGTAGCTCAAGACACCCTATAATTAATAAATACAAATTTTCTTCATATCTTGTATAATAACGGATATATTGATTTTTAACGAAAATTCGACAAAAATTATATACCATTAAACGATAAACTCTAAAGCTAAGGCTACTGCCAAGCATCAGAGAAAGGGTCTATTTGAAATGAATTTTCTGGAAACATTTTAGTAAAATGAAGGACAATGACGGTTGAAACTAAGACTTCAGAGTTTGTAAAACATCCTTCTTGAGACATTTGATTTCCATATCCCGTATTAGATTCAAGTTCTTTGCCTAAATGTTGCCGATTTTGACGTTTTAAATCGCAACTTTGACGTTTTGAGGAAAACCCCAATTTATTTTTCTTTAAATGCCTATAACTTTTTTGCCTTTTGACCTACATAGCTAAATTTTGGTAGGTAGCTTACCTATAAGGATAATAACTAGCGTACCAAATTTGGTTGCCCTTACTTTGTTAATTCCGGAGATATAAATTTTTTTCGAAAGAAAACACAAAATTTTCCGGGAAAACCTGGGCAGATTTTCCTGGCTAACGAACTTATCCAAGCCATTTGCAAAAGGAATTTTTCCACCAAATTTAGTCAAAATCGGCCTATTATTTTTTGAGTTATCGGTGTGATACATACATATATATATATATATATATATATATATATATATATATATATATATATATATATATATATATATATATATATATATATATATATATATATATATATATATATATATATATATATATATATATATATATATATATATATATATATATATATATATATATATATATAACATATAAAAATTGAAACTGACCCCGGATATGTGTTCTAGGGGGCCTAGTTCGCGGTCATTTGAAGAAATTTTTTCAAAATTCAAAAGTCGGGATCTCCTCATTAGTGAATTTTTTTTTAAGAAAATTCACTAAAATCATGCGTTGCTGAATTATTAACCATTTCATCCAAGACCTAAAAGCATTCGCTCGATTACACATAAGACAGGACATAACTGCCAATATTGGTGCCGGTGTTTTTGAGTAGTGCCGGGAATTTATCCGTTTGTGTATTCGAATATTCGTGGGGTATTCGAATATTCGCGGAGTATTCGAATATTTGAATATTCGAATACACTCGTTGAAATAATTCGTATTCGAATACTCGAATATTCGAATATGCGAACTATTCGTATTCGATTCCCCGCCCTGCTTAATACGACGCGATATGAGACGTAAAAATTTGCAATTTTTAGACGGTCAACCTGAAACGAATACAAGTTATGTATAAGAAATATCATTAAAAATATTTTACAAAGCTTTAAGTTACAGCTGCAATCATCTTATCCTTAATTTTACTAAAATATTTGTAGAAAATTCATGTTAAGTAGACCCCTTCTCTAATGCTTTTGCAGTAATTTCAGTTATAAAGTGTGTGGTTCAATATAGCTTTACACGAATTTTCGTAGAAATGATTAGTTATGGAGAAGACCGCCACGTTAGAATTTTGAAAATATTTCTTCAAAGGAGCGCGACCTAGCCCCACCCGGGGTCAATTTCAGTTTTTACATGTTTACATATATACAGCGTGGAGCATTTTTACTGTAAAGATCTTCTTATTAATATGTGTATTTGTGCAGAGAAAGCACTGTCATTCGAAGGCTATCTATCATTCACACACTAAATTTAACATAAATACGCTGAAACACGTGCAATGGAATGCTTAACAGAGAGTAAGTTACGTTATGTTTTACGAAACTTTTGAAAATTCGCTACTATAATGCACTTGCTGCGCCCCGCTCGTTTATATATCTTACATAGGTTCGGTTAAGAAGAATTAAACTCAAGTAAAAGTTGACAAGTCCGAAGCTGTGAATAAAAGCTAATTTATTAGAAGCAACTAGAATGTTGCTAATTCGGTGCTTGATGAAACATATTTAACGATCTAAAAACAAATCTGCTTGGTTAATTTGGTTGTGACACGCTAGGTCTATATTCCTTCCATTAAGAACTAAATGAACAAAACTTTAACTTAATGAGGCATACTGTGTCTTCATTTTTGTTTATTTTGAAGTACTAATAAGAGCACTTTCTTAAGAATACCTCAAGCTTACATAATATTAAACCCTTATAAAGTTTGAAAACTGCTATGGAACGAAAGACTCTTGGTTTACAGCGAGTAAGCAACAAGTCTTCCAGAAGTTTGTAATAAAGTCAATGCATCATCCTAAGACTAGGGATACGTCTAATAAAATTCAATATCTCAATGGTTATCCGATTTAAATTAAGGGATTTCTAAACATATTGTTCTTTTGTTGAATTTCTGCGAAATTCAAAAGACGGTTTTGCTTAAATAAATATAAAAGGATGCTTAAAGGACACTGGGATAGCTTAAATGTAAAACTACATTGAATTTAATTTTTATTTAGCCTGGAAATGTACAGGCCACATGAATTTAAGATTCAAAATAAAGTGGTATTCGTACTGGTTCAGGAAATTGCAAATCGACTTGTTTCCGACCAGCTTTAATCAGCCAGTTATAACCTGTGAGCCACGTTTATTGATTACCCTCAGATAAAGGATTAGGTATACATTAGGTAAAGCTAATTTTCCAAGTTTATATACAAAATCTTGATATTATATTACGCAAGTAAATGTTAATCCTTTGACATAAAAATATGAAAAACAACAGGAGCTTAGGAAGTTTGCGAAGAATATTTTAATTTTAGAAGGGTTGAAATATCTTTAGGAACTAAATAACATTAAGTAATAAAGTTGTACTAAGTTATACTTTATACTTTAGTGTTGTTAATTATAGGTACGGTCTTCATAAATAAGCATATTAAGCTTGGATTAGTTAATAGATACCATTTGGTAAATTAAGATTAAATTTAGGTGTGGAGATCTAATAATATCGAAAAATGTTGAAATCTAACTTTTGCCGAATTTGCACAGAATCTGTTAAATACATACTTTCTTGCAAGCTAAATTCTCGTCGTCTCCAGTAAATCAAATTCGGATGTTTTCTATAGATGAAGTTAAATTCTTTAATTCATTATTTGTTGTTGCCCTTGCTTCGTGAAATCGTTCCATACTAGATACAAATGTAAAGACTACTTATCTGGTTTCACAAGTCTGTGTTCTTTTCTGTAACCGGTTTCGCCGTTTAGTAAAGGCAAAAGCACAATCGGTTACAGAAAAGAAAAAACACTGAACTTATGAAGCCAGAGAAGTAGTCTCTACATCTGCATTTCAATTATTTAAAAACGAATGATACATGAACATTTTGTAGGCTACTTGTCAAAACATGACTGGAATATAGTATCTGTCATTTTAGCTAATTTTGCTAAAGGAAATTACTCATTTATTAAGATCTCTGCAAATGAACGCGCTTTAATACCCCTAGAATCAACACTGTAGGTCAGCTTCAAATTTTATGTGTGTCTTTATATATATATATATATATATATATATATATATATATATATATATATATATATATATATATATATATATATATACATACATACATACATACATACATACAGGGTGGGGCACCATATACGCGTCGGTCTCTCTAATAGAAGTTGTTCGAATTTACAAATTATGTTTTCTTCCAGCTAATGTAGGGTCTTCAGTGGCATCTTCTGAAAATAATATCGATGATACAGGGTGTTCACAAAAAAAGATACATATCAAAGTTTAATTTTTTTAAATCGAACACCCAGTATATTATTCGGTTTTCGTGATCTAGAGATAAAATAAAGGTAAGTTACAACAGAATTCCCTATACCTAAAGCCTACTGTTTTTGAGAAATACAGCAATTTTTTAAAATGGAAGCCTCAATGCAAAAATTTTCCTATCTTTTTTGTGAACACTCTGTATCATCGACAATATTTTCAGAATATGCTCCTAAAGACTTTGCATATGCTAGAAAAAAACGAGATTTGTAAATTCGAACAGGTTTCTTTAGAGACCGACGCGTATCTGGTGCCCCACCCTGTATATATACAATATATATTATACTGTTCTAAGTGAGTGGTGAACGTGCCGCCACCTAGTTGCGGAACCAAGTAGTATGTTGTCACGCCAGTTCCAAATAACACAAGGTGTTAAAAATTAGAGACTGTTTACAACCAACTAACAATTTTAGTAAATTGTTAGCCCTGGCCCATTTCTACCCCATTTCTATAATACTGTTGGTATATGCTGAGTATCAATAATATGTTTTACAATTGTAGATTTGTCAACGTGGTTATTTCTATACCAGATACAAAAACATATGTCTGCACAGAGATAACAACGCTGAAAACCTACATTTGCAAAAGATATTACTGAAACTCAACATAGGCCCACAGTAAATAGAGTCATCTTTGTAGCGACAAGTGCAAGGTTTACTTTTTTGAAGCTTTAGAAGTAAGAAAGCACATATGTACACGACAACAGGTGTCCCGTCTGATGATGCTGCCAAGCAGGGAACCGGTTACAGAGAATTAAACAAACATTTGTGAAGCCAGAGGAATAGTCTCTACATCTGTATTTATTTAAAGAGTTCTTCTATTTGGAAATAATGAGAAAGAAAATTGTGGCCGTATGAGTGAATACCCGAGGCCAAAAATGTTGTTAAAAAAAGAGAAAGAAAATTGGAAAGCAATATCAGCGAATTATATAATAATTCTAAGTTAAGTAAACTATTAGATTATTTTCCAAAACATGCGGTAAAAATTTGTGTGGGGGTTTTCAAAGATGCTCTATTTGATGCAACTAATTTACAAAATGGGAGATTTACGGTTATATTAGAAAGATACTTCTTTATTTTAAATGAGACACTCTATATATTATTATATTTTTGAATTGCTTTTCACTTTCATCAGGGAAAAATTTTGTTTGGAAATTCTCGGAAGGCTGGCTTAATGAAAGCGATTTTGCTTGAAGTCAATATGCTAACAGAATATTTTTTGGCCCATGCATTACAGGATAAGTAAGCTCCGATGTGATGTCGAAGATAAAGTATTTCATATACAGGTTATTTGTAAAATGCGTTTAAATTCCGTAGGATCTAGAATAAAAACTGTCAATTTTAAATAGAACACCCTATATTTTATGTTTTTGTTAGATACACTTGAAGATTTTCTTTCAAATGGTACGACAGTGCCTATACACAAAATTATTTTTATAGAGTTATTGGCGGTTTTTATAAAAAGAACAGAATTCGAGAAAAATTAGTTATTTCATCAATTTATTAGACCGCTTTGTGGCGCTTGACGTTTTAATAATGTGATTGTATTGTCATTTATAACGTGTTATTTTTTTTGTAATAACAATAATCACTGTGCGACAATATAATGGAAAATCTAAACTATTCATACGAACAGATGCTGGATTTATTTCACTTTCAGCAGAACATGACTGTACAGAAATTCAGAAGATACGAATATAATTTTCTTAGAACTGGTACTGAAAATTAATAAAGCTATCAGCAGCATCACTAATAATAGAAAATATAGGCGAATCAGGACCCCTAAAGCCCATATCCAAGGGCAGTTTTAATTATATATATATATATATATATATATATATATATATATATATATATATATATATATATATATATATATATATATAGCATAGTTTGCGAGGCTTCTACGCCACATGAGGACTTCCGGTGTGAGGATATCACGAGTTTTATAATTTTGAAAGAATGCACCCCCCCTCCATATTCGGGGTCAGTTCCAGTTATATGGAAAGAGAATGTTTGAAAAGGCCCAACTGCGTGAGCTGTAGGTATGTCAAAACTTAAACTTTGTTAATGTCATGATTTTCGTATATTTTAATGATTAGGTCTGTTATTTCCAAATTGTACTTAGGGCATTATACAAGCTAAAGCGTTCTTGTGCCATGTAAAGTTAATTCCATTAAATAAAATTAAATAAATTATATATATATATATATATATATATATATATATATATATATATATATATATATATATATATATATATATATATATATTGGAAAGGTTTCTGCAGTCATAAGCCATTTTCAAGAGATTGGGAATATATGGAAAGAAGGTATTACAGGAATTCAATCTCTTTGTTCCTTAGGCTGGCGAATAAGAATTGGTCGGATTTCAAGGAAATGCGAAAGACAGGCACCACAAGGTTATAAAGTGCCTAGTCCTTATAGCGGTGGATAACGGTAGTCTGGATTGTTGTAGTTTGATTCCGGGGCCTCTATCAGCCTACTCCTTAGATCTCACTAGAAATCACCTCTAAGGCACTAGTTTGTTCAACCCTAAACCAGATATCTCTTAGATATGCTGGTTACTGCGTTAATATGTTAACTTTACTAACTAAAAGTTAATCCACGGTTTCCTTGGTTCAAACGCCTTCTTCTCGAGCACTTTTTTGGAAACTGCCTTTAAATCACTATGTAGTTGTAATCAAGCAGATATTTCTCGTATTTTTTATTTATTGTTATAGTATCCTTTAGATTATGTACATTTCGCTGTGCTAGTATTTTCTCTATCATTCTTCAACCTGTGTCTGAACTTTGCTAGTACCAGGTTACTATTTGATTTAGGATATGTGTACCTGGATTTAAACAAATTTTATGATATGATACAAATATATTTTTACCAAATTTAAATTTATGCCAGGCCTATATATTATATATTTGCATTAATATGTAATGTACTATCTTCTCTAACCCCCACATTTGCTTCCATGTTTCCTTAAAACATCAGGCGACACTGCATGTGGGGAATATACATAACGTTTATTCACAAATGTAAAGCCCTTGAGCAAATATTTCAATCTGAACTCCATATCCAATAACTAACTCCATCAAAATGATGTCGAGATTCAATCAATAAATGGATGGTAACATTTTCAACTGAGATTATCGGAGGGATGGATTCAGAGGGATAATTTTGACACAAAAAGTTTTTATAGCAGCAAACATCTTAGTGTAATTGTTATAACAAATCAATATTTAGGCACTGTTACGTTTTGTTCCGGTATAAAAGAGCAAAAAGTCAGTCAATAATTATTTTTGCGACACAAAAAATTTTGGCGCTGCAGGTGCGTTATGATGTGGACTTTTAGTTAAACTTGAAAACAAGCAAGCGCTGGATATAAAATGCTACTTTCCTTGTATGTATGTGTGTACAATGAATATGAGATGGACTCGGATAATTCAACTACTCTTCCATTCACCACAGACCTTTATAAATTCAGTGTTGCAGCAAGTATCGAACAGTTAAAAAAAGTAAATGGAATAGCAAAGGCACCCTTTACAAATCATTTTACCTCTCCTATACTTTCACTTTGATTTATCTTTTGTTTTCATTTCCTCTTATTTTTCCCATTTTTTGTGTTTTTAGTGAATTTTTATTAAGAAATGTTTAAATACTTATATATATATATATATATATATATATATATATATATATATATATATATATATATATATATATATATATATATATATATATATATATATGTATGCATCCAACCGATAACTCAAAAAATACTTCACTGATTTGACCAAATTTGGGAATTACCCTTATTTTGCTAATGGCTTGGATGAGTTCGTTCATCAAATATTAACGGCCAATTTTTCTTAGTAAAAAAGTAAAAAAACATTTTTTAAAACGCAATATCTTTCAAATTGTCTAAGTGATTAAAAGAAATATTTACAACTTAAGAGAACATAGACAGACGTGGTGGTGTACCTATTTTTATGTCGTTTGATCAAAGAAAAATAAAGTTATTCGAAATAAATAATAAAATAATCATCGACATGACTTCAGATTCTGTAATGCAATATCTACAATGTTGGACAAAGACAGATGACGTTATTGTACTGCTATGCTATTTAAATAAATCATAGGTAAAAATCTAAACAATGGAAGTTGTCGGAAGATATCAGCCTGGAGAACGTTGTGAGAGATAGGACAGGGACGCCATCTCGGTGCAGAACCGGGTAGTATGTTGTCACAATAGCTCTAATTCAGGACATTTTCTTTCCATAGCTCGTATTAGTTTCAGCTTCTTTGCCTAAATGTTGCCAATTTTGACGTTTTAAATCGCAACTTTGACGTTTTGAGGAAAACCCCAATTTATTTTTCTTTAAATGCCCATAACTTTTAGTGAATTTTCTTAAAAAAAATTTATTAATGAGGAGATCCCGACTTTTGAATTTTGAAAAAATTTCTTCAAATGAGCGCTAATTAGGCCCCCCAGAACACATATCCGGGGTCAGTTTCAATTTTTATATGTTTATATATATATATATATATATATATATATATATATATATATATATATATATATATATATATATATATATATATATATATATATATATATATATATATATATATATATATATATATATATATATATATATATATATATATATATATATATATATATATATATATATATATATATATATATGTGTGTATCACACCGATAACTCAAAAAATATTGGGCCGATTTTGATCAAATTTGGTGAATACCTTCGTTTTGCAAATGGCTTGGATAGGTTCGTTAGTCAGGAAAATCAGCCCATTTTTCCCGGAAAATTTTGAGTTTCCCTTAAAAAAATTATATCTCCGGAATTAACAAAGTAAGGGCAACCAAATTCGGTACGCTGGTTTATGTTATTATAGGTGAGGCTCCTACCAAAATTTAGCTCTGTAGGTCAAAAGGTAAAAAAGTTATGGGCATTTAAAGAAAAATAAATTGGGGTTTTTCTCAAAACGTCAAAGTGACAATTTAAAACGTCAAAATTCGCAATATTTAGGCAAAGAACTTGAATCTAATATGGGCTCTGGAAAGAAAATGTCTTAAGAAGAACGTTTTACAAACCCTGAAGTCTTAGTTTCAACCGTCATCATCCTTCATTTTACTAAAATATTTCCAGAAAATTCATTTCAAATAGACCCTTTCTCTGATGTTTGGCAGTAGCCTTAGCTATAGAATTTATCGTTTAATGGTATATAATTTTTGTAGAATTTTCGTAAAAAATCAATAAAGCTCAATATATCCGTTATTATACAAGATATGAAAAAATATTGTATGCATTAATTATACGGTGTCTTGAGCTACACCTTAAAAAATATTGCTACCATCACAGGTGGCCCATAAGTCGTTGGTGATACAAATAATAATTTTTTTTAGTGGAAAACGCCTTATGTTTTTGCATTTTCCATCGAAATATAATGCATGTTTGTAAGTTAAGTAATTCTGGATGCAGCAAGTGCGTTATGGTAGCGAATTTTGATTAAATGCTTCGTATTTGAAAAACTCAATTTGCTATTAACCTATAAGGTTGACCAAGAAACGAATTTTTCCGGGAACACTTTAAGTCTACTTTTGGAAATTTCTGTACGTTTTCAAACAATAAAGTTATTTTGATTAAACATGGCACATTGTTTTTACTATATAGGTTATACTGGTAACCAAATTTGATACCTGCTTTCTGAAAAAAAAACACATATTTGCTATTAAAAACATTTTTATGAAAATTCACTACCATAACGCACTTGCTGCGCCCAGAATTTTTTTGTATTTCAACCTACCGAGCTAAATTTTGGTAGGTAATTTACTTACCTATAATGATATAAACCTGCGAACCAAGCTTACCCTTACTTTGTCATTTCCGGAGATATAAATTTTTTGCGAAATAAAACACAATATGTGTTCTAGGGAGCCTAAGTAACGCTCATTTGAAGAAATGTTTTTAAAATTCAAAAGTCGGGATGTCCTTATTAGTGAATTTTTTTAAAGAAAATTTACTTTTTTTCCTTAAAAAAATTACTAAAAAAGGTTTTTATGTTGTGGTAGAAAATTTTCGTAAAAATATTTCAAATCCGATAGCTCAATGAATTTCCCATTAAGCCAGAATCTTCAATCTTGAACCATAGTAAAACTTATGTAAACGCACGTGGGTACTAAATTAAAGAAAAATAACATAATGAACTTTGCGGATACCTACCAATTTGTTTTACAAACTTTTTTGTTGTTTATTGTTTGCAAACACTAGATAAATTGACTAAAATAAAACCATCCAAGCAATTAATAAGGAAAAATACCTGCCATATTTATAATTTGACAGGTATATTGACTTTGTAAATAATTTATTTTTTTTCTGAAAAACTTTTGGAACTTTAATGAAATTTGTAACACAATGTTTTAAGACACTAACAGTACTTACATATTATATCCAAGACCAAATTTTAATTTTTTAGCTCCATATAAAACATACATTTTTTCAAATAATCGCTAACTGTGACTCTAAAAACCGATCTCCAAAGTCCATTTAAATTTAAAGAATTAGTGTCACTATGGTACTTGTTTACTTCCTTGTAAGCGGGCCATACTGCGATAATTGTGTTGGTAATTCTGGGTAGAGCTAGGTGTATGGGTTGCTAGACTTTGTAACGTACTCTTTTCATTCTTTTGGCCAGATAAAGGTAATGTCTCTGGGGATGTCAGCTCTTATGTCTGTAAGATTTAGTCTATTTTCCTGGACTCCCGAATCGATTGCCTGTTTAGCGAGTCCATCGACGATCTCATTTCCGAGGATACTTTTGTGACCTTTAACCCATACGACGATCACACTACCAATCGTAGTTCTCTTGTTAACGAGTTTAGCAATTTTTGCTATAACAATCATTTATATAGCTAGATAGGTTGCAATTCCGTATCGCTAAATGTGAAGCTTGTGAATCCGACATTATCACCACATTTCCTACCATATCGGCATCTATCCAGGTCAAGGCTTTTTTTAAAGCGACTATCTCTGCACCATATATGGAAGATAAACGGCTTATTTTGTATTTAAATTTCTGCTGGGAATTCTGCACATAAAATGCTGCACCTACACCCATTGAAGTTTTAGATTCAACGGTGAATACATAACAGTAGCCGGGATATTCTTCTAACGCATTCGAAAATACGGCTTGACTTGGTTCTTTGTTGTTATCATAAGTTAGTATAATTTCTTTAAACTGAGTCACGTATAATCTAAAATCATTGGAAATTTTCATAAATGTATCGCCTTCTATGTATATGGCTCATATTTGAGATTATCATACTAGACGATGGCTAAAGGGTTTTCATTTTACAGTACTTGTTGTGGAAAGTTTCTGAAAACAGTTGATGTAGAGAGTTGGTAGTTGATCTATTTGCATCCATTAACTTAAGTATCAATCATCGACCTAGCAGTTTGATTCTTATGTGAACCGGTTTCTCCCTGGCTTCTGCAAAAACAGCTTGGCATTGTGTGGACTGCATTGCACCAAGGCCTATACGTAAGGACCTTCACTGTATTCGTTCAATGTGTCTCATATTAGTTTTTGAAGTCGACCCAAACACTATGTGGCCGTCGGCCAGGATTAATCTGATATAACTTTTATAAAATATTAGAGCGATTCGTATGTCAGCACCACAGTTCTGACCTACAGTGGCTCGAAGAATATTAATGCACTTTTCGCATTTACCTTTAACATGCTCAATATGCTATGTCCATAGCAACACTTTATCAATGACTATGCCCAGATACCACTTTGATATCAGCTATGTAATTTAATGTATTCATAGGATGTCTGGCAAAAAACATTACAACGTTTTTCCCAGACTGATAAATAAAACCTCGTTCTACCAATTACTGATTTAGGGTATGTTTTAGTTACTTTAGCTTTGTGATACAATGGTCATTTGTTGGTTGAGAGGAATATATGCAAAAATCATCCGCGTACTGTATGGACTGAACACTTTCGTCCCACATACAGTGTATACCATTAGTGTATATGTTAAGGAGTAGAGAGCTTAATGTATAACCTTGTCACAATCCTTCTATAACTACTCTTGGACCATGCAACTGTTTTTTAATCTCTCACAAATACTTTTTTTCCCAATAGAGTTGTATATTATTGGCTGCACAATTTTCCGAAACTCCATTGTGAAGCAAATTTTAATACAATAAACGCAGGTTTACAGAACCATAGGCTCCCTCGATGTCTACGAAGACGCTAACCACATATTTATTTTCAGAGAGTGCATTCTCTATGTCGGTAACCAAATGAGAGACAGCATGATTAGTACTTAAGCCAGATCTAAAGTCATACTGAATATGTGAAAGTAATTTATTGAATTCAACATACCATACCAGTCTCACCTTAATCATGTACTCAAGGACTTTCGTTAAACGAAAGTGACGAAATTGGTCTAAAAGATGGAGACCAGGTTCTCATCTTGGTTATTTTTTAATAGTAAACAAATTACTATTACTTATAGATCTTACATATAATCGCCCTTCGTCCAGCACTCATAAAATATTTTGAAAATAATTTCCTTTCCAATTCCGCTCAGATTAGATAACATCATGAAAGATATTTTATCCACATCTGGAGACGTACTGGATGTGGTTTTCATGGCTAATTTTAACTCTCTTAAGTCAAATACTGAGTCCATGCTTGTTCGTTTTGAGTCAGATTTAAAGTTAGGGATCTATTGACTGACGCCTGCAGGGGTTATTTTGCCCAACACCGTTTTATTATATGGCCTGGTACTGATTTCTGGGGCAAGTAGTTATGCCGTTTCATTTTCCTAACTTGTCTCCAAATTACCTATTAAGCATACTGACAAAAGTTCTCCAAGATTTTTTTCTTTTAATTTTGCAAAGCCTTTTCACATGTGCTTTAACTTTTTTTGTAGTTTAAAAAATTGTGCCAGCTAGGCGTTTGTTTATAGTTTTGAAGAGCTTCTTTCCTTAAATTGCTAATGCTTCGCAATCCTTGTCCCACCTGGCTGTAAATATTTTATATCTACAATTTTAGATTCTTTCGTGGTTTTACTGACAGTAAAATATATACTGTTGATTAAATGAGTATAATCATTGATTGCGTCACTAGGCCTTGATCTTAATTTAACATCTAAAAATTCTCGGAACGCCGCCCAGTCAGCCAAAGAATCTTTCCACTTAACATATGGAACTTCACTATTTAAGCCTATGTTTTCCCACTTCTATTACAACAGGAAAATGGTCCGATCCTAGGCGGTAAGAGTACACGCTTCAGGTACAATCATTAGCTAAACTGCTACTTACTATAGTTAGGTCTACCATTGATGACGACTCCAACGGTCTAGCAATTTTAGTCGGAAACTCGGTATTTACAACAACGTAATTTAAGTTTTTTTTTCAACAACACGCCACGAGGGCTTACAGCCTAAATACTATCGTACCGTGGGTGTCGACAAGTAGGAAAGAGGCAACTTGTTAATTCTAGACTTGAAGGTTTGGAGGTTCGGAGGAGAAGGAAAAACATGTGCCGGCAGAGAATTCCACAACTTGGAAGTCCTCGGGACAAAAGAGCGGGCATAACAAGATGTTCTATGTCTGGTGACCTGGACAGTAAAAAGGTGCATTCGCTCTGTTCCCCTAGTAGATCTGTTGGGGGCAGCAGGTGGGGCAACTATGGAAGAAGGCTCCTCTGAGCAGTGCCCGTGCAGATTTCTATAAAAGAGAGAGAGAGAGGTCACTAATCCTAGCCATTCCTTCTTATGGACATTGAAGTCACCAAGAATAGTGACCTCGGAGGAAGGATATTCAGAAATCAGATGGTCGGTTTTTTCAGAAAGGTAGACAAAGAGCTGGACAAAGTTGTTGTCAGAAGGTGACCGGTGAATGCAACAGATGAATTTAGTTGCAGCCCTGAGAGAGAGTTTCATCCAAAGTATATCTTTTCTTCCAGCTTCTAAATTGGGGAGTCTGGTACAGGGTAGATTGCTACTGACGTATGCGCACACGCCTCCATGCAATCTAAAGTAAAGAGCTCATACCCGGGAAATTAAGGTGATTAGTGGCTGTTTTGGCACTGATTTGGGTTTCGGTGAGAAAGAGGAGTTGGGGCCTCTTAGCCTGGAGGAAATGGTGGACGGAGTTCAGGTTAGAATTTAGGCCACATATATTGGAGAAGGATATGTTAAATCTTGATGTTGGCGCCCCCTGTACACCCCTCTCCCGGAGATCCGAATGGAGGGGTATTTTACCTCCGGAATATTTTGTACAAGGAGGAGCCATAATCATTTTTGCTTATAAGGGAAACCGACTCATTCACCAGAACCGGAAACGTCCGTTGGGACTTCACCACTTGATGGATGGGGTGGTACCTCCTCGGGCGTGAAAAAATCCTTTACTATCACGTCATCACATCATCAGTAGTGAGATCCGTACCGTGAGTATTGTCTCTGGTTGAACCCCAAAGACTGTGATGACAGTTGTAATCTCCACAATAAATTGTAGGTACATTGTTAGCGTCACACAAGCAAACAATGTTTTTCCATGAAAGTGAGTTTATATTTATGTGTGTGTGTGTGTTTTGTTTCTTTAACGTCGGCCTATTTCCGCGACTATGGCCAATCACCGACGCCAGGGAGCAGTTTCACCTCCCTATCCTGGAAATTTTGCCGAACCCCTGCCGTTCTGTAAGGAGGGTAGGGATATTTAACTTGCCCAACCTTGCAAGGGCACGAGACCGACGGCTTTACGCCCCCTCCGTGCAGACATTCAACTTGCTCAAATACAATGCCAGAACATCGGTTGGTGTTAAGGATACAGTTTGTACTGAAAAAGTGAACCACCGAGGATCTAAGTTTATATTTACCTTTGGAGGTTTGTATAGGGAAATAATATTCAAATTTAATTTGGTAATCGTGACTGCACAAATGTCTATGTCATTGCTTAGTGTATGATCTAATTTTATTTCCTTATAGGCAATGTAGTTTGTAATAAGCAAGCCAACTCCACCGCCCTGCCTATCGATTCGATCCTTACGTACAAAACTGAAACCTTTAAAATTAAAATATTGATGCTTGGGCTTTAATCCTCGCTCAAAATTACTATATCGGTTTTATTATTTGCTATGTAATCTGACAGATTATGTTTATTCTGCAAGATTGAGCATGAATTCCGCTGGATGATTCTAAGGTTATCTTTATGTTGATTCATTGTCGTCATTCTTATCAGTAACGTCCTTTATATATAATTCCGAACCAATGTCACTACCGTATGAGATACGTGATAGCATATTTGTTAGGGATTGTTTTATATCAGAAATCCAATTTTTTCAGCAATTTTACCTTCTATTGTTGATTCATTTATTTGAGTTAAAAAAACTATCTTTTAGTGATTTTTTATTTTTAAAAATTCACTAATAGAGAGGTATCGATGGTGAGACCTTGCAAAATTTTTTGCAAATGTGCGCGAATTTGGGCCCCTAGAATCCATATCCGGGGTCACTTTCGATTTTTATATGTTATATATATATATATATATATATATATATATATATATATATATATATATATATATATATATATATATATATATATGTATGTATGTATGTATGTATCCAACCGATAACTCAAAAAATAATTAACCGATTTTGATAAAACTCGGCAAGTGCTTTTCTTTTATTAATAGCTTGGATGAGTTCGTTATCCAGAAAAATCGGAGACGGTTTTCCGGGAAAATTTTGAGTTTTCTTTCGGAAAAAATTTTGTTCTCCGAAAATTACAAAGATATTTCGACAAAATTTGGTGTACATATTACTTTGGTAAAGACCTAACTATGTGCCAAAATTCAGCTTTCTAGGGTTACAGAAAATTGAGCTATTCAAATCTGAAACATTTATGTTTAATTTCACCGTCTTTCATTGTCAACAACTTATACGAGATCTAGTATGTTGTTGCCGTGGTAACGGAACATTTGATATTATTGCGCAGGTCTGTTAGACGCTGTAACTGACATTTACGGTATGATATGAGATCGTTTATATGTTTATATGTTTGAGTCGACGAATTATTTGTGTCATTTGGGAAATATACAAGTGCAAATTGTTCCTTTATTAATGTTAGTGGGTGGATTAAACAGTGTTTGTTATGTTTTATCAACATATATAAAGGATCGAAGTTTAACAGAAGGGCTGATATTATACAGGGTGACGCGTTTCTACGTTAAAGCTGAATATTATTATTATATGTATAATTTTTATCAATGAATAAATAATAATAATAATAATAATAATAATAATACAAGAGACGAGAAAAAATTGTATAAGTTAATTATAGGGTGTCTTGAGCTGCATCTTATAAAATTATTTTGACAATCACCGGCTGGCCCACAAGTCGATGGTTGGTGATCCCTACAATTTTTTTTCGAACAGCCTTATTTTATTGCATTTTTTATCGAAATATGCTTGTAAGAAAAAAAATCAAGACGCAGTAAGTGCGTTTTGGTAGCAAATTTTCATTAAATGCTTCGAATTTCAATAACTCAATTTGCTATTAACTTAAGATTGGTTGGTTAGAAAACCAACGTTTAAGGTATATTGTCGGAAAATTTTTGTACATTTTCAAACAATAAGTTATTTTTATAATATATGGCACATTGTTTCTATTATATAGGTTATACCGGTAACCAAATTGATGACTGCTTGCATTAAAGACATATTTGATATTCAAAGCATTTTTATAAAAATTCACTGCCATAACGCACTTGCTGCATCCAGAGATTTTTTTTATATTCCAAAAATCCTCCCTGCATCGGTTAGGAATTAGGAGCTTTGCTACCTTCCTTAGTAAGTTTGAATTGGATGTGTAAGACTGGATGCGTTGTGACCATCATTAGAAGCCCATCTCTATTTCGCTCCGATTAGAGTTCGTCAGTAAGCTATACTAATGTCAGTCAAGAAACATCCAAAGCAACTTGGCTAAACTTAGCCTTAGAGTACATCATTAGATGTAGAGTGGTCATCTCGTGCGCAACTATAAACATAGTAGCCTAAACAGCCTTAGTAAACACAAAATGTTATGATTATAGACAGCGCCCAACTAACCAATGATTGCACGTATATCGTCAGCTCCGTTACTTTCTTCCCCGATACAGGGAACAATGCACAAATATGTAAGGCTAGATACATTTTGACTGACCATTTGGACATAGCAACGTGAAAATTGCATCACTATCTAATATTAAGCAAGCAATCAATATTAGGGAACACAGTTTCGAGGTTCTACAGGCAAAATTGTTTATGGAATTAAAATTAAAGGCATCGCACGTTGAGTCGCCCAATACTTTCAATAGGACAATTTTACAATATTTTTTAACATAGGCGGCTACATAATGTAAATTCTATGATTTTTAGTAAATTTTCTTAAAAAGTTGTGAAAACTGGCAATTTTTAAATATGCCTAAAACGAATTCAGGTTATATAGAAAAAATGTCGTAAGAAGAAAAACCTTAAGTTTCAGCGTCAACCGTCATTGTCCTTCGTTTTACTCAAGTATTTGCAGAAAATTTATTTCAAATAGACCCTTTCTCTATTGTTTTGGCAGCAGTTTTACTTACAGAGTTTATGGTTTAATAGTGAAACTTTCAGAAAATTTTCGTAGAAAAAATTTCCCATAGGAGACTTGGCGTTTTGAAAATATTTCTTTAAATGACAGCGAACTGGGCCCCCAGAACGCATGTCAGTTTCATTTTTTATCTGTTTACATATATACAGGGCGGCGCATTTCTATGGTAAAGCTAAATATTGTCGATTAGGTATTATATAAGATACGAGAAAAAAATTATATACGTTAATTATTGAGTGTTTTGAGCTGCATCTTATTATATTAATTTGGCAATCACACGGTGGCCCACAAGTTATTGCTGGTACAAATTTTCTTTTCTTTCCATAGAATACCCGTTATATTATAACATGTGTCAACGCTCAAGACGTCAGCCGACGGCAGACTTAACCACGAGAAGAAGGGGTACTTCAGGTAGAATGGACATCTAGTATGAGAGTCGGAGAGTATTCTTTTTCCTAGTATGTATTCATCAGAACCCAAGAGAACAACACGCCAAGTTGTAGAACAGTATTATCATAGTATTAAGTGTATCATTTGTAAATTATTAGTTCAATATATTAAAGAGTGTTCAAACAACAAGAAATACAGTCCACTAATTTACACGAACCAGCAAGATGTTCAAGCATACATCATTGGTCCACAACATTTTTTTATTTTATTTCAACAACACACCACGAGGGCTTACAGCCTAAATACTATCGTACCGAGGGTGTTGACATGGAGGAAAGAGGCAGCTTGTTAATTCTGGACTTGAAGGTTTGGAGGTTCGGAGGAGAAGGAAAAACATGTGCCGGCAAGGAATTCTACAACTTGGAAGTCCTCGGGACAAAAGAGCGGGCATAACAAGATGTTCTAAGTCTGGTGACCTGGACAGTAAAAGGGTGCATTCGCTCTGTTCCCCTGGTAGATCTGCTGGGGGCAGCAGGTGGGTGAAGTATGGAGGAAAGCTCCTCTGAGCAGTCCCCGTGCAGATATCTATAAAAGAGAGAGAGGTCACCAACGGCACGTCGGTGGGCAAGGGTTGGCAGCCTTTGGGTGAGGGTAGAGTCACCGATGAGATGTATAGCTCTCTTTTGAATGGAGTCCAGGATAACGAGTGTAGAAGCGGCAGCGGCACCCCAGATGTGGGAGCAGTATTCGAGGTTTGGCCTTATTTGTGAAGTATATAAGGTATAGAGATTAGCTGGTGAAAAGTATTTGCGCGCCCGGAAGAGGAAACCTAATTTCTTAGCAGCCGCTTCTGCAATTGATGTGACATGTTGGTGCCAATTAAGATTTCGATCCACAGAAATGCCAACAAGAGAAAATGACTCATTACTTTGAATAACTTGGTTGTTCATTGTGATGGGTCTAGGGCTGGTGTATCTCTTGTTAGAAAGAAAGCAAGACTTAGTTTTGGTGGGGTTGAATTGTACAAGATTTCTACTTCCCCAGTCTAATATTTTTTGAAGATCCACGGAGACAGAACCCTCCACATTTGGTCAATCGAGCCACATCAGATCAAGAAACAAGAAATCAGCGCAGCAGAAGCTCACTGTATCGTAAGTCCCTATATATATATATATATATATATATATATATATATATATATATATATATATATATATATATATATATATATATATATATATATATAGTTCGCGCTCATTTGAGGAAATTTTGTGAAAGTCTCACCATAGATACCACTCTATTAGTGAATTTTCATTAGGAAATTATAACATTTTCAAACTAAAATACTAAAAAATAACAAAGTTGTTTAACAATGAGTGGGTCCGGTTCGGTTTCTTATGCATTCGATAACTCTACGAGGCATGCTGGAAGTTAAATGATTTATGGTATCCTGTGAAATGTCATCCTATTCTTACCCAGTCGATTGCCAAACACATCCCGCACAGGCTCGATTGGTGGCAAGTATTGGAAGCGCGATATCTATGAAAGCACAGCCACGTTACTTTCTTTGAAGAGCCTTGTAGCTTGTAGTTACTCTTGATGTATGAGGATGTGCGTTGTCTTGTTCAACAAAGAGTTGAGGACTCAGTGTTTGTGCAGATAACCCTCATATTGGCGCATACACGACACGTTTTATAGCGTTTCTTTTAGATATACAGGGTGATAAGAATTAGCCGTGCCATTTGGTAAAATTAAAATAATAATTGCTCGCTTATTTCAAATAGAACACCCTATATTTTATGAGCTATTTCGGTTTGCATCCGGTTACTCTTTCAATGTTTATTAGCATTCCCTATACCCAAATTTCACCGTTTCCCGAATATTTCAATTTTATTGGATTCACTTAATTCAAATTGTCACAATAGATTTAAAGCAGGCTTTGGAACTTCATAATATGCTTGATGCCGTCTACTGTGCAAAAACTTAGTCTTCTCAGTTGTATTTCCCCAGAGAGCGTGCAATGTTCACCTTGGTTTTCGCGAGAATTTTCAAAAAAATCGAAACATTTCGAAAACGGTTGATTTTTTTTAAAGAAAATTCACTAATCAGGAGATCTAGACTTTTGAATTTTGAAAAAATGTCTTTAAAGAGCGCTAATTATGCCCCCTAGAACACATATCCGGGGTCAATTTCGAATTTTATATGTTTATATACATAAGTTCGTTAGCCAGGAAAATCGGCCGAGGATTTCCCGGAAAATTTTGTATTTTCTTTAGAAAAACATTTATATCTCAGGAAGTAACAAAGTAAGGGCAACCAAATTAGGTGCACTGGTTCATATCGCTATAGGTAAATTACCTACCAAAATTTTTCTCTGTAGGTAAAAAGAAAAAAAAGTTACAGGCATCTAAAGAAAAATAAATTGGGGTTTTCCTCAAAATGTCAGTCGCGATTTAAAACGTCCAAATTGGTAACATTTAGGCAAAGAACTTGAATCTAATACGGGCTATGAAAAGAAAATGTCTCAAGAAGGATGTTTTACAAACCCGGAAGTCTTAGTTTCAACCGTAATTGTCCTTCATTTTACTAAAATTTGTCTAGAAAATTCATTTCAAATAGACCCTTTCTCTGATGCTTGGCAGTAGTCCTATCTATAGAGTTTATCGTTTAATGGTATTTAATTTTTGTCTAATTTTCGTAAAAAATCAATAAAGCTCAATACATTCGTTATTATACAAGATATGAAAAAAAAATGTATACACTAATTAAAGGGTGTCTTGAGCTACATCTTAAAACATTATTTCTACAATCACAGGTGGCCGACAAGTCGTTGGTGATACAATTTTTTTTTTTTTTTTTAAGTCGAACACGTCTTATGTTATTGCATTTTTGCATTTTCCATCGAAATATAATGCACGTTTGTAAAAAAAGAAATTCGAGACGCAGCAAGTGCGTTACGGTAGTGAATTTTGGTTAAATGCTTCATATTTGAAAAGCTCAATTTTCTATTAACCTATAACGTAGACCAAGAAACGGGTTTTTCGGGAACACTTTAAGTTTCCTTTCGGAAACTTTTGTACGTTTTCAAACAATAAAGTTATTTTGATAAAACATGGCACATTGTTTTTACTATATAGGTTATACCGGTAACCAAATTTGATGGCTGCTTTCTTAAAAAAACACATATTTGCCTATAAAAACATTTTAATGAAAATTCACTACAATAACGCACTTGCTGCGTCCAGACTTTTTTACATATGGTATATTAGTAATAACTTATCTCACATTCAATGCAAAATTCAAAATATAATGAAAATCACCGTGTTGTATTTAAAATAAGCATATTAATGGTCACCTCTGGTTAAACCGAAAGTCGGACATAAAGTAAACTATTTTCACTGAACTGTAATTTGTCTCAGTCGTATGTGTGAAAATTTTTAAATTTCAAATCGGAGCACTTATTGAGAAACGGCTAACTAAATTTCTTGGCGCCACACCCTGTATATCTATTATCGTTCTTAACAGTAATCCGTATTGTAGGTATTTGAGATAATATTTTTAAGATTGCCGTTACGATTATTGCCTCTCATTAATAACCACATGGGTCTATGCAAAGTTTTATAAATTAAAGAAAATAAATAAATATACATAAACAGAAAGTTAATGGTTGAGAAAGTTAAATTTACTTAAAATTCGAACTAGTGCTAAAAAATTCGTAATATTCAAATTACTCACCTAATCGTTAAAACTCAAATATGGTTTTACTTGGAGAAATGTTTCAAAGTTCCCAAAGTCGTGGTCTCGTCATAAATGAATTTTTTATGCGAATTCGACAAAAATCTGTTTGTAATGACAATTTAAGAAAAGAAAAACAGGTGCGTTATGATAGTGAATTTTCATTAAAATGTTTTAAATAGCAAATATGTGTTTTTTTAAGAAAACAGACATCAAATTTGATTACCAGCATAACATATATAGTAGAAACAATGTACCATATTTCATGAAAATAACTTTACTGTTTGAAAATGTACAAAAAATGTTCGAAAAGAAACTTAACATGTTCCCGAAAAAAGTAGTTTCCTGTCCAACGAACCTTATAGGTTAATAGCAAATTGAGCTATTCAAATTTGAGGCATTCAATAAAACTTCGCTACCATAACGCACTTGCTGAGTTCCGAATTAATTTTCTTACAAACATGCATTATAATTTCGTTGTCCAAATTCCATACATTTAAGGTCAGCTCAGAACTGGTACTCACCGGGGAATCCGTCTGTCAAATTAAGCCAAATCATTGTTTAATCTATTTCCACTCAGCAGGTTTTTCTGGCTAACGAACTTATCCAAGCTACTCGCAAAAGAAAGGTAGTCGCCAAATTAGATCAAAATCGGCCTAGTATTTTTTGAGTTATCGGTGTGATACATACATACATACATACATACACACACACACACACACACATATATATATATATATATATATATATATATATATATATATATATATATATATATATATATATATAACATATAAAAATTGAAACTGACCCCGGATATGTGTTCTCGGGGGCCTAGTTAGTGCTAATTTGAAACATTTTTTCAAAATTCAAATGTCGAGATCTCCTCATTAGTGATTTTTTTTAAAGAAAATTCATTAAAAACAGGGGAATGTGCTAACAAAATTGTTTACAAAAATGCATAAAAACAATTTTCAAAGAAAATTTGCTGAAAAATAGTGGTACTTTTACAAAAATTGTTTAAAAAATTTTACGTAAACATTCTATAAAATATTTTGGGTGAAAATTTACTTAAACAATTTTTTAACAAGAACTTTAAAAACTTCAGAAACTGACCCTGGATATCGGTTTTAGGGGTCCTAGTTCACGCTCATTTGAAAAAAAGATTCAAAATTCAAAAGTCGAGATCTCCTCATTAGTCAATTACTTCCACATCGTCACAACGCGTGGAAGTATCGCATTAGCGAAAAACAATTCAAATTTTTTTTCGCTTAAGCGTCATAAAAAGTGTCAAAACATATAGAAAATATTATTTGGGAACGAACATTTTTTGTCTGTTAGTCTGTCGGTCTGTATGTCTGTTTGCAGCCACGATAACTTTAGAACGAATTGAGATATCGTCTTCAAATTTATATACAGTTAGCACCCGACAAACGCGCGTTTCGGATTGTTTTTGGATAAAATCGCACGAAGGGGTAGATAATGAATGGGAAGTGATTTGGTGAAAATAGACATTTTTTCGTTAAAATTTGAGTAATATAACGTTTTAGCGTTTGTTTATAAGAAAACTTTCAATTTCATCAAACATCTGGGATTCCGTGCTGAAATTAAATTATGGGTTGAATATGTGGGGTGGAATATCGGTGACAGAAATGTCGAATTTTTTTTCGCTAAAACGGCGTAGATAATCTCAAAGCATATAGAAAACTTGATTCTAGTACGAGTTTTTTTTTGTCTGTCGGTCGGTCGGCCTGTCGGCCTGTACACTGTCTGTTAGTAGCCGCGCAATAACTTTCGAACGAATTGAGATACAATCTTCAGATTTGGTACCCAGTTAGCACCCGACAACAGACCGCTCGAATTGTTTTTGGGTAAGATTGCTTCAGGGGGTAGGGGATAAATGGGGAATGATTTAGTGAAAATTGACATTTTTTCGTTAAAAACTCGAGTAATATAACGTTTAAGACGTTTATGGGTATAGGAATACGAATATTTTCTTTGAGGTCAAGTCATGGACACTTAATTCATACTATGTCTTTCTGAGAAGAGTAGATTATCACAGTTATATGGAAGTTATGATTCAATTTGAGGCACTATTTTTTTAAGAAAATTCACTAAAAATCAAAAACCTTATAGCTATTCACAAAATATTAGCAATCAGCATAGATGAAGTTTCGTATCATTATTTAGAGTCACTCATAATAATTATGATGTACCTTGTCAGATAATTGCATTGGTAAAGTTTTATAGTAACGTCTGCTGGGATTACTGGGTACATTTGGCTTGAACTTCCTCAACAACAAATCGAGTTAAAACTTTGATTGTCGCTCACTCGGCTGAACTGTATCAGAAATTAGAAAAGAGTAGGTCCTGTTAGAGTCTGTTCAGTCGCACGCCACAAAGTTAAAGTCAAACTAGTAAGGAATGGTATTACTTATTTAGAATTAAACTGCAAGAAACTGACATATATCTAACCAGCACATCCCCAAACCTCATTTTCAAACGGTAACTTTAAAACTTACGTGCCACAATTACCTTACAGCAGCGAGTGTTCGTCATGAATGGTGGCAATCCAAATATCGGGTGGCCAATAAAAACGCGTCCTCTTTGAATGTAAAGTAGCCTCCATTCAGTTTGAGATATCAAGATATAATTTTATAGGCACGTATGTGAACGGCTTAAAAAGTCTGGACACAGTAGGTGCTTTATGATAACGAATTTACATAAGTTTTGTGATACATAACGCAACTTACCTTTTATCATTACTTGCTTGAACGTATTTACGTTAAATTTAGTCTGTGGATGACCTGACCTGACCTAACCTAATATTTCAATGTTATCGCTTTCTCTGCATACATCCACACACACACACACACACATATATATCTTAAATTTAATTAGCTGCTTTTTATAAATAATTGCTTCCAAATAAGCATATAAATCTTTTCTCCCCAATTAATGTCACTCAAGTGACATTCTATTGACTAGAAACACTAATTTTGCCGATTAAATCATTGAATATATGTATGTTTGTTTTTATTTTACCTTTGTTGTCCTTTTCTAAAAACAATGATTATCGTTAGCGACATTTTTAAAATCATGTTAAATTTGATTTCGAAAAAACTTGGAATACACTTATTCAACAAAAATGAATTTTGGAACATTGAATATATAGAATAGAAATATACAAGTTTTTTTCTTTATTGTCGGTATATTTCCGCGACTATGGCCAATCACCCACGCCAGGGAGCAGTTTCACCTCACTATCCTGGAAATTTTGCGGAACCCGTGCCTTTCTGTAAAAAGAGTAGGGATCTTTAACGTGCCCAGTATCTCATGTACACACGACCGACGGCTCTACACACCCGCCGAAGGGCGGAATGTGCAGCCATACATCTCAGATAAGATGTCACAACCTTGGTTAATTGTACAGTATGTAATAAAAAAGTGACAGGAGAACTCTAAGATCCAACATAGTACGCTTCGCTTCGGAGGCACACGTTCTTACCACTGAACCACCGAGGCTCTAATATGCAAGCTAAATTTTGTAAAAGTAAATTAACGAGCTTCAAAGATATAGCACTTTCGAGAAGAAAATTTGCAATTTTTCATTTAAAAACTTGACTCTTAAAACTGGCCGAAGAGCTCAGCCTCTGGAATTTTTTTTCCAGTATGACGATAAAAGTGGACGCAGCAAGCGTGTTATGGTAGCGATTATATATATATATATATATATATATATATATATATATATATATATATATATATATATATATATATATATATATATATATGTCATGGTAACTATATCTTTTCCCAATGAAAGACATAAAATTTGGTTTACAATATAACCTTTGTAGTAAAAACATATTTAATCAAAATAGCTCTATTCTTTGAAGAAGTGCAAAAAGTTACCAAAAATAGATTTAAAACGTTCCCGAAAAAACTAGTCCGATTTTGTTGGAAATGAACAAATTTAAACTGTTTATACACCTTCCAAGATACAACTCTTCCCAAAAAAGTTTTCGACACAAATTCAACCAAAAAATTTTACATCAAAATTTGTAAACTATTTCTTTCACGAAAAAACGCTATCTTTCTTTAAACAAAATTTGATTAAATGTAGAGACTATTAAAGCATAAACTCTATAACTAAAACTACTGCTAAAGTTTTAGAAAAGGGTTCTATTTTAAATTAACTTTCTGAAAACATTTTCGTCAAATGAAGGACAATAACAATTGAAGCAGAAACTTAAGGCTATGTTAAACACACTTCTTACAACAATTTACAGCAAGTTTGTCAAAAAATTGCAGTTTTGATGTTTGAAATCGCGACGTTTTGAGAAGATAAAATATACAATTTCCAAACTAACTTTCTAGTGTTTTTTGACTATTTTGCACCAAAAAACCTTACTCTTTGTCTGTAATACTCGATAAGTTTTGTTGATCATACAAAATATTTTAGTCTTGACCCATTATCTGATCACAAGTAGCACCCTTTTTTTTAATGCCTATAACTCCTTCCTCGTTTAACCTAGAAATTAAAATTTTTGTGAGTGGTATACCTTTAACAACAGAAACCGACTTACCAAATTTGGTTGCCATAGATTTATTATTTTCGGAGATACAATAATTTTTCGAAAGAAAACTTAAAATTTTACAGAAAAACTGGTCCGATTTATCTGACTAACTAAATTGTCCAAGTCACTTGCAAAAGCAAGATACCTGTCAAATTTCCTCACAGTCGGTCTTTTTTTTTGAGTTATATGTGATATATATATATATATATATATATATATATATATAAACAAATATATATATATATATATATATATATATATATATATATATATATATATATATATATATATATATATATATATATTATATATATATATATATATATATATATAAATGGTTATTATAAAATTTAATAGCAATATAATTTATTAAAATTTAAAAGAAAATTATGTGGCTGCTCGGGATAGACCACGAGACCTAATGCAATTGTAAATAAAAAGAAAAATATGTGGGTTCACGCCTTATAATTTGGATGGTGTCAAATATAAAAATAAAAATCGAGATCCGATTAACTTTATTTATTAATAAAAAGTGAATATATATATATATATATATATATATATATATATATATATATATATATATATAATGTCAAATATAATAATAAAAATCGAGATCCGATTAACTTTATTTATTAATAAAAAGTGAATATATATATATATATATATATATATATATATATATATATATATATATATATATATATATATATATATATATATATATATATATATAATTCAAAATTATATTGTGGTGGATTGAAGAAGTTATTAATGAAATTTTTGAATTTAAATAAAGAATACAGATGAACAATGTACTTAACTATCGTGTCAGCTGTGGCGTTCCTTGGATCACCTGAATATGAGGAGCTTTGAGGCTACCTAGGGCTGGGGAAACGTCTGGATATACTGTGGAGACCACTCAGGGCTGTTCGAACCACTGGATGACTTCAGCAGGTGCTCTGCTTGCCACAATGCCGAATGGGGCTCTCATGATGATGTCGAAGGGGCCTTCAAAACGATGATGTTGGGGTGCATCCATAGTGATGTGTCACAACGACTGTTGAGATGCTTCCATAGTGACGTTTAATGGGGCTCTACAAGCCCTTAAAACGATGTCGTTCCATAACAAAAACGATGCTCTATTGTGTGTGTTTTGTTTCTTTAACATCGGCCTATTTCCGCGACTATGGCCCATCATCGACGCCAGGGAGCAGTTTCACCTCATTGCCCTGGAAATTTTGCCGAACCCCTGCCTTTCTGTGAGGAGGGTAGGGATATTTAACGAGCCCAACATCGCATGGACACGGGACCGACGGCTTTACGCCCCCTCCGAAGGGCGGAACGTGCAGACATTCAACTTGCTCAAATACAATGCCAGAACCTCGGTTGATGTTAATTGTACAGTATGTACTGAAAAAGTGAAAGGAGTACCCAGGGATTGAACACAGTACTCTTTGGTTCAGAGGCACACGTTCTTACCCCTGAACCACCGAGGTTCTTAGGATGCTCTATTAAAAACAACGTTTCGTGGAAAACATTCTATAAAGGAAACGGCGTTGTTCCATTAACAAAAAAGTTTCGGGACGCAGCAAGTCGGTGTATATACCTGTATATATATATATATATATATATATATATATATATATATATATATATATATATATATATATATATATATATATATATATATATATATATTAAAATGGTTGACTTGGGCGAAAAATAAATAGAGATTATGAATTTTTCATGCATTAAGTCCACTTAGGAATACTTTTTATCTTCAGGTTTATTAAAATAATAAGGACGATATGTTTTTTATAAAAAGTGTTGGCCATTATGAAATGGGTGGCTTTTATAAAAATTACAAAAAGGTTATATTTGAGTCTTTTTAGTCCATCACAAAACATATTTCGTTAAACAATTTGCTAAAATAAAGGGCAAAGCGATTTTTTCTATTTACAAAGAAAATAAAAGAGTATATTGCGCTAGGGGTGGTTTTCTAATCACTTTGTTTCACGCTTTCAGGAATTACATATGCTAAAACGGAAGCCATTAGCTTAAAGCTTGTTTCAGTTTAAATAAACTTTAGAGTCCGCTACACGAAAAAATTAATATTATTTATACATAATAGGCATTCGGTAATTCTGCTGTTATAAATACAAATTACATTTGAAAAGAAGTGTTGATGTCTAGAAGTTAAGCTCTGTTTGTGTGTATATTTATTTTGTGGCTTGAAATTTTTAAATAAATTGAGTGTGACACTGCAATAAAAACTTGTATTTTATAGTTGATTGTTTCTGTAAACCAAATAGTGATTATCTTATACGTTATACTAATATATTTTGTATTAGCCACAAAAGTTTAAGTATATATCTTAAATTATTTCATTTTAGATTAAGATCACAAGGGATAGTTTGAGGAGTAGCTTAGTTCTGCTACGAGTCTCCAAGGAACTATAAGTGGTTAGTAGTGGTCTATCCTTTCTTGTCTTGCACTTCAGAGTAAAGCTCTGTCCATTACATAAACTGTATAGTGTTTCCACTATAATTTAATCCAGATTATTTTTATATGTTATTAGTTTATTATTTATATAATATGATTCGTAGCTACCGTAGATTCTAGACAAGATGTAATGTGAACAGGATGCTAATCTATATAGGCTAATTTTCTTGGAATATATCCGCCAATACTGTCTCCAGAAGTATGTGTGCTGAAAGAGCATTTCATAACTTTAAAAAAGTCTGGCCGCAGCAAGTGCGTTCTGGTAGTGAATTTTTATAGAAATGATCTGACACCAAATATTTTTTAGATAGAAATCTAAATTTCGGTGTATATTTTACTATTAGTGAATTTTCTTAAAAAAAATTCACTAATGAGGAGATCCCGACTTTTGAATTTTGAAAAAATTTCTTCAAATGAGCGCTAATTAGGCCCCCCAGAAAACATATCCGGGGTCAGTTTCAATTTTTATATGTTTATATATATATATATATATATATATATATATTTATATATATATATATATATATATATATATATATATATATATATATATATATATATATATATATATATATATATATATATATATATATATATATATATATATATATATATATATATATATATATATGTATCACACCGATAACTCAAAAAATAATGGGCGGATTTTGATTAAATTTGGTGAAAAAATTTCTTTTACAAATGTCTTGGATAAGTTTGTTAGCCAGGAAAATCTAGCTAGGTTTTCCCGGAATATTTTGTGTTTTCTTTAGAAAAAAATTTATATCTCCGGAATTAACAAAGTAAGGACAACCAAATTTGGTACGGAGGTTTACGTCCTTATAGGTAAGTCATCTATCAAAATTTAGCGATGTAAGTCGAAAGACAAAAAAGTTATTGGCGTTTAAAGAAAAATAAATTGGGGTTTTCCTCAAAACGTCAAAGTGGCGATTTCAAATGTCAAAATTGGCAACATTTAGGCAAATAACTTGAATCTAATACGGGCTATAGAAATAAAATGTCTCAAGAAGGACTTTTTACAAACCCTAAAGTCTTAGTTTCAACCGTCATTGTCCTTCATTTTACTAAAATATTTGCAGAAAATTCATTTCAAGTAGACCCTTTCTCTGATGCTTGGCAGTAGCCTTAGCTATAGAGTTTATCGTTTAATGGTATATATTTTTTGTCGCATTTTCGTAAAAAATCAATAAAGCTCAATATATCCGTTATTATATAAGATATGAAAAAAATTGTATATATTAATTATAGGGTGTCTTGAGCTACATCTTAAAATAATATTTCTACAATCACAGGGTGGTCCATAAGTCGTTGGTGATACAAATTTTCTTTTTTTTAAATCAAACATGCCTTATGTTATTGCATTTTTGCATTTTCCATCGAAATATAATGCATGTTTGTAAGAAAAAAAATGCTGGACGCAGTAAGTGCGTTATGGTAGCGAATTTTGATCAAATGCTTAATATTTGAATAGCTCAATTTGCTATTAACCTATAACGTTGACCAAAAAACGAGTTTTTTCGGAAACACTTTAAGTTTACTTTCGGAAATTTTTGTACATTTTCAAACAATAAAGTTATTTTGATGAAACATGGCACATTGTTTTTACTATATAGATTATACTGGTAACCAAATTTGATGCCTGCTTTCTTAAAAAAACACACATTATTGTTATTAAAAATAGTTTTATGAAAATTCACTACCATAACGCACTTGCTGCGTCCAGAGTTTTTTATATCTTAAACCTACCTACCAAATTTGGTTATCATAGCTTTTTTATTTTTTGAGCCAAAATTTTTTTCGAAAGAAATCTTAAAATTTTCCAGGAACGTACGTGCCGAATTTGATCAAAATCGGCTCATTATTTTTTGAGATATCAGTGTGATATTATACATATATATATATATATATATATATATATATATATATATATATATATATATATATATATATATATATATATATATATATATATATATATATATATATATATATATATATATATAAATAAATTTAACCTGACCCCCGATATGGGTTCTAGGGGTCCTAGTTCGCGCTCATTTGCAAAAATATTTTCAAAATTCAAAAGTCTGGATATCCCTATTAGTGAATTTTTTCTACAAAAATTCACTAAAAGTTCGGGACGCAGCAAATGCGTGATGGTAGCGAATTTTCGTAAAAATGTTTTTAATGGGAAATATGTCTTGTTTTTACAATAAGGACATTTGGTTGATAGTATAACCTATATAGCACTAACAATGTACCATATTTCATTAAAATAGCTTTGTTGTTTGAAAAAGACAAATATTTTCCTAAAATAAACTTCCAGATAAACTGGTCTGATTTTCCTGGCCAACGAACCTCTTTAAGCTATTTACACACCTGACAAGATATAATTATTCTCAAACAGCTTCAGGACGAAAATTGAAAAAAAAAAGTAAATTCTTTTTCATAAATTGCCTTCAGTAATGCTGCACTAAATTATATTTTTTATAAAAATTCGCCAGCTTTGTTTTTACAATAGCTTACTAAACATGTATTATTCATTATCAACATATCACAAAAATCTTACAAAAATGAATTCTAGGGAAACACTAAAAACATTTCTGCGAAAACTTTTCAAATTCAGCCACTATTTGAGAGTACCTGTATAGGGCAGCTCGATTGTTTTGACGAGTAATACAAAGAAAAAGCTTTCTGAATGCGTCATTTCCATGTGGCTCCGCTATCTATCGATAAAAACGCCATATCACAATTTGTAATATGCGTTTGAAATATGTGTCAAAAACGTGAAATTGAAATAACTCAAAAACGATGAACGATATCATTTTGTCTCCTTACAAACATGCATTATAATTTGAGCCTCGGTGGTTCAGGGGCACGAACGTGTGCCTCTGAACCGAAGGGTACTGGGTTCGATCCTAGGATTCTCCTTTCACTTTTTGATTACCAACTGTAACATTAACATCAGCCGAGGTTCTCGCATTGGATGTGAGCAAGTTGAATGTCTGCATGTTCCGCCCTTCGGAGGGAGCGTAAAACCGTCGGTCCCGTGTCCATCAGATACTGCTCACGATAAAGATCCCTACCATCCTTACAGAAAGGCAGGAGTTCGGCAAAATTTCCAGGATAGTGAGGTGAAACTGCTCATTGGCGTCGGTGATTGGTCATAGTCGCGGAAATAAGCCGACGTTAAAGAAACAAAACACACACACAAAAGTGTAATAATATAAGGGGTGTTACCCGGTAATTGTCAAAATAGGTTTATAAGATACAGCTCGAGACACCCTATAATTAACGTATATACTTTTTCCTCATATCTTGTATAATAACGGATGTATTGAGCTTTACCCAAGAAATGCGTCACCCTGTATATGTGTAAGCAGGCAAAAACTGATACTGGCCCCGTATATGGGTTTTAGGGGCTCTAGTTCGCGCTTATTTGAAGAAATCTTTAAAATTCATAAGTCGCGGTCTTCTGAATAACGAATTTTTTCTACGAAAATTCGCTAAAATACAGCTAATTGAACCATAAACTCTATAGCGGAAACTACTGCCGAAGCATCAAAAAGAGGGTCTATTGAAATGAATTTTCCTAAAACATTTTAGTAAAATGAAGGACAGTGATGGTTGAAGCTGAAACTTAAGGCTTTGTGAAACACACTTATTAAGAGATTTTTTTGACATAATCTGTATTTGCTTCAAATTTGTTGTCTGAAAATTGCAAATTTTGACGTTTCAAATCGCGACTTTGACGTTTCAAGAAGAAAAATTATAAAGTTTTTAAAATAATTTTTCTGCTACTTCTTGACACTTTTGCGCTAAAAAAAAACTCAGCCGTTGTACGTAATATTCAATTGGTTTTGTTAACCACACAAAATATTTAGTTCTTGTGCTTTCTTATGATCACCAGTGGCACCCAAAATTTTGATCTTTAATTGCCTATAACTTTTTTGTACTTTAACTTAGAGATCTGAATTTTGGTGTGTAGTATAAGTGTGATAGTGAAATGTATCTTTCGAATTTAGTTGTCATAGCTCTGTTATTTTCGGAGATACATACCAAATTTCAAAATCGACCCATTATTTTTTGAGTTATCGATTCGATATATGTATATATATATATATATATATATATATATATATATATATATATATATATATATATATATATATATATATATATATATATATATATATATATATATATATATATATGTATATAGAAACACAGATCTCCTCATTAGTGAATTTTTCATTTTACGAAAAATTCGCTAAAACTTTATAGGAGAAACCAGATTCGTAGTGAACAGTTCGATACTGGATAATTTAGCACTTAAAGCGCTCCTTGGCTAGGTCAAAGTTAGGGCTTAAAGATTACTAGTGTAAGAATTAACGAAACATTGGTTAAGAAGTAATATCGGTGATAGTACCGATACAAGAAGCAAACTTACATAACCTTTATTTTGTAACCAAGCGAAGCGAATTGGCGTCACTTTTCATACCAGAACATCTGCTCAAATATTATAAGTAAACTAGAAGCACAATATGCCATATAAATTCAGTCAGTTGTATGACCTAACACTTAGACCAAATTAACTAATTTAACACATTTTTAGTGAAAGTAATTTAAAAAATTTGTTGGGTAATACGAAAGATAAAGACAAAGTCACTGAAATGTCCGATATTTATGAGATTATTTGCAAAGATTGCAATCTTAAATACGTGGGTCAAACTAGGAGAAACATAGCCACCAGATTTCGTGAACATCTCGCACATTTACGATGTGGTACGGTGGACAAATCGTGTGTGGCAGAACATATATGGGATAATAATCACCACATTGACAAAGAAAATTTGAAACTTGTCAAAAATGTTAGAAATCAAACTATGCTTGATTCATTAGAGAGTATTTTTATATCAAGGTCGATTAAGAACAAAACTTTATTGAATCGTGCGGCACCTTTAATTTCAAGCCCATTATTTTCACTTTGCATTTGACCACTTAAACACTCCTAATTTGTCTGGTAGAATTATAAATTACTGTCAATAACTCTGCAGGTCTATACATATACTAATCTCTACGCTTGTCTCGACTTAAAGACCCTTTCGTTTTCCGTGTATCTATGAAGTCAATATAAATACTGTTTACGAAGAATTAAAATGAATATAAATATAGTTTTTATGTAGTATTTTAGTTGAATTATTTATCCTTTGTTAGAGTTAACAATGTGAGCCAAACACCCAGGTTTAGTTTTATAGATAAAAAAGATGAGCGGAGGTTATTGTGTTGTCTCGCCAGTTGTGGTTGTCGGCTTGGTCCAATATCCGCATAGTAAATTTCTAGATCGAAAGGGAACGTGGAGATTCCTTAAATAACTCGGTACCGTTCCTTTAAGCCTATTATACGTATATTAGATAAGGGCTCATAAATTTGTCGACCAGAAGATTAAAGCAGGTCTTCGACCTCGTAATTTCACTACACAATAAACAAACGATGGGTCTTCGACGACAATTTCACTTCGGACTAGTTCGTTTACCTAGACGCGATATAAATACACGGTAGCTAGTAGTTTAATTTTAGATTTTTTTTTCTCTGAAGATGTTGACATGGTCAACGAAACGATCGTAAGATCTCTGAAATATGTGTTGTGGCGATTTGGGTTCTCCAAGTGTACTTATTAGTGCTCATCACAGGGTACAGTTTTCACATAGTGAATTTTCTTGAAAAAATTCACTATAATGAAGAGGTCTCGACTTCTAAATAAAAAAAAGAATTCTTCAAATGAGCGCGAACTAGGTCTATATATATATATATATATATATATATATATATATATATATATATATATATATATATATATATATATATATATACATATTATTATTATTATTATTAGTTTATTTATAGTAATTTAATAGTGCGTCATTTGACAAATAAGTTTTAAACTTGTGCTGCAATTTTCATAGGTTGTGTCCAAACAGTAGTATCAAAACTTCTAGCACATTGACAAATTAAATTTTGACATGATAAAAACCTTAATTTGTATTCCACCATTTACTCACTCTGTCTTCAATTCTAGCCTTACTGTTACTTCCAGAGGAACACACACCTTTTGCAACCATTATTCGCTTAAACGTTTTTATTTTCTTACAATATCTGTTAAAATAAACCAAAAATACAGACTGATAGTTTGAAACAAAACAGGTAGCACAGAGATAACACAAAACATAACAGGTCGATTTTGATTAAATTTTGTGATTGCGTTCCTTTTACAAGTAGCTCGGATAAGGTCGTTATCCAGAAAAATCGCACCAGATTTCCCTGGAAATTTTTTAGTTTTCCTTAAAAAAAATTATATCTCCAGAAATAGTGAAGCGCTGGCAGCTAAATTTGATACGCAGGTTCATATTGTAATAGGTATGCTTACCAAAATTTGTGTCCCTAAGTTTTCAAGAGAAAAAAGTTGTGCATTTAAAAAATTACTGGCACTGATGACAAGAGAAACGCATAAAACCAAAATATCTTGTGTGGGTAAGAAAATCTATTGTATAATACAGACCAAGATTAAGTTATTTGGGGCAAAATGGTCAAGAAATACCATAAAAATTACTTTGAAAAATTTATAGCTTTTCTTCTTAAAATGTCAAATTTGGGATTTAAAACGTCAACATTGGCAATATTTAGGCAAAGAACCTGAAAGGAATACGGGTTATGTAAAAAGAATGTCTCAAGAATCGTTTTTTAGAAAGCCTTAATTTTTAGCTTTAACCGTCATTGTTCTTCATTTTACTAAATTATTTGCAGAAACATCATTTCAAATAGACCCTTTCTCTAATACTAGGCTACCCTAGAACACATATCCAGGTTTTTTAGAAGTCTTGTCGAAAAGCTTTAGGTGAATATCGTGGCAGGTGGGTAAATACTTTGAAGAGGTTTGTCGGACCACTTTTTTCAAGAATATTTCATGCCTGTGTTCAGATTTTTTTTTTACTTTTGCAAAGTTATTTTGATAAAATATGGTACCTACCTTGTTTTTAATATATAGGTTTTATTGGTAACCAAATGTGATACCCGGTTTCATTAAAAAAGACATATTTGCTATTAAAAATTTGCTATTTTTTATGAAAATTCACTAGCATAACGCACTTGCTGCGTCCAGACTTTTTATCATACACTGCTATGCAGCGCGTGTCTCAAGTAGGAAATAAATTGAGTAAAAACGAAATAACATTTTTTTTTGGCGAAATCTTTGAACTCGTCGATTGTAGTGAATTTTCGATAAGAAAATTCACTAATAGAAATCACGAGCGTAACTTAGAGCCCTTAGAGTCCATATTTTAGAGTTAGTTATAATTTAAGTATCTTTAGTATTCTGCAAAATAAAATAAAAGTATTAATAGACCCATGGACACAAACGCATCATTTTTTATAGACGAGGTGACAAAGTAAATTTTTGTTATAATTTTTTGCATTTTTTCTCGTATGCCTTGAGCCTCTACAATAAAATGTCAAAATCGTCGTGCATCATATACAGAGTGTCTTATGTTTTCTTGGGTCATGTACTATTTTGTGCTTCTTAACTTTTTTTGGAGCACCCTGTATAAATTCTGCTACCAAATTTGAATTTATTTTTGATGTCTTTAACTTCTTGGTCTTTTTTTCTCGTATTTTTCACCGTTTCCGAATAGTCTGCAAAAATATCTATCGACGGAATTTAGGAACGTAAAGAAAGTAAGGGGAAACAATAATCAGTCGTCATTGTCATCAACTATCTTAGGCAATTCTTAAAATTGAATGAAACTTATTAGATTAGAAGTAAATCTAAATAAAAGAAACCTATAAAAACTGCTGAAAATGTCCTCCTCTTGCTAAGATGCAAGGGTCCACTCTTTGGCTTATAGAACGACGGACTCTAAAAAATTCCGTAAGTATAGCGGATTATGTCGCATGAAACCACTATTCTATTTCGTAATTCCTGCTTTCAATTGGGGTCCGATACACCAGTTATTTCAAGTGCTCTCATCAAAAAAGTTCGGACTATTCAGGTCTGGGGATCTAGAAGGCCATGGCTGAGGTCCCCTCCACCTATCCAATGGCTGTTAAAATGTTGAATCAGGACTCCCTCACCTCCATATTAAACCTGGCTGGCGCACCATCGTGCATGTACCACTGGTTTCTGTAAAGAATTTGTACCTCTTCTAAAGCACTGGAAATTGATGATAATTACGTCCATCAATTTATTTCCAGTAATACCGGCCCACACATTTAGAGAAAACTGCCGTTGAAAATTATTTTCGCGTGCTACGTGTGGATTTTCTTTCGCCAAAAAATGTTTGTTATGAAAATGCCGGATGGCATTCCTAGAAAACTTTGCTTCATCACTAAATAAAATTGTGTTTGTAAACAACGGATTTTGAGCGAGCAGTTGTAGAAATCACTGGTAAAAATTTATACGTAGAGAAAAGTCACGTGGGCAAAGATCTTGACCCTTGTGGTAAGGGTACATTAAGTTATCTACCAAAATCCTCCAGGCGAGCATAAATGAAATATTTTATGTTGATGCAATTTTTCTTGTATTCGTAGCAGAGTCAGTTTTCATTTCATTTAGGATTGCGTTTAGACTTTTGGAGTCCTCGTCGTTAGATTTGCTCCTCCCAAATAAGTGTATTTATGAAATTTCCAGTTTCAAATAGCCGCATATGTGCATTTGAGAACGTCCTTGGGTTAGGTAGTTACAATTGGCTTTTTCATAAGACAACTGCGTTTCTGCATGTCTATTCTTGATTAGTAATTTCAACCATAATCAAACAATTAGAAAACGATCTGGAAAGATCAAACGAAATAAAGCACTTAATGCAAGACGTCAAAAAGTCAACAAGCAACATTGATAAACAAAGTGAACCAGTCTACTAATGTATTCTTGATTAATATTGGATATACGCATCGATAGATTTTTTTGCAGATTGATCGAAAACGGTGAAGAAATACAAGAAAATTGCAAAAGACCAAAAAGCTAAATAAATAAAGAGAAAAAATAAAGTTGGTATCAGAATTCACACAGAATGCTTAAAAAAAGTACCGAAGCATGAGATAGTACATATCCCAACAAAACATAGGACCTTGTATATGACGACTGACGATTTTGGCATTTTATTGTAGAAGCTCTTAAAGAAAATAAGTGTTCCAAATTTCATAATTGTATCTTAAGGCATACAAGACAAAAACGCTAAATATGATACAAAAATTAAAATTTTGTCACCTTGTGTATCATAAAGGGTGCGTTTTTGGCCAGGGATCCATTAACAGTTTTTTCCTTATTTTGCAGAGTACTATCACTACCTGAAACATCTGTATGACATTATGTCACACCCAAAACCAAACCTACAAAAAGACTGAGTTCTTCTTCTAAAAAAAAATATATCTCCAGCAGTAATAAAGCTATTTTGATCAAAAATGGTACATATTTGACTTTAGCAGAAACATCACCAAAAGTTAGGTTTTTATGATATTAGGAAAGTAAGTTTAGAGTTTTAAATAAATTTGCTACCATAAAGCACCAACTTCATTTTGACTTTTTGTAACTAATATTTTAAAAGGCAAAACGTCAAAGAATTAAATTCTTAAAAATGGTCGGCGTCTTGACAATCACAAAGCAAGATGCGAATGTTTATCTTTTTAGAATTGAATGTTAACTTTGGCGATTTTTAAACAAAGATCATGGAGGAAATGTAGTTTTTAAAGAAGTGTTGCATGAAATTTGTTTCACAAAGTTTCTGTTTCAAAGGTTTATTTTCTTTGTTTAGTTAATGTTTACAGAAAATTTAGTAGAACCGACCACCTCTGCCTGTTCGAAAGAGTGAACTATATCTGAACAATTATTTAGCATTCACAGAAAAGAAGCAAATACGCATGGCTATTTTAGAGTCTCGTTTTTAACTAATTCTGTATCTAAAAAAGGGTTATCCTGTTACCACTTCAGCTGCTGATTAAATTAATAACGTAATGGAAAAATGTATGGTGAATCCTGACAAAATGATGACATTTGTATGGGCAAAGAATGTTAAAAAATATGTAATGAAAATCAAATTGTAGCCCAGATTAACGTAATCAAATTGATCTTTGTAAAGTGGAGGCGACATCAACATCTAATTGCACAATAGCGAATTATTAAATTATTTGTCATAAATATGAAAATTTAATAATTTGTAACTTCTGAAGTCTCGTTAGCTTATAATTAAATCTCTGGTTTACAAAGCATATTACATTTCATTAGTTCAAAAAAATGTTAATTGTATAATCTTTGTCTTTTGATTACTCTTAATGATATTTTGTTTTGGCACTCAAACCAGTTAAATTGAAAGTCGTGTAGGTCAACGTGTGAGTAATCATTTTCATAACCCAATAAAAATCGTAGGTTTTCTTTTGCCAAATAACTTGCGAAAGAAACACAATTAGATTGTATCAATAGATATAAGTCATGTCGGTAAATACAATGTAACGGCCAAGGAATTTGGTTTTCGTAGATAGTAAAAATAAATATATACTGTAGCTCTTTGTGAAAAGAAAAATAAGAGAAAATTAATTATTTGGCTTTAACACTTACAATTATTAGAATTTTTTAAGTCCGCGCAATTGTGTGTTCAACATTTTATTGGTGAATTTTCTTTAAAAAATTCACTAATGAGGAGATCCCGACTTTTTAATTTTGAAAAAATTTCTTCAAATGAGCGCTAATTAACCCCCCAGAACACATATCGGGGGTCAGTTTCAATTTTTATATGTTTATATATATATATATATATATATATATATATATATATATATATATATATATATATATATATATATATATATATATATATGTGTGTGTGTGTGTGTATCACACCGATAACTCAAAAAATAATCAGCAGCTTTTAATTAAATTTGGAGAGTACCTTCCTTTTGCAAATGACTTGGATGAGTTCGTTATCCAGGAAAATCGGCACAGGTTTTCCTCGAAAATTTTGTGTTTTCTTTCAAAAAAAATTATACCTCTGGAATTGACAAAGTAATGATTCCTGGGTTTATATCGTTATAGGTAAGTTACCTACCAAAATTTAGCTCTGTAGGTCAAAAGACAAAAAAGTTATAGGCATTTAAAGAAAAATAAATTGGGGTTTTCCTCAAAACGTCAAAGTTGCGATTTAAAACGTCAAAATTGTCAACATTTAGGCAAAGAACTTGGATCTAATACGGGCTATGGAAATAAAATGTCTCAAGAAGAATGTTTTACAAAGCCTGAAGTCTTAGTTTCAACTGTCATTGTCCTTCATTTTACTAAAATATTTCCAGAAAATGTATTTCAAATAGACCCTTTCTCTGATGCTTGGCAGTAGCCTTAGCTATAGAGTTTATCGTTTAATGGTATATATTTTTGTCGAATTTTCGTAAAAAATCAGTAAAGCTCAATATATCTGTTATTATAGAAGATATAAAAAAAATTGTATATATTAATTATAGGGTGTCTTGAGCTACATCTTAAAAAATATTTCTACAATCACATAAATCTGACCCATAAATCGTTGGTGATTCAAATTTTCTTTTTTTTTAATCAAACACGCCTTATGTTATTGCATTTTCCGTCGAAATATACTGCATGTTATTAAGAAAAGAAATTCTGGACGCAGCAAGTGCGTTATGGTAGCGAATTTTGGGCAAATGCTTCATATTTGAATAGCTCAATTTGCTATTAACCTATAAGGTTGACCAAGAAACGAGTTTTTTCGGGAACACTTTAAGTTTACTTTCGGAAATTTTTGTACATTTTCAAACAATAAAGTTATTTTGATAAAACATGGTACATTGTTTTTACTATATAGGTTATACTGGTAACCAAATTTGATGCCTGCTTTCTTAAAAAACACACATATTTGCTATTAAAAACGTTTTTACGAAAATTTACTACCATAACGCACTTGCTGCGTCCAGACTTTTTAAATATTATGCAAGCCAAAACTTACACATTATATAAAAGTCTGGACGCAGAAAGTGCGTTATGATAGTGAATTTGCCTAAAAATGTTTTAAAAGCAATGATGCCTTTTTAAGGAAACCGGGCATTAAATTTGGTTACCAGTATTACCATTATATTATAAACCATGCACGATATTTCATCATCGTAACTTTATTGTTTGAAAAAATACAAAAGTTTTCCGAAAATAATATTAAAGTATTCTCGAAAAACTGGTCCAATTTTCCTAGCTAACGAATCTCTTCAAGCTATATACCCACTCGCCAGGATATAATTATTCACAAAAGGTTTTTCGACGAAACTACAAAAAAAAAGTTTGCATGAAAATTTGCAAACTATTTTTTCCACGAAGATCCCAAACCATTTGTTGTACAATAACTCATTGGACATTTATGATTAATTACCAACATCTCACAAAAATCTTACAAAAATGATTTCTACGGAAACCACAAAATTTCTGCAAAACTGACTAAATATTTTATACACAAAAATTTGCTTAGGGAATCCATAAAATTTAATGTATATACCTAATCTGTCAATAAAATTGAAGAAAATAATAGTTTGAGACGCAGCAAGAGCTTTATAGTAGTGAATTTTCATAAGAATTGTACACTATTAGTAAGATATATTATGAAAACTAATTCTTTAAATTTAAATGGACCTTGGAGATCGGTTTTAGTGTCCCAGTTAGCGACTATTTGAAAACATTTATATTTTATATGGATCTAAAAAATTAAAATTTTGTTTTAGATATAATATGTAAGTAGGTACTGCAAGTGTCTTTAAAAAAATGTGTTACAAATTTCATAAAAGCTACAAAAGTTTTTCAGACAGAAATTAATTATTTAGAAAGGGAATGTGCCTGTAAAATTATAAATATGGCAGGTATTTTTCATTATTGATTACGTGGATGGTTTTGTTTTAGTCGACCCATCTAGTTTTTGCAAACAATAAACAACAAAAAAGGTTTTTTAAAACAAATTTGTAGTTATCTGCGAAGCTCATTATCTTATATTTCGTTAATTTAATACCCAGGGTGCGTTTACACAGGTATTCGATGATTCAAGATTGAAGATTCTAGCCTAATGGGAAATTTACTGAACTAACGGATTTAAAATATTTTTACGAAAATTTTCTACCATAACATACCTGCTGCACCCAGACCCTTGCCAACACTTATTTACGGCTGCTGTATCCATACTATTTGAAAATGATAAAATATTGTAACTTACTTTGTAAGACTAACAAACAAGGCAACCTCAAAATAATTTTTGGAAAAAAATAATTAAATGAGATTGGTACGCTGCTTCGTCGTGGGGGTTCCCCTTCTCCTTCTGCATGGCTACAATCACCCTCAATGCATAAACAAGAACAGTGTAAACAATAAAATTCCTTTGGAGCAACCCCTAAGAAAGTTACGGGACCTGCGGTGAATATAGAGGTTCTGCGCGCGGTAAACAGGATCCTAAGGAGGCATAGCCACAGTATAATACTGATTATGCTGTGGTATAGCTGAAAAAGGGGATAAAGGCAGCTTAAAGAGGGCCACCTAAGCTGTTTCTTTCCCACTTTTCGCTCACACTTCCTTTTATATTCTTCTCCGCCAAACACCCCTCTTCACTCTTGGTCCCGTAACTTTCTTGTGGACTGTTTGCAAGAAATTCTTCTTGCGGTTTGGGCATCCAGAAGGGGTTATAAGCATATTTCTGAAAATATTTTAACACATACCCCCAATGTGCTAATCTGCAAAGTTACCGAAAATTTAATTTTTATTTACAAACGGAATGCATCTATGAAATTATAGGTGCCAGGTAAGTATTACCTGGCTTAAATTTTTATTTAAAAAAATTCACTAACTCGATGGTGAGACTTTGCAAAAAAAAAATTAAAATGAGCGCGAATTTGGGCCCCTAGAACCCATATCCGTGGTCAGTCCCTATTTATATATATATATATATATATATATATATATATATATATATATATATATATATATATATATATATATATATATATATATATATATATCCAACCGATAACTCAAAAAATAATAACCGATTTTGATGAAACTCGGCCTTTCTTTTATTAATAGCTTGGATTAGTTCGTTATCCAGGAAAATCGGACAGGGATCTTCCGGGAAAATTTTCAGTTTTCTTTCAAAAAAAATTTTTTCTCCTAAAATTACGAAGATGTTTCGATCAAATTTGGTGTACATATTGGTTTGGGAAAGACCTAACTATGTGCCAAAATTCAGCTTTCTAGGTTTGTAAAAAATTGAGCTATTCAAATTTGAAACATTTATTTTTAATATCACCGCGTTTCATTGACAATGGCAAATTTGGCTTATATGAGATCTAGTATGTCGTTGCCTGGCAACGAAACATTTGATATTATTGCGCAAGTCTGTTAGACGCTGGAACTTACTTTTGTCGTATGGTATTAGATTGTTTCAGTTGACAAATTATTTGTGTTATTTGTGAAATTTTTATATACAAGTGCAAATTACTCCTATATTAATGTTAGTGGGTAGATTAAACAGTGTTTGTTATGTTTTATCAATACATATAAAGGATCAAAGTTTTACAAAAGGGGCTGATATGCAACAGGTTAGTTATTTTTTCTCTGATGCTTTGGCGGTAGTTTTAGTTAAGTTTATGGTTTAACGGTCCATAATTTTTAGCTATTTTTCGTACAAAAAATTCGTCGAGGAGACCGCGACTTTAGAATTTTAAAAAGATTTCTTCAAATGAGCGCAAATTAGGCCCCCTGGAATCCATATCCGGGTTTACGTTCAGTTTTGATCTGCTTACATATATACAGGGTGACGCGTTTCTACGGTAAAGCTCAATATAATTATTATTATACAAGAGACGAGAAAAAATTATATGAGTTAATTATAGGGTATCTTGAGCTGCATCTTATAAAATTATTTTGACAATCACAGGCTGGCCCATAAGTCGTTGGTGATCCCTACAATATTTTTTCGAACAGCCTTATTTTATTGCATTTTTTATCGAAATATGTTTGTAAGAAAAAAAATCAAGACGCAGTAAGTGCGTTTTGGTAGCAAATTTTCATTAAATGCTTCAAATTTCAATAACTCAATTTTCTATTAACCTAAGATTTGTTGGCTAGGAAAACAACGTTTAAAGTTTATTGTCGAAAAATTTGTACATTTTCAAACAATAAGTTATTTTGATAAAATATGGCACATTGTTTTTACTATATAGGTTATACCGGTAACCAAATTGAGGACTGCTTGCATTAAAAAGACATATTTGATATTCAAAATGATCTGTTGAATGATCGGTTTTAATCACCTCAATCAAACCAGTTTATGCAAACAAAATGGCAAAAAAGACGTTTACTAAAACAAATTTGTAATTATCTGTGAGGCTCATTGTGTTATTTTTTAAATTTAATATCCACGCTGCTTTTATATAGATTTTACTATGTATTAAACCTGAAGATTGTAGTTGAATAGAAAATTGAGATCACCATTTGAAATATTTTTATGAAAATTCACTACCATAACGCACTTAAACTCCTTTCAGCACTGATTTACCAGGTAATATGTGATCGTATCGTGTGATATATCATTGTAATCAGAAAACAAAAGACTTTTTTAAGATGCAAATATCCAATATAGTGCGCGAAAGAAAAATCAATGTTAAGTATTGTAACTATTGCCTCAAGAACGCCTTGGAAAATATGATGGCAGATCTGAATTGCCCATAAAAAAGTTTACAAACAATGTCATAGTTAAAAAAAAATCGAGTGCTCTCTGTATTCGCTTGAAAACAAAGAAATGAAAATTGAAATTTTCCGGTTGATTAAAAAACTAAAAATGGCAACTCAAATTCTCTTTCAGATAACTGATCACCATAGAAACGCGCTACTTTTCCCCAATTTTATCATCCTCGTATCTCTTGCGGTTTAGAAGATACCAATGGTGAGGCTCGAATTTGAACTACCCTCTATATATATATATATATATATATATATATATATATATATATATATATATATATATATATATATATATTTCAAATGAGCGCGAATTAGGGTCGCTAGAACTCTATCTATGGTCTGATCCAAGCCACTAGCAAAATAAGGTAATTCCCAAATTTGTTCCAAAGCAGTGAACTATTTTTTTGATTTATCGGTTGGATACATACACACACAAATATATGGATATATATATATATATATATATATATATATATATATATATATATATATATATATATATATCCATATATTTGTGTGTGTATGTATCCAACCGATAAATCAAAAAAATAGTTCACTGCTTTGGAACAAATTTGGGAATTACCTTATTTTGCTAGTGGCTTGGATCAGACCATAGATAGAGTTCTAGCGACCCTAATTCGCGCTCAATTGAAATAATGTTCCTAAACTCTCACCATCGTTACCTCTGTATTAGTGAAGTTTCATTAGTAAATTTGTGTCCAACGTTGGTTTTGCCCACAAATTGATTTAATTTATTCTATGCTGAGATCGCTTTGTTGGTGAAACGAGATCTAGAATTATACTTTGTTGTAATTAATTTGGTTACTTCAGTTAACGTGTGTTTAAGGAAAACAGTTTTAACACAAAACATTAGAAACCATATAATCATAACAAAACCTTTAGTAATCGATGTTGGGATACTGAAGAAAAGCAATATTTAATCATATTTGACAAGTATTGGGCTCTTTTGTGACTGACGTCCATAATGTAGGACATAACGGAGAGCTCGACCCTAACTCAAAGGAGTGTACATACACTAGGAGAGCAGAACTCGCACTGGATAAGCTGATACTGAAGGATTATTGATTGATAACAACAGGTTTCTGTTACACAGTTTATAGTAGGTAAATGAAATAGATTATAAACTAACCTTTGCCAAAATACAGGGTGTTACATACTTGTATATCAATGATATAGGAGGTTAATCTGTTCATAATTCAAAGAAAACAAGTTCATATAAACATAGACCAGTTTTCATGTTATTTTCGATATACAGTGTTTTTTTGAAAAATGTTTTCTTGTTTGTTGCAAAGTAGAATTTTTAATGGAACTTGGTAGGTGCATATTACAGGTAGACACACATTTTAAGAGAGAAAAGAATTTTCAATTTTAACCAGTCCTAGTTTCAATATTATTTTTAATGAAAAATATAATACGGTGCTGCTTTTTTTAAAAACAAAAATTATTTGAGGAATAGTACTTTACTTTGTAACAAAAAAAGTTTTCATGCTTTTTTCGTATCTTGAACTGTTCTTTAGTAAAAATAAATAACAGTTATCTGTAATTCCCTAAACTAAAAGTCGGATATCAAAAATCTTCCGTAGGTTATGGCTGTCAAACGAATAGTAACTAGTGTATAAATGTAAAATATTTTGATACTTTAAAGTACTTACATTTTTTATTGAAACAAGAATATATTAATTTATAACTAGCTGGAAAACTAACACCAAACACTGTTGATAAAAGAATTGGGTTATAATAAACAATTCTAACAAAATAACAGGTGCCTCATGTGAAGCTAATAACAGTTTTGTGAAAAAAGAAAAAACAAACAAAAAAAAACTAGATTATCGCCCACTCTTATAAAGAACCCATAGATCTATTTGCTTGTGTATTTACTTCCAATTCCACGTTTGATCCGCATAAAAAGAGTTCACCAACTATTCCAGCTGTAAAGCCAAAAATGGGAGAAATATTTTCTAAGCACATATTGAAAAATTTAGACACTCAAAGGGCATCAAAACCGGATGGAGTCACCAGCAGGAGTTATAAAAATATATACAGAACTCCAATTTTATGTCGCCTCTTTTTGATGTCCTCTAGGATGGGGGTATTTCCAGCTTCCTGGAAACAAGCTCTAGTTCAACACGTCCCTAAAAATGTAGACAAATCGGATGTGAGGAACTATCGTGCTGGGCTGTGTCTGGGGAAGTGAGTAGCTCTGACCACAGATACATCCGATTTGAAATCGCCAAAATCGAAAGAGAAACGGTATGGTACCGGGACCCTCGCAAGTCGGACTGGGAAGCCTACAGGGAGACCTAGCAGTAGAACTGCGGTGGGTTAAGAGTACCATAGACAATTCAATATACCTCGAGATTGCGGCAGCCCAAGTGCGAGACTCAATCACCTCGGCCTATAACGCAACTGCCCCCTGAAAATGATGACGTCCACCAGGAACGGCCCGTGGTGGAACGAGGACCTCAGGCAAAGAAGGGCGCAGGTTCGTAAGCTGTTCAACGCGGCCAAAAAGTCGGAAGCATGGAATGTATATAAACATGCACTAACGAGCTACAACAAAAGACTGAGGGACGCCAGGAAGGAGTCGTGGAGGAGGCACTGCGAGGAAGTGTAGAACATATGCGAGAGTGCTCGACTACACAAGATCCTATCCAAGGGCACTCAGACCAACATAGGCTCCCTTAGAACATCCACGGGAGGCTTTACAACATCGGGGTAGGAAACTATGGAAGTTTTACTACAGACGTACTTCCCCGGCTGATAATAAGCCAACCACCTCCAGATTGGGAACAATCAGAAATAGAGGCGCCGTACAGGCGGGTACCTAGAGTAGACTGGACAATCGCTAAAGAGGTGGTTACTTGGAGCAAAATTAGATGGGCTGTTAACAGCTTCAAGCCATTCGGGACTCGCTGAAATAATGTCCATCATGCTCCAGCAGGGTATAGACATACAGAGCCGAGGTTTACTTTCATTAGGAGGGCCAGCCTGGCTCAGAGATATATTCCGAGGACATGGAGACTGGCCAGGGTTGTATTGATTTCTAAACCTGGGCGTCCAACAGACCAGGCAAAGTCCCTAAGGTCAATAAGTCTCTAGTCCTTCTTGCTAAAAACAACGGAAAGACTGCTCGGCCGGCACATTAGGGGCGGTGAACTGGAAGCATATCCTCTACAGTACGGAAAATACGCATACAGAGCAGGAGTCTCAACAGAAACATCACTGCAGCAACTGGTGCTGAAACTGGATAATTATCTGGAGAAAAGGAAGGTGGCGCTGGGGGCCTTCCTAGACATAGAGGGGGCCTTCAGCAGCACCTCATTCGGATTGGTACTGGCAGCTGTCAGGGAGCGGCGAATAGAGGAGACCTTCTTTTGAAAATAGTATGGGCTGATGAATCCAGATTTATAAATTGTGGTGTGTATAATCTCCATAATAGCCATTATTGGGCAAATGAAAATCCCCATCTAAAGGAAGAAAGACGATTGCAAAACAGATTTGGTATTAATGTTTGGTGCGGCTTATTAGGTAAAAAACTGTTATTTTTGTTTGTAGATTAGAAAGTTAATTTTAAAAAAATCAAGGTAACTTCATTGTTGGTCCATTCTTTTTTGAAAATAATTTAACTGGGGAAAGGTATCTTAATCTATTGAGAAATTGAGAATTGTAAATTAAATCAAAATATTTTTTAATCCTGAATCATTACGGAAAATTATGTTAGAAGTAGAAGTATATTGTTATACTCCATGGCCTACTGCTTTTTAAACACTCTTTTTAGTCATTTGTTTTCTGGTATTGGATTTCATAGACTACTATCCTCAAAACCGTTTTTCTCAAAATTGACAGTGCAATTTCAAGATTTCTCGAGCATGTTGTACATTGTTGGAAAGATCTTTTCGCAGGCTATCACATGAGCAAAAAATCCAATATGGCTGCCATAATAAAAACATACGTTGATACCTGTAACTCAAAAACAAATGACAATCCAATGTTGAGAATAGCACAAACAGATTACTGTATAAAAAGTGTCCTGATAATGTGCAAGCTTAGGCATGTCAGATCAACGCCTACTTAGATATCGAAGAAAAAAGAAATCGACAACTTTTGTTTTTTTCAAAATAACTTGAAAACGAAAAGAGGCAGGGCAAAATACAAGTAATATTTGGAAGGAGCATGAAATTCTACAAAACATTGCTAATTTAACCGTCTCCCTATCTCTAATAATAACGGAGATAGAAATACATCCCCATCCAGACATTTGTATTTGCAATTTAAAATTTAAACATGTTTACAGAAATTTGGTACCATAACGCACTTGCTGCTCCCACACTTTTAGGAATTTTTTTTTGGATATTATTTTCGTTGCATTTTTTGCACATTGGGCGACAAACCTGCAAGTTTTCAGGTTAAAATTAACAATATTTATCCACACGGCTCCATTACGAGTATTAGCTGGATTTTCGCTGCGGTTATAAAATTGCGAATTGTAAGATTGGGTGCAATAGTTGAAGAGATAAATGTTTGACTTGCTGCTTATTTATAATAGTTTTTTTTAAATGTCGATATAATAGTCAGGATATATTAACAAAACAATCAGTTAGATTATCCTTCAAAAGTGTATTCAACATGAAAAACCTCTATAAAGAATTAGTAAGAAAAATATGAAACTTCTCACTTTTCCAATCCTACGCTCTGGTACAACGTATCATTTTATCACATAGCAGGTGAAACAAATTTAAGTGTTGTTCGACTTTCCATTAGGGTTTCACAAGTTCCATCACGTTTTTATTTTTGTTTCATTCCCTACAGCACACTCCACGTAGTAGATAATTCGATTAATAAAGGATTACTTATGTTTTCACAGTAAAATGGAAGTTTTATTTAAGAAACCCAGACAGATAACCTTGATATAGGCGCAATTGATGTTTGTGTTTCCTAGAAACTTCACAGAGTCAAGGCATTTGATATGGCTTAGCTTCATTTATACAGGAAGTTTCATCAACTCATTTAGTATAAGACATTTTCAAATTTACCTCTACCTAACAACAGTTTCATTTATTTTGGTCTATTTGAATTTAGTTTTATTAACGCATCAGAAATTAAACCTAAAACATTTTCGGGCAGCAGCAAGTGCGTTATAATAGTGAATTTTCATAAGAATTTTACATAATAGTACTGCTAAAAGTAATACTTTTAATTTACAAAGAGGCCGAAAATCGGGTTTAGAGGTTCTAGTACAAGCTCATTTGAAGAATTTATTTCTTTATGTTATCATAAAAAATATTCCAATCTTGTGTTCTAGCTCCTTTTAAGAAAAATAACGTTGAATGCCCAAAACCCAATTTTCTATGATTCTAAAAAAATTAAAATTTGCTGAACCTAGGTACCGTAAGTCCCTTTAAAAGAAAACTATTATCAATTTCATTAAAGTTACAAAAGCTTATCAGAAAGAAGCTTAATTCATACCCAAGAAGTCAATTTGTCATTCTAGGTAAGTCATTCAACTGACTTACCTAAAACCTCGGTGGTTCAGGGGCAAGAACGCGTGCCTCTGAACCAAAGGGCACTGGGTTCGATCCCAGGGTTCTCCTTTCACTTTTTGAGTACAAACTGTAACATTAACATCAACCGAGGTTCTGGCATTGTATCTGAGCAAGTTGAATGCCTGCACGTTACGCCCTTTGGAGGGGGCGTAAAGCAGTCGGTCTCGTGTCCATTCAATGTTGGGCATGTTAAATATCCCTACACTCCTTACAGAAAGGCAAGAGTTCTGCAAAATTTCCAGGATAGTGAGGCGAAACTGCTCCCTGGCGTCGGTGATTGGCCATAGTCGGGGAAATAGGCCGACGTTAAAGAAACAAAAACACAAGACACAACTGACTTACCTACTTGAACAATTGATCAACGAATATTAACATGTTAATATTCTTATTCTTTTATTTCCTATTTTATAAACATATTATTATACAATCATTTACTATTTAACCTCAAAAAATAACTGTCAAACCAGGTTAAATAAACAAAACACGTTATTCTTCTGTAGTTTCCAATTTTAAAAGCGAAATGTAGGTAAAAGTTGTTATATATACATTTCAATGACAATCAGTTATTACTTAATGCCAAAACAGAACTGCAAAATCATAAGAAATAAACAAAACACGTTATTATTCTTTAGTTTCCAAATTTAAAAGCAATACAGAATCATCTACTTAACCTCAAAACAGAACTGTCAAACCATAATAAATGAACACAACACCTTATCCCATTTGGTTTTTACTGCAAGTAGCTGATCTAAAACTTCCTTATTTTCCCCTACAAATACGCACATCCGAATATACCCGAAGGCGGTTATTAGGACGGCATCGTGTAGTTCGGGTGTGAACGTTATCGTTGCATTTTGATGTATGCCTGTGGTATATGTATGAATCTACGCGTGGCCCGTCGGTACTCTGTCTTTGTCTGGCATCATACTTTAACCACTTAAGTTGTTTCAATTCATGTCTTTCAGATTTGATTTTAAATTTGGGAAAACTCAAAATTTTGTGAACCAAAGTACTTAAAATTCACAACAGAGGTTTATTCACTTTATCTCTAGCTACCGGTAAAGTATATTTTGAGTTACTTTAATACTTTCAAAAATATAACTTACTCAAAAATATTTTTTTACATATTTTGTGGGAAAATATGTCCGTTATAGCTAATTGACGAACTCGTCCACAATTGTATCGAAATGAAGGATGCACCAAAGTTTCGTTTCGTTTTTTGAGTTATCTCTCGGAGTTATATTATATATATATATATATATATATATATATATATATATATATATATATATATATATATATATATATATATACATACATTAAAAATTGAATTTTTATCAAACGGACCCTAGATATGAGTTCTAGAGGCCCTAATTCGCGCTTATCTCAAAAAAATTTCCGAAAGTCTCACTATCGTTACCTCTCTATTAGTGAATTTTCTTAATGACAATTCACTAAGAAAGCAAAAGTTTACGGCAGGCACGCTTAATATCGCCATATTTGTTTAATTTACTCATAGAAGATATTAAAAAAATCTTGGCGCAGCAAGTGCGTTATGGTAGTGAATCTTCATAAAAATGTTTTTAAAAGCAAATATGTGTTTTTAAGAAAGCAGGCATCAAATTTGGTTACCAGTATAATCTATATATTAGAAACAATGGGCCATGTTTCATCAAAATAACTTTACTGTTTGAAAATGTACAAATATTTCCAAAAGTAAACTTAACTTGTTCCCGAAAAAACTGGTTTCCTGGTCAACCTTATAGGTTAATAGCAAATTGATCCAAATTTAAAGCATTTAATGAAAATTCGCTACCATAACGCACTTGCCGCGTCTCGAATTTCTTTTCTTACAAAGATGTATTATATTTCGATGGAAAATGCAAAAATGCAATAACATAGGGCGTGTTCGTTAAAAAAAAAGAAAATTTGAAAATATTTTTTAAGATGTAGCTCAAGACACCCTATAATTAATGTATACAACTTTTTTTCGTAACTTGCATAATAACGGATATATTGAGCTTTAATCATTTTTTACGAAAATTCGACAAAAATGATATACCATTAAACGATAAACTCTATAGCCAACACTACTGCTAAAGCATCAGAGAAAGGGTCTATTTGAAATGAATTTTCTAGGAATATTTTAGTAAAATGAAGGACCATGACGACTGAAACTAAGAGTTCAGGCTTTGCAAAACAATATTCTTGAAACATTTTCCTTCCGTAGATCATATTAGTTTCAGGTTCATTGCCTAAAATTACAAATTCTGACGTTTTAAATCGCGACTTTGACGTTTTGAGGAAACCCCAAATTTATGTTTCTTTAAATGCCTGTAACTTTGTCCTTTAACCTACAGAGCTAAATTTTGGCAGGTAGCTTACCTATAATGATAGAAACCCGTGTACCAAATTTAGTTGTCCTTACTTTGTTAATTCCGGAGCTTTAATTTTTTGTAGAATGAAAACTCAAAATTTTCCCGGAAAACCTCCTCCGAATTTCCTGACTAACGAACTTATCCAAGCCATTCATAAAGGGAAGGTACATGCCAAATTTTATCAAAATCGACCCATTATTTTTTGAGTTATCGGTGATATATATATATATATATATAAACATATAAAAATTGAAACTGACCCCGGATATGGGTTCTAGGGGTCCTAGTTCGCGCTCATTTGCAAAAAAAATTTCAAAATTCAAAAGTCGGGATCTCCCCATTAGTGAATTTTTTCTACGAAAATTCACCAAAAAGTAGCCTGATTGCCAGGGTAGCATAAATCAGAATACATGGATAACAGATCCATTGCATAAGGTAAGCACATTACACCGCTGAAGAAACACACAAAGAATGGTCAGTGTGCTGGATAGTGTGTTGAACTGAAGAAATCGAAACTGCCGTAACTGAATTTTTTCAAATAGAACAGCCTGTATTTTGTATTTCAGAAGTTAAGGGCATGGCCTTTTGATTTAAGTTTAGTAGAACACTCCCTATACCTACAGACTCTAGCTTCGTACATATTAAGTACATTTACAATCGCATACCATAGTTCGATCGGATTATGTGATTATTTAGCGAATTATTGAAGAAAAATATTAAAATACTTGAACTTGGTACAAAAAGTTAAGAAATAATTAATTTAGTAGGATTAACTGCGTTTACATTTTCATAATATTGTAACGTTCTACGGGGTTCTGGATTTGCTGACTAACAAAACGCCGCTTTTCATTATTATAACCAACTATTTTCCAAAACCTACCACTATCAACTAAAATATTTTTCTTTATTACTAAATGTCCATAGAACTATATTTCACTATCCGCCTTCTGTGATCGCTTCTTATACACAAATACTTACTGCTGACTCGTTTAATACTCTGTGATCACTTATTCTGCACCACACTAACTCAACATTGAACTAACTGGCTCTATGTTCCATTCGTCTATTTATACTGTCCATAGAGATTCTAGACCTTGTACACTGTTGTACACCTGTAACTTCTGGTTCCTTCTAGAAATATAATTCCAGAGTGTTCGCTGTGACCAACACACTTTATAACCAACATATGACCATAGAAGTAACAAAGTCCATAAGCATTAATCTCATAGAGACGGATGTGACACTGTCCCCTTCTTACATTCGACCGTCCCGGTCGAATTCTGACATTTCTTGGTATGGCATAAGTCTGTGCATTTAGACCACCTTCATCTTGCACTTTGGGCTCCTGTGAATGCAATAGACAACGTCATATGGACCTTCTCATAATTTCTGCAGTTTCGGTGACCGTCCCTTGCGTCATACTGGATTGAAAAAACCAAACACAATCTCCTTCGTTACAACCAGCTGAATTAGCACACACGTCATAAATCTACTCGTATGTGCATTCGGACAGCAGAATGGGTGGGTTTCCTTCACGTTAATATATCGGAGATCTCTTTAAGCGAAGTTCTTACGTTTGACTGGTTTCTCCGCATAATTGCTCTTGTTCTAGTGTTTCCATTAGCACAAATACCTCTGCATGCCCTATTGTTCTAGTCGACATCAGCTCTGTTCCAACAAGTGTGGTCACTGACCTTTTTCGGGGTTGGCTTCACACTTACGTGGTCTTTACACCCTTCGTCTTGTACTTCTCGCATAATTTCTTTTCTACTTGCTTCTGACTGGGTAACTGGGTCGTCTCTTGCTCTCGCAGCTCTCTTCACTGGAATGGAAGTTTCACGGCAGACGTTGCTATTTTCCTCTATGGTGATTTTCCGCACTGCCAGGCGCCTTATTATTTCTTCACCGCCGAGAGTCAAGATGTTAGTGCCAAGATCTAGTTTAGCGCACTGACCTTAAAGTATGTCCAAGACAATTATAATCGGGTCTGATATGGCGGCCAATATGGCTCTCTGCTTTGCCATTCATGTCCCAATTTGCTGCCCGACTTCAGTTTCGCAAAAAACCTGGATCCGATCACCACTGGCTCCATTTACTTTGTACACTCTCTCTGTCTCTCTTGCTCGCCATCTTGGAACCATGTCGCGGCGAATAATCGTCCTAGGTGCACCTGTGTCGACGACCATCTTGGTCTTATTACCGCAAACGTATCCGTCTACGACGAGAGCGCTGCCAGAATCGGTAACCTGAGAAACGGTTACCGGCCTTAGCTTTACTTTCTCCCTTGCGCGTGATCTTAGAGCCTATATATATATATATATATATATATATATATATATATATATATATATATATATATATATATATATATATATATATATATATATATAGGTTATACCGAATTTTATGGCTGCTTTCATTAAAAAGGAACATATTTGCTGTTAAAAACGTTTTTATGAAAATTCACTACCATAACGCACTTGCTTAGACACATTGATTAGTATTTACAGTTTCGATCTCTTGTAAAATATATACAGTATGTCCCATATTTGAAAAATGACATCGATAATTACTTTAAATCAACGTAAGGTTTTTGTTGACTATTTTTAAAGTTCCTACATGTGAAGTTGTAGAAAACCAAGAGATTTAAGATTTTAGCGATTTAAAAAAAAATTCGCTAATGAGGAGATCTGTGTTTATATATATATATATATATATATATATATATATATATATATATATATATATATATATATATATATATATATATATATATATATATATAATGGACCGATCTTGATCAAATTTGGTGAGTACCTTCCTTCTGCAAGTGGCTTGGATAAGTTCGTTAGCCAAGAAAATCGGACCTGGTTTTCCCAGAAAATTTTGGGTTTTCTTTCTAAAAAAATTCATATTTCCGTAAATAACAAAGTAAGGGCAACGCGTGTTTGTATTATAAAGGGTGAACTCTGTACCAAAATGTATGTTCCTAGCTTTAAAGACAAAGAAGTTATGGGCAGTTAAAGAAACAAATTTTGGAGTTTTCCTCAAAACGTCAAACTCGCAGTTTTAAACGTCAAAATTGGCAATGTTTAGGCAAAAAATGTGAAACAAATACCGATTGTGAAAAGAAAATGTTACAAGAAGAGTGTTATGCAAACCCTTAAGTTTCAGATTCAACCGTCATTCCCTTTTATTTCACTAAAATGTTTACAGAATATTCATTTCAAATAGACCCTTTCTCTGATGCTTTGGCTGTCAGTTTAATTAAGTTGATGCTTTTTTGGATATTTATTTGTATGTTTAGTGAAGTTTATGGTTTAACGGTCTATAATTTTTTTAGCTAATTTTCGTAGAACAAATTTGTTAATGCATTTTTGCATTTTTTATCGAAATATGATGGGTTTATAAGAAAAAAATCTGGACGCAGTAAGTGCGTTTTGGTAGCGAAATTTCGGTAAATTTGCAGATTAGCTCCCGAACGCTTTTCAATAAACTGTTTTCAGAATCCTGCCCCCTCCCCCCCCTGGATCCACAAACCCCAAGAAAAATTTCTTGTTCACACCCCTCAAGGAAGTTACGGGACCAGGAGTGAATAGGGAATGCTGGGCGGGGCAGGTATTAAAAAGGAAATATGAGCAGAAAATGCGAATAAAACGGGCTTGAAAGTTGTCTTTTTCACATCTTGAAGCCATATCCCCCTTAAACCCTGCCTACCCCGCACAACCCCTATTCCCCCAGGTGCCGTAATTTCCTTGGCGGGTATGAACAGGAAATTTTTCTTGTGGTTGATGCAACGAGGGTGGTTGTGTGCACGCGAGGGGGGAAGGAGAATCCCCACGACGAAGCAGCCACCCCCAACCCCCCAACTCTACCGCAAGTCAAAGCGGGAGGGTCTGCTTCGTCGTAGGCATTTTCCTTCCCCCCTCGTGTGCATACAACCACCCTCGTTGCATAAACTACAAGAAAAACTTCTTGTTTATACCCCCCAAGGAAGTTACGTGACCTGGGGGCGAATAGGGGTGCTGTGCGAAGTAGGCGGGGTAGGCGGGGTTTAATGAGGATATGGCTTCAAATAGACAGCTTTTAAGCAGTTTTCTTTGCTTTTTCTGCTCATATTTCCTTTTTACTACCTACCCCGCTTAGCACCCCTATTTACTGCCAGTCCCGTTACTTCCTTGGGGGGTGTGAACAAGACAGTTTTCTTGTAGTTTGTGCATCCAGGTGGGGTCCTTGTGATATTTCTGAAAACAATTTTTTGAAAAGCGTTCAGGAGCTAATCTGCAAATTTACGGAATTTTCATTAAATCCTTCAAATTTCAATAACTCAATTTGCCATTAACGTAAGCTTTGTTGGTTAGAAAACCAACATAACCAACCGACTTGTGAAAAATGTTTATATATTTTCAAACGAGAAATTTATTTCGATGAAATATGGTACATTGTTTCTACTATATAGGCAACCAAGTTTGGTGCCTGCTTTCATCAAAGAAAGACATTTGCTATTAAAAATATTTAAAAAAATTCGCTACCATAACGCACTTGCTGCGTCCAGAGATTTTTGTTTATATATTTGAGATTAAAAACATAGAGTTAATTATTTTAAGATAAATATCTGTAACTCATTTTGATCATTTCTTGTTATTTCGGAGGAACTTTTGATACACACAAATTTTTTTCATGATTTCGCTTTCTCAAGTTTTATAATAAAAATTTGAAATTTAGTGATTTTGTATAGCTTCACATGTACTTCGAAAATAATCAACAAAATGCTAGGGTTGTCGTTTAAAAAACCTATCAATGACGTTTGGCACAAATTGTATAATTTTCTTTTAAGATTGAAACTGACAGTACTATCTAACGCCCGCGAGCATTAAAAAAAGCTGTAGTAGATTAGTTAAAATTATTCCAACTTACAAATTTGCACTGTATATATAATATAATTACAGATAAGTTACAAATGTTGGTTTGAATTTTGCAACATTGCTAAGTCCTCTTAAAATTTAAGCTTGCTGTAAGTTAACACTTGTAAGTATAAAGAAAGTTTGTAACAGCTCACTACAGTAAAGTTGCAGTAAGGTTACAAAAGAATACCTTGCATTTGCAATGCAACCGTGAGGAGGTTTGTTATTTGCAGAAAAATTGCAGGAGCTTTATGTAAGTAATATATTAAAGTTACACTTTCTTTGAAGAGGATTCTGAAAGCTTGGTGCAATATTACGTTTCTGAGTGGAGCTGTTACTCATATAATTTTTTATATTTCAGAATTCCTTTGCGTGACATCCCCAAACTAACCTTCAACAGGTGAGTACCAATGTAACTTTTCTAATCAATTTAGCTTTACCTTAAAGACTATTGTTAAATCTCTTTTAAATAGCTTAGTTTATGACATGTGAGAAAACCTCTATGTCATAGTGCTAATCGCTCATCCTCCTAGACCTAGAGGGAAGTGAAATTTATCACAATCCATTAGATAACATATGCGTGCGTTCTAGATTATATCGATAGTAGCAAGTTAATATTATATGCTAAAAATAACCTCTTCGAGATCTCATTAGCAACCGTGGTGACATTATACAGTGAGCAACAAAATTATGTAATAAATTCATTAAAATTTGAGCGATTTGTGTTTTGGTGAAATACTTTAAAAAACTAACACTTTTGGGTAAAATTTACGTTTCTCTCACTCCTGCTTTCCAAACATGACGTCGTCGACATTTCTTTTTAAATGACAACTTCTGTTTTTTATTTAATTTTGACAGATCATTGAATTGTCTACACGGCATCATCAAAATTTTGGGTGAAATACTTTAAAAAACTAACACTTTTGGGTAAAATTTACGTTTCTCTCACTCCTGCTTTCCAAACATGACGTCGTCGACATTTCTTTTTAAATGACAACTTCTGTTTTTTATTTAATTTTGACAGATCATTGAATTGTCTACACGGCATCATCCAAATTTTGGTACCTCACAGCGTTAAATTTTTGAATGAAAGTCATTTAAAGAGTGCAAAACACAAACTCTATTCGAAATAACAATGAAAAGATAACGAATAGGATCAGTTTATTTCAGGCAAATAAAATGTTTAAATTTGTATCCACAAGTGGGTACTAATCAATAATACAAAAAAAAATCAGGTGTACGTCATTCTCAAATTAACGTTATTGTTAATAATATAAATCTCTTTTGAAAGTTAATGAAGTACAGCACATTCAAGTTAAACCCAGCGTATATAAATTCTAATTCTTGTTGGATGTGGTTATAAAAACATACCACAGCAAGAGGTGTGCAATTTGTTTAATGCGTAGTTATCAGATAGACGTATCAGCCAATCCACTGTGAGATAAATTGAGAAGAAATTAAGAAAAACTGGAAATGCTAAACATATGCAAAGTGCAGGGCGTCCTCAAAAAATTGATGAAGACGTAAAACTTGATATTTTATTAGGTGTGGGTGAGCATCCTCATGTTGCATCTTGATTCGATTGCAGCAGACTATGACATTTCTCAGCGATCAGTATTACGTGCGTTAAAATTAGAAAATTACCATCCTTGCAAAATACCGCTGCTCGACGAACTTCATGGAGATGAGCCTAGTCAACGAATGCATTTTTGTGAAATAATGCAAGACTTATGCAACCGTAACCCAAACTTTATTAGGTAAATTATTTTTTGGGCGAAGCATCATTTTAGCTAAACGGAACAGTCAACAAACAAAATTACAGGTATTGGAGTAGAGATAATTTTCACTGGATGACTGAAGCACATACACAACACCCTGAAAGTTAACGTGTGGGCAGGAATAGTGAACCATAGAATCGTAGGTCCTTTCTTCTTCGACAAAACTCTTACTGAGCAGCACTACCAAATTTTCTTTTCCACATTTCTTTTATCAGCTAATACTTCTATCATTGCCTCCATTCGTCACAAATCTTAAAGTCTCTACAATCCTACAGCAGTTCATTGTTTTTAATCCACATCTGCCACAAAAACCATGAATTTTGTACACATCTAAAATCAGTTAGTTTTGACCAGTTTTTCTGAGAAAATTTTGGGTTTTCGTTCCGAAACTTTTTGTATCTCCAAAAATAACAGAGCTATGACAACCAAATTAGACACATAGTTTCTACTGTCAAACTTACCATACACAGCAAAATTTAGATCTCTAAGTTAAAAGAAAAAAAAGTTACCGGCATTTAAAAAAAAATGGGTGTCACTGGGGATCAGAAGAAAGCACAAGAACAAAATATTTTGTGTGACTAACAAAAGCATTTGAATATTACTTAAAACGGTTTAGTTTTCTTGGCGCAAAAGTAGCAGAAAAAATATTTTGAAAATATTATAATTTTTCTTCTTGAAACGTCAAAGTCGCGATTTGAAACGTCCAAATTTGCAATTTTTGGACAACGAATTTGAAGAAAATACGCGTTGTGTGTTTTTTCTTTAACGTCAGCCTATTTCCGCGACTATAGCCAATCACCGACGCCAGGGAGCAGTTTCACCTCACTATCCTGGAAATTTTACTTGCCTTTCTGTAAGGAGGGTAGGGATCTTTAACGTGCCCAACATCGCACGAACACGGGACCGACGGCTTTACGCCCCCTTCGAAAGGCGGAACGTGCAGACATTCAACTTACTCAAATACAATGCCAGAACCTCGGTTGATGTTCATGTTACAGGTTGTACTGAAAAAGTGAAAGGAAAACCCTGCGATCGAACCCAGTACCCTTCGGTTCAGAGGCACACGTTCTTGCCCCTGAACTACCGAGGCTTTGAAGCTAATAAGGATTATGTCAAAAAAATCTCATAACAAGGCCTTAAGTTTCAGCTTCAACCATCACTGTCCTTCATTTTACTCAAATATTTTCGGAAAAACCATTTCAATAGACCCTCTTTCTGATGTTTCGGCAGTAGTTTCCGCTATAGACTTTATGGTTTAATAGTCTATATTTTACCACATTTTCGTAGAAAAACTTCGTTATTAAGCAGACCGAAACTTATGAATTTTAAAAAGATTTCTACAAATGAGCGCGAACTAGAACCGCTAAAACCCATATAGGGAGTCAGTTTCTGTTTTTACATATATACAGGGTGACGCATTTGTAGGGTAAAGCTCAATATATCTGTTATTATACCAGATATGAGGAAAAAGCATATACGTTAATTGTAGGGTGTCTCGAGCGGTATCTCAGAAACCCATTATGACAATTACAGGCTGGCTCATAAGTCGTTGGTGATACACTTATTTTTTTAATAGAACACGCCTTATGTATCACACCAATAACTCAAAAAAGAATAGGCCGAAATTGATTAAATTTAGTGAATAAATTCCTTTTGCACATGGTTTGGATAATTTTATTAGCCAGGAAAATCTGCACAGGTTTTCCTGGAAAATGTTGTGTTTCCTTTCGAAAAAAATTATATCTCCGAAATTAACAAAGTAAGGGCAACAAAATTTGGTACGCGGGTTAACATCCTTATAGGTAAGTTATCTGCCAAAATTTTGCTATGTAAGTCAAAAGAAAAAAAGTTATAGGCATTTAAAGAAAAATAAATTGGGGTTTTCCTCAAAACGTCAAAGTTGCGATTTAAAACGTCAAAATCGGCAACATTTGGACAAATAACTTGAATCTAATACGGGCTATGGAAATCAAATATGTCAGGAAGGATATTTTACAAACCCTGAAATCTTAGTTTCAACCGTCATTGTCCTTCATTTTACTAAAATGTTTCCAGAAAATTCATTCCAAATAGACCCTTTCTCTGATGCTTGGCAGTAATCTTAGCTATAGAGTTTATCGTTTAATGTTATATAATTGTTATCGAATTTTCGTAAAAAATCAATAAAGCTTAATATATCCGTTATTATACAAGATATGAAATATTTTTTATACATTAATTATAGGGTGTCTTGAGCTACATCTTAAAAACATATTTCTACAATCGCAGAGTGGCCCATAAGTCGTTGGTGATACAAATTTTCTTTTTTTTAAATCAAACACGCCTTGTGTTATTGCATTCTTGCATTTTCCATCGAAATAGGATGCATGTTTGTAAGAAAAGGAATTCTGGATGCAGTTAGTGCGTTATGGTAGCGAATTTTGATCAAATGCTTCATATTTGAATAGCCCAATTTGCTATTAACCTATAAGGTTGACCAGGTTTATCCGGGAACACTTTAAGTTTACCTTTGAACATTTTTGTATATTTTCACACAATAAAGTTATTTTTATAAAACATGGTACATTGTTTTGACTATATAGGTTATACTGGTAACCAAAATTGATGCCTGCTTTCTTAAATAAAAAGAAAACACACACATTTGCAATAAAAACATTTTAATGAAAATTCACTACCATAACGCACTTGCTGCGCCCAGAATTTTTTAGTTATTTCAATTGTTTTGCAGCGTTTGACACATATTTCAAATGCATATCACAAATTGTGATATGGGTTTTTTATCAATAGATAGCGGAGCTCCGTGGAAATGACGCATTCAGAGAGCTTTCTCTTTATATTACTAGTCGAAAAAATCCAGGTGCCCTATACAGGCACTCTCAAATAGTGGGTGAATTTGAAAAGTTTTCGCAGAAATGTTTTTAGTGTTTCCGCCGAAATCATTATTTGTAAGATTTTTGTGATATGTTGGTAATGAATAACAAATGTTTAGTAAGTTGTTGTAAAAAAAAGTTGTTGAATGTTTTAAACAATAAAGTGCATTTTAATGAAATATGGTACATTGTAGTGCTATGAGGGTTATACGATCAACCAAATGTCCTTCTTGTAAAAACAAGGCATATTTACAATTATTTTTTTTAACGAAAATTCGCTACCATAATGCATTGGCTGCGTCCTGAACTTTATAGTAAATAATCTTAGAAAAAAATTCACTATGGATAAAATCTGGGGTTTTGAATTGTGAACAAATTCCAAATAAGCGCCAACTACGTCCCCTAAAACACATATCCGGGGTTCGTTTCAATTGATATATATATATATATATATATATATATATATATATATATATATATATATATATATATATATATATATATATATATATATATATATATATATATATATATATAATATAAGAATATTATTATTCAAAAAATAATATGATGAATTTAATGAAATTTGGCACGTACCTTCCTTTTGTGAGTGGCTTAGATAATTCATTAGCCAGACAAATTGGACCAGTTTTTCCTGGAAACTGTTGGGTTCCTTTGTTAGGAAAATTTTTGTATCTCCGTAAATAACAAATCTATGGGAACCAAATTTATTTTGTAAAAAGTATATTATATTCGAAAAACAGAAATCGTGCGAAAATGCAACCAGCAGAGAACAGGGAGTGTAAAAACTCATTGGGCGAAAATTCTGATAATAAGTAGCAAAGTTAGAGTTGTTTGGATGAAAATCAGTTTGAATTTCAACTTCGTCGAGAGGCAGTGTTCGTATGAAAACAATAAGGAAAATCTGGACGCAGCAAGTGCGTCATGAAAGTGAATTTTCATAAAAATATTTTTAATTACAAATATATCGCTCTAATGCGAGCAGGCATCATGGTTACCGGTATTACCTATATAATAGGAACAATGTATCATATTTTATCAAAATAATTATTTGAAAATGTGCAAAAATTTTCCGTACATAAACTTTAAATGTTTCCGAGAAAACTGGTCCCCTAGTTATTAGGTTAATAGCAAATTGAGTTATTGAAATTTGAAACATTTAATAAACATTCTCAACCAAAACGCCCTTGCTGCGTTCATACAAACATTCTCCGAAAATAAAGTAAAATGTTGGTTTCCTAACCAACAAAATTTACGTTAATAGCAAATTGAGTTATTGACATTTGAAGAATTTAATGAAAATTTGCTACCAAAACGCAATTATTGCGTCCATATTTTTTTGTTACAAACATGCATCATATTTCGACAAAAAATGCTAAAATGCAGTAACGAATTTGTTCTACGAAAATTAGCTTTATTTTTTTATTATACTCACGACAATAGCTACCTTGTTTTAAACGAGCAAACTGATTTAATGAATTCCCCTTTCTTGGATATTCTTCTTTCTAATTAAATAAGTCAAAGAAAATAAATTTAATTATTCTTTCAAAAAAGTTGTAATAAGATAATGAGTTGATGTATGTCGATATTTTTGTTGTATAGAGACTGCTTTTATACTGTTATTGTTTAGTTATTTTATTGTTGTAACTGTTATCATAGTTATTATAGGCTAGTTCTATTTTTATTTTAAATATTGACATACATCACATAGACATTTTGGAAACCTTATCTGTCATCTGTGTTTCATTTTTATTTTCAATTTCATAAATTTTTTGATCAAAACATCATATCATAATATAGCAACAGATCGTTATTTGTAGTTGTCATGATTTCGTACTAATTCAATTTGAATCTGTCTGAGAATGCTGTCACTCAGCGAAACTATAGTCCCAGAAACGTTGAAGAACATCCTAGAACATCCAGAATTCGTAAGGGCCACTTGCTCCAGTTAGCTTACGCGCTGGCTACGTCCTTCACATACAAAAAGGAAAAACAACAGTGAAGCCAGAGAAGTACTCTCCAAATCTGTATGTAGTAAAAATTATAGTCCGTTAAACCATAAACTTCACTAAACCTACAGCGAAAGCATCAACTTAACTAAACCGACAGCCAAAGTATCGGAGAAAGGGTCTATTTGAAATGAATTTTCTGTTAACATTTTAGTAAAATGAAGGGCAATGACGGTTAAATCTGAAACTTAAGGGTTCGCAGAACACTCTTCTTGCAACATTTTTTTTCACAATCCGTATTTGTTTCACGTTCTTTGCCTAAACATTGCCAATTTTGACGTTTTATATTGCGAGTTTGACGTTTTGAGGAAAACTCGAAAATTTGTTTCTTTAGCTGCCCGTAACTTTTTTGTCCTTAAACTTAGGGACCTTAATTTTGGTACATGGTTTACTCTTTATTTACGCGTACCAAATTTTTTTTATTATTTTGGGAGATATGTTTTTTTTTTAATGCAAACACAAAATTTTCCGGGAAAACCTTGTCCGATTTTCCTGGCTAACGAACATATCCAAGCCACTTGCAAAAGGAAGCTACCCACCAAATTTGATCAAGATCGGTCTATTATTTTTTGAGTTATCGGTGCGATATATATATATATATATATATATATATATATATATATATATATATATATATATATATATATATATATATATATATAAACCCGGATATCCCCATTAGTAGATTTTTTAAAGAATATTCTCTCAAAAAGAAAATTTGAATTACCAACGACTTATGGGCCAGCCTGTAATTGTAGAAATATTTTTTTAAGATGTAGCTCAAGACACCCTATAAATAATGTATTTTTTTTTCGTATCTTGCATAATAACGGATATATTGGGCTTTAAATATTATATACGAAAATTCGACAAATATTATATATCATTAACCGATAAATTCTATAGCCAACACTACTGCCAAAGTAACAGAGAAAGGGTCTATTTGAAATGAATTTTCTGGAAATATTTTAGTAAAATGAGGGACAATGACGATTGAAACTAAGACTTCAGACTTGTAAAACATTCTTCTTGAGACATTTTCCTTCCATAACTCATATTATTTTCAGGTTCATTGCCTAAATATTACCAATTTTGACGTTTTAAATCGCGACTTTAAAGTTTTGAGGAAAACCCAAATTTATTTTTCTTTAAATGCGTGTAAGTTTTTTGTCCTTTAACTTACAGAGCTACATTTTCGTAGGTAACTTACCTATAATGATATAAACCCGCGTCCCAAATTTGGTTACTTACTTTGTTAATTCCGAAGATATAAATTTTTTTCGAAAGAAAACACAAAATTTTCCGGGAAAACCTCAGCGGATTTTGTTGGCTAACAAACCTATCCAAGCGACTTGCGAAGGGAACTTACCAAGTTTTATCAAAATCGGTCCATTATTTTTTGAGTTATAGGTGTGACACATAAATATATAAACATATATATATATATATATATATATATATATATATATATATATATATATATATATATATATATATATATATATATATATATATATATATATATATATATATATAAACATATAAAGTCTGAAACCGACCTCGGATTTGGGTTACAGGGTTCCTAGCGCTCATTTGAAGAAATTTTTTCAAAATTCAAAAATCGGGATCTCCTCATTAGTGATTTTTTAAAAGAAAATTCACTAAAAGAAGGCTTAAAAAATAGGTATAGCTTTATTACATTTAATATACACGAATTACCGAAAACGACTTAGTGGAGTCAAAACCATTTATATCGCATTGGGAGCTTCCTCCTTTTTGAAATCTGTTAAAAATTAAGCTTAAAGTATGAAACCGCGTATTCAGATAATAAATATAATGTATTTCTTTCGGTCCAGCTAACACCTTACGGGAGTTCAAAAACATACTGATATTTCTTCTGTAAAAGTTTTTTCACGTTCTGCACATTTCTTGCCCTCATTCGACCATTTCTTATCATTGAATAGCATTTTTTTATCACAAATAAAGGCACAAGCACATCATGTGCACGTGCGTGAAAGTGTGAGAAACCTTCAGGTGGCTGCTAAACACCCACTAACAAACATCCAACACTGCCAGTAACTAAAAGCTTACGCATCGATGTGACAACAGAATTAAATCGGCAGCTTTGTAAACACTGTATCTTTGTTTATTGTTCACCATAAATCAAATTACCACCACCTCACTCTCTTGCTAAAAGTCACAATTGCAGACATTTAATTAACTTTATTGATCAAATAAACATGAGATGTTGATTATTACATGGTGTTTTAGGTACAGGGTTCACCAGAAATTATTTACCAAACGACATTTGACTTCTGCATCATTTAACTGGATTCTGTAACCAGTGTAGTACTTCGAGTTTGTACAAGTTTTTGTTAGTTTCAATATGTGTTTATCTACAGTGTGTCTGGAAATGATGAGCAAAAATTCAAGGGTTTATGCTACTCGAAAAATTTGTGCCACAAGTTTCTATAGCATTTTTTTTAAACTCAAGAATAACGGAGATACAGGGTCCCATTTTTTTAAAATTCTTGTTGACTTTTTTGTCATGAATATATTCTCTTCAAATTTGGTGCACCTGTTGTGCAACAATTTTGTATTTATGTTGCAAATTTGATGTGGATCCCTGGGAATCTAAGGGCTGAAACTGCCCTTGACCAATCCATATTGACTCAAAGCTATTGAGCCAATGAAAAGTGATGCAGAGAAAAATGTGCGGAGATAGAAGATTTGACAATGAAACACGATGATCTTAACCTCTATAAGAAAATTAGGGAGGTGGCTGATATAAAAAGGCAAAACCAAAGCAATGTTTTGCTAGACAGAGATGGCAAAATAATCCCAGACACTGCAGGGAAGCTGTCAAGATGGAAGGAGTATATCCAGGAACTATTCGACGATGACAGACAACAAGAAATGGTAGAAGAGGACACAGAAGGAGATTTGGGCCCAACAATAACAAAGTAAGAGGTAGTGCACGCGGTAAAAATGGCAAAGTCTAATAAAGCTCCAGGACCCGACGAAATTCCAGCAGAAATAATTAAACTAAACACAAAAGATCAAATGGGCATATTGGTAGAACTATTTAACACAATATACAACACAGGAATCGTTCCCCGCGAATAGCTTAGAGTGACCTCTATTACATTACCAAAAAAGGTTAATGCAAAAGAATGTAGTGACCACCGAACCATCAGTCTAATGAGTAATTCTCTCAAAATATTTCTAAAGATAATACACCAGAGAATTTTTAGGAAATTAGAACAAGATATTAGCGAAACCCAATTTGGCTTCAGAAATGCAATGGGAACAAGAGAAGCTTTGTTTGCCTTCAATGTGTTGACTCAAAGATGCATGGACATCAATCAGCCGATGTATGTCTGTTTCCTTGACTACAAGAAAGCATTTGATAGAGTCCGCCACAACCACCTCATTCAGTTACTTAAAAGTAAAAATATAGACATGAAAGATATTAGAATAATAAATAATTTATACTACAGCCAGACGGCTAATATTAAGGTGGACAATGAACTCTCAGAAGAAGTAAAAATACAACGTGGTGTAAGGCAAGGATGTGTACTATCGCCGCTTTTATTTAATCTTTACTCGGAAGAAATCATTCAGAGAGCGCTGGAAGAAACAACAATAGGAGTAAAGGTCAATGGAATACCCATTAACAATATCCGGTATGCAGATGACACCATGCTCATTGCCGAAATAATAGAAGATTTACAGAGCTTAGTAAATCAAGTAGTGACGAGTAGCGAGGAGAGCAGACTTACCTTAAATATCAAAAAGACCAAATTTATGATCATTACAAAATCAGTTCAGCAACAGGAAAACCTATGGATCAACGGAGAACTAATAGAGAAAGTCAGTAAGTACAGGTACCTGGGAACAACTGTCAATGAAAATAATGAGTACGCTGAAGAAATTAAATCAAGAATTGGACAAGCCAGAACCATATTTAACAGAATGAGAAGCGTGTTATGGAGTAGAGATCTTAACTTACAACTTAGAGTCAGAATATTGAGATGCTTCGTTTTCTCGGTGTTGCTATATGGGATGGAATCATGGACGCTAAAGAAAGATATAAGTGATCTACTGGAGGCATTTGAGATGTGGTCATATAGACGGATCTTGAGGATAAGTTGGGTAGACATTGTAACAAATGAGCAGGTACTGGGAAGAATGAGAAAAGAAAAAAAATATTGAACACAATTAAAATAAGGAAGCTGCAATATCTGGGCCACGTGATGAGAGGAGAGAAATATGTATTGTTGCAGAATATTATGCAGGGAAAGATACAGGGAAAGAGAAGCAGAGGAAGAAGACGCATTTCCTGGATAAATAATCTGAGAAAATGGTACAACTGTAATTCCGTTGAGTTGTTCAGAGCTGCAGCATCAAAAGTGAGAATAGCCATGATGATAGCCAACCTTCTAAGAGGAGACGGCACTTGAAGAAGAAGTGTCCCATTTTTAAAAAATTCTTGTTGACTTTTTTGTCATGAATCTATTCTCTTCAAATTTGGTGCACCTGTTTATAATACAATTTTGTATTTATGTTGCAAATTTGATGTGTATCTCTGGGAATATAAGGGCTGAAACTACCCTTCACCAATCCATATTGACTCAAAACTTTTTGGCTTAAACATTTATTACAGACCTAACAAGACAGTTAGTTTTCTACATAATTTAACATACTTTATCTGCTAAGCTCTCATTAGACCTGTTTAAACAGATTAAAACTAAAACTAACCTGCATATGGGTTTTAGGGGTCCTACTTAGCGCTCATTTGAACAAATCTTTTCAAAATCCAAAGGTCATGGTCTCCTTATTAGCGAATTTTTTCTACGAAAATTCGTAAAAAATTATGGAGTAGCGGAGTAGCATATTAACAGACCTGTAGAGTGGTCGAAATTAGACCGTAATTCATAAAAAATTTAAGTTTGAACGCTACTGATGATCTTTTGTCTCTATAATCTCAATGCGACTGTTTCACCACAGAGTTTTATGTGTTTGACATTTCACGTATCAACTAACGGTCAGCTCAGAACGGGGGAATCAGACTGTCTAATTAAAACAAAGCATTGTTTAATCTATTTGTAACATATATTGTACATAATTTGATCTTTCTACACTCCTTCTCCAAATGAACTTTAACTATGACAAATCTCACACTCTTCTGTGCACGCAATACGGTTAAAAAGAGGTACAAAGTAAGACGTTTTGTCTTCACTCTATAACTAAAACTACTGCCAAAGCATCAAAGAAAGGTTCTATTGGAAAATAATTTTCTGGTAATATTGTAGTAAAATGAAAAAAAATGGCGGTTGAAGCTTAAACTAAAGGGTTCTTAAAACACACTTCTTGCGAAATTTTCTCCACATAACCCGTATTCGTTCCAGGTTCTTTGCCTAAAAGTTTCCAATTTTGACGTTTTAGTAGGGAATTTCAAAGTAACTTATTTGGCATTTCTTGACCCTTTTGCGCCAAAAAAAACTTAAGCTTTGTCTGTAATATACAATAAATTTTGTTATCCGTACAAAATATTTTGTTTTGTTTGTTTTTCTGGTGGCATCCAAATTTTTTTAAATGCCTATAATTTTTTTTCTTCTAATTTACAGATATAAGTTTTGGCACATAGCTGACTTTTTATGACGTAAACCCGTGTACCAAATTTGGTCGCCCTAACTTTGTTGTTTGCGGAGATATAAAAAAAATTCTGGGCGCACCAAGTGCGTTATGGTAGTGAATTTTCATAAAAATGTTTTTAATAGCAAATATGTGTGTTTTTTTTTCAGAAAGCAGGCATCAAATTTGATTACCAGTATAACATATATAGTAAAAACAATGTGCCATGTTTCATCAAAATAACTTTATTGTTTGAAAACGTATTCCGAAAGTAAACTTAAAGTGTAACCGAAAAAATCCGTTTCTTGGTCAACCTTATAGGTTAATAGCAAATTGAGCTTTTCAAATATGAAGCCTTTAGTCAAAATTCGCTACCATAACGCACTTGCTGCATCCAGAATTTCTTTACTTACAAACATGCATTATATTTCGATGGAAAATGCGAAAACATATGGCGTTTTCGACTAAAAAAAATTATTTGTATCACCAACGACTTATGGGCCACCCTGTGAATGTAGAAATATTTTTTTAAGTTGTAGCTCAAGACACCCTATAATTAATATATACAAATTTTTTTCATATCTTGTAGAATAACGGATATATTGAGTTTCATTGATTTTTTACGAAAATTCGACAAAAGTTATATATCATTAAACGATAAACTCTATAGCTAAGACCACTGCCAAGCCTCAGAGAAGGGTCTACTTGAAACGAATTTTCTGGAAACATTTTAGTAAAATGAAGGAAAATGACGGTTGAAACTAAGACTTCTTGACACACTTTCCTTCCATAGCCCGTATTAGATTCAAGTTCTTTGCCTAAATGTTGCGAATTTTGACGTTTTAAATTGTCACTTTGACGTTTTGAGGAAAACCCCAAATTATTTTTCTTTAAATGCCCATAAATTTTTTGTCTTTAGAGCTATAGCGCTAAATTTTGGTGGGTAATTTACCTATAGTGATATAAAACGACGTACCAAATTGGGTTGTCCTTACTTTGTTATTTCCGGAGATATTAATTTTTTTCTAAAGGAAACAGAAAATTTTCCGGGAAAACCTCGGCCGATTTTCCTGGCTAACGAACTTATCCAAGACACTTACAAAAGGAAGGTATTCACCAAATTTTGTCGAAATGGGCCCATTATTTTTTGAGTTATCGGTGTGATATATATATATATATATATATATATATATATATATATATATATATATATATATATATATATATATATATATATAGATATATATATATATATATATATATATATATATATATATATATATATATATATATATATATATAAACATATAAAAATCGAAACTGACCCCGGATATGTGTTCTAGGGGGCCTAATTAGCGCTCATTTGAAGAAATTTTTTCAAATTTCAAAAGTCGGGATCTCCTCATTAGTGAATTTTTTTCCTGGCTAACGAACTTATCCAAACCATGATATAAAGAGAAGTAGTGAGACGAGAGTGATGATAAATCTTTGTAATGGCTATAGAAATGTTTGTGGAAGAAGAAAGAGAAGAAAAAGCAAGAACGATCAAAATTACAGAAAGTGGCATCAAATAAAATTGTTTTGACAGTTTCATTTTTTGAGGATTTTGACAAAATTGGGTTGATACAAGCACGAGCACAGCTTCTTTGTAAGGCATAATGTATAATTTTGACCACTAATAAATGAGTATGAGTATTTCCAAAAGGAAGGTACTCACCAAATTTGATAAAAATCGGCATTATTTTTGAGCTATCTATATAAAAAAAATCTCTGGACGCAGCAAGTGCGTTATGGTAGTGAATTTTCATAAAAATGTTTTTATTGCAAATATGTGTGTTTTCTTTTTAAGAAAGCAGACATCAATTTTGGTTACCAGTATAACCTATATAGAAAAAGCAGGCATCAAATTTGATTACCAGTATAACATATATAGTAAAAACAATGTGCCATGTTTCATCAAAATAACTTGATTGTTTGAAAAGGTACAGAAATTTCCAAAAGTAAACCAAAAGTGTTACTGAAAAAATCCGTTTCTTGGTCAACCTTATAGGTTAATAGCAAATTGAGCTTTTCAAATATGAAGCATTTAATCAAAATTCGCAACCACAACGCACTTGCTGCCTCCAAAATTTCTTAACTTACAAACATGCATTATATTTCGATGGAAAATGCAAAAAAATTAGGCGTTTTCGACAAAAAAAAATTATTTGTATCACCAACGACTTATGGGCCACCCTGTGATTGTCGCAATAATTTTTTAAGATGTAGCTCAAAACACCGTATAATTAATGTATACAATATTTTTTCATATCTTGTATAATAACGAATATATTGAGCTTTATTGATTTTTTACGAAAATTCGACAAAAATTATATACCATTAAACAATAAACTCTATAGCTAAGGCTACTGCCAAGCATCAGAGAAAGGGTCTATTAGAAATGAATTTTCTGGAAACATTTTAGTAAAATGAAGGACAATGACGGTTGAAACTAAGAGTTCGGTGTATGTAAAACATTCTTCTTGAGACATTTTCTTTCCATAGCCCGTATTAGATTCAAGTTATTTGCCTAAATGTTGCGAATTTTGACGTTTTCAATTGTCACTTTGACGTTTTGAGGAAACCCCCAATTTATTTTTCTTTAAATGCCGATAACTTTTTTGTCTTTTGACCTACAGAGCTAAATTTTGGTAGGTGGCACACCTATAACGATATAAACCAGCTTACCAAATTTGGTTGCCCTTACTTTGTTAATTTTGGAGATATAAATATTTTGCGAAAGAAAACACAAATTTTTCCGGGAAAACCTTGGAGGATTTTCCTGGCTAACAAAATTATCCAAGCGACTTGCGAAAGGAATGTACTCACCAATTTTGACGTTTAAAATCGCAATTTTGACGTTTTGAGGAAATTCCAAATTTATTTTTCTTTGAATGCCTGTAACTTTTTTATCCTTTAACCTACGGAGCTAAATTTTGGTAGATAACTTGCCTATAATGATATAAATCCGCATATGAAATTTGGTTGCCCTTACTTTGTTAATTCCGGAGATATATATTTTTTTAGAAAGAAAACACAAAATTTTCCGGGAAAACCTGGACCGATTTTCCTGGCTAACGAACTTATCCAAGCCATTTGCAAAAGGAATTTATTCACCAAATTTAATCAAAATCGGCCCATTATTTTTTGAGTTATCGGTGTGATACATATATATATATATATATATATATATATATATATATATATATATATATATATATATATATATATATATATATATATATATATATATAAATATATATATAAATATATATATATATATATATATATATATATATATATATATATATATATATATATATATATATATATATATATATATATAAACATATAAAAATTTAAACCGACCCTAGATATGTGTTCTGGGGGGCCTAATTAGCGCTCATTTGAAGAAATTTTTTCAAAATTTAAAAGTCGGGATCTCCTCATTAGTGAATTTTTTTAAAGAAAATTCACTAAAAAGTAAACTATACACAAAAATTTAGATTTCTATGTTGCAAGAAAAAAAAGTTATAATAAAATATTTGGTGCCAGATCATTTCTATGAAAATTCACTACCATAATGCACTTGCTGCGTCTTTGACTTTTTAAGTAGTCGCTTTTGCTTTTTCACTATAGTTTTTTATTTTTTAACAAAATTTGTTTGTGTAGCTTATATGGATTCAGGATAGAGCCCATTGATACTGTGTCTCGAGGAATAGCTAGCGGTATCAAAAATATTTTAAATCATAAGATTTTTTTTTTAAATGCATGTTATTCTGCTTTTCGGTTTTCTTCTACGTTTTTTTGTCAGTCCAGGGTTAGGTAAAAGGATCCGGGTCAGGTCCGGATCAGGTCAGGTCAGGTTAGGTCAGGTTAGGTCGTTCAGGTCTGCTTCGTAGAGTGTTTAGTGCATAAACATGAAAAATGGTGTCCCTTCAACCCCCAAAAAGCTGCGGGGGACTAGGAGCAAATATACGTGGTGCAGGGGAAAAACATGTTTAGGAGAAAGTGTTGATACAAAAAGTGAAAAGGCTGCTTATAGAGGTCGAACTAAGTTGTTTTTACTGATTTTTCCTTTATATTTCCTTCTCCGCCGAGCATCCCTATTCACTCCGGGTCTCGTAACTTTTGGAGGGGTTGATTCCACAACATATATCTTGTTGCTTATACACACATTGAGTCTTTTAAGCATGTTTACTGAAATATTTTTCAAAACTCACGTATGCCGATCATCTGCATAATTACCGTTAAATATCTTTTACTTGCACAAAAGAAAGAAATTAGTTTTTATGAATTATATTCATTACTGCATCCATACGCACCAGCAAGATTAACCATTTTTTAAATATAAAAAAAAGCAAAGGTCAAACCGCTTAAGTCGCGGAAGCAAAAAAAGTCTGAACGCAGCAAGTGCGTTATGGTAATCAATTTTCATTAAATGCTTCAAATTTGAATAACTCAATTTTTTATAAACCTAGAAGGTTGAATTTTGGCACGTGGTAAGGCCTTTACCAAGACAACATATTCACATAAATTTCATCAAAATAGCTTTGTAATTTTCGGAGATAAACATTTTTTTCGAAAGAAAACTTAAAATTTTTATTTATATTATATTTATATAAACATATAAAAATTGAAACTGACCCAGGATATTTGTCCTATGGGTCCTATTTCGCAGTCATTTGAAAAAAATGTTTGTCAAATCTCACCATAGATACCTCTCCATTTGAATTTAGTTAATTTTTCCCAATAAAAATTCACTAAAAGGAGAAGCGGACCGGGCCGGACTCGAACCAGCATCGTCCGCTTGAGATACAAAGTACTCTTCCAATGAGCTACCGACGCTTCGTAATAAACGAATTCTTTACATTGTATTTACACATACAGCACCTTACCGTCAGGAATTTGGTATCGGAAATTAAATGTAAGTAGCTAGCTAAATAGCAAATTGCAGAATTGATTGATTTATTTCGCCGATCGCTGAAACATATTCGAGTGTAGACTGTTTCGGTCTTAAATAACATTCAAATGTTACTAATGGCATGTAACCTTAAAGATGATTTGACATATTATGAATGAAAATGAAGTGCGTTCGTGGAATCACAATTTTAGTGCGCCATCTTTTAGAAAATAGCTGGTCTACGGATGGTGCCGAAACGCGCTAGTTTGACAACACATATTGACTAAATAATTAAGGTATGTCATATTTTACATTTCACTTTGCATTACGTTTTTATTTGGAATCCAAAAGACCTGAAATTTAAGAAACTTATTCTTGGATACCTAATCTAGGCAAAGAGTGATTTTGAGCTAATTCTGTGACAAAAAATTGTCAAATCATGGTTTGGCAAAAACGTTGTATTTTCGTTATAAACGGGATATTTGCTTACAAAAATCTTTATTGCCTTCCTCAAACCTCAATCTATCTATTGTATACTATATTTTCAGTCTAAGGCTTTAATTGGGACAGTTCAACAAGCTACAAATATAGTGTATTTTAAGCATTTTATTGAACCCCCCTCTTAACGATAAACTCTATAGCTAAGACTACTGCCAAGTGTCAGAGAAAGGGTCTATTTGAAATAAATTTTCTGGAAACATTTTATTAAAATGAAGGACAATGACGGTTGAAGCTAAGACTTCAGGGTTTGTAAAACATTCTTCTTGAGACATTTTATTTCCATAGCCGGTATTAGATTCAAGTTATTTTCCTAAATGTTGCCAATTTTGACGTTTAAATCGCAACTTTGACGTTTTGTGAAAAACCCCAATTTATTTTTGTTTAAATGCCTATAACTTTTTTGTCTTTTGACCTACAGAGCTAAATTTTGGTAGGTAACTTCCTTATAATGATATAAACCCGCGTATAAAATTTGGTTGCCCTTACTTTGTTAATTTTGGAGATATAATTTTTTTTCGAAAGAAAACACAAAATTTTCCGGGAAAACCACGTCGGATTTTCCTAAATAACGAACATATCCAAGCCACTTGCAAAAGGAAGGTACTCACCAATTTTGACGTTTAAAATCGCGATTTTGACGTTTTGAGGAGAACCCAAATTTATTTTTCTTTGAATGCCTGTAACTTTTTTGTCATTTAATCTACGGAGTTAAATTTTGGTAGGTGACTTTCCTTTAATGATATCAACCCGCGTATGAAATTTGGTTGCCCTTACTTTGTTAATTTTGGAAATATAAATTTTTTTCGATTTTTTTCGAAAGAAAACACAAAATTTTCCGGGAAAACCTCGGCGGATTTTCCTGGCTAACGAACTTATCCAAGCGACTTGCGAAAGGAAGGTATGTGCCAAATTTTATCAAAATCGGCCCATTATTTTTTAAGTTATAGGTGTGACACATAAATATATATATATATATATATATATATAAACATATAAAGTCTGAAACTGACCTCGGATTTGGGTTCCGGGGGTCCTATATAGCGCTCATTTGAAGAAATTTTTTCAAAATTCGAAAGTCGAGATCTCCTCATTAGTGAATTTTTTTTAAGAAAATTCACTAAAATTAAAACTGACCCCGGATATGGGTTCTAGTCCTAGTTTGTGCTCATGCGAAGAAATTTTTTCAAAATTCAAAAATCGTGATTCGCTCATTAGTGAATTTTTAAAAGAAAATTCACTAAAAAATCAATACCAACAGTTTTCAAATTAAGAATATTATCCACAAGTTGTGTGCAGCTTACATGTTTCAGCATTATGTCATATAAACTTATTCCCTCTGTGTTAAAACTCCAGCAAGCAGACAGTTTACGTGGCACTTTTAACTCATCCTTAAGAAACAGCCATTAAAGCAGTTGACATAATGAAGAGGTTTATTGAGAAGAGAATTATAGAATTAAAGTTTATACTCCATTTAGTCTTCTCACTAATTACATACTCAGCCATTAGACGTCATTAGTTTATCCCTGCTTCCACGGCTAACTCCGCTAACTCTTATACGTTCCAGTGTGACTTTCTTGTAATTGTCGAAAGACAGCTGTAAACAAAAACAACAAATATTCAATTTTAGTTTAGACGAATTGGATTTAAAATCTCTCCATCTTTGGAGGTGTTTAAACTGATTTACTGTTGAAGTAATATTTAATTATAAGTTTCTCTCTAATGAGTTTACAAGCTACCGTCTCAATAACGATCTTTTGTGTTACACATTTCAGTGAAAAGTTTGGGAGCTTCAGTCGCAAATGTCAATCCTACGCAAATGATTTGAGGAAATGCATTTAACGAGCTTCTGATCATTTACAAATGGTGACATCATTAAAGCGTCAATACCAAACAATCACAAGAGGAAAACAGGTCTTAGAAATATCAGCAGTACAATTATATTTTAAAAAAATATTTTTTAATGATTGGCTGTACAGGTGACCTTCCAGTGATTGGATTTATTATTACTTTTTGCCCATTATGCTGGACAATAAACATCCTTGGTAAAAATGTTCTGCTTTTCATATTCGCGCTATGTCAACATCGTATCTTGTATAATGGATCCGTTGTCCATATATTTTCACAAACTTTTACTTAACTTCGCCTGTTAGTATGTTTGTTTGCTCGTGCGTTCGTTAGTATGTTTAGGTCAAATCTTGCGAGTCAATTTTGAACCAGTTCCTCATATGTAGTGGGTTCTAATTTGATACGCCTGTGTAACAAATCAGGTAAAAATGCAACATATACCATCTGTCATTATCATCAATTAAATAGGATGTACGTTCCAAGATGGCGTATTTTTTTCTTAGAATCCCCCTCAGATGGGTATCAAATTGAAAGGCTTTCAGTATGAAATATAGTAGCCTATGCAGAACTTCTGTAAACTGAAAATGACACTTGCATTTCTTAATCTTGGTGCATAGTTTATAATATAAACTAGCGTACCAAATTTGGTTCCCATAGCTTTGTTGTTTCCAGAATTATAACAATTTTACTGGAAAAACTGGTTTAAATTTCCTGGCTAACGAAAATACCCAAGCCACTTGCACAGGAACGGTACTCATCAAATTTTATCAAATTGGCCCATTATTTTTTTAGTTATAGGTATGATACATGCATACACACACACACACACACACACACATATATGTATATATATATATATATATATATATATATATATATATATATATATATATATATATATATCACATTCATCATATCAAATTTAGTTCCCATAGCTTTGTTATTTCCGGAATTATAACAATTTTACTGGAAAAACTGGTTTAAATTTCCTGGCTAACGAACATACCCAAGCCACTTGCACAGGAAAGGTACTCATCAAATTGGCCCATTATTTTTTGAGTTATAGGTATGATAAATGCATACTGATACATGCATACATGCAGGGTGGCGCATTGAAAACGAAACAGACCGATTTGCGTCCAGAGAATTTTTTTTTAAGAAACGCTGAAACGCGTGAATTTTAATAATGAGGGAGACATGTTTTGACATAAAACTCAACTTTGTCACATCAACCCCTTAATGGTGGTGATAACAACCCTTATATTTTAAATAGTGAATATGAGTCGAGTGTTACATTATTTGAAAGCTCTTTCTTTTCTGAATTCAGCACCCTAATTTTTTTAAAGATTTATATCCTCGTTTAAAAATTATTCACAGGTGGAGTTGCAAGAACGTATTTCATTCATTGTGATAAGAAATGCACTAATTAGTCAATTTTTCGTTAAAAAGACTAAGAAACAAAACCAAACGTTCAAAAATGTTTATTCAGTTAAGTAAGTGTTCAAATTGTTGACCACCAGCTTCCATACAAATATACAAATTTTGTTCAAAACGAGCTCTGATATTCTGGAGCATTTATGAAGTTATTAGACGGCATTAGACTCCTGTTCTGTTCCGTAAATTCTACTCTTTAAATGGCCCCATAGAAAGAAGTCTAAAGGAGTTAAATCCGGTGATCTAGGGGGCCACTCAATAGCACCTCTACGCCCAATCCATTGTCCTGGAAACTCTCTGTTCAAAAACTCCCTAACACGTTGTGAGAAATGCAGAGGAGCTCCATCTTCTTGAAACACTAATTTATTTTTTTGATAGCGATAACTATTTTCAACAATGTCAATTAGAAAGAGGGTAAACGATATCTTCTAGTAACTCCAAATACGTCTCGCCACTCAAATTGACATCAAGAAAAATTGGTCCGATTAAACGGTCTCCAAAAATGCCAGTCCAGGCATTCAATTTCTGTGGAGTTTGAGTGTGGACTTCGTGAAAATTTCTTGGATTATTATCTGCCCAATAACGAAAATTATGAAGATTGACTGTAGAGTTTAATAAAAACGTACACTCGTCTGAAAAACAGATATTAAATAGAAACTTCCAGTTATCAGCTATTCGTGTAGTCATAACTTTACAAAACTCCAGCCGCCGATCAAAATCATCTTTATTCAGTTGTTGTACAAGATGAATTTTATAGGGGTGAAATTTATGATGCTTCAATATTCGCAGAATAGTTCTTCTTTTGATGTTTGAAACAGTGGCCAATTTTCTTCTTTTGATGTTTGAAACAGTGGCCAATTTTCTCGTGCTCAAAGTTGGGTCTGCAGCAATTTGTCCTAAAACTTCAATTTCAGTAGTCTCATTTCTAACCGAAAATTCACGTTCAGGATCTCGTTTTTTTGTTGGCTACTGAATCACTTTGTCGAAACTTTGCAACTAACTCCAAAATGTATTTTCTGTTAACATGTCTGTTCGGATGTCGTTCATTAAACAAATTTGCGGTACGGTTGGCACAGTCATCGTTTTTGAAAAAAAAGAGTAATTATTTCAACTCTTTCTTCTACAGAATACACCACTGTGAAATTAATTTTCGGTAGTACTATCAAGTATCAAACCGACCTATAAACTGAAATAATAAACCGCATTTCTCTCATTATGATAAGAGATGTTCTGACAGTCAATTTTTTGTGTTTACAACCCAACAAAACATTGAATATCAGCACATTTCTTATCGGAATGAGTGAAATGCGTGTTTGCATCTTCAACTGTGAATAATTTCTAAACGAGTTGATAAAACTTCCAAAAAAATTAGTGTGCTGAATTTAGAAAAGAAAGATCTTTCAAATGATGTAACACTCGACCCATGTTCCCTATTTAAAATAGGGGTTGATGTGACAAAGTTGAGTTTTATGTTAAAACATGTCCCCCTCAATATTAAAATTGACGTGTTTCAGCGTTTCTTAAAAAAAAATTCTCTGGACGCAAATCAGTCTGTTTCGTTTTCAATGCGCCACCCTATATATATATATATATATATATATATATATATATATATATATATATATATATAAATATATATATATATATATATATATATATATATATATATAATATATATATATATATATATATATATATATATATATATATATATATATATATATATATATATATATATATATATATATATATATATATATATATATATATATATCAGGCAGTAGCTTAGTGGATTATTTAGTTTATACTTGAATTGTCAATGCAGGTCTTCTTTTAGTTGGGCTTGATTCGTGTTTTGTTTATGATGCTGTTGACATCTTGCGTTGTTTTAAGAGTAACTCGTTCCATCACTCGGCTAGCAGATGCACGTCAAATAGATAATTTGTCCTAGATGTAGTGAATCACATGAAGTAAAAGACTGTAAAAGTCGGGATCTCCTCATTAGTTGATTTTTTTGAAGAATATTCAGTAAAATCAGCGAAATTTAAAAAAATATTGTTGTCCTCTTGGTTGCAAAAATGGTTCAATTTGGTTGACTAAAACAAAATCATCCAAGCGATTAATAAGTAAAAATACCTGCCACGTTTACAATTTCGCAGGTACAATCCTGTTCTAAATAAAAATTGAATTTACTTCTGGAAAAAAAATTTTACTCTAAAGAAGTTGTTGTAACAAACTTTTTTAAAAAAGACTTGCCGTGCTTACTTACACCAAATTTCATTTTCTAGCTTCTCAGAAAATTGAAATTTCAATGGTACAATGGTCTCTTGACGGGACACATGGCCGTCAAGAAACACCTGCATAAAATGAGGCGGTTCGAGGAGGACCTCACATGCAGACTCTCCGGCGAGGGGTAGAAATCAGCCCAGCACATTTTGTGCGAGCGTAAAGCTCTGGACCGCAAAAGAGAACTGATCTACGGTAAATCTAGACCGGAGACAGAGCAATATAAAACTTCACCCTACCAATCGCTGTGCAGCTTAGTTGAAGGCACAGTGATTTTGGAATGGGTAGAGTAGGAAAAACTAAGGGCATGCACAATAAGCCTAAGGCTGCAGTGCTAAGACGCGGACGAGCCCTGATGGAGAAAAAAAAGTGGTGCAACTTTATAAAAATATTTTCAAATAAGCACGAATTAGGACCTCGAAAATCGATCTCCAAGGCCCATTTAAATTGAAAGTATTAGTTTAAATAATATTTCATATTAATAGTGTACAATTTTGATGAAAATTCACTACTATAACGCACTTGCTACGTCCCGAAATTTTTTAGCTTTGGTATATGATAAACATTTTACAATAGAAGTCTGGGTATCAAATTTGGTTGACATAAGCTTTGTTATTTTCGGAGATACGAAAGTCTGCCAAAAGGAACCCCAAAATTTTTCCGTAAAAACTAATCAGATTTTTCTGCCTAACGAATTTTTCCAGATACACCGATTGAGAGATGAATAAAAGTGCTCTAGAAGACGTGGGAGGAAAAACGTCACTGGTAAAAAATTGGAAATAAATAGAGAGGAGGGAGGAAACATTTATTGGACACACTCTAAGTTCAAAAAACATTCTAGAAACAGTACTTAAAGTACACATGTGTATAAAAAGAGAAGACGTAGACGAAGAGGAAAAGTTTCTGAAAAAGATGGCAGAATTGACAATAAACTGAAAGAGCTGCTGGAGTCAGAAAGCCATGGTTGCAAACACAAAGCGACATCGCGGTCACATTGTGATGACAGTGATGATAATGATATTAAAACTATGTTACTATCTCTTTTTTTTGCCGAACTCTTTCCCTGCATTGCTTATCCGATAAGCCAGGAGATATAGAACACTCACTTTTCAGTGAGCACATTATTCGCAAAGATCACACCCAATTGTCTTCAGAAACAATGGAAATGTGATATTGATTTGGCTATAAAATATTCATCACATGACAGAAGCTCATTTGAAAACAGTAGGCATTGAGATTTTGGTGTTACACCGAAACAGGGATTGTCTATAAGCCAATGTTAACACTCTGGCCCATTGACAATATTTTGATGAGTTTTAATGAAGATGAATGAATGAAAACCTTCGCGAATCCTTCTAATTGTCTAACTTTCCATAGCTGATATAATTTCTATACATATACGACCGCACCAGATATTCTGTGAATAAACAAGTTAAATGTATCTGTAAAGGTCTAAATTAGCAGTCCGAAGTAACGCGACTTTAAGGTTTTAATGTTACTAGTCCCAAAGATAATTAAAAGTAAAAACGTGCTGTTAGTGCAAAATTAAATACTTTAGTCTTTTAGTCCTTTACAAATTAGGATTGTGTATTAGTGAATTTTCGTAGAAAAAATTCACTAATGGGGAGATCCCGACTTTTGAATTTTGAAAAAAATTTTGCAAATGAGCGCGAACTAGGACACCTAGAACCCATATCCGGGGTCAGTTTCAATTTTTATATGTTTATATATATATATATATATATATATATATATATATATATATATATATATATATATATATATATATATATATATATATATATATATATATATATATATATATATATATATATATATATATATGTGTGTGTGTGTGTGTGTGTGTGTGTGTGTGTGTGTGTGTGTGTGTGTGTGTGTGTGTGTGTGTGTGTGTGTGTGTGTGTGTGTGTGTGTGTGTGTGTGTGTGTGTGTATGTATCACACCGATAACTCAAAAAATAATGGGCCGATTTTCATAGAATTTGGCACATACCTTCCTTTTGTAAATGGCTTGGATAAGTTTGTTATTCAGGAAAATCGGACGAGGTTTTCCGAGAAAATTTTGAGTTTTCCTTCGAAAAAAATTATATCTCCGGAATTAACAAACCAATGCCAACCAAATTCGGTACGTTCATATTATCGTAGGTAAGCTACCTACCAAAATTTAGCTCTGTAGGTTAAAGGACAGGCATTTAAAGAAACATAAATTTGGTTTATCCTCAAAACGTCAAAGTCGCGATTTCAACGTCAAAATTGGTAATATTTAGGCAATGAACCTGAAATTAATATCAGCTATGGAAAGAAAATGTCTGAAGAAGAATGCTTTACAAAGCCTGAACTCTTAGTTTCAATCGTCATTGTCCTTCATTTTACTAAAATATTCCCAGAATATTAATTTAAAATACATCCTTTCTCTGATGCTTTGGCAGTAGTGTTGGCTATAACGTATAACCAGGGCAGGGCGATCGACTGGAACTTTACATGTGCCTATAGGAGGACTCATGTTCGAACCGGATCCCGTTTTATGGTATATCATTTTTGTCAAATTTTCGTAAAAAATCATTAAAGCTCAATATATCTGTTATTATGCAAGTAACGAAAAAAAAAGGTACACATTAATTATAGGGTGTCTTAAGCTACATTTTCAAAAATATTACCAATATTACAGGATGGCCCATAAGTCGTTGGTGATTCAAATTTTTTTTTAATCGAACACGCCCTATGTTATTGCATTTTTGCATTTTACATCGAAATATAATACATCTTTGTAAGAAAAGAAATTCGGGACGCAGCAAGTGCGTTATGGTAGCGAATTTTCATTAAATGCTTCAAATTTGAATAGCTTAATTTGCTATTAACCTATAAGGTTGACCAGGAAACCAGTTTTTTCGGGAACAATTTAAGTTTACTTTCGAAAATTTTTGTACATTTTCAAACAATATAAGTTATTTTGACGAAAAATAGCATATTGTTTCTACTATATAGATTGTTGCCTGCTTTCTTAAAAAAACAGATTAGCTATTAAAATCATTTTTATGAAAATTCACTACCATAACGCACTTGCTGCGTCCAGAAGTTTTTTATTTCTTTAACGTAGGCCTGTTTCCGCGACTATGGCCAATCACCGACGCCAGGGAGCAGTTTCGCCTTCCTATCCTGGAAATTTTGCCCAACCGCTGCCTTTCTGTAAGGAGGGTAGGGATCTTGAACGTGCCCAACATCGCATGGACACGGGACTGACAGTTTTGCGCCTCCTCCGAAGGGCGTAACATTCGCATGGACATTCAGCTTGCTCAAGTACAATGCCAGAACCTCGGTTGATGTTAATTGTACAGTATGTACTGAAAAAGTGAAAGGTACCCTGGGATCGAACGCAGTACCCTTCGGTTCAGAGGCACACGTTCTTATCACTGAACCACCGAGGCTCTCAAATTAGGGTTAAATAATAATAATATTTTTCAATTACTTTTTATTATAATCAAGCACAAAATATCTTCAAATAAGTGCGAATTACAGCCCCTAGAAAAGATAATTATGGTTACTTAACATTCTTGTATGTTTACACAGTGTCTCGTAGATATGGATGTATAATATAAACATTATAACAGGCACAGATCTTTATTTGTAGTTGTCATGTTTTTTTTTTTGGAATGTTGCACAACATTGTAAGCACTTTTAAATATACACTTTATTTGTTTGCTGTATTTTCTGTGATTTTTTAATTGTTTACGTGGACTGCAGTTTCGAACGTTCGTGGTTCATTATGAGCACGCTAAAGACTCTGGTCATTCCTATGTGTTCTATGTCTAAAGTTGTACGTGAGGCCTGCTTGTTCAGCTTCTCTTGCTCGGTTTATGAAACAACTGTAAACCGACCAATAGAAGCAATAGAAACATGCAGGCGTCACGTACAACTTTAGACACAGAACATATAGGTACGATCAGAGTCAGTAGCGTGCTGATGATGAACCAGGAAGGTTCGAAACTGCGGTCTACGTGAACAAATAAAAAGTTCGGGACGTAGCAAGTGCATTATAGTAGTGAATTTTCATTAGAATTATACACTATTAGTAAGGTATACTATTAAAACTAATTCTTTACATTTAAATGGACCTGGGAGATCGGTTTTAAAGGTCCCAGTTACCGATTATTTAAAGAAATGTCTATTTTCTATGGAGCTACAAATTTATAATTTAGCAGAGATATATGTAAGTACTGTAAGTCTCTTTAAAAACATTGTGTTACAAATTTAATTAAAGTAACATAAGTTTTTCAGAAAAAATTAATTATTTACAAATAATATACAAATAAATATGGCATGTGTTTGTCCTTTTAGTGAATTTTCTTTAAAAAAATCACTAATGAGGAGATCCTCACTTTTGAATTTTGAAAAAATTTCTGCAAATGAGCGGGAATTAGGCCCCCTAGAACACCGATAACTCAAAAAATAATGGGCAGATTTTGATCAAATTTGGTACATACGTTCCTCTTGCAAGTGGCTTGGATAAGTTTCTTAGCCAGGAAAATCGGCTCAGGGTCTCCAGGAAAATTTTGTGTTTTTACGAATGTAAGTAAAAAGTACTACACGAAATGACTAACAAGCTTGGTCTAAGTCGTTATTTTCCTTTATTTCGGTAAAATATGAGCAAAAAATCCGTTGTAAATAAAAATTATTTGGCGTAAATAGTAAACACGTTAGACCTTTAGAATGCATCTAGTCTTACATACTGTGTCTCTATATTAGGGTAGAAATGGGCCAGGGCTGACAATTTACTAAATTGTTAGTTGGTTGTATACAGTCTCTATTTTCTAACACTTTGTGTTATTTGGAGCTGGCGTGACAACATACTACTTGGTTCCGCAACTAGGTGACGGAACGTTGCTTCGTGTCTCACTTAGTGTTGGAAGGCTGTCTACCATAGCCGTTTTACTTTATAGGTGTATTTTCGCTACAATTAGTATACCGTACTGACGAGCTCTAATTAGAGCGAAACCGGTCTACGGTTCTAATTATGGCGAGAATGCCTCTAGCCTTATATGATATGCTCCATATGGTGGTTCCATCTAACATGACTGTCTAGAATAATACCAAGGTATGTAACACAATTTTGCGCTTGTATCTCCAACTCTCCTACTGTAAGTGACTTGAAAGTGGGTATATATATATATATATATATATATATATATATATATATATATATATATATATATATATATATATATATATATATATATATTTGATAAGATGTAGCCGAATGTTTACTGTCTTATCGGGGTTCAAGATAAGTAGGTTGTCAGAGAACCAATTTAATATCGTTTTAAGATCTGTTTCAGCTTTAGGTTCCAGTATTTTCGAGCTCTCTGCCTTATAAAAAATTGCTATGTCGTCAGCATAACTGATAAGTTCGCTCTCTGACTCACGATTTAGTATATCGTTAACATAGATGATAAATAATATCGGCCCCAAAACTGATCGTTATAGAACCCCAGAGTTTATCATTCTGTCTTCACTGATTTCATCATACATCCTGACACACTGTCGTCTGTCAGTCAAATATGACTGCTTTAAGGCCCCTTCCTGTCCTCTTATCCCATATGCTTCTAACTTTTGAATAAGTTTTGTATGATCTACAGTATAAAAAGCTTTAGATAGATCGACAAAAATGCATAGAGACGATTTTTTTTAATCTAATGCCTTATATATGTTACGAACCAAGCTCGGTGTCGCATTCTGTGCCCATCTACCCATTCGAAAACCAAATTGAAGTTCAGATAGCACACTTTGCATCGCAAAAAATTTGACTAATCTCTTTTTTATAATTTTCTCAAAAATTTTTGACGGACTTGAAAGCAATGTTACTGGCCTGTGATCAACGACATTTGTCGTCTTACCTTTCTTATATAAACGAATAATTATTTCCCTCTTAAATACTATTGGAAACATTTTTACACGTGTAGCGTTGAACAAGTCCGCCAAAATAATAGACATTTCTGCAGCAATTTCTTTCAAAATTTCAGTCTTTATCTCATCATCACCAGGTATTTTGCCATCCTTTAGAGACCTTATTTCGTTCTTTCCTGCTGAGTAGACGATTCCAAAAATTGTATAATTAACCTTATTTAGTTTTTAGCCAGTTGTTTTCTTTTGGTTGAATCTTTTTTTATGGTCTTTACCAGATTTTTTCCTACATTTACATACTATTGATTAAAGTAGTTTGCCATATCTGTCTTATTTCAAGTATTTGACCTTCAGTTATCTTTATTTCGCCTATACTCTTTTCTGTTTTCTTTTCGTAATTCAAAATTTAGTTTTAGTACTATATAATTGTTTTGCTGAAATATTCTTACCCAGAAAGTTTCTAAAATAAATTTCCTTTATAGCTTTTATCAGCTTAGTTAACATGTTTCGATATATTTTATATGCATTTATCTTTACAGATTTGTTAAAACTATTTTTTTAATACAATTATATTATTAATTTTTTTTTAACAATTGATTTTAGTGTAAAGTAGACATAAATAAAAAAATTAAATTATTACTTATGTGCATCTTTAATAAAAAAGAAATCAGCTGATTTGTTTGCATCATCTATATCCCTATACACATTCTCTCAATTTTCATTCCTTGAGTCATTCTTAAGTTTAGTACAACTAATGTATCTTTTGCACGTTTTTTCACGCTCTGTACGGATTAAGTTAGCATTTACCTTCTATATGCAAAATAATTGAGAAATGGTCAGTTATGCTAACGTGTAAAATTATAGGATAAAATAATATATTATCTGATATTCTTCTGTGCTTAATAAATATGTGATCCAGACAGGTTTTGGATTCCTTTTCTATTCTTGTATATCCATTAATACACGACGTAAACCCAAATTCATACATTACTATTACTATTTGAAAAAGTTTCTTCTTCAAATGAGCGCTAATTAGACCCCCCAACACATATTCGAGGTCAGTTTCAATTTTTATATGTTTATTTATATATATATACATATATATATATATATATATATATATATATATATATATATATATATATATATATATATATATATATATATATATATATATATATATATATGTATCACACCGATAACTCAAAAAATAATGAGCAGATTTTGATTAAATTTAGTGAACACCTTCCTATTGCAGATGGCTTGGATAACTTCGTTAGCCAGGAAAATCGGCCCAGGTTTTCCCGGAAAATTTTGTGTTTTCTTTCAAAAAAATTTATATCTCCAGAATTAACAAAGTAAGGGCAATCAAATTTGGTGCGCGGGTTTACATCATTATAGGTGAGCCACCTACCAAAATTTAGCTATGAAGGGCAAAAGACAAAAAAGTTATAGGCATTTAAAGAAAAATAAATTGGGGTTTTCTCAAAACGTCAAAGTTGCGATTTTAAACGTCAAAATTGACAACATTTAGGCAAAAAACTTGGATATAATACGGGCTATGGAAAGAAAATGTCTCAAGAAGAACGTTTTACAAACCCTGATGTCTTAGTTTCAACCATCATGGTCCTTCATTTTACTAAAATATTTCCAGAAAATTCATTTCAAATAAACACTTTCTCTGATGCTTGGCAGTAGCCTTAGCTATAGAGTTTATCGTTTAATGATATACAATTTTTGTCAAATTTTCGTAAAAAATCAATAAAGCTCGATATATCCGTTATTATACAAGATATGAAAAAATATTGTATACATTAATTATAGGGTGTATTGAGCTACATTTAAAAAAATTATTTCTATAATCACAGGATGGCCCATAAGTCGCTAGTGATACAAATTTCCTTTTTTTTTTAATCAAACACGCCTTATGTTATTGCATTTTAGCATTTTTCCATCGAAATATAATGCATGTTTGTAAGAAAAGACATTCTGGACGCAACAAGTGCGTTATGGTAGCGAATTTAGATCAAATGCTTCACATTTAAATAGCTAAATTTGCTATTAACCTATAAGGTTGACCAATAAACGAGTTTTTTCCGGAACACTTTAAGTTTACTCTCGGATTTTTTTTTACATTTTCAAACAATAAAGTTATTTTGATGAAACATGGCACATTGTTTTTACTTTATAAACATTTTTATGAAAATTCACTACCATAACGCACTTGCTACGTCCAGAGAATTTTTTAAATATTCTTGTACTTCCACCAAATCTTCACTGTCGATATTCCGATTTATATCCATAAATATATGGTGGTCTACACTATTTCCCACATTTTTAGTGAATTTTCGTAGAAAACATTTACTAATGGGGAGATACTGACTTTTGAATTTTGAAAAAAAAAAAGTCAAATGAGCGCGAACTAGGACCCCTAGAACCCATATTTGGGGTCAGTTTCAATTTTTATATGCATATTTTTCTACCACATTTATAAAATTTGGCATGTACCTTCCTTTGTGAATGGCTTGGATAAGTTCGTTAGTCAGGAAAATCGGAAGAGATTTTCCAGGAAAATTTTGAGATTTAATTCAAAAAAAAAAATTTATATCAAAAAATAAATAATCTATGAAAACCAAATTTGGTAGGTAGGTCTACGATATCAAAAGTAAACTTTACATCAAAATTTAAATTTGTTACATGTTACAATGTATGTTACAAGAAAAAAAGGTATACTATTTTGTGCCAGACCATTTCTATTAAAATTCACTACCGTAACGCACTTGCTGCGTACAGGCCTTTTTAGATAGTTGAATAGTTCAGAGATAAAAGTCTGTACTTGCAGCGGTAATCATAAAAGTATCTATATTTCCGTACTTAAATCTAATCGGAAGAAGTCTTGTACGTTCAAACGTAACCCTTCGAAGTTTGTATGTAAAGTTGCCTAATATTAATTACCAAACCATCATTTCTATTAGCTTTGCCTTCATTATAAACCAGATCATATCCCTGTACGCTGTAAAGCTCCAGACTATGCAAGACAAAAGCGTCACTAAGAATAATGACATTGAAAAATAATTGCAAAACTAAACAAAGTTCATCATCTAGGCTGCGTATATTATTGTGAAATATCTTAAGATTACAATTGGTCGAAGTTGACAGTTGCTCATATGCATGCACGCTTTCAATCTCTAGTGTTAAAACTGACTCAAATTGAAGGTCTCTTATATATTCGTACATCTTTACATATGTTTGCTGGTAAAAATATAAAGTAACACAGTAAGTGAAATAGTGTATTAAAGTTTCAAAACGTTTAAGACAACACAAGAAACCATAACCTAACTCAGTACAGAAGCATCAGATAAACTCTCCAAAAGGTACTATAATAAAATGCAGCTAAGTAGGAATATAAAATAAACAAACAATACTTGCAAGTTTCAAAAATACTAATTTTCAATTCAAGAATAAAATACGTGTTGAGAAGAGGCAACAAACACTGTTATCTCTATAAGATTTTTACTTGTGCGATAAGGCAGTTAAGCTACCTACACAGGAACATTTTAAATGTATCTTTCTTAAACTTATTGAGATGTATCACGTTTATGCAAAATTGGATTTACTGATTTTGGATGCCTGCCTTGTGTGGGCACCCGAAGTTGATGAAGTTGAATTATTTCTGCTGTGTTTACCAGTCTTCTCGGTTCTCCTAAACTTGTCTTGAGTTTCCTGTATATTTTCAGCTGCTGTTTTACTACCTGCAATGTTCTCCAACAGTGGTTGTGCAGCTACTTCTCCTCTATTTGCTTTAATCTTAGTATTATGTTGGGATACAATTTCCCCTAGTTCGTCTAGTATTTGTTTTCTTGATAAAGGTGGTGTTCACTGTGTGACTTAATCGGTAGCCCAAATTCAAATTCTTCTTCTTTTATAAATTGTTCAAGTGTATAGGTATTATTGCTGATATTTATCATTTTTAGTGAATTTTCGTAGAATTTCGTTGAATTAGATTATGATATTCTGGGAATCGCTCCTGCTTTGTCTTAAACAAAGATGTTGAGGAAATGAACGAAATCAGTTAATATACAGGGTGGTTTAGAGCTGATTTAATTAAATGTGTTAAGAGTAAACTACCTTCGTTTATAAAGATACCGCAAAAAGTTATTAACAAGACTTGTTTGGAGTTAAAATTTTTGACAGACTCCCAATTTTCAACCAGATCAGCCTACTCTGAATTTACTAGTAAATTATTAACATTTTTTCCCTATCAACATGGAGCTTATTACCTATGGTTTTCTGAGTGCAGGTGCGCAAAGTAAGTAACCATGCAATGTTAAATAATAATTTATTAGTAAAATACAAAACGCTTATTGCTAACAAAAATCAAAACAAACAACGAAAAATAATAAAGAAATTATTCAAATGTGCTGCCACCAACCGATACACATAATTCAGCTCGTTTAGTAAATGCTTTGTAGGCATTTTGAATATGTTGAATTTGAATACCGTCAATTGCCTCTCTCAACCTCAGTTTCAACAAATCAAGATCGTTGTTTAATGGAGCCGCGTAGACTTTCTGTTTGAGAAAGCCCCATAAATAAAAGTCCATTAAGGTAAGATCGGGACTTCTGGGAGGCCAAGGTATTGGCCCATATTGACCAATCCACCGCCCAGGCAATTTGCGATCTAACCATTCTCGAACTGTTGCATGTGCTGGGTTGCCGTCATGCTGAAAGTATGCTGTTTGCCTATCTTCTAGTGACATGTTATGCAAATGGTAACAGCACACCACACATTTACTTTTTATGGCATTGTCTTCTGCAATTAACTATATAATTTGGATTCTCCATAGACCAATGCCGTGCATTTTGGGAATTTATCACCCCATTAGTGGTGAAAGTGAATTCGTCCGAAAAAATAATACTTCTGCCAAAATTGTGATTTTGTAGATATTGCTCGCCGTACCATACACAAAAATCTAATCGTTTTGACTCGTCATTTTCTTCCAAAGTGTGTATAAGTTTTGCTTTGAAAAGTTTTACCTTGTTGGTACGATAAATGTGTTGCAAATGCAATTTGCTAATATTGACAATTTCTAATGCCCGTCTTCTTAATGATAATTTTGGAAAACGCCAGAATCCACAGCTTATGCAGCTGCAACATTGTCTTCTTCATTTAGGTCGGATTTTGTCTGCTTAACATTTAAAACACTCCCAGTACGCATAAATTTTGTAACAACTTTTTTTACACCAGTAGCGGAAACCGAATAATTTGGCCAGCGTTCAAGGAATTTTCTTATCGCTCCCTGATAAGAATGTTCTTCACCCAAACCATAGCACTGCACAATAAACACTTTTTATTCTGTTGTTAACATTTTTAAATGCAGAAGCTTGCCGTTCGTGACTAATAAAATTGACGTTTCAATCTTCCAAATAAGTAGTATCCCGGGAAACGAACAAGGCAGAGCTCAAGTAGCCATGCAATTCGCCAATTATTGCTTCGAATGTCCAATTGTGCGTTTACTTTACTTTTCTTATTGGTTGAGACGAAAACAAACCTACCCCAAGTTTAATGATGGTAAAGGCTTTTTTAGTGAATTTTCTTAAAAAAAATTCACTAATGAGGAGATCTCGACTTTTGAATTTTGAAAAAATTTCTTCAAATGACCGCTATTTAGGACCCCTGGAACCCAAATCCGAGGTCAGTTTCAGACTTTATATGTATATATATATATATATATATATATATATATATATATATATATATATATATATATATATATATATATATATATATATATATATGTTTATATATTTATGTGTCACACCTGTAACTAAAAAAATAATAAACCGATTTTGATAAAATTAGGTGAGTACCTTCCTTTCGCGAGTGGCTTGGATAAGTTCGTTAGCCAGGAAAATCCGCCGAGGTTTTCCCGGAAAATTTTGTGTTTTCCTTCGAAAAAAATCGAAAAAAATTTATATCTCCGGAATTAACAAAGTAAGGGCAACAAAATTTGGTACACGGGTTTATATCATTATAGGTAACCTACCTACCAAAATTTAGCGCTGGAGATTAAAGGGTAAAAAAGTTACAGGCATTTAAAGAAAAATAAATTTGGGTTAACCTCAAAACGTCAAAGTCGCGATTTTAAACGTCAAAATTGTTAATATTTAGGCAATGAACCTGAAATTAATATGATATATGGAAGGAAAATGTCTCAAGAATAATGTTTTACAAAGCCTGAGCTCTTAGTTTCAATCGTCATTGTCCTTCATTTTACTAAAATATTCCCAGAAAATTCATTTCAAATAGACCCTTCCTCTGATGCTTTAGCAGTAGTGTTGGCTATAGAATTTATCGTTTAATGGTATATAATTGCTGTCGAATTTTCGTAAAAAATCATTAAAGCGCAATATATCCGTTATTATGCAAGTTACGAAAAAAAGTTGTATACATTAATTGTAGGGTGTCTTAAGCTACATCTTAAAAAATATTTCCACAATTACAGGGTGGCCCATAAATCGTTGGTGATTCAAATTTTCTTTTTTTAGTGAATTTTTTTAATCGATCACGCCCTATGTTATTGCATTTTTGTATTTTCCATCGAAATATAATACATATTTGTAAGAAAAGAAATTCGGGACGCAGCAAGTGCGTTATGGTAGCGAATTTTCATTAAATGCTTCAAATTTTGAATCAATTTGCTATTAACCTATAAGATTGACCAGAAAACCTGTTTTTTCGGGGAAAATTTAAGTTTACTTTCGGAAATTTTTGTACATTTTCAAAAAATAAAGTTATTTTGATGAAACATGGTACATTGGTTCTAATATATAGATTATACTGGTAACCAAATTTGGTGCCTGCTTTCTTTAAAACACATATTTGCTATTAAAAACATTTTTATGAAAATTCACTACCATAACGCACTTGCTGCGTCCAGAGTTTTTAATACAGTGTCAAGTATTTTTTAAAGTACACCTAATCACAGAAGCCGTCGAACGTCATTTAAATAAAGTCGCAGCAAAAAAATTTTTGGTAGGCTGATCTGTTTGGAAATTGAGAGTCTATCGTAAATTTTAATTCTAAACAATGTGTGTTAATAGCTTTTTGCGGTATCTTCATAAACGAAGGTAGTTTACTCTTAATACACTTCATTACATCAGTTATAAACCACCCCGTATAACGATTTTGTTCATTTTCTCAACATTTCAGTTTAAGACAAAGCAGGAGCGATTCCCAGAATATCATAATCTAATTCGAATTTTTTTGTCACATACCTTACCCACACTCAATCCGTGGACACACTATATATATATATATATATATATATATATATATATATATATATATATATATATATATATATATATATATATATATATATATATATATATAATTTATCCTAGTAGATCAAAAGCCAAAAAAGTTATAGGGATTTAAAGAAAACTAAATGGGGGTTTTTATGAAAACATCAACGTCGAGTTTTAAAATGTCAAAATTGGCAACATTTAGGCAAAGAACTTGAATCTAATATGAGCTATGAAAAGAAAATGTCTCGAAAATAATGTTATACAAACCCTGAAGTCTTAGCTTTAACCAACCATGTCCCTCATTTTACTAAAATATTGCCAGAAAATTCATTTCAAATAGACCCTTTCTCTGATGCTTGGCAGTAGCCTTAGCTATAGAGTTTATTGTTTAATGGTATATAATTTTTGCCCAATGTTCGTCAAAAATCAATAAAGCTCAATATATCCGTTATTTTATAAGATATGAAAAAAAAATGCATTCATTAATTATAGGGTGTCTTGAGCCACATCTTCAAAAATTATTTCTACAATCACAGGGTGGCCCATAAGTCATGGGTGATACAAATTTTCTTTTTTGTAGTGAATTTTCGTAGAAAAAATTCACTAATGGGGAGATCCCGACTTTTGAATTTTGAAAAAATTTTTGCAAATGAGCGCGATCTAGGACCCCTAGAACCCATATCCGGAGTCAGTTTCAATTTTTATATGTTATATATATATATATATATATATATATATATATATATATATATATATATATATATATATATATATATATATATATATATATATATATATATATATATATATATATATATATATGTATCACACCGATAACTCAAAAAATAATAGGCCCATTTTGATAAAATTTGGCAAGTACCTTCCTTTTGTAAATGGCTTGGATAAGTTCGTTAGTCAGGAAAATCGGATGAGGTTTTCCGGGAAAATTTTGAGTTTTCATTCGAAAAAAATTCTTATCTCAAAAAGTAATAAGCCGATTTTAATAAAATTTGGCATGTACCTTCCTTTTGTAAATGGCTTTGACAAGTTCGTTAGTCAGGAAAATCGGACGAGGTTTTCCGGGAAAATTTTGACTTTTCATTTGAAAAAATTTTTTATCTCAAAGAATAATGGGCAGATTTTAATATAATTTGGCATGTACCTTCCTTTTGTAAATGGCTTTGACAAGTTCGTTAATCAGAAAAATTGGACGAGGTTTTCCGAAAAAATTTTGAGTTTTCATTTCAAAAAAATTTTTATCTTAAAAAATAAAAAAAACTATGATAACCAAATTTAGTAGGTAGGTTTACGATATAAAAAGTAAACTATACACCAAAATTTAGATTTCCATGTTACAAGAAAAAAAAGTTATAATAAAATATTTTGTGCCAGATCATTTCTATGAAAATTCACTAGCATAACGCACTTGCTGCGTCCCGAGTTTTTTTTTAGTCAAACACGCCTTATGTTATTGCATTTTTCCATTTTCCATCGAAATATAATGCATGTTTGCAAGAAAAGAAACTCTGGACGCAGCAAGTGCGTTATGGTAACGAATTTTGATCAAATGCTTCATATTTGAATAGCTCAATTTGCTTTTAACCTATAAGGTTGATCAAGAAATGAGTTTTTTCGGGAACACTTTAAATTTACTTTCGGAAATTTTTGTACATTCTAAAACAATAAAGTTATTTTGATGAAACATGGCACATTGTTTTTACTATATAGGTTATACTGGTAACCATATTTGCTATTAAAAACATTTTAATGAAAATTCACTACCATAACAGACTTGCTGCGTACAGACTTTTTTTATTAATAAAATTCACTAACAAGATTTGCTTTTAAAAAACTGTTTTTATTTTTGCAAAAACCTGCTAGATTAGGTTCATTGAAACAAAATCATTCAGGCGATTATCAAAGAAAAATACCTACCAATCTTATAATTTGGCAGAAACATTTCATTTCTAAACATGAATTAAGTTTTCTTCTGGAAAGCTCTTGCAACTTCAATAAAAAATTTCATACAAAAATCTATTTCATAAATACAGTGCGTAGATTATAGGAAATTTTAATTTTCTAGCTTCATAGAAAATTGAGTTTTGAGCATTTAAAATTTTTTGCTCAAAAGGAAGCAAACACAAGATTTGAATATTGTTTATGATAGTAGAGATATGTGGATGGTAACACCTTCGAGAAAATTCTTCAAATGACCGCGTATTGGGACCTTTAGAACAGATCTTCAAGGTCTGTTTAAATTCAAAGTATTAATATAAGTAATATGCCGTATTAATATAATTTTTATAAGAATTCGCTACTACAACGCTCCTGCTGCTTTCCAAAATTTTTATGAATTAGAGTTATATAAAAATGTTGTTTTATTTTAAAGGCCAATGACCACTCAAATCGAATTTAATTTACAACCCGTAAATAAAAAGCCTGGACGCAGCAAGTGCGTTATGGTAGTGAATTTTCATAGAAATGATCTGGTACAAAATATTTTATTATAACTTTTTTTTCTTGTAACATAGAAATCTAAATTTTGGTGTATGGTTTACTTTTTATATCGTAAACCCACCTACCAAATTTGGTTGTCATAGATTTCTTATTTTTTAAGATAAAATTTTTTTTTCAAATTAGAACTCAAAATTTTCCCGGAAAACCTCGTCTGATTTTTTTGATTAACGAACTTGTCAAAGCCATTTACGAAAGGAAGGTACACGACAAATTTTATCAAAATCAGCCTATTATTCTTTGAGATAAAAATTTTCTTCGAATGAAAACTCAAAATTTTCCCGGAAAACCTCGCCCGATTTTCTTGACTAACAAACTTGTCAAAGCCATTTACAAGAGAAAGGCACATGCCAAATCTTATTAAAATCGGCTTATTACTTTTTGAGATAGGAATTTTTTCGAATGAAAACTCAAAATTTTCCTGGAAAACCTCGCCCGATTTTCTTGACTAACAAACTTGTCAAAGCCATTTACAAAGGAAAGGTACATGCCAAATCTTATTAAAATCGGCTTATTACTTTTTGAGATAGGAATTTTTTTCGAATGAAAACTCAAAATTTTCCCGGAAAACCTCGTCCGATTTTCCTGGCTAACGAACTTATCCAAGCCATTTAGAAAAGAAAGGTACATGCGAAATTTTATCAAAATCGGCCCATTATTTTTTGAGTTATCGGTGTGATACATATATATATATATATATATATATATATATATATATATATATATATATATATATATATATATATATATATATATATATATATATATATAAATATATATATATATATATATATAGATATATATATATATATATATATATATATATATATATATATATATATATATATATATATATATATAAACATATAAAAATTGAAACTGACCCTGGATATGGGTTCTAGGGGTCCTAGAACGCGCTCATTTGAAGAAATTTTTTCAAAATTCAAAAGTCGAGATTTCCTCATTAGTGAATTTTTTCTAAGAAAATTCACTAATAAATCAAACTGGAATTTTAACTAGTGTCGTACAGGAGATTATAAACACGTTTGATTGAATTTATTTTATCACACTCAACACAAGTTTTTTATTATTTTCGTTTTATATCTATTTTTTCAACTTTGTCAATAAAACGTCTGCAAAAAAACATAAATTACTTCGTAAATTATTAATAAACTTTAGCAGTTATACCGAAAAATTTTTCATGTGCCTCACAAATGATGGCCAGTTCTGTATGTTTTCCTAACTGTCATAAACACGCTTTCAGGTCATTTGGAGACAGCGAAGTTACACACACGTACTCACACATGTTTACAACGGATACATAAAAGCATATTATTTACGCATACGCTATAGTGGGGGTGTATTATATTACACTACATTAATTTGCGTAACTCTAGAGCCCTTATTTTTTTAACTAATATATGACGGCATTTAAAGTCGCTTTTTGTTAAAAAAGCGTGAGGTATTCATATCCAGTGTAAACAGAAACGTGTAAATAATGTCAAAAAGTCTGGAAGCAGCAAGTGGGTGATGATAATGACTTTTCATAAAAATGTTTTAAATAGCAAATGTGTTTTTTTTTAAAGAAAGCAGGCATCAAATTTAGTTACCAGTATAACCTATGTAGTAAAAACATTCTAGCATATTTAATTAAGATAACTTTATTGTTTGAAAATGTACAACAAATTTTCAAAAATAAACTTAAAATGTTTCTGTAAAAACTAATTTCCTGGCCAACGAAGTTTATAGGTTAATAACAAATTGAGCTATTCAAATTTGAGGCATTTAGTAAAAATTCACTACCATAACGCACTTGCTGAGTCCCGAATTCATTGTCTTACAAACATGCGTTATAATTTCGTCGTCGAAATTCCATATATTTAAGGTCAGCTCAGAACTTACACTGACCGGAGAAATCCGACTTTCTGATTAGAACAAAGCATTGTTTAATCTAAGTGAGTGGTGGACGTGCCGCCACCTAGTTTCGGAACCAAGTAGTATGTTGTCATGGCAGCTCTAAATAACACAAAGTGTTAAAAAAAATAGAGACTGTATACAACTAACAATTTAGAAAATTGTCAGCCCTGGCTCATTTCTACCCCAATATAGGCATCTAGCCTTATATTGTTTAATCTATTTGAACTGACCAGATTTTCCTGCCTAACGAACTTGCAAAAAGAAGGTACTCACCAAACTTTATCAAAATCGGCCCATTATTTTTTGAGTTATCGGTGTGATACATATATATATATATATATATATATATATATATATATATATATATATATATATATATATATATATATATATATATATATATATATATATATAAACATATAGATATTTAAACTGAATCCCGATATGTGTTCTCGGGGGCCTAATTAGTGCTCATTTGAAGGAATTTTTGCAAAATTCAAAAGTCGGGATCTCCTCATTAGTGAATTTTGCTTAAGAAAATTCACTAACAAGAGAAAACACGTGCAGGGATAGTTGCATTCTCACCACAATTAGAACCGTAGACCGGTTCTGCTCTAATTAGAGCTCATCAGTACGGCATACTAATTGCAGCGAAAATACACCTACACAGTAATTTGGCAATGGTAGCCAGCCTTTCAAAACTAAGTGAGATGTAAAACACGAAACACGTGCCACCATCTCCTTGCGGAACCAATATAAAGAGCTCTAGTTGGAGCGAAACCGGTCTACGGTTCTAATTGTGGTGAGAATGCATCTAGCCTTGCATAGTTTGTCCATATATTGGGGTAGAAATGGGCCAGGGCTGACAATTTACTAACTTGTTAGTTGGTTGTATACAGTCTCTATTTTTTATTTTACTGTAAACAATAAAAATCAGGTAAAAATATAATAAAACACATGATCTCTAAATAAATCTTTACTAGTGATTTATACAGTCAGTTGCATAAAAAACTCTAACATAACATATGACACATAGGAAATGTACTCAAAAAAAGTACACTACGAAGCTAAACAAATATTTCCTAAAAAAAAGAATACAATGAAAGTTTAAATGTGCATTTAGTACAATTTCCATCGGGGTTATATAAAATTTTATCAATTTAAAGTGCAGCACCTAGTTGAATGTATTTATAAAATTACACATATCAAGCTTGAACAACCCCCAAGAAAGTTATGGGATCTGTGTCGAATAGTGGTGATGTGCGGGGTAAGCGGGGTTTATAGGAAATATGGCTTCAAAATATGAAAACGCAGCTTTTAGAAGTTCGACCAAGCTGTTCTTTTTTTTTAGTGTTTTCCGCTCATATTTTCGCGCAGCACCTCTATTCACTCCTGGTCTCACAACTTTCTTAGGGGTTGTTTGCAAGAAATTTTTCTTGCGGTTTGTGCATCCAAGGAGGTCTGAGTAAGTTTCTGAAAACATTTTCGAAAAACCCTCAATGGGCTAAACTGAAAATTTACCGTAATTACTTTAGAAACGTCCAAATTACATTATAAAGGTGTCGAAGTTTGAAGGCAAATATAATATAAGGTTCTAATTTATATAAATTGTGTATATATTCAGTCACAAGTGTTAAACTTAATTGTACTTACATGCTGTATTGTTGTTCAACGATACTAAATAAAAGATAAATATATATGCAGAAAGTAGGTATAAGCATAGGAGATTCTCAAAAGGAATAATCTTACCATTCATTTTTTTCTTACGCCACGAACAGCTTCAGTAGTAGAAATAACTAAATAAATAATAATAAATAGTTGGTAGAAATAACAAACTTTCATATCATAATAACATGAGGCCATTCGCTTATGCCCTTACTCTTATATTATGTCTAATGTGTATGCTATTAATTTGTCAATGTTAAATTAATAAACCTTCATTTTAAAAGTGACGTTAGTGACACAACCCACAAGTCAGACGCAAAATTGTCACAGTGACAGAAGCTAAAGTTAGTGCTTCCAGATTGAATATAATTTTATGAATAAATTTAAAAATCACTAAGAATAGGTAATTCTATATTTATGGCTATTAAATCGCAGCTTTAGATTACTTTTCAATTACTTGATTAAGATTTTCACTTCTCGTCAATAATTGTGACAGCATTATATATGAGGTGCCATATATTCTGAAATTTATATGAAGTCTGATAACCTGGTTAACACACATCTAATAATTGAGCCTCACTGAGCTCTTGGTCTATTCTATTCTATTCTGTTCTTTAAAAAAATTCACTAATGAAGAGATCCCGACTTTCGAATTTTGAAAAAATGTCTTCAAATGAGCGCTAATTAGGGCCCCTGGAACCCAAATCCGAGGTCAGTTTCAGACTTTATATATATATATATATATATATATATATATATATATATATATATATATATATATATATATATATATATATATATATATATATATATATATATTATATTTATATATTTATGTGTCACACCTATAACTAAAAAAATAATAGACCGATTTTGATAAAACTTGGTAAGTACATTCCTTTCGCAAGTGGCTTGGATAAGTTCGTTAGCCAGGAAAGTCCGCCGTGGTTTTCCCGGAAACTTTTGTGTTTTCTTTCGAAAAAAAATGCCCGGAATTAACAAAGTAAGGGCAACCAAACTTGGTATGCTGATTTATATCATTATATGTAAGTTACCCACATTTATCTGTGTAGGTTAAAGGACAAAAAAGTTACAGGCATTTAATGAACAATAAATTTGGGTTTTCCTCAAAACGTCAAAGTCGCGATTTAAAACGTCAAAATTCATAATATTTAGGCAATGAATCTGAAAATAATATGAGCTATTGAAGGAAAATGTCTCAAGAATAATGTTTTACAAAGCCTTCATTTTACTAAAATATTTCCAGAAAATTAATTTCAAATAGACCCTTTCTCTAATGCTTTGGTAGTAGTGTTGGCTATAGAGTTTATCGGTTAATGGTATATCATTTCTGTGGGATTTTCGTAAAAAATCTTTAAAGCTTGATATATACGTTATTATGCAAGATACGGAAAAAAATGTATACATTAATTATAGGGTGTCTTCAGCTACATCTTAAAAAATATTTCTACAATTACAGGGTAGCCCATACGTCGTTGGTGATTCAAATTTTCTTTTTTAGTGAATTTTCTTAAAAAAATTCACTAATGGGGAGATCCGTGTTTATATATATATATATATATATATATATATATATATATATATATATATATATATATATATATATATATATATATATATATATATATATCGTACCGATAACTCAAAAAATAATAGACCGATCTTGATCAAATTTGGTGAGCACCTCCCTTTTGCAAGTGGCTTGGATAAATTCGTTAGCCCGGAAAATCGGACCAGGTTTTCCCGAAAAATTTTGTGTTTTCTTTCTATAAAAATTCATATCTCCGAAAGCAACAAAGTGAGGGCAACCAAATTTGGTACGCGTATTATAAAGAGTGAACCATGTACAAAAATTTAGGTCTCTAAGTTTAAGGATAAAAAAGTTGCGGGCAGATAAAGAAACAAATTTTGGAGTTTTCCTCGAAACGTCAAACTCGCAATTTAAAACGTCAAAATTGGCACTGTTTAGGCAAAGAACGTGGAACAAATACGGATTGTAAAAAGAAAATGTTGCAAGAAGAGTGTTCTGCGAACCCTTAAGTTTCAGATTCAACCGTCTTTGCCCTTCATTTTACTAAAATATTTACAAAAAATTCATTTCACATAAACCCTCTCTCTGATGCTTTGGCTGTCGATTTAGTTAAGTTGATGCTTTCGCTGTAGGTTTAGTGAAGTTTATGGTTTAACGGTCTATAGTTTTTAGCTAATTTTCGTAGAACAAATTCGTTACTCCATTTTAGCATTTTTTATCGAAATATGATTCAGGTTTGTAAGAAAAAAATCTGGACTCAGTAAGTGCGTTTTGGTAGCAAATTTTCATTAAATGCTTCAAATTTCAATAACTCAATTTGCTATTAACATCAGTTTTGTTGGTTAGGAAACCAACATTTAACTTTATTTTCGGAAAATGTTTGTTTAAACACAGCAAGGGCGTTTTGGTTGCGAATTTTCATTAAATGTTCCAAATTTCATTAGCCCAATTTGCTATTAATCTAAGGTTCATTGGCTAGGAGACCAGTTTTTTCGGAAACATTTAAAATTTATTTTCGGAAAATTTTTGTACATTTTCAAATAATTGTTGTGATAAAATATCTTACATTGTTCCTACTATATAGGTTATACCGGTAACCAAATTGTTGCCTGCTCGCATTAGAGCGATATATTTGTAATTAAAAACATTTTTATGAAAATTCACTTCCATAACGCACTTGCTGCGTACAGAGTTTTTATATTGTATGTAGATTTATTTAAACAGTATAGTTACACACCCGCCGCATCTTTTTGTCCTTGTCAATACAAAATGCTTATAGAATTTGAAGCGATGTCGTAGATTGCTTATTTTTAGCTAATTTTCAGTTTCGATTCACTTTTTTTGTTCGTGGCCCTTTTTATTTTAAATTCGGTACGAAAATTTGCTCCAGTATATCTTATTCACCTGTGAATATTCGATTAAATCACCTCAATAATTTAGACAATATTGCGTTCTAAAAAATATTTTCGATTTTTTTCTAAGAAACATTGGGAGCTGACAGCTGACATAAAAATCCGAACCTTTGATTTGGGTTTTAGAGACTCTATGAGTTGTGTGTGTTTTTGTTTCTTTAACGTCGGCCTATTTCCGCGACTATGGCCAATCACCGACGCCAGGGAGCAGTTTCACCTCACTATCCCGGAAATTTTGCCGAACCCCTGCCTTTCTGTAAGGATGGTAGGGATCTTTAACGTGCCCAACATCGCATGGCACGGGAACGACGGCTTAATGCCCCTTCCGAAGGGCGGAACGTGGAGACATTCAACTTGCTCAAATACAATGCCAGAACCTCGGTTGATGTTAATGTTACAGTTTGTACTGAAAAAGTGAAAGGAGTACTCTAGGATGGATCCCAGTACCCTTCGGTTCAGAGGCACACGTTCTCGCCACTGAATACCGAGGCTCTTTAGAGACTCTAATACACGCTAATTTTAATTTTTCTTACAAAAGTCTCACCATTGATACTACTCTATTAGTGAATTTTTTTAGTGAAAATCCACATTTCCCTAACAAACTATTTTTAAGCGTCAATTCCTCTATTCGCTAATTTGTTAATTAGAATATAATGTAATTTTTTCGCGCCATTTAATAAATGTAAGCAAACTTAAAGTTTGCTTTAATAATCCCTAAGCCATTGTTAGATATAACCAAAGAAGATCCTAGTGTTTATACTCAAAGTACAAGTACTGCATAACTTAACTTTACACAAACTTCCATGTACGCTCTCAAACATTTAGCGGTTTCATTAAGATTCAAGCTTTCATCTACAGTTTCCTTGTTACAAAATTTTAAATAAGTGCACTTGTGCCCAAGATAAATTACTGTGATAAAAATACTTCTTTCAGTTTACTACAAAATAGGTTACATAATAAAGAGCATAGAATATATATATATATATATATATATATATATATATATATATATATATATATATATATATATATAATATATATATATATATATATATATATATATATATATATATATATATATATATGTATATATATATATATATATATATATATATATATATATGTATATATATATATATATATATATATATATATATATATATATATATATATATATATATATATATATATATAGTTTTATCTAGTAACAATTTACCCCATATTGCCTTACATCTTAGCTTAATAATTACTTTAAAAAGTGGAACCGCCTTCTGAGAGAGCCTACTCCTTTTACTTTTTTACATATTGTACAATTAACACCACCGAGGTTGTGGCATTGTATTTGAGCAAGTTGAATGTCTGCAGGTTCCGCCCTTCGGAGAGGGAGTAAAGCCGTCGGTATCGTGTCATTGCGATCGTGGGCACTCCTTACAGAAATGCAGGGGTTCAGCAAAATTTCCAGTATAGTGAGGTGAAACGGCTCACTGGCGTCGGTGATTAGTCATAGTAGCGGAGATACACCGACGTTAAAGAAACAAAACACACACACGACTTCGGAAAACCCCAAGGAGAGAAACTGAACTGAAATAAATTAATGACTTTTAAATAAACGAATTCTAAGATTTTTGGAGGTCATCACCAGTTTTATACAAAAACACTCTACTTAAGCATGCTATTAAATAAAAACTAACGTAATACAAAGTTAGTCACTGGTATGTCTTAATTTTTTTAGTATATATGGAACCAGGAGAAAGGTTGTTAATATTAAGGAGATTATAAACACACTGCATTTAAAACGTGAACGACATGCTTGTGACTAAACAATAGTCTAAACAGTCTATATATTCTCTCTCTATCTCTTTCTCTCTCTCTCTCTCTCTCTCTTTCTCTCTCTCTATCTCTCAGGTTAAATCTAATAAATAAATATAACTGATCTTGCCAACAGCTTAGTTTCTGAAAATTTAGATTACATTAATTATAATTGTGCACTTGTCGTGTCATTACTTTTGTATATTCAGCTCATTCCCAACAAGACAACTGCATTGTCAACGACCTTGCCTAGCAAATTTCTCTTTTAGGGAATTTTCTTAGAAAAAATTCACTCATGGGCAGATGCCGACTTTTGAATTTCAAAAAAAAATTCTCCAAATGAGCGCGATCTAGGGCCACTAGAACCCATATCCGGGGTCAGTTTCAATTTTTATATGTTTATATATATATATATATATATATATATATATATATATATATATATATATATATATATATATATATATATATATATATATATATATATATATATATATATATAAGACAATTATTCTATTATTGAGGGTTTTCAAAGAAATAAACAATTATGTTGCTTTGTAACAAGATTATTTAATTTTAATCACTATTTTACAATAATATACAATATTTACACCTTACCTGTAACAAGAGAAACGACAATTAAAGTTTCTTTCTCCGTTACACCTCTAATTATACTTTATTTTAAATAATCTTCTAGTTTAATTATTTAAAACAATACACGCGTGTTTTCATTTTCTCTCTGTTTCTCTGTCTCTATCTCACTGTCTTCATCAGTCTTACCATCTCTACTACCAACTACTGTAGCGCGGCAGATTCAATTAAAGAAAGTATTTCTTTACATCTCCCCCCTTGGGTTGAAAACTCGCAATAACAGCTGCTTCTCGAATTATGTATCTTTTTCTAAATCTTCTTTGTTTGCTTCTTCTTCAATTTCTGAGATCGGTGTTAGTTTTGTTATATGGAATAGGCCTGTCTCTGATTTTTTTCTTCCTGTGTTTATCTTGTATATCGTGTTTGATATTTTCTCTATTATTTCGAAAGGTCCTATTCGTAGTTCGTCTAATTTTTTTCTATTTAGTTTATTACCGTTCTCTATATATACTTTGTCTTCTATATTGAGTTCTAGTTGTTTTCGGTTTTTATCAAATAGTTTTTTATTGTAATTATGTGATCTAATAGTATTTTCCAATGCTAGTCTTTTATCTCTAATCCAATCTTCCATATCTGTTTCTTTCTTTACTTCATCAGGTTCCGTAGAAACGTTCGTGCCATCTAATAAATAAATTGGTGCAAAACCTGTTATTGAGTGTTCTGTTTCGTTGTATTTTTCAACACATTCTTTTGCCACTGTTGTCCAAGCTTTTTTCACTTTCCGTTCATTCATTCTACATCTAATTTTGTTTACTATTGTCTGATTAAGTCTCTCGTTCAAGCCGTTGGAAGATGGTGTATTTACTGCAGTAAATATCAGTTTTATATTATTTTTTTCTAGGAATTCTTTAAATTCCTTCGAGTTGATTCCTGGATATTGATCTGTGAGGATCACTCCAATTTCATCTGTTTCCGTCACATCTTTCACTAATTTTATAAAATCGTTGGCACTTTGCGTTATTGATGATGAAATGAAAGCATATCTTGTAAAGTGGTCCACTAGCAAATGCAAATATTTTTTTGTAGATCTAGATCCACCGAGGCCGCCAATGGTGTCTATTGACATTATTTCGAACGGTTTCGTTGCTGGTCCTAAATACGACATTAACCCGTATTTTCCTTGACCTCTCGATTTTTTTTTTACATACCTCACAATTTTGACATGCTTCTTTTATATCTCTTGTTAGATTTTTCGCTGTGTATACCGTGCTAATTTTTCTTTGCATTTGTCTGATACCTATATGATACCATTCCTCGTGGACATCTTTTATTATTTTCTTACTAAATTCCTCTGATAAAATTATTTTCTCTTTTTTTCTTATTTTTTTGTAAAAAATTCCATCTTTTTTTATTATTTCTGGATCCCCGTTTTTTATTGTCTGGTTTTTCCCTTGATCTCTCTTTGTATCATCTATTTTTATTAAATTAACTATTCTCAACAGTTCTTCTTTGTCCTCTTTTGAATCTAACACTGGGTTTCTGCTCAGGCAGTCCGCTTCTAGATTATTCTTTCCTGGTAAATATATTATTTTTAAATCATATTGTGATAAATAATATGTTAGATCACCTAGTTCTTCGTCCGTTCTAGCCTTTATATTTAAATTTTCCAAAGGTTTATAATCTGAATATACTGTAAAGGGTTTTCCTATTAGCCAGTATTGCCAGTATTTTACTGCTTCTTTTATTGCCAGACACTCTAAATATATAGCTTTTTTCCTTTTTTGCATTTCATTAAGCTTTTTTGAGAAATATGCAACTGGCTTTTCTTTCTTATCTGGTTGTTCTTGTTTAAGCACTGCGCCAATACCTTCTAATGATGCATCTGTGTAAATTTTTATAGGCAAATCTTTATCAAATATCTCTAATATTGGTTGAGAGCACAATAGTTCTTTTATTTTCCTAAATGATTTTTCACATTCTTCCGACCATATATATTTTTCATTTTTTCTTAGTAATTTATGTAGCGGATCTAAAATTATTGCACTTTTTGGTATATACTCATGGTAAAAATTTATTTTTCCCAAAAACTGTCTAATATTTTTTTGTGTTTTTGGAGTGGGAAAATCTTTTATTGAAGTAAGGGTATCTTTAACTGGTCTTACCGAATTGTTCTGGATTATATGGCCCAAGTATTTCACTGAATCCGAGGCGAACGTACATTTTTTTAATTTCAATCTAAAACCTTCTTTTGTTATTGCCTCTAATATTTGTTTTATATGTTCCACATGTTGCTCGAATGACGAAGAATATATTAATATATCATCAATATAATTTATAGAAAATCCTGTTAGTCTATGTTTTCTTAAGATATTGCTTAGAATTCGTTGGAAAATTGCCGGTGATGTTTTTAAGCCAAATGGGAGACAGGTCCATTGAAAGTGTGCATCTTGTGTAACAAAACCTGTTTTACTTCTGTCTTCAATTCGGAGCGGAATAGACCAAAAAGCCGAGTTTATGTCTAATGTTGTGAAATATTTACAATTTCTAGTCTTTACTATCAAATCATCTATTATTGGAAATGGTTGAGCTTGTGGTGATATTATTTTATTTAAATCTCTAAAGTCAATGCAGAGTCTAGATTTCTTGTTTTCATCTTTTTTAAATGCTAGCGTTACTGGTGCTGCAAATGGACTGTACGATTCCTCAATGAGGTTTCTCTTTAAAAGATTTGCAATTTGTTCTTCAATTTCTTTTCTGTCTTCTATTGTGCATCTGTATGGTCTCTTGCTGCAATATTTATCAACTAATAGATCTATCCGAGCTTCATAATCTTTTACAGTGCCTATGTCATACTTATCTTTTGCAAACACACTCTTATATTCTTCTATTAGATTTTTTATTTGTGTTTTTTTATTTGCATCCAAGTGATTAATTTTTATTTCAAATTCGTTCTCTTTCACATGTTCATTAAAATTCACTGAATACATTTCTATCTGTTTTGGTTCATAACTTGTATTAACCGTTTTTATCTTTATATCTCCTACTTGTTGTATCTCCAAATTTTCATCTTGCACTAGTTTGAATTTTTTTATCATATCTAATCCTATAATAAAGTTTTCAAAATCATCTCTTTCAATAATATGCACATCTGTTAATTTTTCAATATCAAAAACTTTTATTTTAATAGTTGTTAAGCCATTTGTTCTTTTCACACCATTAGCCGTTTTTAAATGTATTTTATTTACATCTTTATCTTCTATGACTCTAATTAACTTAGAATTTATTAGTGAGATCTGAGACCCTGAGTCATAGGTTCCTTCTATCTCCAATTTATCTTCTAGTAATATTTTGATTTTGACTAATGGTGTGATTTCTAGTTTTTTTTTCTGTGTTCAATTCTACCTCTAGCACTGAGTTGTTACTTACAACGCTTGTTTTATTGTTTTCTCTTTTTTTAAACCAGCATGCCTCTTCCGGATGATATCTGATGCCTTTGCTTAAACTCTCACAATTCTTGCATGTTTTTTTTTGTATTCAAATTTCTCTTCTTTTTTTTTGGAATTTTTTTTTTATTCACCAGATTCTCATACTTTTATATTTCATTAAACAGTCTTGTTGAATCTTTACAATCTTCTCTATCTAGTTTGTTCATAATAAAGTCTGGCAGTCCAACTGCTATTAATGTTGTTAGTGTTATTGTGTCCATATCTCTATTCATATCTAGCAGAAGTCTTTCCTTTTTGCATAGTCAATGAGGGATCCTTCCTTATATCTAAATGATAAAGCATATGTAACTGTATTCCATCCTTTATCAGCAAAAGTATCCAAGAACCTTTGTTTCCATTCAGTCCACCTAGCTGTAACTGTCAATTTTGTTAAGGTTGCACAGTGCCAGTCTGAACAAGATTTATCTAAGAATAATGTTAATATCTCTATCTTCATATCATCTTCTGTAATATTGAATCTTGTACACTCTTTCTCAAATGTATCTATCCATTGTTTTGCATTTGAGTGCTTACTGGTAAATTTTTCAATCATATACTTATCTGCTATATGTTTTAGATTTTTCTCTCCTTCTTTTTTTTCTGATGCTTCTATTAATCATACTCAGGTCATCCTTTTTTGTTTCTTTTTCATCTGTTTCTTGTAAATATTCACCTGCAAATTGAATATTATCATCTTCATCTATATATATTTTCTTCAACTCTTCTGTCATAGAAATCCACACTTTTCTTGATTGATGTCTCTTCTTCAAACTATTCTTTGCTTTCAAGAAATTTTCTGTTTTCATCAATTCTGTATGGTTTCCCATGTATTTATTTTCTCCTTGTAAAACATACCTCAATCCATCTTCTGTTTTTATTGAGGTTATGGCAATTGTATTTGACTTCTCGTCTTTCGGAGAAGCGACTATTGTAAATTCAAATTGCAACTTATCCATATCTAGTTGACTAAAATTGTCGTTTTATAAGACAATTATTCTATTATTGAGGGTTTTCAAAGAAATAAACAATTATGTTGCTCTGTAACAAGAGTATTTAATTTTAATCACTATTTTACAATAATATACAATATTTACACCTTACCTGTAACAAGAGAAACGACAATTAAAGTTTCTTTCTCCGTTACACCTCTAATTATACTTTATTTTAAATAATTTTCTAGTTTAATTATTTAAAACAATACACGCGTGTTTTCATTTTCTCTCTGTTTCTCTGTCTCTATCTCACTGTCTTCATCAGTCTTACCATCTCTACTACCAACTACTGTAGCGCGGCAGATTCAATTAAAGAAAGTATTTCTTTACATATATATATGTATATACGTATGTATATGTATATGTATCACACTCAAAAAATAATTGACTGATTTTGATCAAATTTAGCATGTGCCTTCCTTTTGTAAGTGGCTTGGATAAGTTCGTTGGCCAAAAAATGAACCAGGTTTTCCGGGAAAATTTTGGGTTTTCTTTCGGAAAAAAGTTTTATCTCAAAAAATAGAAAAGCTATGGTTATCAAATTTGGTGCGTAAGTTAACGATATTAAAGGAAAACTATATACCAAAATTTATATTTATATGTTAAAAGAAAAAAACGTTATGAAAATATTTGTTGCCTGATCATTTCTATGAAAATTCACTACCATAACGCACTTGCTGCGTCTAGACTTTTAAAATAAAGTACTCCAAGAGCTACAGATCCTGGTATGTATTGCTTTAAGATTCGCATTTTCCGTAGCCTACTACGATAACAAATAAAAACCCCCAAAATGGCTAAAGCATATTAAGCATTTTTTTACGAAAAAAGCAAATAGCTCTGTCAATTCAGGCACATCGGTAACCCACAAATCACAAGTGTTCAGAACTTAAGTGCAAATAATGAAAAAATCGACTTTTTGAGAGTGCCCTGTGTAAACACTACTGAGCGTCTTGCAAATATTAGATTGCCAATGGATTAAAAGTCACCTAGTGCATCAATTCACACAATATCATCCGCATACAGAGTGTTCATAATAAATACGGAAATATTGAAAAACTCAGCCTGGCACGTTTGTTACTACATGCGCCATGAAGTTTTACAAATAAGTCGATTTACAATTCTTGCTTCTAATTTACAGAAGATAATGCATCGTGCTAAATTTGAATAAACTCGCTTCAAATACCTCGAAAAAATTAATTTAATTCTTACTTTTTTATAGGCCAATACAGTGAAACAATGAAAGGTAACCAAATGAGTATTGAGTAAAATGAACAATTTTAATATTTACCGATTTCCATTAGATCACTCTGTGCCGCAGTACATTTTTCCAGTCTCTTCGAACAGTTGCCAGTAAGTTTTCGTAGTTCTTCCGGCGTAATAGAACGACACGTGTCACGAAATATTCATTTTCATGCTAAGGAAATTAGGTAACCAACCGATAGAACTTTCTTCTTTAGCGATAAAGTTGTGAACCTACTTTCAGAGATAATGGAGTGGTGTCCTTCCAAAATTCAAGATCCTGGTTCGATCAAAGTCCAAATTGGGTAATACGTTGCAAAAGGGTATGCTTCCGTTTTTATTATGAACACTATGTATAAGATATGCGGATGATATTCTGTAAATTGATACACCGACAATAGGCAAGGATGCAAAATAATAATAATTTGTATTCCCCTACTATGTCGAAAAGCATAACTATTGGACAATTGATAGTCCCTTTATTAATCTTATTTTTAAAGGGGTAGACATTGATCCAATTCAATCCATAGCAGGTGGTAGTGGAATTTTCCTTTACGTAATAGTAAAGGATTATTTTCACGCCCGAGGAGGTACCACCCCATACATCAAGGGGCCGGTGAAGTCCCAACGGACGTTTCCGGTTCTGGTGTATGAGTCGGTTTCCCTTATAAACAAAAATGATGATGGCTCCTCCTTGTACAAAATATTCCGGAGGCAAAATACCCCTCCATTCGGATCTCCGGGAGAGGGGTGTACAGCGGGCGCCAGCATCGAGATTTACAATATCCTTCTCGAATATATGTGGTCTAACTTCTAACCTGAACTCCGTCCACCATTTCCTCCAGGCTAACAGGCCCCAACTCCTCACCGAAACCCAAATCAGTGCCAAAACAGCCACTAATCACCTTAATTTCCCTGGGTATGAGCTCCTTACTTCCTTTAGATTGCATGGAGCCGTGTGCGCATACGTCCGTAGTAATCTACCCTGCACCAGACTCCCCAATTTACAAGCTGGAAGAAAAGACATACTATGGATAAAACTCTCTCTCAGGGCTGCAACTAAATTCATCTGTTGTATTTACCGGTCACCTTCTGACAACAACTTTGTACAGCTCTTTGACTACCTTTCTGAAAAAACCGATTATCTGATTTCTGAATATCCTTCCTCCGAGGTTACTATTCTTGGTGACTTCAATGTCCATAATAAGAAATGGCTAGGATCTTCAAAAACCGATCAACAAGGGAGAGCAGCGGAGGCCTTTGCAATCAGCAATTCTTTAGCCAATATGGTTTAGCAACCTACTTACTTTCCTCGTATCCCAACACACAGCTGAAATCCCTTGGATCTCCTTCTTACTACAAAACCTGAATGCTATAACATATCAGTCACCGCCCCCCTTGGTCCCTCAGACCACGGCATGGTCACTGCTTCCTGCGCAATGCAACCCGAGGTCACACAGTCATCACACCCACGTATCGTTTGGCACTACAACTCCGCAAACTGAGACGAAATGCGGGATTACTTTTCCTCATTTCCATGGGCGTCTGTCTGCTTCTCTCATCCTGACCCCTCTGATATCTCACAAAACGTCACCGAAATTATTCAAGCTGGCATGGAATTATTTATTCCACGTACACAGAAAACCACTTCAGCTACTCAAAAGCCCTGGTTCTCTAAATCCTGTGACAAGGCCAGACTTGAAAACATCAAAGCTCACAAAACGCTCCTACACAATCCCAGTCAAGAAAATCGTCAAGCATTTAACGACGCCAGAAACCGCTATGCCCGCATTCTTTCTGAGGCCAAAAACTCGTTTAATAACCACATCAAAAACAAAGTCCTCTCAAGCTCCAACGGCAGCAAACCCTTCTGGACTCTTGCTAAATCTATTGGGAATAATTTCTGCAAAAGCACGTTCCCACCTCTTGTCTCAGGGGATGAGATTGTTTCTACCGCCCTGGGCAAGGCTGAACTTTTTGCTTCGCTGTTCGCTGGCAATTCTACTCTCAACCCACCTCCAAATGTTCAACCACCAACAGTCCCCAATGTCGCACATAAAATGACGAATATCATTTTCAAAACTAAAAAGGTACGAAAGATGCTCTCTTCTCTTAATACCAGGAAAGCCTCTGGCCTTGACGAGATCCCAGCAATTGTTCTCAAAAAATGCGCACCAGAACTTGCTCCTGTCCTGACTCGTCTGTTTCAGATATCTTACAATAAAGGCATATTCCCCAGTAACTGGAAAACTGCTCGAGTACAACCCATCCCCAAGAAAGGATCCAAAGCGTTTCCTAGCAACTACAAGCCTATTTATCTCCTTTCAGTCGTCTCTAAAGTGATGGAAAAGTATATAAACACCGAATTACTAAAATTTCTTGAAAAACACAGTCTAATCCACGACAGGCAGTATGAATTCCGTCAGCGCAGATTGACTGCCGACCTCCTTTCCTTTGTCACCCATTCTTGGAACAAGTCTATGGAACTACACGGTGAATCTCAGATTGTTGCTCTAGACATATCCAAAGCATTCGACCAGGTCTGGCACGCAGCGCTGCTTAATAAACTTCCGGCCTATGGCTTACCACCAAAACTTTGTACCTGGACAGCAAATTTCCTCTCCAACAGGAGCATTTCTGTTGTTGTGGATGGCCATTCCTCTAAACTGTATCCAATTAATGCAGGAGTTCCTCAAGGTTCAGCTCTAGCCCCTACTCTGTTTCTTCTCCACATCAATGACCTCCTCTCTAGCACATCCAACACAGATCACAGTTACGCGGACGACAGCACCCTCCACTCAAATATACAATATTCTAAGCCTGTCTCTTTAGCACAATTAGATGAGGATCGGAGACTCATGGAGGGTTCTATCTCCGTGGATCTCCAAAAAATATTAGACTGGGGAAGTAGAAATCTTGTACAATTCAACCTCACCAAATCTCAGTCTTGCTTTCTTTCTCATAAGAGATACACCAACCCTAGACCCATAACAATGAACGACCAAGTTATTCAAAGTAATGAGTCCTTTTCTCTTGTTGGCATTTCTGTGGATCGAAATCTTAATTGGCACCAACATGTCACATCAATTGCAGAAGCGGCTGCTAAGAAATTAGGTTTCCTCTTCCGGGCTCGCAAATACTTTTCAACAGCTAATCTCTATACCTTATATACTTTACAAATAAGGCCAAACCTCGAATACTGCTCCCACATCTGGGGTGCAGCTGCCGCTTCTACACTCGCTATCCTGGACTTCATTCAAAAGAGAGCTATACGTCTCATCGGTGACCCTACCCTCACCCAAAGGCTGCCATCCCTTGCCCATCGACGTGCTGTTGGTGACCTCTCTCTCTTCTATAGATATCTGCACGGGCACTGCTCAGAGGAGCTTTCCTCCATAGTTCCCCCACCTGCTGTCCCCAACAGATATACCAGGGGAACAGAGCGAATGCACCCTTTTACTGTCCAGGTCACCAGACATAGAACATCTTGTTATGCCCGCTCTTTTGTCCCGAGGACTTCCGAGTTTTGGAATTCCTTGCCGGCGCATGTTTTTCCTTCTCCTCCGAACCTTCAAGTCCAGAATTAACAAGAGCGTGTGAATTTTCTTAAAAAAAATTCACTAATGAGGAGATCCCGACTTTTGAATTTTGAAAAAATTTCTTCAAATGAGCGCTAATTAGGCCCCTCAGAAAACATATCCGAGGTCAGTTTCAATTTTTATATGTTTATATATATATATATATATATATATATATATATATATATATATATATATATATTTATATATATATATATATATATATATATATATATATATATACATATATTTATATATATATATATATATATATATATATATATATATATATATATATATATATATATATATATATATATATATATATATATGTATCACACCGATAACTCAAAAAATAATGGGCCGATTTTGATTAAATTTGGTGAAAAAATTCCTTTTGCAAATGTCTTGGATAAGTTCGTTATCCAGGAAAATCTGCCCAGGTTTTCCCGGAAAATTTTGTGTTTTCTTTCGAAAAAAAATTATATCTCCAGAATTAACACAGTAAGGGCAACCAAATTTGGTACGCAGGTTTATATTCTCATAGGTAAGTCACCTACCAAAATTTAGCTATGTAGGTCAAAAGACAAAAAAGTTATAGGTATTTAAAGAAAAAGAAATTGGGGTTTTCCTCAAAACGTCAAAGTGGCGATTTAAAATGTCAAAATTGGCAACATTTAGGCAAATAACTTGAATCTAATACGGGCTATGGAAAGAAAATGTCTCAAGAAGGATGTTTTACAAACCCTAAAGTCTTAGTTTCAACCGTCATTGTCCTTCATTTTACTAAAATATTTGCAGAAAATTCATTTCAAATAGACCCTTTCTCTGATGCTTGGCAGTAGCCTTAGCTATAGAGTTTATCGTTTAATGGTATACAATTTTTGTCGAATTTTCGTAAAAAATCAATAAAGCTCAATATATCCGTTATTATATAAGATATGAAAAAAATTTGTATATATTAATTATAGGGTGTCTTGAGCTACATCTTAAAATAATATTTCTACAATCACAGGGTGGCCCATAAGTCGCTGGTGATACAAATTTCCTTTTTTTTTTTATCAAACGCGCCTTATGTTATTGCATTTTTGCATTATCTATCGAAATATAATGCATGTTTGTAAGAAAAGAAATTCTGGACGCAGCAAGTGCGTTATGGTAGCGAATTTTGATCAAATGTTTCATATTTGAACAGCTCAATTTGCTATTAACCTATAAGGTTGACCAAGAAACGTGTTTTTTCGGGAACACTTTAAGTTTACTTTTGGAAATTTTTGTACATTTTCACACAATAAAGTTATTTTGATGAAACATGGCACATTGTTTTTACTATATAGGTTATACTGGTAACCAAATTTGATTATTATTTCTTGAAAAAACACACATATTTGTTATTAAAAACATTTTTATGAAAATTCACTACCATAACGCACTTGCTGCGTCCAGAGTTTTTCCTTCTCCTCCGAACCTCCAAACCTTCAAGTCCAGAATTAACAAGTTGCCTCTTTCCTCCTTGTCAACACCCACGGTAGGATAGTATTTAGGCTGTAAGCCCTCGTGGTGTGTTGTTAAAATTATAATAAAAAAAGCACTAGGTAACTCTTAATTTAGTGGCAATCTAATATTTGCAAGACACTCAGTAGGGCTTACACAGGGTACTCTCAAACAATCGCTTTTTTAGTTTTTTTGCACTCAAGTTGTGAACACTCGGTATAAGTTACGATATTCAAACTTGGGATTTGTAGGTTACAAATGTTCAAATCAATATCGATATTTACTTTTTTTCGTAAAAAAATGCCTAGTATGCTTTAGTCATTTTTGGGGCTTATCTGTTATCGTAGTAGGCTATGGGAAAAGCAAATCTTAGAATAATGCATTCCAGGTTGAGAAGCTTTTGAAGTACTTTATTAAAAAAAATTGAAAATCGGCCGACCTGTTATGAAATAATGAATTGTCGCCACTTAAAGTGAAACAAACTATATATATATATATATATATATATATATATATATATATATATATATATATATATATATATATATATATATATATATATATATTATGTGTCCCCGGATGGACTGAACAAGAAGAAAAACATTTTTATTTGTACCTTTACGCAAAAATGTCATTCTTGTCTCAAAACAAAATTCTTGAAAAAAAATTTTTTAGCAGCTAAGAAAATTATAAAAACACTCGAGCTAAAGAAAAACATTTTATTTTATTCAATGGGATATTCTTCAACCTCTACACACTTTTCAGCTCTACATACAAATTCTTTATAAACATCGTGGGTCATATCTTCAGTGACAGAATTTATCGCTTCCGTAATTTTTTGTTTCAAAATTTCAATATTGTTATCCAAATTAGTATTATAAACATGCTGTTTAATATATCCCCGTAAAAAGAAATCCCATGGGCTTAGATCAGGGGAACGAGCCGCCAATTGATGGGTCCGTGACGACCTATTAATCTATCTTTTTCAGTTCATACGGGGACACACTATATATATATATATATATATATATATATATATATATATATATATATATATATATATATATATATATATATATATATATATATATATATATATATATCCTCAAAAAGTAATTGGCCGATTTGTATGAAACTCGGCAACTGCCTTTCTCATTTAATAGTTTGGATGAGTTCGCTAGCCAGCCTAATCGGGCCAGTTTTTCTAAAATAAAAAAAAATCAAAGAAAAATGTGTATCTCCAAAATAATAAAGCTATTTTAATTAAAGTTTGGCGGATAAATTTACCCAGTAAAAACGTTATTATCTACCAAAATTCAACTTTCTAGAAAACTGAGTTATTCAAGTTTGAAATATTTAATAAAAATTTGCTACCCGAACCGTTTACTTTTCGAACAGTTTCCGAATTTGAGAGACTTTTATGAAAATTCGCTGCTATAACGCACTTACTGAGGTTTTTTTTTTGATACAGCGGTATATCTTCTGTCATTATTTATCAAAATTATGTTATTTTGAAGCACAATCTCAAGCTTATGTAAGGGACATATTGTAAAATTAAAATTATCAGACATTCCCGGATATGCATCCCTCTCAGCATTCCTATTGTAGGTGCATCTTCAAAGTAAATAAGAATTCATCACAGCAGAATAAACAATCTGTGGCAGTTCAGTCTCTTCTACATACATACTACTACACTACAGGTTCTAACGAATTTCCCATATAAAAATTTGACCTGATTTTGGCTGTGGGTTCTAGGGGGCCTAGTTCTTGCTTATTTGAAGAAATTACTTCAAAATTAAAAAGTCGTGATATTCTCAATAGCAATTTTTTCTACGAACATTCGCAAATTTTTTCTACGAAAATTCGCTAAAGATGTTGTACGTTATAAATTACCTCTTAATGTGTATACCGATATCTTAATAGAATGTGTATTCCAAATTTCAGAAAGTTATCTAAATATCTTTGACAAACTAATAGTGACAACACATTTTTTTATGTTATGTTTAAAGAAACACACCTGGCTGACTTTCAATTGCTTGACACCATATTTCCAGGGATTGTACGTACAAAAAATTAAGTTATTAGGTCAGGGTTTTTTAAATTTAAGGTCATAAAATATTGGTCGCCATTTGAAAATTCTTAATTTTGAAGAAAACTTCTGCCGACGTTTGCTTAAATCAGTCGATTGCTTTTAGTTCGTACTTACTTGAGAACATTTTCAAAATGTTAACGTTCTGATCTTGTCCTTGCCACATCATTTCCTAGCAAAGTTGCTTAAAGTTTTTCCTGCTTCGTTGTGATACTTTACGAAAGTTTATCAATAAACGATTTAAACATGTTTTTGGGGCTTTCAATATTTAATGAGCTTTTTATTCATTATTGATAAGCTCTCTGTGGGTGTGTGAAGCAGTTTTATGTAGTAATAATTAACGATGTCTTAATGGATTTGCTGATACTATAAGGATTATTACCTCTACGAATTTTCTTGCTTGAAAAATTTCCTGTTAGCCTAAACCTTAAAAAGTTATAATTTAGATGAATCAATATTGATAATGATTATTGCTGAGAAATTTCAATGCTTTAAACCACCCACAGTTGCCTAAAAAAGTGTTGACGCAGCACTTGCGTTATATGGTAAACATATGTAAAATTATTGTGCCCTAGTTGCGTAGTTAATAAAAAGTCTGGACGCAGCAAGTGCGTTATGGAAGTGAATTTTCCAAAAATGTTTTTCATAGCGAATATGTCTCTAATGCAAGCAGGCGTCAATCTGGTTACTGGTATAGCCTATATAGTACAGACACTTTATCAAAATAACTTACTGTTTAAAAATCTACAAAAATTTTCCGAAAATGAACTTAAAATATTTCCGAGAAAACTGTAAAACTGAAATAGCAGATTGAGTTATTGGGATTTGAAGCATTTAATGAAAATTCGCCACCAAAACGCACTTACTATGCCCCAATTTTTTTTGCAAAAATGAAATAATATAAAGCTGTAGTAAATATATATATATATATATATATATATATATATATATATATATATATATATATATATATATATATATATATATATATATAAATTGAAACTGACCTCGGATATGAGTTCTAGGGGTCCTAGTTCGCGCTCATTTGAAGACATTTTTTCAAAATTCATTCCTCATTGGTGAAAAAATTCCCTTAAAACCGGTTGCATTTTCTGCATAAGTTTTCCTTACGAAACCGTGTTTAACAATAGTATATTTAATTTCTGATTTTAGGGAAGTTGATTAAAACTTAGTATATTCAAGAGTATGCTGTTTCTAATTAAAACGCAGTGCAACAGCGATTGTTCTATACAATTTGCTGAGAAGTTTCAGTGACATGATTGTACAATTCAATGTAACATTACAGTAACTTGTTACAGATGATAGCACATTCTGAATGTTGGGTGCATCACAAACTTCATAAATAGTCTAATAGGTAGTTTGTGTTAGTTCTATGTCCTTTTCGCGCTGGTCTGCATTTCATTTCTCATTATTGTAAAGTCATCCTCTAGGTAGCTGAATTGTGTACTAGTTATCAAACTTTGCTATTATTATTAGCAGTTCTTCAAACTCAATGCTATCTGGGAGCTTACATCACTTTCCAAGCAAAACATTTAATTATTACGTCTAATTATGTTAGCCTACCTGTGCCCAGTCTGAATTTCATATACAGGGTAACCTACATAAGGTTTACCCCTCTTAACTCAATTTTTAGTGAATTATCTTAGAAAAAATTCACTAATAGGGATTTCCCGACTTTTGAATTTTGAATTTTTTTTAAGTGAGCGCTAACTAGGACCACTAGAACCTATATCCATGGTCAGTTTCAATTTTTATATGTTTATATATATATATATATATATATATATATATATATATATATATATATATATATATATATATATATATATATATATATATATATATATTGTTGTTGTCGTGCAATCCGTTAATCCGTAAAAGCAGTCAGAAAAGAAGAACTGTGATTAAAGTGTAAAAGTGTTGGTTAGACTTGGAAAAATTCTTCAGAATTGTACAATTTTTTTTTAAGTGAGCGCTAACTAGGACCACTAGAACCTATATCCATGGTCAGTTTCAATTTTTATATGTTTATATATATATATATATATATATATATATATATATATATATATATATATATATATATATATATATATTGTTGTTGTCGTGCAATCCGTTAATCCGTAAAAGCAGTCAGAAAAGAAGAACTGTGATTAAAGTGTAAAAGTGTTGGTTAGACTTGGAAAAATTCTTCAGAATTGTACAATACGATTCTGTAAGTTGTCTGCTATACATTCGTTCCCTTCATTGACGAAAAGATTTGTTAAGTATTACAAAATCGTGATGAGTTTGATGTTAAAATTTTATCAAACAACGTATAGGGAGTGTTATTACTTCGAGACTATATTTTTCAGTGGAAATATTTTGCATTCATTTTATTGTATGCTCCATCAAAAAATTGCTGGTACCTTGCAGAATGCAGCAGATTTAGGGTGAAAATACAAATGTACAGTTACTGCAGACATTAAATAAGCGTCTAAATGAGCTGGAGAAAATTTTGTTGGGTAAAATTGAATAATCAACTGGCAGAATTTTATCATTGGAGAAAGAGAATAGCTATTTGAAAAATAAAATAGAAACCATAGAAAGCAAACTCAAAAAGAACAATATAATTATGCTTGGCTTAAACGATATAGAACATAAGAATGTCGAATAAAAAAGTTTTATGTTGTCAAAGTCAAAGAGAACTCTGAATGTTGAACTAAATTTAAATGCTATTAACGATACTTACACAATTAGAAGAAATAAGGAAGGAAATAAACCAATAATAGTTGAGTTTGCGACATACCTGGATAAATATTCTGTAATCTCAAAGACAGGTAAATTAAAAGGGACCAACAAGTAGATAAAAAACTATTTAACTTAGCAACTTGAGGAACAGAAAGTACTTCAGAAGCATTTGAAACTGGCAAAGGAGAGGAAACAGAAAGCATACATTATGAATGCACCCTTTTACTGTCCAGCTCACTAGACATAGAACATCTTGTTATGCCCGCTCTTTTGTCCCGAGGACTTCCAAGTTGTGGAATTCCTTGCGGGGCATGTTTTTCCTTCTCCTCCGAACCTCCAAACCTTCCAAGTATAGAATTAACAAGTTGCCTATTTCCTCCCTGTCGACACCCACGGTACGATAGTATTTAGGCTGTAAGCCCTGGTGGTGTGTTGTAGTAAAAATAAAAATTAAAAGTGTATGGTATATTAACGAAGATCAATATAGGGCAGGGGATTTAGAAGATACTGAGGCACTGAGTGCTACTAGAGAAGAGCACAGATCAAGTTCTGCTCCATCAACACCATCAGTGAGCCATAGAGAGAGTGCAGTGCCTGAATTGGATGATAGTGTGTCACATCCTCCTCAAAAAATACTACCACCTAGGGTTTTGGGAAAAAACTTGCGGAGTAATTCTTCTGACAGTAATAAAACCAACAGAGAGCAGGGTTCAAAAGTGACATATAGCACTAAGTAATCTTCAAGAGCGAAATAAGGAAAGTTTTGGAGATTGTGCATGTCCAGAATAAGTATAGATTGAAGAAAGTAAATAAATATTGTTTGTTGTTTTGAGACTGAAATTGGGGCGTTTTGGTATATTAAAAAGAGAAAGTGGGACGCTAAGCTAAATACACATTTTTGTTCTAGAATGAGTCCAAGGGGATATTGACGTTGACTTTTGTTATTGTTAATTTTATTGTTATGCGGTTTTATTGTATGGCCGTTAGTTATAATATTATATACTCTGCATGTTTTTATGTTACCGTTTTTATTTAGGTATAGGTATATGGGCGAGTCGATAGCCAGACACCGAGGTGAACGGTTAAGCGAGTAAGTATCGTAAATTGTGATAAGTGCGCGAAATGTAGGAATCGGAGTTTTTGATTTTAAATAAAATCTCGGGACGCAGCAAATGCGTTATGGTAGTGAATTTTTATTAAATGCTTCAAATTTGAATAACTCAATTTTCTATAAACTTAGAGTTTAATTTTGGTGTGTAGTAAGGTCTTTTCTAACGCAAGATATCCACCAAATTAAAATAACTTTGTAATTTTCGGTTTGTAATTTTTTCGAAAGAAAATTTAAAATTTGAATAACTCAATTTTATATAAACTTAGAAAAATGAATTTAAGTACGTAGTAAGATCTCTCCAAAGGAAACATATGTAGTAAATTTCACTGAAACAGCTTTGTTACTTTCGGAGAAAAAAATTGTTTTCGAAAGAAAACTCAAAATTTTCCCGGAAAACCCCGTCCGATTTTTCTGGCTAACGAACTCATCCAAGCCATTAATAAAACAGAGCCACTTGCCAAGGTTCATCGAAATCGGTTAATCATTTTTTGAGTTATCAGACGGATATATATATATATATATATATAAACATAAAAATTGAAACTGACCCCGATATGGGTTCTAGGGGTCCTTAATCGCGCTGATTTGAAAAAATTTTTGCAAAGTCTCACCATGGATACCTCTCTATGAGTGAATTCTTTTTAATAAAAATTCACTAAAATTGATCAAAATAAAAGTGCAGAACCCCCCGATAGGGGAACGTTAGAAACTGAACGTGTAGCGACATACTGGTATGAAGAAACCGAAAAGGAATTACTTCAGGATACAGAGATGAATTGTGAAACAAGTAAGGTACGAATGGAAAAACAAACAAAAGATATCGTTGGAAAAAAAAACAAAAAAATATAATAGACAAGGAATTGGTACGTAACGTTTTCAATTCATTAAAATACATTTCAACCACGAATATAAGAACAAATATACAGGATTATCAAACAAGTGAATTAAACAAAAGTAAATTAGATGATAAGTTAAATAGTATAGATAAATCATTTAGAGATATCAATAATTTGCACAGTGGACCGTTTATTGTTTACATTCAAAATAATAACGGAAACATTGGTAAAAGCCATATAATGACCACAGCGCGAATAATTAGAAATTCAGGAAACGGACATAGACAATGATATTAAATAAATTATTAGTGTAGGCTTGAATAAAATAAAAATAGAACTTACCAAGGCACAAAGCGCGAATAATCTAGTTAATTCAACAATATTAAAAAATATAAATTATTTTGCTGATAAAACGCAATATTTAACGAGACGACAAGGGGTAATTAAAAAATCGACATCGATATCGCAGAAAATAAATTGTGCAGTATAATACAACCGCGTGTATAGGAGAACATTTCCAAATAATATGTGTACGCAGAATGAATAGATGGGTGCAAGACGGTGATCAGGTCTCTTATGTCCCAACTCAATCAATACTCGTCACATTTCAAGGTAAATACCTCCCAAAGAAAGTATCAATAGAAAAAATTATCTTTGAGGTCAAACCGTATATTAAACGGGTCATACAATTTATGAAATGCTTACACTACAATCACGTAACTACACAGTACAAAGGTGTGAAACATGTGAAGACGGACATAGTAATAAACTGTGTAATCAGGCAGGCATCCCGGGATGCGTTATATACCAGAGACCACATAAGGCGACAGACAGATAATATTGCCCAGAGTATGAAAAACAAAAATCAATTGAAAATATAACGAGCATTCTAAATACATTTTTTAAGGCAGCGTCAATTCAATAACCACAAATTTATGCAAATAGGGCAAAAGCCACTTTCCAGAATTCGAGTATGTTGTCTACAATTAGCACGAGTAACAACAATGATTACCCTAAAACGGAAAAGTCACTAATGAGGAGATCTGTATGTATATATATATATATATATATATATATATATATATATATATATATATATATATATATATATATATATATAACTAATAGGCAGATTTCGATGAAATTTGGTACTTACCTTCCCTTTGTAAGAAACTTGCATAAGTTCGTTAGCCAGGAAAATCTGGCTAGTTTTCCTGAAAAATTTTGGGTTTCTTTTCGGAAAATGTTTGTATCTCCGAAAATAACAAAGCTATAACAACCAAATTTGGCACGTACGTTTATGCTATCAAACATACTACACGTCGCGAAATCCAGATCTCTAAGTTAAAAGAACAAAAAGTTATAGGCATTTTAAGAAACAAATTTTGGTGGCCACTGGTGATCAGAGGAAATCACAAGAACATAATATATTGTGTAGTTAATAAAACCAATTTAATATTACATATTACACAAAAAGGTCAAGAAGTACCAGAAAAAATGTTTTAAACATTTTATCATTTTTCTCCTTAAAACGTCGTGAATTGAATTTTCAAAATTTGTACTTTTCAGACCACCAATTTGAAACAAATACGGATTATGTAGAAGATATGTAGTAATAAGTGTGTTTTACAAAGCCTTAAGTTTCAGCTTCAACCATTATTTAACTTCATTTTACTAAAATGTTTTCGGAAAAACCATTTCAAATAGACCCCCTTTATGATACTCCGGCAGTAGTTTCAGCTATAGAGATTATGGTTTCAAAATCTATATTTTAGCAATAGTCTATATATACGGATTATACAGACTGCCTGTCATGTTTTTTTTAATATATGTCAACAACACACCGCGAGGGCTTACAGCCTAAAGACTATCATACCGTGGGCGTGGACAAGGAGGAAAGAGGCAACTTGCTAATTTTGCACTTGAAGGCAGTTCGGAGGAGAAGAAAAAACCTGTGCCGGCAAGGAATTTCACAACTTGGAAGTCCTCGGGACAAAAGAGCGGGCATAACAAGATGTTCTATGTCTGGTGACCTGGACAGTAAAAGGGTGCATTCGCTCTGTTCCCCTGGTAGATCTGTTGGGGGCAGCAGGTGGAGGGACTATGGAAGAAAGCTCCTCCGAGCAGTGTCCGTGTAGATATCTATAAAAGAGAGAGCGGTCACCAACGACACGGAAAGTAATTAGGTTGCTGAACCATATCGGCTAAAGAATTGCTGACTGCAAAGGTGGATCGGTTTTTGGAGATCCTAGCCATTCCTTATTGTGGACATTGAAGTCACCAAGAATAGTGCCTTGGGGAAAAGGATATTCAGAAATCAGATGGTCGGTTTTTTCAGAAACGTAGTCGAAGAGCTGGACACAGTTGTTCTCAGAAGGTGACCGGTAAATGCAACAGATGAATTTAGTTGCAGCCCTGAGAGAGTTTCATCCAAAGTATGTATTTTCTTCCAGCTTCTAAATTGGGGAGTCTGATGCAGGGTAAATTGCTACGGACGTATGTGCACACGCCTCTATGCAATCTAAAGGAAGTAAGGAGCTCATACCCCAGGAAATTAAGGTGATTGGTGGCTGTTTTGGCACTGATTTAAGTTTCGGTGAGGAAGAGGAGTTGAGGCCTATTAGCCTGGAGGAAATGGTGAACGGAGTTCAGGTTAGAATTTAGGCCACATATATTGGAGAAGGGTATGTTAAATCTTGATGCCGGCGCCCCTGCAAGCCCCTCTTCCGGAGATACGAATGGAGGGGTATTTTATCTCCGGAATATTTTGTACAAGGAGGAGACATCATCATTTTTGCTTATAAGGGAAACCGACTAATACACCAGAACCGGAAACGTCTGTTGGGACTTCACCGGCTGCTTGATGTAAGGGTGGTACCTCCTCAGGCGTGAGAAAATCCTTTATTATCACGAAAGCCCAATGTGTAAGTAGGTTCAACTTGTGTTTTCGGAAAAACCTTGAAGAACATTGCAATGACTGTCCTAATCAACATTTCTGATTGGGGATATTAATATATACTAACATAGATTCTATAAAAGAGTAACATCAGGAATACTGCAATAATCTACGCGAGTTAGATTTTGTTCACTTGATTTAGGCATTCACTAGGATTCAGAACCAGTCTCAGTTTTGTATAGATCATATTTTTCTGAAGAGTGGAAGATACTTATTTACTAGATACATTATCAAAGCTACCGTTGCAGACCGATATCCAGTAGTGGCTCACATAGAAGAAGTTGGAAGTGCACAAAAGTCACCAAATCTAGAAACCTATAGAAGACGCATTAATAAAGAATTGTTGTTACGTTTGCTGAAAGACGCATATTGGGGTGACGTGTACGGTTCCATTTGTGTGGAATCAAAGATAAATATTTTTGTTAACAGACTCAAAGGGGCAATAAGAAGATCAACTTCTGTCGGAAAGACAAAACATAGGAAAAAGAAGTGAAAACGCTGAATTACAAATGGATTAATATAGTCCCCAATCACAAAGGAACACTTGTATGGAATGATGCTTAAAAATCCTGATAACAATACGTACCCGACACAATATAAAGAATATAGACATAAGTTAAAACATCTTACACAGATAACCAAGCAAGCGTATTTTACGAGTTTATTAAGGGACAATAAACAGAACTCAGAAAAAAAATTAGGAGACTGTTGGATCTTTGGTGGGAACTAGAACATTTCAGGAGATATTGGCAAATTACAGGTAAACGGAAACATTGTTGAAAATGATAAGGAGATTGCAAACGAGTTAAATAAATATCTTATCAAGATAGGAAAAATTCCACACAAAGCAGCACAAAGAGGACACACTATTAACAAAGGCGTAATGTGTCTCGATATACCATTTTCTTTACGCCAATATATGAAGTCGAGTAAAACGGATTTAAAGGTTGGAAAAGCAGTGAGACATGATTATCTATACTCTGACCTACTTAAATCCATAGCGATGTATATTGCAGAGCCGCTGGCCTATCTAGCTAATGAAATTTTGATGACAGGAATATTTCCGTTACATTTCAAATTCATAGTTGTTAGAGCAATTCATAAGTTAGGCCCTTCATTAGACCCGAATAACTATGGACCAATTTCTTTAATTGCGAATCTGGCCAAATTTCTTAAAATATAATAAAGGTTATGATATCACAATATTTTCAGAAACATCAACTAGTTTTAGAAAAGCTATATGGTTTCAGAAAGGGAACTTCGGCGGAGGGTGCAATATGTCGTGTAACGGATCAAATCTATAGAGGGTTTGTTAAGGGTACATGTCTGGTAGGAGTCTTTTTAGATGTGGCTAATGCATCTGATTACGTCAACTGCGACAGGCTGTTACAGAAAAAGTGCTGTATGGAATGTTGCCAAAGTTTTTGGTACAATACTTTTTCTGTAACTAAAGACAGGAATTAGTAAGTATCAATGCCTAAGTGGCATGTGTTTTTCTTTTCGTTTTTTTTTCCGAATTTCTCATGTTTAGTGGGTTCTGCTCGAATGTGCAGCTTGCTTTGCCTTTTATGTAGTGCTTATCCTTTGCTTTTAACTAGTTGATTGATTTGACTTTTTAACATGTTATTTTGACTCCATCAGAGTATTGTCCTTTTGTGGGACTTCAGTCTTATTTTTGATGTATATTTGTAGAAATATTTTATAACTCCTGATACTCTTATCAGCTTTACTTTGCATGGCCGTTAGGCCTTGTTTTGATGTTTGACATTAGCTTTTGTTAGACCTTGTACTTTATGTAGTTGCAGTGTAGTTACTCGCATGTTAGACCAACCAGAAACGTAGTTTCTGACAACCAAGTTTTTACATTCTAGGTCCGTTAAGATGGGCCGTAACGCGTAAGCTTGAAAAATAAACGATTGTCTGGTAACTGTTTAAGGAGCGGAGGATAATTGGGGAATAGCTTGTCGAACTAGGCGTTTGTAGACTTAGTAACGATGTAATACACTTTAATAAAATCAGTAAACTTTAACAATGCTTACAAACTAAATTAACTGAATGAATTTTAAAGCCGAAATCTTTACATACTGAATCTTAATTGAAAAGTCTCTACTTCTCTCTACGTAATTAAATCACAAGTGTCGCGTCTTTACATCTTAAGAATCTAAACTAGAAGTCATAATAATCTTTATAAACAATACTACTTATAGTTTTACTTGGTTTACATCATACATAATTGCAGCAGTCACCATTCCTTGTACTGTACGCTGCAATTTCAACTTGTTTATTATTTAGATAAATATGTAATAATTTCAATGCCAATGTTATTGATACATATGTGACCTACTACTACATGAAATATTTACATTACTTGTTGTGACAAATTTTCTTATAACTGAATTTTAATTCTAAATTGAATGATCTTCGCAAATATATTTCCACGCCTACGACTGCCATTCTGCATAGCTTATTGTTCTCTGAACATTCTGCAGAGTCGACAAGAATGACGACTCTCTGGATAGCTCTGACCTGAATGTTTAATTTACCTTGACCTAAGTTTGGCACTAACTATAATAATTGAAAGAATATTAATTTGTATACTACCCTAGGATGATAATTGAATTAATATTAATATGTAGACAACCCTAGGTATGCTAATAGAAATAATAATAATAAAAATAATACAACTATGTATACAACTCTAGGATGATAATCGGAGTAATAATAATTAAACTAATATTAATGTGTATACAACCCTAGGATGATAATAAAAGTAATAATAATTTAAACAATCTAATAATATATGCCCATTTTGACTCGAGGATACAGTCTTGGGAGATGGATATTCTGCCATACTGCTCCACCATAACTTCTTCCATCTGGCCTTTACATGTTATTGCAATTCTGAATTCTCGACGGTTGATGAACATCCATGAGTTTCCAGTGTAAAGTTGGTTCCAGATTGTCGACTTGACTTTCTGGTGATGGATTGGACACTTAATTTTGTCTTCCTTCTGGTATATCTCCTCCATTTTGTCTTGTGGTTGCTTTCCCTGCTTCTTACCATGGCTGCTTGTGAGTTCCTTGTCTGTTACCTCTGTCATTTTAAAGTAACTGTACAGATGATTTGAAGAATTGTCTCTGCTTTGCTTGCAGAGCTCTTCCAACTCTACAAAATCCAGCCTCGCCGACCCTGAGTCGTTTTGGAGTGTTTTTTCATTGAACCTTGACTTGATTTGACTACGCAGCGGCCATTGTTTGGTTGTTACCATGTGCTCTGCCCTCTTCTTCTTAAACTTACATTTAAACCTATGCTTCCATTGTCGAAATTGTAACATATACCCAGCGTCCCAATAATATTGCTGGGTTTGTTTTGTTGGTAAGCCTCCCATTTTTACTGGATGGCCCTTGTATAATTTGTGGCCTCTGCCCATTTTAGCTCGTACCAGAATCTGACCTGCATACTCCACCCCAGTGTGTGTAAATACCTGGGTGGTTGTACTTCTTACTGTTCTCAATTTACCCATCAACTGTTTCGCTATTTCTTCCTTGGAAGTATCGGTCAAACCATTAATTCTTACCTCTGATGTGGTCGCTGTTTTTTACCACCTTGGTTGATTCATCCATAATTTGGGAATTTTCAGCTTGGCAATAATCTGAGGTTTGTTGCTGGACCATTTTCTTAAATTGAACCCACCCAATTCGAACATTTTGTTGAGTTCTGTTTGTACTACTTTTGTTTATTGCTTTGGTTCCGTTCCAGATTGAGCATTCTCCATATAAAAATCTTCATTTTCTATCTTCGTTTATTTTGGAATTTTGTACTACTGCTTGTCTGCTTCTTGTACCTCTTTCTTCACTTTTATCATTGATGTCTCAAAAATTAATAAATTGCTCTGTCTACCTACATTTGTTTTCTCCGCCGCTGATTCGGCTCCAGATATAAGATTATCTGGATAAATTTTTAAATTAACTCTTTTCTACTCGTCTTTGGCTTCTTCTATCTCTGGTACTTCTTTACTTAAATTTAAATTAAATCTTTCTTGCTCGTTTTTGGCTTCTTCTACTTCTGGTATCTCTTTACTTAAATATAAATTAAATCTTTCCGGCTCGTTTTTGGCTTCTTCTACTACACTACTACACAAATATATTTCCACGCCTACGACTGCCCTTCTGCATAGCTTATTGTTCTCTGAACAGTAGCAAAGCCTTTTAATTATTCCTTTAGTCATTTAAACTTAGCCTTATTGACGTTCAGAAATATTATTTTAAGATGTATTTTGACAATGTGCAAAATAGCGTTTAAATTTTCTTGACAGTTAAATGAAAGTCTAATAGTTTAATTGGTTTTTGATACTTCTGATTAACAGTACACTGTTGTGGTTACCGGTTTTATATTATACTGATCCTTACAATGGTATTTTGCATAGTTCTAATTTTTAGATATTTTCACAAGCCTTAATTAAGCGTTTTTTACTGCAGACGGTTAGGCAACAATTATTTTGGTATTCTATTACATGTACTCTGAAAATTTGTCATTGGTAAATGGTTCTGTATATGGATCGCCAATCTCTATTTTAGCAAAAGCGTAACAGCCAATAGTTAATTATTCAGCCAGTATATTTGAGTTTGTTTAGTTTGTTACACTCGACTGTGCGAAAGAACTATCGGCGAAACTCAGTAAATTATGAATTATAGTTTCAAATATTAATAAAGACATCAATATTTTATACCAAAGTCGAAAGTAAATCTCGTCTTGTCTTTGCGAGCATGAATTTCTATCTTCACCAGCTCTTTTCATTTGATTGTAACGTTCACACTTCATCCTTTGTGGCAGATTTTTCAAAAGTTTTCCTGATGGTCTACGTCATGTCTCTTTTACAAATATATCTCCCTCAAATAATGTTGTCAGAAAGTGATTATGTCCTAAAATATGTACAATAAACTTTAACCTCTTCTCTGAATTTTTTTTCAGCAAATATCCTGCTTCTCTTACCTTTTCTCGCTCGCTTTTGTCTGTCTGGCTTTTCTTCAGTGTTCTTCAATTTTATATTTTCGCAAAGTTTCATAAAAAATAATGCATTTGAGTGTTAATTAGAGTCCCTAGAGCCAAGAGTAAGGCCCCCTTAAAATTAAATATTTTTTATTTTTGAAATTTGGTAGCGATGTTTCATTAAGCAAATTCACTAATAGAGAGGTATAGATGGTAAGATTTTTGGAAAAATTTTTTAAATGAGCACGCATTAGGGCCCCTATAACCGAAATCCAAGGTCAGTTGAAAATTTTATATAATATATAATAATAATAATAATAATAATAAATTTATTGTTCAATCGATACAGAAAACATGAACAAAGGTGTGGTGTTTTCCAACAATAATTTAAACTTAAATATAAAATCCTAATAACACTAAGCTAAATGTCGACACAGTCACATATGGGTAAGTCTAATAAAACTAGATATTAACACGATTGCGAATATAGAGATGTCCTTCAAAACTTAATGGCTATCACAAACAAAACAAAAACAGCAGGGGTTTGACTCATTCAACATAAACGATCTTATTAACATTGCATTCTTTAAAAAGTTATACAAAACTTTAACGTGCTTCCCATCCAACTCCCTTAATACTAAGTGTATGTCTCTATCCAGGTGGCGACTCTCAAGGTCTTTTCTAATTAGCCGGTACATGGGGCATTCAAAAATTATATGTTTTAGATCTTCATTTTCATTTAAGTTACAAATAGTGCATTTTTCTTCTAGGTTGTTTAATCGGTATTTGATAGTCCCGAAAATCAGAACCACCTCCCTGCTTCCCGTTGTACGCAGTTGGAGCATAAACCTTTGTAAATACAAAGGGAGTAATACCAATCCAGTGATGTCTCCCAACAGAAATTTGTACTGGGGGTAGTTAACAGAAAGCAAGGAGCAGTTCCCATTCAATGTTCGGCTATGATTTATGTAAATGCCAAGTATAGTTGTTATGTCATTCTCGCGCAAATTGGCTAAGATATCCGTGCCCTCCACTCCTATCCCCACCAGTATTCCCTTTAGCTGACTAAACCAATTAAGATATATTATATTTGTGGCTGAGGAATCCAAATATTTCAGCTGTCCAAAAGCAACAGCAGGATGCCTGTCCCTCTGCATGCTATCCAGCTTTAAGAGTAGATGTAGCGCCGCTCTCACCACATAATATCCCAGCCTAGGTAGGTTAAATTCAAGACGCAGTATGTAACCGAGCGTGTTCCTGGGGAGAAAATTTTGACCTTTTAAGATTCTGCTCTGTATAACCTCCACATTCTCAGTGTATCTGAGCCCCCAAATACAAGCTGCATAACTCAAGGCCGGCACCACAGCTGAGGTGAACAACTTAAGACTTGTCGTCCATCCGGCATTACATACCCCTGTAAGCGCGTGCCTAACAGCTCCCAGACTGATGTTTGCCTCACTCACTCTCACCTTACATGCTTCGTGGTATATACCGTTAAATTTGAAAGAAATCCCCAGATAGTTATACTCGTTCACAATATCCAGGATTTGCCTATCATAGTAAAATTTATGTCTAGCAACAGAAGGACCTTTCCTAAAAATTACGATCTTTGTTTTCCAGTCCTGACATTGTGCTGTACCCATGTAGTATGTCTATGTTCCTCTGCAAATTAATGGGTGAATCAGCCAAGATAACGAGATCGTCTGCGTACATTAACATAGTTATCTGCACACAGCTATTTAACGGTAAACCATTGGCATCAATCTGCTTTTCTGGTTTCTCGACAATTTTAACTGCTTTATGGTACATGTCTCATATCAGTCGTATGAGCTTTGCGCTCACTTCTACCCTGTACAATTTCAACCACAGTACTGTTCTCTTAATACTGTCAAAACCCTTTTTATAGTCCACAAATACAGCATATGCTTTTCTACCCCTTAATCTAATATTGAAACTAATTACAGCGTTCAAAACAAATATATTATCTTTACAGCTTCTTTCCTGTCTAAATCCAGCTTGGCATTCTGGCAAAATTTCATGCTGTTCTGTAAATTCTCTGATTCGGTTGTACAGTATTTGAGTAAACAATTTCACAATATGATTTATTGGTGCTATGAATCGGTAAGATTCTGGCAAGCTTTTATCGCCCCCTTTATAAATATGACAAAACTTTGTCCTCATCCACTCGACTGGATTTTTTTCTATCTCTAGTATGATGAAGCAATTCAGTCAACTGTCTGGCAGGCCCTTATAAAACTCACTTGTTAATAAATCAGGACCTGGTGCTTTGTTGTTTTTCAGCTTTCTAAATGCAACTTGCAGCTCTTCTATAGTAATTAACCCATCGAGGTAAGCGTGTTTAGCATCGTGAAATGCATGTGCGTCCGTAGGCTGTGCCTGATAATATTGTCGATAATAACATATCAATGTCTCAGGTGAAATCTTGTTACTCGGGCGCTTTTCACGTTTTTTTAAATTCTTTAATGTTTTCCAGAAGTCTGCTGTGTTATTTATATTTAAAAGTTTTTCTTTTACCATCAAATTATAGCTGTGCTTTCTTGCTGTTAACAGTTGCTTGTAGTTTCTTTTTTCATCTATGTATTTCTGAAAATGTTCCGAATTATTTATATTTCTTTTACAATTTCTATATAATTTTCTAACAGACCTCTTTAGTAAAACACATTCTAGATCGTACCAGGGTTTATGTGAAGATGGTTCATAATATGCCGACTTTATCTTTATACACCTTATTAACCCTAAAAATTGTAACGTTTCAAATATAGCAGAGAATAAATTACTATACAACACCCCAACGCAACCCCCCAGACTACTTACATTACTCAGTCTATAAGATTCAGTTAAGATATTTCTAAAAGATTGGGCTTTACCATGGCCCCATCTAACGACTATCGGGAAGTTATCTCTGTGTGTTTCGTGTTGCAGTGGTGGTCTGCAAGGTACATTCAAGCCCGTCGAGACAGACAAATCATCAGAGACAAACACCTCATTGACGACTTCAAAGCTTCACTAAATGACTATAGAAACAGCGTACCCATACCAAATCTAGTGTACTATTACCCGATGCGCTCATGTATGTAAACTGTCCGACATAGTCTTCCAATCTACCATTCAAAACCATGAAGCCACAACTCTCCATAAGTTCCGCTAATAGGCTGCCTCTTTGATTTATAGTTCCATCTAAAGAACCCCTCTCTGTGCCAACGTGGTCGGCCAGTACATGGAAAAATCCATCAAGTTGGTTAAGAGGTCCAATTCGAGCGTTAAATTCGCCACCTGTCACGATCACATCATCTTCACTTTGCGTGAAAACATCCCTTATGATTTCCTCAAGCATTAAAATACAATAGTGGTTATTTAGAGATGGATTCAAGTACACGTCCCCAACAACTATCGTTATATACAAATTTAACTTTACAAACAGAGTATACTCATTGTTTTCAATTATACTAAATTGTAAACCTTGGCGGACCAGCGTAAGCAAGCCACCACTAGCCCTACCCCTGTCTCTGTGTTTGATTGCGGCAGAATGTACGGAACTAAATTTGTTCAGGTAGGCGGGTAGCTCATACTCATCATGGGTCGACCAAGTCTCACACAAACAGATAACATCATGCTTACTTAAAAAATACTCTTCTTCATTGTTTAATTCCTAAAATCTGGAGTACCCATGGATATTCCAAAACAGAATTCTGAGACCGTGTATGTCTCTCGTCACATAGTTTATTGTAAGCCCATCACCACAAACTAAACTTCCCTGCTCGCTATGTACTTGACTATTCAGTTTTTTGACACTTCCTCAGTAATTTGACCCGATTCCTCATTCCAATAGAACCATTTACCATCTATCTTAATTTTGTTGTATCCTACGCTTACATTGCAGCCTACTTTTTTTTTGATCGCGGGCCACTTTCCTAAGCTCTAACTGAATTTGGGATTATTTCTGCGTAAGGTTGTCTTCTATGTATATCGGTCGTCCCTTCAGTTGTCTTTTTGTTCTCATCACTGCCTGGTTGACGTCCTAGTTTCTCATCTCAACAACCAGCATGTTTTTCTTACCCCTAATATTATACGCTGAATCCAATTCGGGGTCCATATTCAACTCTGTTCTGAAAAACTCTTGGACCATCTTCTTTATATTACCGCCTGTCTCACCCATGTCACCCTTAATTAGCAAATTGTTCCTGCGTGCTCTCATTTCCTGTTGTTCAAACCTGTTTTCTAGTAACTGTATCTTGGTGTGCAATATGCTTGTTTGCTTTCGATGTTCCTCTTCTCTTGTTTTTATTTGTCCTCTAATTTCTTTGACGCTTCTCCTTAATTCCGAATTTTCCCTTCTCATTTCTCGAATATCTTTTGCTATGTTTCGCATCAAGGTTAATAGCTCGTCGTTTTCTCCCAATGGAGCTTGGCTCCCCGACGTTGTCTCATTCAGTCTATCCATGAGTTTATCTTTTGAGTTTGGTGACCTATTTTTTTTTACTTCTTTTAAAGGGGTCTATTTTTTCTGCGTGTTTTTTGCGTTTGCCTGTTTCATCAACTTATGTTGTGCCATGGGACTTTCCCAACATTCTTAATTTATGAATAGAATATATCCGGCAGGTGTAGTGCTGCCTTTATTTCTTTTAAGAGTCTATTGTGGGGAATCAATATTCCCTATCATTTAATTCTTTAGTTATCAGCAGCAATATATGTAGATAACAAGCCCGTCACCCAGGTAATTTCAACCTGGCTCAACATCTTCCTTATGTCCAATTTACATATTTATTTATAATTTTATTAAATTCTATGCAACTTTATATTTCGTCTGTTTTTATTCACGCGAGTGAGCGCAGGTTATGTTTTTTATATAGTTGAATAATTATAGTTGCATGTATTATCGAACCTAATTTTACATTCAAACTTTCTTTAGAGTCTAAATATTTTTTGGCGCAACAAATGGTGGAGGTGTATTACATCTTTATATTAGCGAATGTTCAGCTTTAAAAAATACGAGCAATGTGTTTAAATAAGTGCGCAACTTAATATATTTACATATATATATATATATATATATATATATATATATATATATATATATATATATATATATATATATATATATATATATAGATTGCTATGATAAAAAGGTCTTAGCAATATTATTACTAGAACGTGACCACAGTACAGCAAGAATACGATACTTACAGTTTACACGTGGTGTATATGATTTTCTTTTGTAAATTGTATTCATATCAATATCCATATTACTCGACATTTATCCACACTAAAACATAAATAAAAACACATTAATAAGCAAACATACTTTTTATTATTGTTAGTTAGTGCTGGTTAAAAGCAATGAAAGCTGTAAAAGCAATGATTCCCTTAAATGATCAATAATTACAATTTTTAATATTTATAACCTAAACAATTTGGGATAATTATATCAGTAAAGAGGGTAATTAAGCCACATATCTAAATCTATATGCGTAGTTTAAACTTTTAAACAAGTCATTTAAAACCAAAGATTTATGATTAAAACATATTTATCTTATGTAATTTTAAATAAGATTTATTGAAAAAACACTCTGTATACTATATAAGAAAGTGTATTTTTAAAATCCAAAGGACGAAAGTGATGTTGAGAGACTTGAAATCAAGATTTTAATATTTAAAAGTGTTTTTGTTTTAAATTTAATATGATTGTTATATATAGAATAAGTGAGGTTATCCAAATGTCATTCCTATATTAGGTATTTTAATTATAAGAATTTAACTCAGGTACAGGATTTGAAATTAGCGGGCTTTTGAAATATGCATACCTGTCAAGAAGTGAAATAATAATTTTCCAGAAGGCTTGCTGTGATAATACAGGAAATAGGGTTCGAGATTAATTTTCGACGATATCCGATTTTCGTTTTAATTAAAGAGGAGGGATAGGATGCTAGAATCAAGGGTCATATTCCCTTCCAGAATAAATTTCAATATTTTAAACCATTTTTGTGTGTAAACAATGCCAATTAATTCCTAGAAATAACAGAAAAAATAGATTAAATGATCCAGAATAAGAAAATCGCCCAAATGAATAGAATATAATGGTAAATCACGTCAACACTTGCATATAAAATCAGAATTGGGAACAAAAATCCGAAAATCCATTTAATTTGTTTAAATCAAACCAGAAGGGAAGACTTTTTAAGTATAAAGATAGACAAACTATCAACCGTTTTCTCTAGCCATAAATGTATTCATGGTAAAAGCAGAAAATTAACTTATAAACAGAAATCCAAATCATATTCCCGCAATAGTTGAAAAGCGGGATCATAGAGGGCGCGAAGTGTCTCAAATGAGAAATCTAAAAACAATGTTTATCAATTTTTGTAAACCTTGAGACGATAATAATCCTGTCCATAATTAATAGTAAAATTTGTTCTTAAATTTAATATTAGAGGATCCGCTTTAAGACAAAAATTCTAGAATTTTTATAAAATTCTATAAAATTATTTGTTACTAATTAAAACATGACGTATTTCTTTGGGCATACTCAGATCTAAGATTTAATTGCATATAGCAGTCTATTCTCTCTAAATTAGAACCGACTACTGGGATAGAGTCAGTGCAGAGCTGAGCAAAGCCAGGGCAAATTAAAAAGGCAAGTATTTATATAAGTATCCATTGCTATTTTAACTAACAAATGATTGGTAACAGTAGTAAAGAATAGGTCACCAACATTACTCAGAAATACATAGGGATTTAAATAATTAATGCACATACATTGGATGTAAGCTGTATATATTATAATCCAATTTAAAATACGATATATATATATATATATATATATATATATATATATATATATATATATATATATATATATATATATACATATATATATATATATATATATATATATATATATATATATATATATACATATATATATATATATATATATATATATATATATATATATATATATATATATAGATGGTTTCACGGTTAACGAGACGGTTTCTTGTGTCTAAACGGCACACTTTCGATTTTCAAAAACTTTGAAGTGTCAATGTTTGGGTCAATTGGGCATCTAAATAGACAAACATTTTTTAACTACATTAATGGTGATTGTTGGCTGCTTCTGGAACATTTTCCTCCCAACATCCGAGTAAGAATGTGGATTCCATTAGATGGCGCGCCGGCTCATTTTACTGGGATCGTGAGAAATTATCTAGATACCCAATAAATGGATCGGGAGAGGTGGTCCCTCTCGATGGCGTCCTAGATCCCCAAACTTCTATCCCATGGACTTCTTTATAAGGTTTTTTTAATGGTATACAGTACTCCTCCAACAACTGCCGATGATATGAAATTAAAATATACGAATGGTTTTGCCTCTAACACACCAAACATGTTGTGTAATGTTAGAAGATCTTTTGAGGCCCGAATCAGGCGTTGCATTCAACTAGATGGACATCATGTAAAGTTTCTGTATTCTTATGTAACTGACATATCTTTAATAATGTTCCTAAGGTTTGATATAAGCACGTTATTTTTCATTGATTGTTGTTGCCCTTACTTGGTGAAACTGGTCCATACTACATACAGATTCGCACACTACTTCTCTGACTTCACTTCTGGGTTTGGTTTCTGTAGGTGAAGGCTGTAGCCGGCGCGTAGGCTAACTGATATATATATATATATATATATATATATATATATATATATATATATATATATATATATATATATATATATATATATATATATATATGTGTGTGTGTGTATTTCAAACGTATGCTATGGGCTGAGTTTTGAGTTTCAGTGCCTTATATTCGAAATATCAATTGACGACATTAAGTTCTCTGAAATAGTTATATTCATATAATAATAATTTATCATAATTGTAGAAGGTGTATTTCTTTTGGGTTACAACTAACTTTAAAGTGGCATAAGTTGAGAACACTATATTTTACGGATTGCTCATGTAAGTCATTCAATTTAGCATCGATGTAGTATGGGTTTCCCTATATATATATATATATATATATATATATATATATATATATATATATATATATATATATATATATAAATTGATAGTTTTCGAGTTATAGTGTTTTTTTTTACTTTCGCTTGTAAAAAGTGTATTCTGTCAGATACAGGAGGCACAGAGAACTTAACAACTGATATTTATTGTGAGATGACAGATAAAGCTCACTAAAATTACGAATAGTTCAAACGTATCGTCATCGTTTTTTTTAAGGTTATTTTCTTATGCTAATGACTGTGGTTTATTATTAACACCAAACAGATACTTTACAAATGTTCAAAATAACTATTGTTTAGAAAAATACAACTATTATATATTTTTTTAATGTTGGAAAGGGCAGCTTCAATTTCAGCTCGTAAAATCATGATTGTGGCAATTCTAATTCTGTCATGTTCACCCGTGTGGTTGGTCGCGTTTGATACACAATCTTTTAGCCTTCCCCACAACAAAAAATCTAGCACGGTTGAATCCGTGTATCTAACACATTTTCTGGAAGGATTGGCAGGTTATTTCGTAAAAAGTTCAAGTGGAAGTCGCTATTTAGATTGCCATCAAAGATAAACGGTCCGATAGTTGTGTCTCTTAAAACTCCGCACCACATGTTGACACTCCACCTGTTATAGTGATCCACTTCTTGCACCAAATGAGGATCTGTTTCTGACCAGTAATGCAAATTTTGCAAATTAACCTTGCCACAAGTAGTGCAAGTTGCTACGTCGGTCCATAAAATCTGGGAGAGAAATTGGCGATTTTCTTTGCGCATACCTCTTTACCAATAAAAATGATTCAGCCGCCTGTAAAAATCGGTATCTAAAAGGGCCTGGTGTAGAACTACATGGTAAGGATGTAGCTTAAAATCCTTTATAATTAAGAACACTGTAGTGTAATTTAAATTTAAGTGTGAACAAATGTTTTAAATGCTCAAGTGCGAATTCACTTGCCCGTAAACGAGGACGATTATAATGCTATCCTTAGTAATTGATGGTCGTCTCTTGATGGAGACTAAAATTATGTACACTATCCGCTTGTTATTGATGGTCTGCCCATCGCCGAAACACATTTCTGCTGTGGCCTTTTCGTTCTCGATATCTGACGTTCCGTGAGAGGAGCATTTTAAAAACAGTGGAAAAAATGTATAAGCCATTTTTTAAAAGATGCAAAACAAAATTCGAAGAAAAACAAACTCAAAGTTCACAAGACCCAAAACGATAATGTACAAATAACTAATCAAAGTTTGATTTAAGTGACATCTCAATTCCTTTGTATCTCTGGAAACCAGCCGATTTTGAAAACAATTGCTTTTGTTAACATGACAATTGTTATAGTACATACAGACGTGGAGACAAATTCTCTGGCTTCGCTGTTGCGTAAGTAGTCTCCGAGTCTGTATGTAGTATTGACAAGTTTCGTCAAGAAAGGGCAACAACAATAAATGAATTACTATAGTGTTAGGTCTCTTCGGTGGAGTGGTGGATAGCGTATCTGGAAACAGTTGTTTTTCATCAATTAACACTATTATTTTGGCTCTAACTACGAACTAATGGAGATATATAACTGAATATTTCACATATCCGCTTGCAAATTTATTAGGCTTTCCGATTATGATATAATAACTATGTAATTCAATTTTTAATTTCGAAAAAAAAAATAATTGAAAAGTAAGCAAGTGTTTCGAATAGCGTCCTCTGCCGAGGGCCACGGGTGTGTGTGTGTGTGTGTGTGTGTGTGTGTGTGTGTGTGTCACACCGATAACTCAAAAAATAATGGGCCGATTTTAATAAAATTTGTGTAAATTCCTTTTGCGAGTGGCTTGGACAAGTTCGCTAGCCAGGAAAATCGGCACAGGTTTTCCCAGGAAATTTTGTGTTTTCTTTCGAAAAAAAAATTATATCTTCGTAAATAACAAAGTAAGTGCAACCAAATTTGGTACACTGGTTTCTATTATAAACAGTATCCTATGCACCCAAATTTAGATCTCTATGTAAAAATACAAAAAAAGTTAGAGCTAAATTAATTTTTAATTAATGAAATCTAAGAAAGTTAAAACGTCAAAATTGATAATTATGGTAGGAGTACGAATCTCAGTGCAAAATACGACACTTAATAATTAACAAGCTCCTAGATCTGCGTCTAGGTCGTTATTTTCCTTTATTTCGTTAAAATGTGAACAAAAAAGTAGTTGTAAATAAAAATTGTTTGGTGTTAACAGTATACGTTAGACCATTGGCGTACTACCGAACACACCTGCTAGTAAAAACATATCGAGCGTGGCCGAGTGGGCTAAGCTCTGTACATCGGATAATGGACTCCTACATGACGAGTTCTAATCCTAGTTAGTGACTTTTTATCAATGGTTTAGTCTCATTTCACTTTACCGTTATCTGATGAGATTGTTGTTATATTGATTAATTTTTAGCCAGTTTTTGTATAAAAAATAATTTAGTAAAGAGGAGATGAAGACTTTTAAGACTTCATTCAATTCGAATAGCATATTTAGTTGTTTGTTCTTTCCCTAACTTATTGAAACCGTTCCATATTTAATACAGTCGTAGACTTTACTCGTGGTTTCACAAGTGCTTGTTTTCGTGAATTTTTCTAAAAAAAATCACTTATGAGGAGATCCAGACTTTCAAATGAGCGCGAACTAGGCCCCCTTGAACTCATATCTAGGGTCAGTTTCAAATATATATATATATATATATATATATATATATATATATATATATATATATATATATATATATATATATATATACACGTATCCAAATTTTGACAAAAAAGTTATTGGCATTTAAAGAAAAAAAATTGGGGTTTTCCTCAAAATGTCAAAGACGCGTTTTGAAACCTCAAAATTGGCAACATCTAAGCAAAAATCCTTGAAAGAAACACGGATTATGTAAAGAGTGTTTTACAAACCCTTAAGTTTCAGCTTCAACCATCATTGCCCTTCATTTTGCCAAAATATTTGCATTTCAAATAGACCCTTTCTCTGATGCTGTGGCAGTAGTTTTAATTAAGTTTATGGTTTAACGGTCTACAATTTTTAGCAAATTTTCGTAGAAATAATTCGTTATTGAGGAGACCGCGATTTTTGAATTCTAAAAATATTTTTCCAAATGTGCGCAAACTGGCCCCCCTAGAATACATATCCGGGTTTACTTTCTGTTTACATATATACAAGGTGACGCATTTCTACGGTAAAGCCCAATATAATTGTTATTATGCAAGAAAAAATGGTATACGTTACTTATAAAGTGTCTTGAGCTGCATCTTATAAAAATATTTTGACAATCACAGGTTGCCCATAAGTCGTTGGTGATATCTACTTTTTTTTAACATTCCTTATTGCATTTATGCATTTTCATCGAAATATGATGCATGTTTGTAAAAAAAATCTAGACGCAGTAAGTGCCTTCTGGTAGCGAATTTTCATTAAATGCGTCACAATTCAATAACTCAATATGCTATTAACCTAAGGTTCGTCGGCTAGGAAACGAGTTTTTCGGAAATATTTTAAGTATATTTTCGGAAAATTTTTGTACATATTCAAACAATAAGTTGTTTTGATAAAATATAGTACATTGTTTCTACTATATAGGTTATACCGGTGACCAAATTGCTGCCTACTTACATTAGACATATTTGCTATTAAAATATTTTAATGAAAATTCACTTCCATAACGCACTTGCTGCGTCCAGACTTTTTACTTATGGGAAGACTAAAAGAGACTGTGTATCAAACAAGACTAACCACAACTTTAAACGTCGAGTAATATAACGTTTCAGAAGTGATTTTGACAAACAGAGGTGGCCCATAAGTCGTTGGTGATACCTACAATTTTTTTTTGAACATTCCTTATTGCATTTTTGCATTTTTCATCGAAATATGTTGCATGTGTGTAAAAAAAATCGAGACTCAGTAAGTGCGTTTTGGTACCGAATTTCCATTAAATGCTACAGAATTCAATAGCTCAATATGCTATTAAATGCTTAAGGTTCGTCGGCTAGGAAGCGAGTTTTCTCTTAAACATCTTGAGTATATTTTCGGAAAGTTTTTGTACATTTTCAAACAATAAGTTATTTTGATCAAATATGGTACATTGTTTCTACTATATAAGTTCTACCGGTAACCAGATTGATGCCTGTTTATATTAGAGAGACATATTTGCTATTAAAAACATTTTTATGAAAATTCACTTCCATAACACACTTGCTGCGTCCATACTTTTTACTTATGGGAAGACTAAAATATATTATGTATCAAAGACAACCACCCACAACTTTAAACGTCGAGTAATATAACGTTTCAGAAGTTTACGGGTAAAGGAATACGAATATTTTCTTTATGATCAAGTCATGGACGCTGAATTCATTTCATAAGAATGTCTTTCTGAGGAGAGTAGATGATATGTGGAAGTTATGATTCAAATTGCAGCACTATTTTGTTATTTTTGTCGCGGATGCCTTACTTCCTCACCTATTGGCGGCGTGGAAGTAATTAATTAACTAGATATAGGTATAGGGAAACTTATATAAAGTCAGTGTAGAAATAAATTCAACACCCGAATTGTCAATTGTGCTACTTAAAAAGGACCTTTGGTATATTGAATATATCTCTAAATTTAGAACACTCTGTATGATGTGCTTATGGTTTTCCAAGTGTGAGTCTTTATCTTGAAAACATGTAAAGTTCCCCAAAATGTACAAAAATCACAATATCACTGAAACAATTGGAGACCGATATGGGGATTAAATTTAAATTAGCAAAGTTAACGGCAACTTCCGGTTTAACCGGAAGCGATGTGGCCTTGAAGATATTTGAAAACTAAAGACGGTTGCAAATTATTCCCGACACCATAAATTCAAAATTCATGATATTTGGGAACTCCACAAAACTCTAATGCGAAGAACCCTGTATATATATATATATATATATATATATATATATATATATATATATATATATATATATATATATATATATATATATATATATATATATATATATATATATATAATTGAAACTTTGGATATGGGTTCCATTTAAAAAATCTTAAAACCGCAATTCCTTCGTTCACGAATTGTTTTTACGATATATTATATCATACTGTGGAGGGGCCTACATCTCCTTCAAATGAAAGTTATAATTCTTGAGTTATTAGCTTAGTTTTCTCTAGTAGGATGTAGGTACTTATTGTTCCGCCTTCCACAATAGCGAGTTTGCCCAGACTATTGGAAGGATTATGAGAATAACGTCAAGATATTTCGCTTAAAACTTACTGCAAACTACTTTACGGAGAACAAGACGTACTTATTCTTTGACTAATGCTCATAATTTATAATTAATATAGCAAATATGTATGTTCAGCTTAAATCTAGTACCAGTGGTAAATCTGCAAACAAATTCTAAGGATCTTAAGGGTTTCGTAATGTTAGCTATAACAAATACGAGGAGTGAGTATGTGTAGTAATATATCATCTTTATATAACTTATGCGGTTTCCATTTAGCTTGATTTTATGTTGCGATCACTTGCGTTTTAGTTTATTTTCTTGTATTTTAATACACATAAATTGTGTTATTCAGCACCATAAGCTTGATTTTAAGCAAATAAATATAACAAATTAAAACCTTATTAGCACTTAAGTAACTGGACGCAGCAAGTGCGTTATAGTAGCGAATTTTCATAGAAATGATATAAACATTAAAACATTATTGTAGCTACTATATTGTTACGTTCTACGGGGTTCTGGATTTGTTGAAAAACACAGCTTTTTAAACTACTAAGTTATTATAACCAACTATTTTCCAACACCAAGATCAAGTAAAATATTTCTCTCTATTACTAAATGTCCATAGAACTATATTCCACTATCGCCTTCTATGATCGCTTCTTATACACCAACACTTACTGCTGACTCGCTTATTACTCTATGATAACTTATTCTACACCACACTAACTCAATACTGAACTAACTTACTCTGTGTACCGCTCACCTATTTATACTCTCCATAGAGATTCTAAACCTTCTAGACTCTTCTACACCTGCCACTTCTGGTCCCTTTCAGAAATATCATTCCAGAGTGTTCGGTGTTACCAACACACTACAACTGACCATAGAAGTAACAAAGTCCATAAACTTAATTCTCATAGACAAATGTGACACTGCGCCCCTCTTATAATCGATCGTCCCGGTCTGACATTTCTTGGTATGGAGTAAGTCTGTACATATGGATCACCTTCGTCTTGCTCTTCGGGCTCCTCTGAATACGATAGACAACGTCATTGGTCCTTTTGACCACCTTATAAGGACCCTCCCATAATGTATGTAGTTTCGGTGACCATCCCTTGCGTCGTACTGGATTGTATGACCATACTCGATCATCCCCTTTGAAACCAGGTAAATTAGCTCGCACGTCATAACGGGTCGTAATGCGGTCGCTTTCTATTTGTATATTCATTCCAACAGCAATGTTAAGGGTTTTCCTTCTTGTCAATATGTCGGAGCGTTCTTCAAGATAAGCTCTTACGTGGTAATGGCTCTTTCGTGTAGTTGTTCTCGTTCTGGTGTTTCTACTTGCAAAAATATCTCGGCGGGCCCTATTCACCCTGTCGGCATCAGCTCTGTTCCAACAAATGTGTTCACTGAGCTTTTTCTGGGTTGGCTTCACATTTACACCCTTCATCTTGTACTTCTCTCATAATTTCTTCACCACTTGCTGCTGGCTGAATAACTGGATCGTCTCTTCCTCTCACAACTCTCTTCGCTGGAATGGCACTTTCACGGCAGATGTTGCTATTTTCCTCTATGGTGATTTTCCGCACTACCAGGTTACCGCCAGGCGTGAGGATATTAGGGCCAAGATCAAGTTTATCGCACTGACCCTGAAGTATGTCCAAGCCAATTATAATCGGGTCTGATATGGCCGCGATTATGGCTCACTACTTTTCTTTCCAGGTCCCAATTTGCAGCTCGACGTCAGTTTCGCCAAATACCTGGATCAGATCACCACTGGCTGCATTTACTCTGTACACTCTGTCTGGCTCTCTTACTCGCCATCTTGGGACCATGTGGCGGCGAATAATCGTTCTAGGTGCGCCTGTGTCGACGACCATCTGGGTCTTATTACCGCTTACGTATCTGTCTACGACGAGAGCGCTGCCAGAATCGCCAACCTGAGAGGCGGTTACCGGCCTTAGCTTCACTTTGTCCCTTGCGCGTGATATTATAGCCCAACATTCGCCCCTTATATGTCCCACCTTATCGCAGTTCCAGCAGCGCAAGGCATTTGCACGGTGAGCTCTTATTGGGTGTCCATCAGACACCGGCCTTTTTGTTCTGCTATTTTCTCTAGTAGCTGCATGATCTTGGATTAATCTGTTTTTTCTTCTTGGACTTGGAGATTGCAAACTTTCACATGACTTTCCGACGCTTGCTTTACCGCTTCAAACTCCAAGTAATGTGCCAAAGCATCGTTCAAGTTTTTGTGTCTCGCCATCCTCAGCGCCTGCTGCGTGTCGGTATCTCTGATGCCGTCAATGAAGGTTTGCACCGACAGCTGGTTTAAAAACTCCATCGGAGCCATGTGGTAGGCTAATCGCGTTAGTTTGACAACGTCGGCGTGGAGATGTTGGAGACTTTCACCCGGTTTCTGACAACGATTTTTAACTGCAATCGACACAACTGTTGTAAATGCTGGTCGCCAAACCTCATTTCTAATTGATGTCCAACGCTGTCAAAACTCAGCAGTTCTTCCCTAGGAATACCTTGAAGCACATCTAGAGCATCTCCTCTGAGAGCTACTACTAACGAAGTCGCTTTCTCTCTCTCTCGCTCCAACCGTTTGCTGTAGCAGTGGCTTCGAACTGGCGTAGGTAAACACCCCATGGGACTGAGCCATCAAATGTGGGAACCTTAATTCTTACGTGGCTATCTTAGAGTCTGATGTTTCCTTTGACTAGGGTATCATACTTCTTTTCTAGTTATTGCATTTTCCCCTGTACCTCCGCTTGTACTTCCTGCACACTCGTCAGCTTGTCATGTACATCGTCGCTGCTATCCCTTACTCGACTTTCTACTTGTTGGAAGATGTCGTCTTTTACCTGCTTCATACGTTCGTCCACACACGAAGTAATATTCTCAATTCTGCCGGCTTGTTCTTGCATAATTTTCTTTGTTTCTTTATATTTTCGTCTGGCTTCTTCATCTCTTTTTCTCATTTCTTCTTTGGCTTCTTCGTTTCTTTTTCTGGCTACTTCATCTCTTTTTCTCATGTATTCTTTGACCTATTCGTCTTTTTCTGACCTCTTCATCTCTTTTTCTTATTTATTCTTTGGCCTCTTCATCTCTTTTTCTCATTTCTTCTATCGCTTCTTCGTTTCTTTTTCTTAACTCTTCTCTAGCCTCTTCATCTCTTTTTATGGCTTCTTCATTTATTTTTCTGGCTTCTTTATCTCTTTTCCTTGCCTCTTCTTTCATTTATTTAATCACTTCTAATAGCTGGGAGTCCATATTGGCTGTTGCGCTACGTGTCTAGGCATAGACGTACTTAAAGCTTGTACACAGTTTATTCTGTTTCAATAACACACCCAGTTATCAATTACTGCTGACCCTGATCTTTCAGAGATTCTAGAAATTTCCACGTTGTTCAACGATTATTCTGGAACATATTTCCGCTGGCGGCTTAAAAATCCCACTTCTGACATCAGTTATTACGTTCTACGGGATGCTGTATTTGTTGAAAAATACATTCTTTCAAACTACCAATTTATTATAGCCAACTATTTTCTAACACCAAGATCAACTAAAATATTTCTCTCTATTAGTAATGTCCATAGGACTATTTTCCACTATCCGCCTTCTATGATCGCTTCTTATACACCAACACTTACTGCTGACTCGCTTAATACTCTATTATCACTTATTCTACACCACACTAACTCAATACTGAACTATCTTACTCTGTGTACCGCTCGCCTCTTTATACTGTCCATAGAGATTCTAAACCTTCTAGACTCTTCTACACCTGTCACTTCTGGTCCCTTCTAGAAATATCATTACAGAATCTTCGCTGTTACCAACATACTACAACTGACCATAGAAGTAACAAAGTTCATAAACTTAATTTTCATAGACAAATGTGACAATATCAATTCAATATTTATTAGAATATTTTGCCAATATGTAAAAATGTTCACATCTCATTATTGGGTAAATATAGATGTTCAATATGTATAATATACGGATAGCCAATATTGTACGAACATCGCTTGCTACATAGGTCGTAAGAAGTGTCAAAACATATAGAAAACATGATTTGGGAACAAAATAATTTTCTCTGTCAGTTTGTCGGTCTGTATGTCTGTCTGTTTGTAGCCACGATAACTTTAGAACGAATTTAGATATCGTCTTGCAATTTGGTATACAGTTAGCACTCGACAAACGAGCGGTTTGATTTGTTTTTGGGTAAAATCTCTCGATGGGGTAGGGGATAAATTGGGGTGATTTGGTGAAAATTTACATTCTTTCGTTAATACTTGAGTAATATAACGTTTTAACGTTTGTTTATTAGAAAACTTTCAATTTCATCAAACATCTGCTATTATGTGCTAAAATTAAATTAGGAGTTGAATGTGTGGGGTGGAATGTCGGTGGCAGAAGTTTCGATTTTTTTTGCTGATACGGAGTAAAAAGTCTCAAAACATATAGAAAACTTGATTCGAAATCGAATTTTTTTTTGACTGTCGATCTGTCGGTCGGTAGGTCTGTTGGCCTGTACGCCTGTCTGTTAGTAGGCGGAATAACTTTCGAACGAATTGAGATACAATCTTCAAATTTGGTATGCGGTGAGCACCCGACGATATAACGCTTCGAATTGTTTCTGGGTAAGATTGCTTTAGGGGGCAGAGGATAAATGTGGGATTATTCAGCGAAAATTGACATTTTTTCGTTAAAACTCGAGTATGTTAAAGTTTGTGGGTACAGGAACACGAATATTTTCTTTGCAATCAAGTCACGGACACGGAATTCATTTTGTGAGGATATCTTTCTGAGGAGAGTAGATTATCACAGCTATGTGGAAATTATGATTCAATTTGCATCACTATTTTTTAAAGACCAGCCTTATACTATTGTAATTCAAATTGGCACATTAATTATTATCTACATTTTTGTAACCCATATCCTATACCTGAAATTGATATTTTTAAAGATATTCTAACTTCTTTATGACAAGACGTCTTCTATTGTAAACTAGCCTTAGTAGCCATGATTTTGGCATAAAATCCAAAAAAATAATTAAACATCGTTTCGACCAAAATTTTCACTGTTTTTACGAATAACTCCGAAACACCGCATCAACAATCAAAAAGTGAGAGGTCTTTGGAAAGATAATTTCACTCTCAGTTCCAAAATTTGAAAATATACAATGTGATCGATTTGAGAAAACGTATTTCAAAAGAGCTCCGCTGTAGTGAATCACACTGTATATTTGTAAATAATTTCAAAAAATGCTCCTTTTAATACCACACTACTTCCATAAAAAATCATATCCAACTCTATTTAATACGGACGATATTGGACTTTGACGCACTATTCGGACACCATGTAAAAACAAACGATAGGGTTTGTCTATTATAAAACTTTCACTGCCATCAAACGTTTGGTATTCTGTGCTGAAATTAAATTAGGTGTTAAATGTGACGGGGTAGAATATCGGTGAGAGAAATTTTGAATTTATTTTTTTGCTAAAACGGCGTAGAAAGTCTCAAAGCATATAGAAAACTGATCTGGTATTCTGTACTTAAATTAGGGATTGAATGTGCAGGGGATGGAATATCGGTTACAGAAATTGCAATTTTTTTGCTAAAACGGCGTAGAATGTCTCAAAACATAGAGAAAACTTGTTTTTGTAACGAATTTTTTTTTGTCTGTCGTTCTGTCGGTCGGCCGGTCTGTCGGCCTGTACGTCTGTCTGTTAGTAGGTGCAATAACGTTCGAACGAATTGAGATATCATCTTAAAATTTGGTATCCACTCAGAACCCGTTAAAGGAAAGCTTCGAGTTGTTTTTGGGTAAGATGGCTTCAGGGGTTAGAGGATGGTTGATATGGTGAAAATTGACATCTTTTTGTTAAAACTCGAGCAACATAACGTTTCAGAAGTTTATGGGTACAGGAATACGAATGTCTTCAATAATGTAATCCCACGTATGCCAAATTTGGTTGCCATACCGCTGTTATAAAACTCAAAATTTTCTGTGAAATACGGGTCCGATTGTCCTGGCTAACGAACTTGTCCAAGCCACTTGCAAAAGGACCGCACTCAATAAATTTTGTCAAAATCAGCCTATTATTTTTTGAGTTAGACACAGATATATATATATATATATATATATATATATATATATATATATATATATATATATATATATATATATATATATATATATATATATATATATATATATATATATATATATATATATATATATATATATATATATAAACCTAGAAAATCTGAAATAAGCCCGGATATGTGTTCTAGGGGCCTAGTACGCGCTCATTCAGACATTTTTTCAAAATTCAAAAGTCGCGATCTATTCATTAGTGATTTTTTTTACGAAAATTCACTAAAAATCGAAGATTATTCTAGATTATATTGTTATCCCTATTAATATCCTAGTTAAGTTCGTTAGACACAATCAAACCGGTTTTACAAAAAAAATGTTCCTTCTCAAACAAGTTTTTGTTTTCGAAACCAATTATTTTGTTAGTTTCCCTGATGTGAAATATTTTGATGCAAATTGACTTGCATTACCCTGCACCAGGACTTTTTAAATAACCTAATATAATTTAAAAGATTACAAAGCTAAAGTATAATAAAAGTTTAGATAATGAATCTCAAACATTGAAAACCCATCAACCACTTTATGCTGGGCTTTATATTTTACCTTATAAACTATTGTGAGATTACAAACTATCTATATCTTTATATATTTCCGTTCGCGAAGTACCGTCAGTATTTAGTGTATACGAAACTTTTATTAATTAGCCAAATCGGCTCAGATGTTTGAAGTGTTTCCATGCCAAACTTCGCTCTACAAAACAAGTATGCCCATAGAACTTCTGCATGCTGTAGCTGCTTTAAGTTAGGAATATTGAGTTTAAGTGAAGCTAAGCCTTAAATAACAAATTATGAGCACGGCAGATCCTAAATTGCTTATTTTAAGCAAATTTACATAGAGAAAATTATGCTTATAGAGAGCAAACGACTTTCTAATTTTGATTTTTTTTCAAGTGTGGGCTGATTTGTTTTTGGAACCCATATTTGAGGTCAGTTTCAGACTTTATATATACATATGTATATATATATATATATATATATATATATATATATATATATATATATATATATATATATATATATATATATATATATATATATATAAAGCGCTGCGACCCCAATATAATAATAATAATAATAATAATCTTTATTCCATTTATGATACATAAGTTATATACATTGATACAGATGCACCATATATTCTAAAACAGTACTCCACTTATATATCTGGAATAGCACGCGGTTCAGTGTGCTAGCAGTGATTAGTCACACGCTGCCACTGGTCTTCCACCGCTACTACAGCCAAACTTACATTGGAAAAAAATACATGCACAAACCTTTTGAACAAAAAATAAATAAATAAAATAATCTAATCTAATCTAATATCACAAACACACTAGTAACCAATCCATACCAAATCCATTTATAAATTAACCCAACCCATATTATCACCGCATGATAGTGAATGCCTAATCTTATTCTCAAATGCCGACTGGCATTGCAACGCCAACACCCAAAGCACTACACCAGGACACTGCTAAGTAACCCGTTGACAAGACAATTTCCGACGGTACCAATAACGGAATCTGTTCACAGAAAGATTTCTGGCCTCAACAGGGAGCCCATTGTAGAATCTCGCCACACCGAACTTGAACGATCCTTCAAACAACGCCGTTTTATGTAACGGAGGGGTCACCGTAAACCTATGTCTCAAATTCAGTGTGTGCACGTCTGTTCTAAAAGTGATTTTGTTGTAGAGATAGGGAGGCTTATGTGTTTTAATGATCCGATAAAAAATACATCCTAAATGATACCCAACTCTTCCAGCTATATTTAACCACCCACTAGACACAAAAGCAGCTGATATACTGTGATACTTCCTTATACCATAGATTAGCCTAATACAAGAGTTTTGAACCTTTTGAATTCTTGAAACATCACAGGAACGTAAACAGGGCCCATAGACAGATAGACAATGATTAAAAACTGATAGCACCAACGAATCACACAGCAAGAGCCTACTTTTACGATTTAAATAATGCCTGCAGGCATATACTCTCCTAAGCCTTGAAAATGCTAGCATAATGCATCTTGATACATGACTTTCAAATTTCATATCGCTATCCAGCAGTAACCCCAAACTTTTCCCACTCTCTTGAAGAGGCAATCGTAAGCTATTAATTTCCACATCCACCAGTTGAAAATAGTTGAGTCTGTCAACCTTCCTACCAAATAGAAGTAAAGTGGATTTCGCAGGATTCAGTTTCAAATTATGTGCTGCTGACACTTGGGAAATAGTATTCAAATCCTCTGTTATCCGACGACACGCTACAGTCATATCCGAAGGCATAAATGAGTAGTACACCTGGGTGTCATCTGCGTATGAGTGAATTTGTGAATACTTGATGTGGCTGAACAGGTTACATGTATAAACAGCATATAATAGAGGGCTCAGGATAGATCCCTGCGGCACGCCTGTTTTCAAAGGTATGTCCTCGGAAAGCTTTCCCCTCAAAAAACCCTCTGCGATCGATCACTTAAGTAACTTTCCACCATTTTTATTGCAGAATTACCCAGTCCTATAAATTCCAAAATGGAAAGAAGGATTGCATGGTTCACCGTGTCAAAGGCGCTGCTATAGTCCAGCAGTACAAGTATTGTCATCAACCCTTTGTCACTTGCTGAAAGTATATCATCCACAATGTCCAGCATGGCTGTAGCGCAGCTATACCCTGCTCGAAACCCAGACTGTCTTTGAGGTAGTATATTGTATTCATGTATATGGGACTTCAGCTACTCGTTCATTACTTTTTCTAAAATTTTTGACAACACTGGCAAAATGCTTACAGCCCTAAGATCACAGAACTCTTTAACACGTGCTGACTTTGCAGTCGGTATCACCTTAGACTTCTTCCATTCAGTGGGAAACCAGGATGTTCTTATACAAGCGTTCATTACATGCGTAACATATGGAAGAATAAACGGACAACAGAGCAAGAGAAATGTACACGAAATACCATCAGATCCAATAGCTTTTGATTTAATCGAATTTAAAGAATTCAGTACCTCAATTTCTGACACCTCCCTAAATTTAAATGGGAATTCAAAATTACATTTTTTTGTGTCCCTATATTGATTAGCAGTCTGACTCGCCTGCGCGTTATCAATCTTTGGAATGGAGTCAATAAAATACTTGTTTAACTTCTCAACACCAGATAGGTTCACTGGAATAGAATTCATTGCTCTTTTTCCGAGCTTAGCACCTATATTATTTAAAGATTTCCATAGATTTGCACTATTAGACAGCTTATGTTCAAAATATGCCTTTTTTTCAGTTTTGACCATAGAGGTAACTAAGTTACGCAACTGCTTGTAATAAGTAAAAGTACTTTGATTGCCACTTTGCGTAAACTTCAGCAAGGTACTATCGCGCAACTTCATTAGCCTCTTTTGTGCATAACTATTTTACCTAATAGTAGTCCAAAAATTCAGACTTTTTATGTAATCTACTTGGGGGCTATTTTCCGTATTTGCTGGGGTGGTAGGGTCACCGCTCTGAGGCATTTCAGCTTTTTGCAGAACTGAGCCATGCAGTCGCATAGTAAGTGTTCTGTTGTTTTTGCTGTATCAGTAGCCACTGTCCACCTTGCACATCTTGATAAGTTGATACCTTACTGGGGAATGTCCTGTGAAAAGTCACGTGATTATTCTCAAGTCGTTCCTCTTCAATCCAAGAAACAGTTCAGACTTCTTTGTTGATATGGTGATGAATCTTTTTGACTGCCTTAAGCCTGGTGTTTTCCTTTACTATGACAGCATTTGATTCCTATAGCTTTGGTGGTTCAGTGCCTCTGAACCGAAGGGTCCTGGGTTCGATCCCAGCGTTCTCCTTTCACTTTTTTAGTACATACTGTAACATTAACATCAACCGAGGTTGTGGACTTGTATTTAAGCAAGTTGAATGTCTGCACGTTCCGCCTTTCGGAGGGGTGTAATGCCGTCGGACATGTGTCCATGCGATTTTGGGCACGTTAAAGATGTCTACCCTTCTTACAGGAAAGAAGCGGTTAGGAACAATTTCTAGGATAGTGAGAGGAAACTGCTCCCCGACGTTGGGGATTGGCCGTAGTCGCGGAAATATACCGACGTTAAAGAAACAAAAACACACGCTTTTACTTCCTCTCCCAAGTATCAAGTTTGTTTCTTACGTGGCTTTCTGTTAGTCCACAATAAGGCTCTGGACCATAGAATGGTGATGATGCTGCCCTTTTTGTAAGCATATCTGCTTCCTCGTTTCCTTCGATGCCTTGATGCCCTGGTACCCACATCAAAGTTTCTTTGTTGTTCGCAGCCATTTGGTTTTGCATACCCAAGTCAGTTTGAACTCGGTTTTAAAAGACTGCCGAGTCTTTAGTACTGTCTGACAGGATGTAGATCTATCTATTTCTGAGTCTTCTTGGTATGCACTCCTGAACATAGAAATTTATAGCAAGAGTCTCTGCCTGAAAGATGTGTACGTTTTTCCTAGGGATTAACAAGTCACTTTGTCTGGCATCTGGTCCATTGGTTTGGCGAGCGACCCCAGTGGAATGATATCCAGGATTTTCAAGTAGCCCACCAAGTTTCCTGGTTTGAATTTGTCCGCCAGAAATAGTCTTGCGGCTCTTGCTGCTTTCCTTTTCACGTATAGTTCAGTGAAGGTAGATTCAGAATTGCGTCTATTGCAGCTGTGGGGTATGATGCCATAGTTCCCGTTATTCCAAGAGAAATCAGCCTCGGCAATTGTTTCAATTTGCTTTGTGTTGAGGCTTCTTCCATTTTTTGGGCACACTACTATATATATATATATATATATATATATATATATATATATATATATATATATATATATATATATATATATATATATATATATATATATATATATATATATCCGAAACCCTGTTGTTTCCGAGATACAGGGTGTTGAAAGTTTAAAAAAACCATTGATTATTTTTCATATTTTGTGACAAAATTGAGATACACAAACCAAATTTGGTACACAACATTCACTCATAGATTGCCATATGTGGTAAAAACTTTACGCCTTTTAAGTAACCAGTAGCGGATTTATGTGGGTTCCCAATTCAATAGAAAATGTTAGTACGGCCCTGGATAAACCTTTTGTAGTAACTTTTAAATAGAGTATTTAATTTTCTGAAAAAAGTAGGTCTTGATATATTTCCATATTTGTCTTGGTTTGTCAGTAAAAGGGGATTAGAAACATGTTGAAAAAAATGTTAGTAACAATTACTTGGCAAATTTTTAATTTCATGTCGTCTGTCATTTTCCATAATTGCGGCCGAGATTTCACGGTTGTTTTTTCTCCCTCAGGGCTCGTCCGCGTCTTTGCCGCCCCGATAGCACTGCAGCGTTTGGCTAATTTATTATGCATGCCACCATGTCTTTCTACTCCACCCACTACAAAATCACTGTGCCTTGAACTAGTCTGCAGAGCGATTGGTAGGATAAAGTTTTATATTGCCCTGTCTCCAGTCTAGACTGACCGTTGATCAGTTGTCTTTTGCGGTCCAGGGCTTTACACTCGCACAAGATGTGCCGAGCTGATTCTCCCCTCGCCGCAAAGTCTGCATGCGAGGTCCCCCTCGAACCGCCCCATTTTATGCAGGTGTTTCTTGACGGCCATGTGTCCCGTCAAGAGACCTTTTATGTTTCTGAGCTGTCATCTGCTAATATTTAGCAGCTCCACAGCTCTCTTTGAACTTGGTTCATCAATTACTGACTTCCCATGTCTGAGCCCTGGACAGTTTGCCCAGTACACCTTGTGTTCGTTTCTGACCCAGGACTTAATGGCTCCCCTGGCAGTGCTTTTGTCACGACCATAACCAGTTATGGTCCCATAAATGGTTCTGCTGACCCTCTCTTCGCGAGACTATCGGCACCCAGATGAGGGTGACCTCATTCTGTCCAGCCAGGTCACTCGTCTCGTCTCGGCACTCATTTACCAGCCTGGAGTTTACCCGTGGGCTACTTAGGACCTTAAGGGTTGCCTAGCTGTCTGTGGCTATGGGGATTCGCTTGCTGGTATAGCCCCTCCTCTTGTTCTTCCGTGCACAGTGCAGGGTGGCGTACATTTCGGCCTGAAAGACCGTTGCATGGGCTCTAAAGGAAATACTATGACTTACCGTCGGTCCTTCCGAATAAACACTTGCCCCTATCTCACGCTCCCCGCTGGATCCATTCCGTTAATCAGACGAGCGCGTCCCGTGGTCGTCTCCTCCCGCAATGCCTCGCGGTCGGGGATTTCCACTGTAAAATTGTTTTCCCTGCAGATTCGCGATCTCGCGAAGTCTGACCTTATTTCAAGCATGGGCTCCTTCACGATCTCCTGAATTTTGCAGTGACCGCTGAAGCCTGGGTAGACCCTCAGTCTTCCATTGCAGGCTACCCTGGCCTCCCACACGATAATGAAGTGTTATGCCCCTGCGATGCCTAGGCAGGCCATCTTTTGGATCTTGCCTAGTTTTTGTTTGACACTGGATTGTGTCACCTTAGGCCACCAGACCAGTGCAGCGTACCTTAACGATGGTCTGACCACCCTTGTGTAGAGCCAGTGGGCCATACTTGGTCTTACTCCCCACGTTCTTCCATATAGCCGCCTAGTGACGGCTAGGGTCATAAATGCCTTACGCAGTATTTTTCAACGTGACCATTTCACGTTAGCTTAGAGTCCAATACGACCCCAAGATATTTTACCCCCTGGCCATTGAGATGTTTCTACCATATAGAGTGAGATTTCTGTGGCTCTCCCAATTCCTCCTTCTCGTAAATTTATTCCACGTACACAGAAAACCTCTTCAGCCACTCAAAAGCCCTGGTTCTCTAAATCTTGTGACAAGGCCAGACTTGAAAAGGTCAAAGCTCACAAAGCGCTTCTACAAAATCCCAGTCAAGTAAACCGTCAAGCATTTAACGACGCAAGAAACCACTTTGTCCGAATTCTTTCTGAGGCAAAAAAACTCATTTAATAACCACATCAAAAACAAGGTCCTCTTAAGCTCCAAGGGCAGCAAACCCTTCTGGACTCTTGCTAAATCTATTGGGAATAATTTATGCAAGAGCACGTTCCCACCTCTTGTCTCAGGGGATAAAATTGTTTCTACAGCCCTGGGCAAGGCTGAACTCTTTGCCTCGTTGTTCGCCGGCAATTCTACTCCCAACCCACCTCCAAATGTTCAACCACCGACAGTCCCCAATGTCGCGGATAAAATGATGGATGTCATTTTCGAAACTAAAAAGGTACCAAAGATGCTCTCTACTCTTAATACCAGGAAAGCCTCTGGCCTTGACGAGATCCCAGCAATTGTTCTCAAAAAATCAAAAAATGCGCACCAGAACTTGCTCCTGTCCTGACTCGCCTATTTCAGACATCTTACAATAGAGGTATATTCCCTAGTAACTGGAAAACTGCTTGAGTACAACCCGTCCCCAAGAAAGGATCCAAAGCGCTTCCTAGCAACTACAGCTATCTCTCTCCTTCCAGTCATCTCTAAAGTGATGGAAAAGTATATAAACACCGAATTACTCAAATTTCTTGAAAAACACAGTCTAATTCACAACAGGCAGTATGGACTCCGTCAGCTCAGATCAGCTGCTGACCTCCTTTCTTTTGTCATTCATTCTTGGAACAAGTCTATGGAACTACACGGTGAATCCCAGATTGTCGCTCTAGACCTATCCAAAGCATTCGAATATGCCTGGCACGCAGCACTGCCTATGGCCTACCACCAAAACTCTGTACCTGGACAGCAAACTTCCTCTCCAACCGGAGCATTTCTGTTGTCGTGGATGGCCATTCCTCTAAATTATATCCAATTAATGCATGAGTCCCTCAAGGTTCAGCTTTAGCCCCTACTTTGTTTCTTCTCCACATCAATGACCTCCTCTCTAGCACATTCAACCCAGTTCATAGTAACGCGGACGACAGCACCCTCCACTCAAATATACAATATTCTAAGCCTGTCTCTTTGGCCCAATTAGATGAGGATCGCAGACTCATTGAGGGTTCTGTCTCCGTGGATCTTCAAAAAATATTAGACTGGGGAAGTAGAAATCTTGTACAATTCAACCCCACCAAATCTCAGTCTTGCTTTATTTCTCATAAAAGTTACACCAGCCCTAGACCCATCACAATGAACAACCAAGTTATTCAAAGTAATGAGTCATTTTCACTTGTTGGCATTTCTGTGGATCGAAATCTCAATTGGCACCAACATGTCACATCAATTTCAGAAGCGGATGCTAAGAAATTAGGTTTCCTCTTCCGGGCTTGCAAATACTTTTCACCAGCTAATCTCTATACCTTATATACTTCGCAAATAAGGCCAAACCTCTAATACTGTTCCCACATCTGGGGTGCTGCTTCCGCTTCTACACTCGCTATCCTGGACTCTATTCAGAAGAGAGCTATACGGCTCATTGGTGACCCTACCCTCACCCAAAGACTGGCATCCCTTGCCCACCGACGTGCCGTTGGTGACCTCTCTATCTCTCTCTTTTATAGATATCTGCACGGGCACTGCTCAGAGGAGCTTTCTTCCATAGTTCCTCCACTTTCAGCCCCCGACAGATCTACCAGGGGAATAGAGCGCTCTTTTCTCCCGAGGACTTCCAAGTTGTGGAATTCCTTGCCGGCGCAGGTTTTTTCTTCTCCTCCGAACCTCCAAACCTTCAAGTCCATATTTAACAAGTTGCCTCTTTCCTCCTTGTCGACACCCACGGTACGATAGTATATAGGCTGTAAGCACTCGTGGTGTGTTGTTGAAATAAAAAAAAACTGATGCAATAGACGGAAGACAAATAATTCGACAAAGCAGGATCACTAAGTTCAAGTGGTATTGGCCAGTTGGAAGTCATGAAAACCTTTAGTTGATCATTAACTAGCCTTCTTCGACGTCCTTCTGAATTACAATGTTTCCGTAATCGATCAATCATTACTACTAGAAATAATACATTAGTTTTGGGTTGCGCAACATTTGGACAATATTATTTATGACGGTTTGAAAACCTCTAATGTGTGTATTTGCCGTACACAATCATAATTAGCATTAACGGAATTTCACTCTAAGGATCTGTTAGATTCCTTTCGGTTTGTGCAAAGCTGTTCCCGTGTCTGCACTATTTAAACATATAGGGGCTTATTAAATTTGCCAATATGTAGTAGAAATCCTAATTGTTTCAGGCAGGATTTATACGTGGAATTCACAAGTAGACCTCAGCCACAAATTTAATAGCTTAAGTTGAGTTGAAGGAATCAAGGGCACATTAGTTGTCCATTTTAATTATTTGGTAATTACCTGTGCCTCACTTTCAACAAATATCTAGTTTTGCATATCAAATTATTTAGATATCAATTATATTTATGTAATTAACAAATTGTAAATAATATTTGGATTAATTATTTATTTCTGTTGTGTGCTCGGGAGTTCCCTAAACCTTTTGCTTATAGTCATTTTTTGGCTGTTTTTATGATTGTGTATTGCCTATAAATGCAATTTTCATTTTTAACCGACTTCAAAAAAGGAGAATGTTTTACGTTCGTCTGTATTAATTTTTTTATGTATATTCACCGATATTTTAGTCAATTGTGTACCAATTTAAAAAATATATTTTTTGTTTGAAGAGGTATACGCCTGAAGTGGTCCCATTTTTTAAATTTCAACAACACACCACGAGGGCTTACAGCCTAAATACTATCGTACCGTGGGTGTCAACAAGGAGGAAAGAGGTAACTTGTGAATTCTGGACTTTAAGGTTTGGAGGTTCGGGGGAGAAGGAAAAACATGTGCCGGCAAGGAATTCCACAACATGGAAGTCCTCGGGACAAAAGAAAGGGCATAACAGGATGTTCTATGTCTGGTGACCTGGGCAGTAAAAGGGTGCATTCGCTATGTTCCCCTGGTAGATATGTTGGGGGCAGCAGGTGGAGGAAGTATGGAAGAAAGCGCATCTGAGCAGTTCCCGTGCAGATATCTAGAAAAGAAAAAGAGAGGTCACCAGCGGCACGTCGGTAGGCAAGGGTCACCGATGAGACGTATGGCTCTCTTCTGAATGGAGTCCAGGATAGCGAGTGTAGAAGCGGCAGCGGCACCCTAGATGTGGGAGCAGTATTCGAAGTTTGGCCTTATTTGTGAAGTATATAAGGTATAGAGATATTAGCTGGTGAAAAGTATTTGCGAGCCCGGAAGAGGAAACCTAATTTCTTAGCAGCCGCTTCTGAAATTTATGTGGCATGTTGGTGCCAATTGAGATTTTGATCCAGAGAAATGCCAACAAGTGAAAAGGACTCAGTACTTTGAATAACTTGGTTGTTCATTGTGATGGGTCTAGGGCTGGTGTACCTCTAATGAGAAATAAAATAAGACTGAGATTTGGTGGGTTTGAATTGTACAAGATTTCTACTTCCCCAGTTTAATATTTTTTGGAGATCCACGGAGACAGAACCCCCCATGAGTCTGCGATCCTCATCTAATTGGGCTAAAGAGACGGGCTTAGAATATTGTATATTTGAGTGGAGGGTGCTGTCGTCCGCGTAACTGTAAACTGGGCTGGATGTGCTAGAGAGAAGGTCATTAATGTGGAGAAGAAACAAAGTAAGGACTAAAGCTGAACCTTGAGGAACTCCTGCATTCATTGGATACAGTTTAGAAGAATGGCCATCCACGACAACAGAAATGCTCCAGTTGGAGAGGAAATTTGCTGTCCAGGTACAGAGTTTTGGTGGTAGGCCATAGTCCGGAAGTTTTAAGCAGTGCTGCGTGCCGGGCCTGGTTGAATGCTTTGGCTGTGTCTAGAGCGACAATCTGGGATTCACCGTGTAGTTCCATAGACTTGTTCCAAGAATGGGTGACAAAGGAAAGGAGGTCGGCAGTTCATCTGCGCTGATGGAATCCATACTGCCTGTCGTGGATTAGACTGTGTTTTTTCAAGAAATTTTAGTAATTCGGTCTTTATATACTTTTCCATCACTATAGAGACGACTGAAAGGAGAGAAATAGGTCTGTAGTTGCCAGAAAGCGCTTTGGATCCTTGCACGGGGACGGGTAGTACTCGAGCAGTTTTCCAGTTACTAGGGAATATACCTCTATTGTAAGATGTCTGAAACAAACTAGTCAGGACAGGAGCAAGTTCTGGTGCGCATTTTTTGAGAACAATTTCATAATGAAAATTCACTCAAAATATTTTTTTGTTTGAAGAGGTATACTCCTGAGGTGGTCCCATTTTCACTAAGTGAGGATCTGATGATGGGATCTCAGGAAACCGAGGGAAATCCTCAAGAATTATATTTTTATGTATGTTCAACGATTATATTATAGGAGTTTTCTATAATTTTGTAATTGCTTTCATTTTTTTAGCGAATTTTCATCAAGAAAATTCGCTAATGGAGAGGTCACGATGAAAAGCTTTTGAAACAATTTCTTTAGATGAGTGCGAATTTGGGTGCCTAGAACCCAAAACCAAAGTCCGTTAAGATGTTTATATGTTTATATAGATATATGCATATATATATATATATATATATATATATATATATATATATATATATATATATATATATATATATATATATATATATATATATATATATATAATAACATAATATATATAATAATATAATAATCATACTTAGTTGTTGCCACACCACCTAAATTCAGTTTGGCTTACCTAATTTCGTTTTCAGGCTAATTTGATTCTAAAATACCCGCGTATCTTGTTTAAAATGATTTTAAAGTTGACTCTGAATTATTTGATGTCCATTTGGGGTCCATAATGATAATCTCGATTAAAAATCTGATATTAAGAAGGTAGGCATTTTAATCAAAATTGTACTATTTTTATCAAACTCGATTTCAAAGAAGCCTTTTAGAAAGCAGTTTAATCAAATTTATGAACTCAATTAGAGGCGTCTGGGGATCCAGCGCGGTTTCAAATATGACGTGACTTCTCTTTGGTACAATGTTTATGTCCTACAATAATCATTGTTACTTATTTTCGTTAGCAAAATCGAAATCTATAATTTTATATTGCCTAAGTTATGCTGTTGATTCACCTATATTCACTTTTGAATACTTTATAATTGTTGGGACCGAGTCATTATTTCGGCGGATGTAAAGAACAGATTATGCGCGGTTTAAAACCTATGTAGAGCACTACTCACTTTATCCTCACAGTGAAAGCCGATGTTGCCTTATCGTCGCAACCATAACATTCAGTCATCAGCTTTTTAGTGAATTTTCATTAAGAAAAATCACTAATAGAGAGATATCAATGATGAGACTTTCGGAAAATTTCTTCAAATGAGCGCCAATTAAGGCCTCTGGAACCCATTTCCATGGTCGGTTAAAATTTGTGTGTATATATATATATATATATATATATATATATATATATATATATATATATATATATATATATATATATATATATATATATATATATATGCATGTGTGTGTGTGTGTATCCAACCAATAACTCAAAAAATACTTCACTTATTTGGCCCAAATTTGGGAGTTACCCTTATTTTGCTAATGGTTTGGATGAGTTCGTTTATCAAATCTTAACGGCCAATTTTTTCTTAGTATAAAATCAAAAAATAATTTTTTAAACTCAATTGTCCAGTTTCACAAAGCTTGATCAAATATTTAACGGTCGGTTAGTTAATCAAGGCTACAACCAATCACAGCTTCAAAATATCTGGTTGTCATAGCACCATCTCGAATCGGTCGTCTGAAGCCTTGATTAACTAATCGTCCGTTAAACATTTAACCGAGCTTTGTGAGACTGGGCAAATATCTCTCAAATTGTCTAAGTGATTGAAACGAATGTTTACAACTTAAAATAACATAGACATACATGGTTGTGTACCAATTTTCAAGTCGTTTAATCAAAGGAAAATAAAGTTATTCGAAATTGATAATAAAATAATCCTCGACATCACTTCAGATTCTGTAATGCAATATCTACAATGTCGGACAAAGACAGATGACGTTATCTGTATTGCTATGCTATTTAAATGAATCGTAGATAAAAATCTAAGCAATGGAAGTTGTCGTAAGATGTCAGCCTGGAAAACGTTGTGAGAGATACGACAGGGACGCCATCTCGGTGCAGGCCCAGGTAGTATGTTGTCACGATAGCTCTAGCTTAGACAAAATTTTATAGATAGAACTGTGTACAATGCACAATCAACTAAGAATTGTGTAAATTTTCAGCCTTGGATCATTTCTTCCTAATACCAGGGCAAAGTTTGCATCCAAAAGCGCTAGATTTTAGCATGCAAATGTATACTATAAATACAAAATTTCTGGGCGCAGCAAGTGCCTTATAGTAGTGAATTTTCATAAGAATTGAACACTATTGGTAAGATATATTATTAAAACTAATTCTTTAAATTTAAATGGACCCTGGAGATCGCTTTTAGAGTTCCAATTAGCGATTATTTGAAAATATGTATAGTTTATATGAAGCTAAAAAATTAAAATTTCGTCTTCGATATAATATGTAAGTACTGCAAGTGTCTTTAAAAAATTATCTTACAAATTTCATTAAAGTTACAAAGGTTTTTTAGAAAAAAATTAATTATTTGCAAAGGGAATGCACCTATCAAGTTATGAATATGGCAGGTATTTTCCTTATTAGTTGCTTAGATGGTTTTGTTTTAGTTAACCTATCCAGTTTTTGCATACAATAAACATCAAAAATGGGTTTTTATGTTATGGTAGAAAATGTTCGTAAAAATATTACAAAACTGATAGCTCAATAAATTTCCCATTAATCCAGAATCTTCAATCTTGAACCATAATAACAACTATGTAAACGCACGTGAGTACTAAATTAAAGAAAGATAACATAATGAGCTTCACGGCTAACTACAAATTTGTTTTAAAAACCTTGCAAGCACTTGTAGTACTTACATATTATATCTAAGACTAAATTTTAATTTTTTAGGTCCATTTAAATCTAAGAATTAGTTTTACTAGTATATCTTACTAATAATACACAATTCTGATGAAAATTCACTACTATAACGCACTTGCTGCATCTCGAATTTTTTTGTTACGTACAAAAAAAATGACATCGCCCCGCTAACAATTACTATTTTCAAATCAATTTTCTGAGAAAACTATATGAAACAGGTATATGATAATGTATAATGTATAGGTACTTAAAAGATAGGGAGTTTAACGCTGAATAAGATGCTGGGGACTTATGGGTACCGTTCCATTAAAAAAAATCAAGTATCTATGATTGAAAATTATCAAATTCAAATCTATGTTATAAATAACAGTTATGTTAAAATCGTATTTTGTTTACAATAGTATGTATAGATTTTTACGCTCTATAGGATAGTGAAAACCACATGGTTTTATCTTGCATGTCTTTAAAGATATCGGAATTTTTCTAAAGCGCTCAAATCGCTCCTATTTTTTCTACAAAATGGCGATTAAATCCGAAACGGTACGAACTAACCCGAATATGTTGTCATCAAAGTAACCCTTAAATTGAACGCGTAATTCAAAAAGCTAATAATATATAGGGTGTTCCAAGTGCGGGCTAATTGAAAATATTTTAGTTAGAAAGAGCAATATTTAAAACGTGCGGATACCAATTTTCAGAATTTAAATACATGTAGTTCTCTGCAAACGTCTAATAGGCCACTCACCGTGAAGCACCCTCTATATATATATATATATATATATATATATATATATATATATATATATATATATATATATATATATAAACAAATAAACATAAAAACTAACTCTGATTATAGGTTCTAAGGGCCCTAATTCGTGCTCATTTGGAGGAATTTTGCTAAAGCCTCACCATCGTTGCCTCTCTATGAGTTAATTTTCCTTAGGAAAAATTAATCAAAGGTGAATTGCAAATTAAATTTACTCTTTGTGAAGTTAATTAAGTTATGCGCACACTATATGTCCTATGATAACCCGAAACCTTAAAACAAATACAACAAAAATTTTAAATACGTAATAAATTTTATGATACAAGTTAAATTATTGTTGCTATTATGGCATAAAGGGATGGTAATCCATAAAAAGTCTGGATGCAGCAAGTGCATTATGGTAGCGAATTTTCGTTAAAATGCTTTTAATGGTAAATATGTCTTGTTTTTAAAAGAAGGACATTTGGTTGGCAGTATAACCTATATATTAATAACAATCGACGGTATTTCATTAAAATAGCTTTGTTGTTTAAAAAAGGACACACATTTCTTTTACAATAAATTACTAAATATTAATTATTAATTACCAACATATCACAAAAATCTTACAAAAATAAATTCCACAGAAACACTAAAAACATTTCTGCGAAAACTTTTAAAATTCAGCCACTATTTGAGCGTGCCCATGTACGGCAGCTCGATTTTTTCGACAAGTAATACAAACATAAAGCTCTTCGAATGCATCATTTTCTTGGGCCTCCGCTATCTATTGATAAAAATGCCGTTTCACAATTTGTGATATGTGTTTGAGATATGTTCAAAAAACGTGAAAACTTGCAAAACAATTGAAATAACTCAAAAACGATAAACGATATCACTTTTTTTTCTTACAAACATGCATTATAATTCGCTGAAAGACACAAAAATGCAATAAAATAAGGAAGTGTTCTATTAAAAAAAGAAACTGTGTATCACCAACGACTTATGGGCCATCCTTTGATTGTCAAGATAGGTTTATAAGATGCAATTCGAGATACCCTATAATTAACGTATATACTTTTTGTCATATCTTGTATAATAACGGATATATTGAGCGTTGCCGTAGAAAAGCGTCACCCTGTATATATGTAAACAGACAAAATCTGAAACTGACCCCGTATATGGGTTTTTTGGGTTCTAGTTCGCGCTCATTTGAAGTCGCGGTCTTCTCAATAACGAATTTTTTCGACGTAAATTTGCTAAAATGTAGAATATTAAACCATAAACTCTATAGCTGAAACTACTGCCGAAGCATCAGAATGAGGGTCTATTTGAAATGGATTTACTGAAAATATTTTAGTAAAATAAAGGACAATGATGGTTGAAGCTAAATGTTAAGGCTTTGTAAAACACATTTCTTATGACATATCGTCTACATACTCTGTATTTGTTCCAAATTCGTTGTCTGAAAATTGCAAATTTTGACGTTTCAAATAGCGACTTTGACGTTTGAAGAGAAAAACTATCAAATTTTCAAAATATTTTTTCTGCTACTTCTTGACGTTTTTACGTCAAGAAAACTTAACCGTTGGATGTAATATTCAATTGGTTGTGTTAATCACACAAAATATTTTGTTCTTGTGCTTTCGTCTGATCACCAGTGGCACCCAATTTTTTTTTCAACTTAGAGATCTGAATTTTGGCATGTGGAGTAAGTTGGGCAGTGGAAACGTATATGCCAAATTTGGTTGTCATATCTTTGTTATTTTCGGAGATACAAACATTTCCGAAGGAAAACCTAAGATTTTTCCGGAAAAACTGGTCTGATTTCCCTTACTAACGAACATATCCAAGCCATTTAAAACGGAAGGCACGTAACAAAAATCATTAAAATCGGCCCATTATTTTTGAGTTATCGGTGTGATACACAAATATATATATATATATATATATATATATATATATATATATATATATATATATATATATATATATATATATATATATATATATATATATATATACAGATCTCCTCATTAGTGAATTTTTTGTTTGACGAAAAATTCGCGAAAAAGAGATAATGTGCTTAACACTTGGTATGTTAACAGGCAAACTTCTAAACAATACCAAAGCACTGGCTATCTTGCAAATTAAGCGCCCATGGTTAAAGCTGTTTGCAGCATGTAAAGCTTTCAGCCGTCTGGAAGAAGCTATTTTCTAACCTCACGGGAGGATTACTGAGAACATTGCAAAAGTTTAAGCCTTTCGAGAAGAGTTACGTTTCCACCTTGAGGAAGGAACCTAATTATTTAATTAACTTTGAAATTAAAACTGATTCTATTTATTAACAGATACAAAAACACTTACCCTTGACGTTCACAAAGGGGCAATAGTTATTAGTAACAACTAGAATAGGACAAAGATACTTCTTTAATTGACAAAGGTAATTTGATATGAAGCATTTGGGTAATTGGGTCAACCTCTTCAGTGCACCGGCAGATAGACTGCCTGTCTCGCTTTCAACGTGTGTGTTGTCTACCTATGATCGGCCCGCGGAGTGTAGGTGTGTAACAAGTAGATTTCTCGCCAGACGTGTATATAGCTTTTGTATTTAATTTTACCTATAGGTATGCTAGGGGTTTTTATATGATGCATGGGATATTTCCTAATGCTTTGTTTAAGGACTTATTTAAATGTTAGTCTATCTAAAAATTACCGATAGTTTTAGACGCATTTTAAACGCGATTTGCATAGATAACAGAACAGAAAAAAAAACAGATGACATTCAGCAGCGTAGGCTTTCCAACAATGTCTATTTGCCAAATGAATATCGACACTCCTTGATGTACAAAAAAAGTTCGGGAGGCAGCAAGTGCGTTATAGTAGTGAATTTTCATTAAATGCTTCAAATTTGAATAACTCAATTTTCTATTAACTTGAAAAGTTGAATTTTGGTACGTAGTAACGCCTTTTCTAAGGTTACATATCCAGCAAATTTCATTAAAATAACTTTGTAATTTTCGGAGAAAAAAAAATTTTCTCGAAAGAAAACTCAAAATTAAATAACTCAATTTTCTATAATCTTACACAGTTAAATTTTGGTACCTAGTAACGCCTCTCCTGAGGCAACATATCCATAAAATTTCGTTAACACAGCTTTGTAATTTTTGGAGAAAAAAATTGTTTTCGAAAGAAAACAAAATTTATCCGGAAAACCTTGTCCGATTTTCTTGGCTAACAAACTTGTCCAAGCCATTAATAAAATAAAGGCACTTGCCGAGTTTAATCGAAATCAGTTAATTATTTTTTGAGTTAGCGGTTGGATATATATATATATATATATATATATATATATATATATATATATATATATATATATATATATATATATATATATATAAATAAATAAATAAACATATAAAAATTGAAAGTAACCCCGGATATGGGTTCTAGTTGTCCTAGTTCGCGCTCATTTGAAAAAAAAATTCCAAAGTCTCACCATTGATACCTCTCTATTAGTGCATTTTTAAAAATAAAAATTGACTAAAAAGTAAATTACTATTCTTGCCAGCCTTACACTTCGCCAATTGTCAACGAATGTTCTAGCTAAGTCAATAAACCACTTATCTATGGACATAAAGTCACTCTATGATTCGCTACACTACCTAGCAAACTAGTAAAGTAACCCCACTCCTCAACGGTAGATGTCGCAGGGATGCACTTGTGTGGTATAAATTTAATACTTGTAGTGAATTTTCGCATAAAACATTTTGCATTTGGAGAAATTGCGATTTTAAACTTATCAAACAATGTCTACAAATGAGCTTCAATTAATGTCACTGGAATCTATATGTTAAACTTGACAGGTGTATTTGTTATCTAAATAACGAGACTAAATAGCTTTATATATAAGGAGAATTGGCCGTTCTATGAGAAAAAAAATATTTTTTGGGAGGTTTTATAGTAGAAAATAATATAGTTATTTATACGAACATTAGTACACAGGTTTGCACTATAAAGCAATTTTCTATACAAAACTTTAATGAAGAAAGATGATTTCTTTCATGAACCTATTGCACAGTCTAACAAAGCTCGATCAAATATTTAACGGGCGGTTAGATAATCACAACTTCAAACGACCAATCACAGACTAATCATTCGGGTTTTTGTCATGACAACCCCATATTTTGAAGCTTCTTTTGGTCGACTCAAGCCTTGATTAACTAAGTGGCCGTTAAATATTTATTCGAACTGTGTAAAACTAGGCTACAACATGGTATAAGACAGTCTATATAAATTCGAAAGCTGCCCAGATATTCCTAAATGCCCTGTATGGGCACATAAATTAAAATAAACCTTAGATATATCTAGGCTGAAGTGGTAAAGCTACTTATAAAAATTCACCAAAGCCAAACTGGCTGGATAAAACAGATCACTTTCTCTCGAACCTTCAGTGAATATAGCGAATGAGGTAATCTAATTAAATAAGAAAACTTCTTGGTCAAGAGTTTCCTTAGGGAAGCTATTAGTAATACGTATTAATAAAAAAGAAAGTTCCCTAAGAAGCTTGTGACGTAGATTTGTTAGGCTAAAATGTATACTTATCGCCTTCTGTTTATTGTCTTAGATCTATCTCGTAGTGTTTCTAAAATATGTTGTTGTGTGTTATGTGTAAACTATTCAGATGACGTTTGAAATTATATAAAGTCGGTGAATAATTAATGCGTTAGTGATTCAATCATGAAGGGGTCTAAAAAGAACGTTAACCTATGCAAAGTTCAATTCTATGTCTAGTCATTTTTAGCGAATTTTCATAAATAAAATTTCGCTCTTAGATAGGCACGAACTTTCAAATTATCAAAAGATAGACCAGCTTTAGACTTATCAAATGTATATATATATATATATATATATATATATATATATATATATATATATATATATATATATATATATATATATATATATATATATATATAGATATATACCCAGACAGCACAGACACATTCTGAGAATATACCAGGAATGTTTGAAAAGAATATTCAAACATCCCCAGAACATTCTCACAACGTACAATATATATATATATATATATATATATATATATATATATATATATATATATATATTCATAGAACATTCTATGAACATGAGAATTGGACAGATTCTGTCATACTAGTAAGGTTCTTAGAATGTTATTTATAATATTCTTAGGAGCTCCCAGTATCTTCTGAAAATGTTCAATGAACATTCAATGAATCTTCTCAAAATGTTCATACATATACTGATGGGAACATTGTGTTTTTAGTGAATTTTCTTAGAAAAAATTCACTAATGAGGAGATCTCGATTTTGAGTATTGAAAAAATTTCTTCAAATGAGCGCGATCTAGGACCCCTAGAACCCATATCCGGGGTCAGTTTCAATTTTTATATGTTTATATATATATATATATATATTTATATATATATATATATATATATATATATATATATATATATATATACATATTTATATTTATATATATATATATATATATATATATATATATATATATATATATATATATATATATATGTGTGTGTGTATCACACCGATAACTCAAAAAATAATGGGCCGATTTTGATAAAATTTGGCATGTACGTTTCTTTTGTAAATGGCTTGGATAAGTTCGTTAGTCAGGAAAATCGGACGAGGTTTTCCGGGAAAATTTTGAGTTTTCATTCGAAAAAAATTCTTATCTCAAAAAGTAATAAGCGGTTTTTAATAAAATTTGGCATGTGCCTTCCCTTTGTAAATGGCTTTGACAAGTTTGTTAGTCAGAAAAATCTGACGAGGTTTTCCGTGAAAATTTTGAGTTTTCATTCAAAAAAAAATTTTTTCTCAAAGAATCATTAGCCGATTTTGATAAAATTTGGCATGCACCTTCCTTTTGTAAATGGCTTTGACAAGTTCGTTAATCAAAAAAGTCGGACGAGGTTTTATGGAAAAATTTTGAGTTTTCATTTGAAAAAAATTTTTATCTTAAAAAATAAAAAATCTATGATAACCAAATTTGGTAGGTAAGTTTACGATATAAAAAGTAAACTATACACCAAAATTAAGATTTCTATGTTACAGGAAAAAAAAGTTATAATAAAATATTTTGTGCCAGATCATTTATATGAAAATTCACTACCATAACGCACTTGCTGCGTCCAGACTTTTTTAAATAAGATATACAGGGCGTTTCGCATAAGAAACGACATAGAGCAGGGGTATGTAGGGGAACCTAAAATATGGTGATTTAACGCAACTCACTCCTATACTAAGGTGCATCCCTAAGAAGTTATAGGCCTTCAAAGTGGGGTTTTAAATTTCGAAAAAAAAATCAATATCTCCGTAATACTTCAACTTAGAAAAACCAAATTTGGTACACCTTTTGGGTGTACCAAAAGCATTATTCGTTGGTGAGTAAAGTTCAATCAAAGCATTTCAAAGGGTTGAATAGTGGTGATGCACCCATAAAATGTGACAAAATTTCTTAACCTATTGGCGGATCTAAAAAATTATTATTTCATTTTATGGGGAAGTAAATTATAAAACTTTTTTACTCAGGTTACTTTCCAAAAAACGTTTGTCGTTTTCAAGAAAAACCCGAATAACTGAAGACACATATATTATTAATGTTAGTTAAAATCATCAAAAATTCAATAAATGCCTGTGAAATTATCATGTTGAAAAATTTCTATAACTTATTGATAGCAATTCTTTTATTTCTGTTGTTTGGGTTGTCTGTTTTCTAATAAATTATACTTATTCACACTTTTTTATTGATTGTCAAATTTGACCTATACATAAGTTTATTGGCAAATATTTAATTGTCGGTGATTTTTAGCAAGATTGATAAAATATGTTTTTCTTGAAAACAACAAAGTTTTTTGAAAATAACAGGAATAACAAAGTTTTAGAGTAAAATTCCTCATAAAATGAGAACATTCTGAGAATATTTTGTGCTGTATGGGTATATATATATATATATATATATATATATATATATATATATATATATATATATATATATATATATATATATATAGTTCGTGCACCTACTACGCCACCTGGAAACCAGTTTTTTCATTATACTGGAAACTTCTTTCCAGGCGTTAAGCGCCTAGGCCAGTTTAGAAAAGAAAGTTTTTCCACTAAAAATTGCAAATGTTCTTCTCCAAAATGTTATATCTTTTAAACTCGTCAATTTAGCTTTACAAAATGTAACTTATATATTGCCATTCAACTACAAATAGAATGTGTCAAAATTCAGTTTAGTTTAATCATTTTAATCTAAATTTTATTGGAATTAAATTTAACAGAAATTGTAAAATGCAGCCATATATATTCTCCGGGGTTAGAAAAGGACATTACTGTGCGTTAAAAAGTAAAATAGAATAAACAAAGATGTATATATTCCATCATTTTGTCGTTGTAGCTAATCATCATAAGGTCACAAAATTTGATTGACATAATAAATTCATGCAAAAAAAAAGTCTGGACGCAGCAAGTGCGTTATGGAAGTAAATTTTCATAAAAATATTTTTAGTCGCAAAAATTTCTGTAATGCAAGCAGGCATCAATCTGGTTACCGGTATATCCTATATAGTAGAAACAATGTACCATATTTTATCAAAATTACTTGTTTGAAAATGTACAACAATTTTCCGAAAATAAACTTAAAATGTTGGTTTCCTAGCCAACAAACCTTAGGTTAACAGCAATTTGAGTTATTGAAATTTGAAGGATTTAGTGAAAATACGCTACCAAAACGCACTTACTGCGTCTCGGTTTTTTTCTTACAAACTTGTCTTATCTTGTGCCAGATCTGTGATGAAGGTGTATGCTTATTTATAGACGATACGTATGTTTGCCAAGCCTCTTTCTTAGCCAATTTTACTGTGCGAAGGGCTATTGCTCGTAAACGTATCAATTCTATAATGTTCCATAGTTCTGTGTTTACGATATTTATTTAGAGCTTTTTTACTGTTTTTGATTGCTTCCTCGCAGCTATTATTCCACCAAGTAACACGGTATTTTTAGTATATACGATAATTTGCTTACCTATGAGTTTCTCCTGCCAATAATAAAATATTGTTAAATTTTTCTAATGACGTATTAATATGAGTTATAGTTTCCACTGTAACAAAATTTGCTTCAATGTATTCTGTAAAAGCACACCAATTTGCTGACTTAATTTTTCATTTAGAAGTAGATGATTGAGTGTAATTAGTTTTTGGTAAAAGCCGAGTTAAAATTGGAAAATGATGGCTGCTATATAGATCTTCACAAACAGTCCATTCTAGTGAGTGTACGAGAGAAGAATTGCAGAGAGTAAGATCAATGCAACTTTCAGTGCCGTTAGCTAAACAGAAATGTGTATGTGTTCCTGTATTAAGTAAAACGGAGTCTCTTGTGTTTACTAGTTTTTCAATTATTTTACCTCTTGCATGAGTCTTGTTTGAACCCCAGATAATATTATGACCATTAAAGTCACCCTGAATAATAAAGGGTTTTGGTAAGTTTTGAACTAAAGATAATAATTCATGAAATTGAAGATCATTACTTCTTGGCAGGTATAAATTACAAATTGTAATAGCTTCCGGCAAAAGCACTCGAACTGCCATTGCTTCTACATCTAACTGTAAATCAATATTTTCTGCATGTAATGATTTATCAACCTAAATGGCTACTCCACCACTTGCCCTTAAATACGTTGAGCGATTTTTATGGAAAATATTTCAGCCTCTTGATTTTGGAACTTCTGAGGCGTTGTTAAAATTAGTTTCTTGTAGTGAGATAATATTAGGTTGATGATCAGCAATAGCTTGTTTTAACGATTCAAGGTGCGGAAAAATTCCGCTACAATACCATTGAAAAAAAAAGCCTGAACGCAGCAAGTGCGTTATGGTAGTGAATTTTCATAGAAATGATCTGGCACAAAATATTTTATTATTTTTTTTCTTGTAACATAGAAATCTAAATTTTGGTGTATAGTTTACTTTTTATATCGTAAACCTACCTACCAAATTTGGTTATCATAGATTTTTTATTTTTGAAGAGAAAATTTTTTTTTTCAAATGAAAACTCAAATTTTTTCCGGAAAACCTCGTCCCATTTTTCTGATTAACGAACTTATCAAAGCGATTTACAAAAGGAAGGTACATGCCAAATTTTATCAAAATCGGCTCATTATTTTTTGAGTTATCGCTGTGATACATATATATATATATATATATATATATATATATATATATATATATATATATATATATATATATATATATATATATATATATATATATAAATTGAAACTGACCTCGGATATGGGTTCTAGGGGTCCTAGTTCGCGCTCATTTGCAAAAATTTTTTCAAAATTCAAAAGTCCGGATCTCCCCATTAGTGAATTTTTTCTACGAAAATTCACTAGTAGTGAAATCTAAATGCTTTTGTCATTGTTTTGTGGATTATCTTATTGTCTAAACTTTTGTAAAGTCAGATCTATTTATGATTCAGTATCATCAGACGAATAATTAAAGAGAACCATATCTTCTTCCAAACTACAATGAGTTTTCAATTTTTTTTATTGTTCTTGTTATTCTGTTCTTCTTTTTTTATATAATATTATTGGCTGCGGCATCTCAGGTCGTTAGCACATTCATTTCCCATCATTCACTATTTTTACTAATTTTCTAGACAAAGTCAACTTCTCGTTGGCTCGCCCAGGAATCGAACCCGGGACCTCTCGCTTAGCAGCCTGGCACCTAGCAACCTGCGCCACAAGGGCGTCTATTCTGTTCTTCAATGAGCGTTCAATTACTACTGGGTGGATGTTGTAAAAAGTTGTAACCAGTTGATATATCAATTCTTAGTCGAGTAGCTTCTGAAATCGGATCGTAACTGTCAAAGGAATTTACTCAAAAGCTCCTTAAGATATCTGTATTAATAGGATATTGCGATTGGTTTTGTCATGAGCTTTTCCATATCTAGTAGTGTTTCCAATGAAATTATTGCTGATGTATCAATTTTTGTTTTTTTTTCTTTTACTTTTACGTTGGTTTTTTTTGTGATTTCCCTAGGCAAAGTAAAATCATTCTCAGTTTGACCAATAACCTGGAAAGTTTCTGCCGTCGTGGTTGAAGATGGAGCAATACGTTTTTGTAAAGATTTTTTTGTTCTGTGGCATCATCTATTTTTTGTTCCTCGTTTTCAGTATTATACTGAGGATCTATATTTAAATTGGATTCAACTTAATTGACAACTGTATTTTGTGGACAGTTGTTTGCAATGTGACCTTTTTGCTTTAGCGTGATTTTTAATTCCGTCGATAATAATTTCGTTTGAAATAGTCGGACAAACATTAGAGATAAGGACTCTTCGTGCGAGTGTTACTAATTTCCTTATGTCTGTGACTGTATCACCAATCTTGATAGCATCACCTTGATTTACTAGATTTTCCACTATTTTAGTTGTTTTCTAAATAGAGGCAAATACGGTTATTTGCTATTCTAGATGCATGAGTTATATTTTTAGGACCTATAAGCTTACCAACTGCCTTTACGTAATCTTCCAGTTTGTATTCATCAACAGTATCCATCAGAATTGCATGTTCCTTTGTTGGGTAGATAACGGAAGCCACTTTCTTGTAGTATTAGCGTACGTTGACGTGACTTTGATTTGAGAAGACATTTCTGCGCTTTTTAAGGTACTTTCATGCGTAGTTTTGCCTTTCCTGTAGTCAGAAGTGGACGCTAAAGATGTAGACATTGAGTCCCCTTCTGCAGTACGTTACCACTATAACGCACTGCTGTATTGCCCTTTGTTCATAAAAAATTCAAAAAGTCTAGGTGACAGGTTATCAGTGATTCACAAGAATTTAGTTAAAAAATATAAAATACACTCAACTATTATTGTCCTTTAAACTAAACTGTTATATCGTTATATTTAAATAAAACGTATTAATTACAAAATTAACAAATTTAAATTAAGAGCAAAAATTGTCAGTCAACTTTTGACAGTGCTTCATTACTGTCTCAGAACTTTTAATCAAATATCGCAGTTGTTTGTTAATGCAAGTGACAGTGTCAAAAAAGGTCATTTATAGTAATTTTACTTTTGTTGATAGGTACTTATTAAATATAATTTTATTAAAAAGATGGGCAGAAACAAAAAGACATTAAAAGAAAAAATAGACTTTCATATAAACGAAACTACAACGGTTGAGACTGGCAAACCAGTGGATGTATCTTTCAAAAACTATAAAAGCTTAAACATCTCAGGTGTGCCGCCAACTTACGCCAGAAGAGTGGGTGCTGTTCCTATGAGAACTTCTATGGTCACTAAATATCTGTCAAGATCAATTTGGCTGAATAATAACAAACTCACCTCCACTAAAGACATAGATAAGTTTGTTAATTCGGCCTTGCAGTATCCTGAAAGAGTTGGATGGATAGATCTGTCATTTAATTATATTCAGGACATCGACGATAGTATACTAAAATTTACTGAGCTAAAGATCCTTTACCTTCATGGAAACTGCATCTCGGATCTGAAACAAATATCAAAACTTGCTAAATTAAAAAATCTAAAAACTATCACGTTTCACGGAAATCCTATATCAAATTTGCAATATTACAGGGGATTCATAATGGGACTGCTTCCTAACATTAAGGTTTTGGATTTTGTTCCGATTCTCAAAAGGGAAAAACAGGCGGCCAAACCAGCGCAACTTTCGGCCATGCTTCAAAAAATGGAAAAAGAGGATAAATAGGAAACAGCAAAAAAAATTACAATAATGTATTATATTATGTTTTATTTTATTTTTATATGGGCAAATATACTTATTTTATATAAAATATGGTGTCACAATTAACTCTTGCTATGTAAAACATTTTTATACAAACAATAATTGGTAATTTTGTAGATTATTGCAGTCCATTTTTTGTAAATTTGTTTGCAGAAATGTGCTTAGAACCACCCTTGTATGCATAAACCATAAATGAATTGTTGTGGTGTTAACCCCCAAGTTACGGGACCCGGATATGCTGGGCTAGAGAAATTGAAGGTAAATATAAATTTAAAATGCAAAAAAAGCAGCTTTATTGAACTTTAATTAGCTGTTTTTGCATTTTGCATTTATACTTTCTTCTAATATTTTCTTCGCCCAGCACCTCTATTTGCTCCGGGTCCCGTAACTTTGTTGGGGGTAGAAACTACAACATTTACCTTATAAGCTGTGCATGCTGTGGGGGAGAGTTCTACGCATGCTTCTAAAAATGTAGTTCACAAAGTAGACACTTTACCCTCCTCCCGTTTCTCCTCACAACGACCCCGGGTCGCCCAATTAAAACGCTAAGGGAACGAAAAGCCACATCACACACAATGCATCCATGTAGAACTTCATAGAAGAAGTCCTTACCAACCGCGAGCATCGCCGACCATTCGCCCTCATCTCTCCAAAACAAAGTTCACTCAGAAAATTACAGGAAGGGAGGAGCATATTACATTGCACTTATGCACAGGTCGAGTTAAAGAAGAAAATCCTTAACAAGAAAGGGAAATGCCAGGAACTAATAGAATTTCTGTGTCTTTTTAAACAAATCATCTTAGTCTGGCCATTTGTTACGCACTCGCTGGTTGCAAAGGTAAGTGCTTCAAATTGTGTCCATCACACAAACAATGTAGTAAACTAGTAATCAGTCTTGAAGTACGAAACGCACCTACATTTTAAGAACATAATAAAACAACGCAGATTGAACAATGTAAAAAGAGGGTAACATACTCCCTCTCTGCAAAACTGAGGTGTAAGATAATAATCACTCTGTGACATGCACATCCCCGTACGAGTGTGCGCTATAAGCATTTTTTTAGTGGGGCATAGCCGACGCCGAAACTATCCAGAACAAGAGGCCCCTCTATAGCTCCTACATCACCCTGGAACTATCTTTCCAGCTATTTTAGAGGGAATGGCTGTCTTTTCTTGTCACTAATTTGTCGTAGATCCTACGCACTGTACGAAGATTAGGAGTTCGGGTTCTAAATGTTAGCTGTTCTTTCTTCCTCGTCTTTCTTACCCATAGTTTTTAATTTCTTTCTTTTTTAATTTCAACAACACACCACGAGGGCTTACAGCCTAATTACTATCGTACCGTGGGTGTTGACAAGGAGGAAAGAGGCAACTTGTTAATTCTGGATTTGAAGAGTTGGAGGTTCGGGGGAGAAGGAAAAACATGTGCCGGCAAGGAATTCCACAACTTGGAAGTCCTCGGAACAAAAGAGCGGGCATAACAAGATGTTCTATGTCTGGTGACCTGGACAGTAAAAGGGTGCATTCTCTCTGTTCCCCTGGTAGATCTGTTGGGTGTAGCAGGTGGGGGAACTATGGAGGAAAACTCCTCCGAGCAGTGCCCGTGCAGATATCTATAAAAGAGAGAGAGAGGTTACCAACGGCACGTCGGTGGGCAAGGGATGGCAGCCTTTGGATGAGGATCGGGTCACCGATGAGACGTATAGGTCTCTTTTGAATGGAGTCCAAGATAGCGAGTGTAGAAGCGGCAGCTGCACCCCAGATGTGGGAGCACTATTCGAGGTTTGGCCTTATTTGTAAAGTATATAAGGTATAGAGATTATCTGGTGAAAAGTATTTGCGAGCCCGGAAGAGGAAACCTAATTTCTTAGCAGCCGCTTCTGCAATTGATGTGACATGTTGGTGCCAACTGAGGTATCGATCCACAGAAATGCCAACAAGAGAAAAGGGCTTATTACTTTGAATAACTTGGTTGTTCATTGTGATGGGTCTAGGGCTGGTGTATCTCTTATGAGAAAGAAAGCACGACTGAGATTTGGTGGGGTTGAATTGTAAAAGATTTCTACTTCCCCAGTCTAATATTTTTTGGAGATCCACGGAGACAGGAACCCTCCATGAGTTAGCGATCCTCATTTAATTGGGCTAAAGAGACAGGCTTAGAATATTGTATATTTGAGTGGAGGGTGCTGTCGTCCGCGTTACTGTGAACTGGGTTGGATGTGCTAAAGAGGAGGTCATTGAGGTGGAGAAGAAACAAAGTAGGAACTAAAGCTGAACCTTGAGGAACTCCTGCATTAATTGGATAGATTTTAGAGGAATTGCCATCCACAACAACAGAAATGCTCCTGTTGGAGAGGAAATTTGCTGTCCAGGTAACAAGTTTTGGTGGTAGGCCATGGGCCGGAAGTTTATTAAGCACCGCTGCATGCCAGACCTGGTCGAATGCTTTGGATATGTCTAGAGCGACAATCTGGGATTCACCTTTTGACTGGGATTGTGTAGAAGCCTTTTGTGAGCTTTGACCTTTTCAAGCCTGGCTTTGTCACAAGATTTAGAGACCCAGGACTTTTGAGTGGCTGAAGAGGTTTTCTGTGAACGTGGAATAAATAATTACATGCCAGCTTGGATAATTTCGGTGACGTTTTGTGAGATATCAGAGGGGCCAGGATGAGAGAAGCAGGCAGACGCCCATGGAAATGAGGAAAAGTAATCCCGCATTTCGTCCCAGTTGGCGAAGTTGTAGTGCCAGACGATACGTCGATGTGATGACTGTGTGAGCTCGGATTGCATTGCGCAGGAAGCAGTGACCATGCCGCGGTCTGAGCGACCAAGGGAGGCGGTGACGGGTGTCTTATAGCATTCAGATTTTGTAGTATGAAGGAGACCCAAGGGATTTGAGCTGTGTGTTGGGATACGAGGAAAGTAAGTAGGTTGCTGAACCATATTGGCTAAAGAATTTCTGACTACAAAGGCCCCCCTGCTCTCCCTTGTGGATCGGTTTTTGAAGATCCTAGCCATTCCTTATTATGGACATCGAAGTCACCAAGAATAGTGACCCCGGAGGAAGGATATTCAGAAATCAGATAGTCGGTTTTTTCAGGAAGGTAGTCAATGAGCTGGACATAGTGGGTATTTGCACCAAACTTACCTTCTGCCTTTCTCGGCCCCATCTTTTACAGAGGGAAAAAGTAAGCTTCGCTGTATCTTGTAGACCGCAGTATCTACACTTTTTACTTTCTGTCTTCCCTATCTTCTTAGCATATACTCTGAATCTTCCATGTCCCGAAAGTACCTGGGTCATATGTAGTCGATGATTCTGTGTCTACAGTTCAGCCATACTTCTAAATTAGGCATTTATGTTTTCTCCCAGTGTGCCACACTCTCCGTTCTGAAATAAATGAGATATCACCTGAACGCCCTTATTTTATTATTGCATTTTTGGATTTCTTGTAAAATTTTAGTATAATGTCCTAAGCATATCTTCAACTGTTTACGAATTATTGACAATTGAAAATTAGACATTTTCAATGAAAATAAAAATAAGAATCGAATTGTTCGAGCGTTTTATTTTTGAAAAAATAAGCTATTCGCAGATATTCGTATTATTCCAGATTCTATTTTCATTTATATTCTATTTGTGGATATATTGGGTCATTGAAAAGCTGAAACAGGTTTCGCTTTTTGCGGCATCGTCAGGCAAAATAAAATTCACTTTGTGGACCCGCAGAAGAAGTCTCTACATGTGTATTTAGATCAGGCTGTATAAGTTTTAATTTATTTTATTGGCAAATTGTCATGTACAAAATGTTCTTGAAATAACAAAAAATTTTACATTAATGTGTACAAAATGTTCTTGAAACAGCAAAATTTCTTACAGATTTTTAGCGATCTCCTTGAAAGAAAGAATTGTAATTTTCTCAAAAAAAAGACTGTTTGTAATTTTCTTGCAAAAAAACTTGTTTCCAATTTTTGCGTAAAGAAAATGGTAAGGAAATTCTTGTAAAAAATATTTTACCGGATTTTTTAACTAAAATTTTTGTACAATACTATCTTTTAGCAAATTTTGATAGAAAAAATTCGTTTATGGCGACATCACGATTTTGAGACACTTGAAAAGCATCTTCAAGTAGTAACCATAAAATAGTGGAGTATATACTGTCATAAAGAATATATATATATATATATATATATATATATATATATATATATATATATATATATATATATATATATATATATATAAGTATATATAAAACAGTGTAAATCATTTATATGAAAAATCCTACCAAAATCCACTTTTTATATTATAAACCTGCATACCAATCTTGGTTGCAAATGCTCTCTTATTTTTTTAAATACAAAAAGTTTCCCATAGGAAACCTAAAATGTGCCCGGAATAACGTTGGGTTTTTTGGCTAACAAACTTATCCAAGTCATTTTGGCAAAAAATATGGGCCACAAGAAATTGTAGTCAAGACAGTATTATGGGCAGATCACAACTTATTATAAATAAAGGCATGGGATGAAACATCCGAAGAGAGACATGGAAGCGAAAGGTCATTTTCATTGTAAAGTCGAAATTTGAAGTTTGTTGAAGTTGGTATGCATTAGCTGTGAAGCAAACCTGGATAAAACGTTATATATTATTTTATTATACACCACAAGTCTTTGACTTTTTATATAGGCATATTGTATAATTTAAGGTAATATACATAATAATAATAATATATAGAGGTTATATCGACGCCAATAGATGTCACCGCTGTAATACAGCTCACGGTCCCCTCAGAGGTTGACCTTAGTGGCGGGATTGTGATTACTATTGGTATGATACACTGATGAGCTTTAATGAGACCGAAACTAGTATGTCTCCAATAATGGTTGGCGCATAAAATACATCCTAATATTTCCCCGTATCTTGGATAGTTTACACGATAAAAAATAAAAACCTTTTGATCACACGTCTATTTATTATACAAAAAAAAATGTTTTTAATAGCAAATATGTGGTTTTTTTCAGAAAGCAGGCATCAAATTTGATTACCAGTATAACCTATATAGTAAAAACAATGTGCCATGTTTCATCAAAATAACTTTATTGTTTGAAAACGTGCAAAAATTTCCGAAAGTAAACTTAAAGTGTAACCGAAAAAATCCGTTTCTTGGTCAACATTGTAGGTTAATAGCAAATTGAGCTTTTCAAATATGAAGCATTTAACAAAATTCGCTATCATAACGCACTTGCTGCGTCCAGAATTTCGTTACTTACAAACATGCATTATATTTCGATGGAAAATGCAAAAATGCAACAACATGAGACATGTTCGACTAAACAAAATATTTGTATTACCAACGAATTATGGGCCACCTTGTGATTGTAGAAATATTTTTTTAAGATGTAGCTCAAGACACTCTATAATTAATGTATACAATTTTTTTTTCATATCTTGTATAATAAGGGATATATTGAGCTTTATTGATTTTTTACGAAAATTCGACAAAAATTATATACCATTAAACGATAAACTCTATAGCTAAGACTACTGCCAAGCATCAGAGAAAGGGTCTATTTGAAATGAATTTTCTGGTAACATTTTAGTAAAATGAAGGACAATGACGGTTGAAACTAAAACTTCAGGGCTTATAAAACATTCTTCTTAAGACATTTTCTTTCCATAGCCCGTATTTGATTTCTTTGCCTAAATGTTGCCAATTTTGACGTTTTTAATTGTCACTTTGACGTTTTCAAAAAACCCCAATTTTTTTTGGTAGGTAATTAACCTATAGCAATATAAAATGATGTACCAAATTTGACTGCCCTTACTTTGTTATTTCTGGAGATATGAATTTTTTTCTAAAGAAAACACAAAATTTTCCGGGAAAACCTCAGCCGATTTTCCTGGCTAACGACCTTATCCAATCCACTTACAAAAGGAAGGTATTCACCAAATTTTATCAAAATCGGCCCATTATTTTTTTAAGTTATCGGTGTGATACATATCTATCTATATATATATATATATATATATATATATATATATATATATATATATATATATATATATATATATATATATATATATATATATATATGTGGGATCTGAAACCCCCACATGACCCGCCTCTGGTAGCAGCTATTGCGAATGTGGTAGATAACTCCAGCGCGACGGCGGAGAGTGTGTGAAGAAGAGTTGACAGATGATTAAGTGTTAAGACGAAAAAGACGAAAGACGACTTTAAAACCATTAATTGTTTAATTTACAGTGTTTTCTCATATTATAAATATTAACCCTAGACATAGTCATTACAATAAAGTTTTTTTCTAAAGTTAAACCTACAAATTTGAGGACTCAGCCCGGATTGATACCCGATACCGGCACTCGGGAATAAAAGTATAAAAACACAGTTGTGTTGTGTGGTAAATAAACTTATCACAAATTTAAGTTTTGAAGTGTGTTGAACTGAAAATAATAGTGAAAATCATTACGTTAAAGGAACCTGAATTAGTCAAGAGTAAGACAGGTTTGATAATAACTTGACAGCGAGACTGTAAGTACAATTACGTTTTTATTTCATATAAACAGCTGATGCAGAGACTTTTTATTTTTATCAATGTCATATTGTGATCGAAGACTTTCAAATGTTGTGTTAATGCATGATATCCTATTAACATTGTTTGATTTTTCATGATTGACTGTTAGTGCGCGCGATATACGAGATTTACAGGTTTCAGCGAGACTACTTCACACCCCGCGCCGTGATACTCGTTCGGTTGACCTTGAAACTTTAATACTTTGAGACTATTGCGAATTGTGCGTACCAGTGGCGTATCCGATTTCTATTCCAGAACTTTGTTCGCAATGTTACGGTTGGAAAACTTCGAGAATATAAAGAACAATATTGCTTTAGCACCTTTCAAAGTGATAAAAGTAATTCACAGATTAATATTTGAAACGGATGGTGACCGACAAAACCGAAAACGTCTACGCGAATTTACCGGATTTACTTTTAAAACAGGTTCTGATGCTTATGTAAACAAACTTGAATTTATTACGAACAATTTTTCAAACAACGATGTTGTAACAGTGTGTAACTTTTTATCTATTGATCACAATGATGCAAACGATGAGTTACGTAAGAACATTTGCATGAAGCTGACCGATCTAGCATTGTTCGAAGATGACGAAAATGAAGACGAAGATGAAAATGAACGTATGCAAGAAGGTAAAATAGAAGAAGAACATGAAGACGAAGATGAATCAGAAGATATTGAACAGCAAGACGAAGAAATGGAAGACAAAATTGTGCGAGGAATGAACAGCATGACGACTAGAAGCGTTACTTCGCGAAACAGATTTGCACTTAGTTTTCGTGACATTGAAGACTCTATTAGGCAGTTCTCAGGCAAAGACGACTACCCTGTAGAAGCCTGGATAGAAGAATTTGAGGAAGTTGCAACAATCATGAGCTGGGATAGCTTACAGAAATTTATATTCGCAAAAAAATCTCTGAGTGGATTGGCAAAACTTCATATTCAGGGAGAACGAGGTATTAAGTCATGGAAAATACTGAAAGCCAAGCTTTTGGAAGAATTCGAAACTAAAATAAATAGTGCTGATCTTCATAAATTATTGTCAGAAAGAAAAATGCAGAAAAGTGAAAATGTTCAGGAATATTTCCTAAAAATGAAAGATATCGCCAACAGAGGTAACATTGAAAACAGCGCTCTGATTCAATATGTTATAGATGGAATATCTGAAGATCCAAATACAAAACTAATTTTATATGGAGCAAAAACAATTAAGGAATTCAAAGAGAAACTTTCAATTTTTGAAAATATCAGAGACAAAAAAGCTAAGAAGCCAGAGTACAAAAAGTTTGAGAGCAAAAAAGAGTTTCATCAAGAAAAAACTGGAGGCGAAATTAGGTGTTTCAATTGTGGAATCAAAGGGCATAAATCAGTTGATTGTTCACAAAAGACTAAAGGAACCAAATGCTTTAGATGCAATAAATTTGGCCATAAAGCTCCAGAATGTACCAATGTTGATCCAGATGCAACTAAAAGACCAAGAGATGCACCTGTAAATAGCTGCAATTCTAAACCTGATAGTTGCATGAATAAGCGCATTAAAATTGAAAATATTGATGTTACAGCCCTTATAGATACTGGAAGTCAATTGAATCTGATCAAAGACAGTCTCTACGTGCAGTTAGGTTCGCCAACATTAAAAAAGAGCACACTTTTGCTAACTGGTTTTGGAAAAAATCAAGTGTACCCTCTTGGTTATTTTTCCACAATGTTTATTTTAGATGAAAATAACTATGAAATGGACCTCTATGTTGTTTCTGATGACTGTATGTCCATGGAAGCAATAATTGGTATCGAGTTGTTAAAGCAAGCTGAAATAACTGTAACAAAGAACGGTGTGGTAATAAAGAAGATAGAAAACCAGGATGAGGAAGTTCAGCTAATGAGAATAGAAACTCAAGATAGACAGCTAGATTTTGGTAATGAAACATCATCGTTGGCCAGAGCTGAAGTTGAGAAACTTATTAACAATTATCAACCCCATAAAACAAAGACGACAAATGTCGATATGAAGATAGTATTGAAGGAAGATCAAGTTATTTCACATAGGCCGCGACGCTTACCTTTTGCTGATCGAGTTGCGGTAGGAGAACAAACCGAACAGTGGCTTCGAGATGGAATCATCGAGCCTAGCACTTCAGAATACTCTAGCCCAGTGGTAGTAGTCAGAAAAAAAGACGGAACTCCGCGGTTATGCATAGATTATCGAAAGATTAATTCTATAATCATGAAAGATCGCTTCCCGTTACCACTCATTGAAGATTTGTTAGACCGATTGCAAGACTCAGTGGTTTATAGTACTATTGATCTGAAGAACGGATTTTTCCATGTTCCCGTGGAAGAGAATAGTCGACGCTTTACATCATTTGTAACTCATGATGGAGAATTCCAATTTTTAAAGGTCCCATTTGGAATGTGTAACTCGCCGTCTGTTTTTATGCGCTTCATCTGCTGCATTTTTAGACCTCTTTCCAAAGAAGGTATAGCATTGCCCTATATGGGTGATGTTATTATACCAGCTGACAGCGAAATGGAAGGCATCGAGAGATTGAAAACTGTGTTGAAGGTATGTAGCGATTATGGTTTGGAACTCAATAAGAAGAAATGTCAATTCCTTAAGCGACAAATAACTTTTCTTGGTTATAACATTAAAAATGGTACTATATCACCTTCCCCTGAGAAAGTCAGAGCTGTCATTGACTTTGCAGAACCGAAGACCGTTAAGCAAGTCCAGAGCTACTTAGGGCTCACTGGTTATTTCAGGAAGTTTATAAAAAACTATTCATTAATAGCGAAACCACTCAGCGATATGCTTAAAGAAAATTCCACTTTTGAGTTTGGTGACGACGAACGTTTTTCTTTTAATCAGTTGAAGAAACTTTTATCAGAAGAGCCAGTTCTAATGATCTACAATCAAAAATATGAAACCGAGCTACATGCCGATGCATGCAAAGTTGGCTACGGAGCAGTACTCCTGCAGAGGTCTCCTGCTGATAAACTGTTCCATCCTGTATATTATATGAGCAGTAAAACCAGTCAGGCTGAACAGAAGTATGAAAGTTATGAGCTAGAAGTTTTAGCTATCATAGAAGCACTCAAAAAGTTTCGTGTGTATCTCCTCGGAATACCATTTAAAATCCTAACAGATTGTTCAGCTTTCCAAAAAACAATGCAGAAGAAAGATTTGACGACTCGTGTAGCAAGATGGGCTCTACTTCTACAAGAATTCGATTGCCAAGTAGTACATAGATCTGGGTCGCAAATGTCCCATGTTGACACTTTAAGCCGTTATCCAGTTATGATTTTGTCCTATGACAGTTTGCTGTCTCAAATCAGGAAATTACAAGAAGAGGACTCAGATGCTAAAAGGATCAAAATGGAAATCGATTCGAATAAAGCAACAGACTTTTTTCTCAGAAATAATCTCGTTTACAAATTTCAAGATGGTCAAGAACTACTTTTTGTTCCAAAGTCAATGGAAACCGACATAATCAAGCTTGCGCATGAAAAAGGTCATTTCTCGGCAATCAAAACAGAAAAGGCTATCAAAGAAGAATACTTCATACCAGATTTGAAGAGTAAGGTAAAGCGACAGATAGAAAATTGTGTGAAATGCATCATCATGGAGAAAAAGGCAGGAAAACAGGAAGGATTCCTACATCCCCTTCACAAAGAAGACTTGCCTCTGTTCACCTATCACGTGGATCATCTAGGTCCATTGGAATCCACCAGCAAGATGTATAGACATATTTTTGCAGTCATCGACTCATTTACTAAGTTTGTATGGTTGTACCCGTGTAAGTCCACGACGTCCAAAGAAGTCATTGCAAAGCTAGAAATACAAAGGAAGACCTTTGGTAATCCAGCTAACATAATTTCCGATCGAGGCACAGCTTTTACGTCGGAGGAATCTGCATCCTATTGTGCTGAAAATGACATTGTGCATCACAAGGTAACTACAGGCCTGCCACGTGCCAATGGTCAGGTAGAACGTCTAAATCGAACCCTCATACCAGTTCATTCATCAAAATTATCTATAGACGATCCCCAAACATGGTGGAAATACGTCGACAAAGTCCAACAAGTGCTAAATACCACGTTTCACAGAAGTATCAAGATGACCCCATTTGAATTGCTATTCGGTGTATCGATGAGACAACCAGAAGACCTGCAGATACAAGAACTCCTTGAGGAAGAAACTCAGAACTCTTTTGTAGAAGAACGAGACAACAAAAGAAAGGAAGCTAAGGAGCAGATCTTAAGAGTTGAAGAAGAGAACAAAAGAACTTACAATCTACGGCGAAGAGAAGCAAGAAGATATAAAGTTGGTGATACAGTTGCAATCAAACGTACCCAAATTGGTCCTGGTACCAAGCTAGCAGCAAAATATCTTGGTCCCTATTCTGTAACCAATGTAAAGGAGAACGATACTTACGATGTAAGAAGAAACGGCAATTACGATGGTCCACTGATCACATCAACTTGTGCTCAATACATGAAGCCATGGTGTTCATCATCAGGGACTGATGAAGGTCAGGACGGCCGATTGTGGGATCTGAAACCCCCACATGACCCGCCTCTGGTAGCAGCTATTGCGAATGTGGTAGAGAACTCCAGCGCGACGGCGGAGAGTGTGTGAAGAAGAGTTGACAGATGATTAAGTGTTAAGACGAAAAAGACGAAAGACGACTTTAAAACCATTAATTGTTTAATTTACAGTGTTTTCTCATATTATAAATATTAACCCTAGACATAGTCATTACAATAAAGTTTTTTTTCTAAAGTTAAACCTACATATATATATATATATATATATATATATATATATATATATATATATATATATATATATATATATATATATATATATAAACATATAAAAATTGAAACTGACCCCGCATATGGGTTCTAGGGGTCCTAGTTCGCGCTCATTTGCAAAAATGTTTTCAAAATTCAAAAGTCGGGATCTCCCCATTAGTGCATTTTTTCTACGAAAATTCACTAAATATTACAAAAACTGTTGAAAGTGACCACCTCCAGCTCGGGTGCAGGAATACAATCATCTCCTCATTGACTGACGAACTATCTCAAATACACCAGGGTCAGATCTAATTGAGTTACACCCAACAATGATCCGATTTCTTAGGTCCTCCACATTTTTCGGTAGAGTAGTGTAAACCATGGACTTCAGGTGACCCCAGAGGAAAAAATCCAGTGGGTTTAATTCCGGGGATGATGCAGGCCATAAGTGAGGTCCACCTCAGCCAATCCAGTGATTTTCCTATGTTTGTGTTAAAAACTCACGTGCAACCTGACTAAAATGCGCTGGTGCGGCATCGTTTATAAACCACATTGCATCTCTTATTGACAATGATACATCGTCCAGAAATTCAGGGAGCGTGTGTTCCAAAAAGTTGCGGTATACCTCTCCGGTAAGTCTTCCTGGTAGAAATACCGGTCCAATTAGGCAGTCACCCACAATTCCCATCCAAACGTTCAACGAGAACTGATGTTGAAAACGATCTTCAAATATTTCATGTGGATTTTTATCACACCATATATGGTTATTATGAAAATTATTATTGCAGTTCGTGAAAAACTTGCTTCAACTGTAAACAGATTCTCCATAAGTAGTTGAGGGATTTGAACCATTTTGCGCAAAATCCATTGACAGAATGCAATATGTGGAGTGAAATCAGCAGGAAGAAGTGCTTGAATGCGTTGTATGTGGTATGGATACAACAAATTGTCCTTAAGAATGTGCCATACAGTACCATTACTTACATTCAAAGTCGTAGCAAATTTTCGAGTAGACGTATCTGGATATTCTTCAATCTTGTGCAGCACAGTTCTTGCGGTCCTTGGCCTTCCTGATCCACCACTTCGTCGTAATGTGCCAGTCTCATGGAGGTGCCGATGAATGTTTTCGAAAATTTTTCTCTCCGGAACAATACGCTCAGGAAATCTTTCAATGTACAACCGCCTAGCTTCTAATGCATTTCCATCAGCAGGTCCATAAAGGTAGTGCATATCGGTCATCTGGGCATTCGTTTAGTGATGCATGATATGGAACTTCAATAAAGTTGACAGATACACAATGATTGACACATTCAAATAACATCAACGTTATTGCTTTTTAAAATGATGTGCACTTATCTATTGTTCGTGTTTGTGATTTTCTGTATGATAAATGGACTTGCGATAAGAAGGTTTTTATTTTTTTATCGTGTAAACGATTGAAGATACGGGGAAATTTCAAGAGATAAAAAACTTATAGTTTTAGTTTCTTTATCTCAAAATGATATATAAATCATATTGCAGCCAGTGGCGTACATTTTTATGTTACTAAATTTTGTTGAGATGCCCCCCTAACGCCAATGGACTTAACAATCTGTATCTAATTAGGGCCGAATCAACCCATTATTACTACAAACAACGCTGCCAAATATCAAAACAATCGGTAAGGAGATATTTGAATTATTTTTTAAAAATCGTTATTTTACAAAAAAAAATTAACACCCTGTATCTTGGAAACAATGCATTTTAGCACTTATGTTTATGGAAATTTTTTTTTATAAAATGACCTAGAAAATCAACCACTTAAATATTGCGGCGTCTTTTTTAAACACCCTGTATATATATATATATATATATATATATATATATATATATATATATATATATATATATATATATATATATATATATATATATATATAGTATTAAATTTTTGTGACGGTAATAGTGTTATTTATCAAAAAATTGTGGGAACGCCGTCAGTTGTAGAATAAAACTCTTTATTATACGCCGAGCTTTCGGAAAAATTTATTCCTTTATCGAGGCTACAACATGGAAAGAAAAAAGTTTACAATTTACTTGGAAAAAATATAAAAGTTTAAAATACTTACATATAACATGAGTTCTACTAAACTATTTATCTAATAACAAACATAAAAATAAAACCTTTTGATGAATTTGAGTGAAGTCTAATAAATGCCAAACTGACATATAAAGCTAAATATTGTTTAATTGAATTTGTTTTTTGTTTTTGTCTAGGAAATATAAAAAGGGGTAGTTATTTCTAAAATTATTTTCTTTCTTTAGGTTTATTAAATTTTCGTTAAAAGTAATTTCAAACTCTTCTAAACACATTCTTTTATTATCTCTGTCAGAACATAATCTTGACACTGGCCATAATATAAATTTTAGTAATGTTTCTATTTTACATTGTGAAACCTTAAGTAATAAAAGAATGTGTTTAGAAGAGTTTGAAATTACTTTTAACGAAAATTTAATAAACTTAAAGAAAGAAAATAATTTTAGAAATCACTACCCCTTTTTATATTTCCTAGACAAAAACAAAAAACAAATTCAATTAAACAATATTTAGCTTTATATGTCAGTTTGGCATTTATTAGACTTCACTCAAATTCATCAAAAGGTTTTATTTTTATGTTTGTTATTAGATAAATAGTTTAGTAGAACTCATGTTATATGTAAGTATTTTAAACTTTTATATTTTTTCCAAGTAAATTGTAAACTTTTTTCTTTCCATGTTGTAGCCTCGATAAAGGAATAAATTTTTCCGAAAGCTCGGCGTATAATAAAGAGTTTTATTCTACAACTGACGGCGTTCCCACAATTTTTTGATAAATATATATATATATATATATATATATATATATAAATATATATATATATATATATATATATATATATATATATATATATATATATATATATACAGGGTGGTCATCCGGGAGGTCCCACGATCGATTGCAGGAGAACTATCAATAGGAAAAACCTGAAAATTGGATATTACACTAAAGTCGTTGGAGGCCACAGGTTAAAAATATTTTCAAGATGGCGGCACTTCCAGTTATACCAGAAGTAGATGTCGATTCGCTTATTTTAAATAGATCACCCTATATTTTATTGCATTTTCGGATTTTACAATAAATTCTGAACACTTTTTGTAAATAATGTTCTATAGCTATCATCAACCGTCCAGAAGATATTTAGACTTTAAAATAAAATTTGACATTTACGGCCAGTCATAAAGATACCGATATTTTAATAATAAGAACATATTTCGTTACGATTTTTAGAATTACCTTGAAAGATATTTCCTATCATCTATTTCCACATCGAGACTAACGATAGATTATACAGAGCGTCAAAAAAAAATTCTTGAAGTTTGCAATGAGAAATTGCAAAAATCTCGCGATTTTCAAATTGGAACCCCATTTTTTTTGTAACACTATCGTATTAAGCTCAAAAAATCACTGATACTTTGTATGTAATTACCTATACCTAAATCGAACGGTTTTTATTTGATTTTGAAAAAAGTCATTTCAGAGCCTGATATTTTGATAAATTTCCTACCATAAGCGTTAGCCATGGAAAATAAATTGCCGAGAGTGTTTCTATGGAAATTTTGACAGTTTGTTGATTAACTAGCTGATAATGGGATGGTTAAATTACACACACGAAGATTATTTAAATTATATTTACTATTTATGGACAATGTAATAAAGCAATTTCGCGAACGTGTGATACATTTGCTGATGGATATCCAGATAAACAGAAATCGTCACGTAAAACCGTCAAACGAATATTAGACAATTTCAAAACTGTGGATCTGTCAAAAAAAAAGGTGCAGAGGGCTAAACCCGTTGACAACGAGCAAATAGAGACAGCAATTTTTAGCTATCTTGCCATATAACCTTATATAAAACCATCAAACAGATAATAGAAAATTTAAAAAAGCAATTCACACACAACATGGACTGAATAAAATGAAACAAAAATTAACGGCTTAAATGTTCAAATTGACGACCTCTGGCGTCAAGACTTTTTCACACCTACGTGTCAATCCCTCATGTGTGGCACTTCTTATTGAATCCGGATCCAATTCACGAAATGATTTCGGAACCCGCTGCATGCAATCTTCTTTAGTAGAAACTGCAGTGTTGTATATTTTATTTTTTATAGTACCCCATATAAAAAAATCGAGAACAGATAAGTCAGGCGATCGAGGCGGCCAAAGGTGTGGCCTATTGTTGGCAATCCATTGGTCAGTAAATAGAGAGTGTAAAAGATTGTTAACCAGGTGACCATTATGAGGAAGGGCCCCATCATGTTGGAAAAATATTTGCCTATATTCATTCAATGAAAGATTGTCCACATAAGTTACTTCCAAATTTTGCAAAATTTCCAAATAACGCTCACCTACAAGTAAATAAATAGAGTTTACACAAAGTATTGCATGAATTTCGGATTAATTCTCACCATTCAAATTATCTTCGTATATTTCTAGGGCAACAAGGCCGTCATTCCTTATAGCACAATAAACATTAAACTGCTAGCTTTCCTGAAAATGTCCTTCTCTAGAAGGATGAACATTGGTGTCACTCCAATAGTGAGAATTACGACGATTGAAAAGTCTATTCTTCGAAAATTTTGCTTCATCCGTCCATATGATGTTATCTAAAAACAGCTCGTTTTCTTGGAATCACATTAAAATAAATTCACAGAACTCCATCCTTCTTGAAAAGTCAGTTTCCTTTAAATGTTGCACAACTGAACAAGCATAAGGATGGAACCCATGTTTTCGTAAAATTCGCAGAACGGGGGTTTTGGACAATCCTGACTCCAGTGCTACTTGCCTCGTTGACTTTGCAGGGTATGCGGTAAAATATCCCAAAATTGCTGTCTCAATTTGTTCGCTGTCAACAACGGGTTTAGCCCTCTGCACCTTTTTCTTGACAGATCCGCCGTTTTTGAAATTGACTACTATTCGTTTGACGATTTTACGTGACGGTTTTTGTTTATCCGGATATCTATCAGCAAATGTATTACACGTTCGCGAAATTACTTTATTACATTCTCCATAAATAGTAAATTAATTTAAATAATCTTTGTATATGTAATTTAACCGTGCTATTATTAGCTAGTTAATCAACAAACTATCAAAGTCTCCATAGAAACACACTCGGCAATTTATTTTCCATGGCTAACGCCTATGGTAGGAAATTTATCAAAATATTAGGCTTTGAAATGAGTTTTTTCAAAATAACATGAAAACCTTTCGATTTAGGTATAGGTAATTACATACAAAGTATCAGTGATTTTTTGAGCCTAACACGATAGTGTTATAAAAAAGGGGGTTCCAATTTGAAAATCGCGGGATTTTTGCAATTTCTCATTGCAAACTTCAATAAATTTTTTTGGACACTCTGTATACTCTATCGTTAGTCTCGATGTGGAAATAGATGAAGTGAAATATCTTTTAAGGTAATTCTAAAAATCCTAGCGAAATATGTTCTTATTATAAAAAAATCGGTATCTTTATGACTGGCCGTAAATGTCAAATTTTATCTTAAAGTCTAAATATCTTCTGGATGGTTGATGATAGGTATAAAACATTATTTACAAAAAGTGTTAAGAATTCATTGTAAAATCCGAAAATGCAATAGAATATAGGGTGTTCTATTTAAAATGAGCGAATCGACATCTACTTCTGGTATAACTTTAGTGTAATATCCAATTTTCAGGTTTTTCCTATTGATAGTTTTCCTGCAATCGATCGTGGGACCTCCCGGAGGACCACCCTGTATATATATATATATATATATATATATATATATATATATATATATATATATATATATATATATATATATATATATATATAAATTGACTATGTGCCCTAGTTAATGAAAAGCAGTCTTCCTATATAAAGTAAATGATTAACTTAATATTTTACAATTACGTACTCTTTTACTTTGTAAATAATAAGAAGAAGCTCATTTTCTTTTAAGCTTATTTAAAAAATCGAGCCCGATGAGTAACCCGCAATTAGAAGCCTTCTTAGTGCATAAAAGACTTTGTAATCTGAGCTTCCTCTTTTAATTATTTAAAACACTCTAAATTAACTCATCTTGTGGATAAATTAACAATTACCTTGTTTAGTCGCCCAGATATTTTCAGAGCATTTTATTGGGGTAAAAGCTAGTTTCCTGTAGATAAAATCCAAGCGAAATGTAATAATTTACGTTTACAATTCCGGCAAGGCATAATTTAAAGCATAAATGACAAAAGAAGGAGCCTTTAACTAAAGTAATGAGACGAAAACTGGAAAGAACCAGAAGATAGGATAAATAATATATATAAGGATTATCCAGTCACATCCTGCGGAACGGAATCCAAATTTAATTTTGGCAGGATTAGAATTTCACTTTCGTAAGAATACTCGGCTTAAATTACTATTATAATCCTAATCTGTCTTTGTGCACGATGCCTTCACTCTTAAAAACTTCGTCATAAGTAAAAAAGTTTACGGCTTGGTACATGGGCCATTGTAATCCAAGTTGATAGGTGATGAAGGTGTACAAACTATGTTCAAAAGCATTCCTAAACGATATTAAAATTTTAACGCATGCTAATTTAGAAAAAACGCTACTACTTTAAAATATTTTGATACTCAGATATTTTTAATTTCTACAATTAATTTTCTACTCTGGCCTTGTTTTTGAACACAGTTCATTTCTTAAAGTAGCTATTTATGTTTAAAATTTTATTAAGCTTCATATATAAATTTATTTAACAATCAAAAATTTCGAGACGCAGCAAGTGCGTTGTAGAAGTGAATTTTCATAAAAATTGTACACTATTATTATACGGGATATTACTCAAATGAATACTTTGAACTTACACAGACCTTGAAGATCGAAGTCCTAGTACGCCCACATTTGAATAATTCTCTCGAAAGTGTTGCCATCGACATCTTTTTATTATCAAAAAAATCTTGTGTTATAACTCCTTTTGAGAAAAATGCCCAAAACTCAATTTTTTATGAAGCCAGAAAACTAAATTTGGCTGTCTATCGACAGGGTAAGTCTCTTTAAAAGAAACTTCTATTACAACTTTCATTAAAGTTACAAAAGTTTTCCAGAAGGAAACTTAGTTCATATTTAGAAAAGTAAAGTATCTGCCAAATTATAAACGTAGCAGTTATTGTCTCTTTTTAATCGTTTGAATGATTTCGTTTTAGTCAGCCTAATCAAACCGGTTTTTCCAACAGCTAAAAAATATTTTTAAAAACAAATTCTCTATTAGTAAATTTTCCTAATAAAAATATCAACAACAACAAAATATCTGCTGAAATTTATAATTTTAGACTCAAAAGTGACAAAGTTATTCAAGCGTTTTGAATAAAAATGAAATCTTGTTCAAAACGTATGAAATCTGCATTGTTTCTCTAAACGTCAAAGTGAAACAAAAAAAGCGATACATTTATCGGCCGGAAACTGATTGCGGAACCTTATGCCTAACTTGATCTTGTTTACATTTCTACTATATTATGCTACACTTTCAGTCTAAAACTGTAATTGGGGCCGTTCATCAAGTTACAAATATAGTGTATCTTAAAAATCAGTTGAATCCCCCAGTACTACTCTGTCTGACAATCTGCCATAGGATTTTAATCACTAAGTCATTTCAACACACCACGTCTTTTAGATTTTATTTTTAATTTGGAAAAAACTCTAAATTTTGCAAACCAAATTATATTGATCTCTGAAGTCTTTAGTAATTACAGGAAACAGCTGTATTGCAGCAGTGCCCTAACATAGAGCAACCAAATTTGGTAGATGGTTTCCTTTTATCAGCGTAGTTATTTGACAAAAATTTGAAGTGATATAAGCTCAAAAGGGGGTGAATTAAGTGTGGGTCATCCAATTAATTATTTGACTTTTTTTAATCCCTAACCTAATTAAAAGTTGAAGTCCATCAATTTTATAGAAGATTAAATTTTCTATCTTTATTTCCTCTTGTCACTTTATCTATACACCACCCGTTTTTGAGAGAATTAAGATTTTTAGAGTTGAGATCAAAACAAAATTATGCCACTTGAAGTTTTTATTAAACTTTAAAGTCTCATAGGGGTTGCCTTGGGCGCTCTGCAAGTCATCTGTTGCTAGGTTACAGTTGCTTTCAAATGTGACATTACCTAAATTTATTTTATTAAGTTTTACAATAATTATTGTCTTGTCGGTTTCAGACTTTATATGTTTATATATATATATATATATATATATATATATATATATATATATATATATATATATATATATATATTTAGGAATATTGTACTACACTGTAATCACTTTTAAATATACACTTTATTTGTTTGCTGTACGTTTGTGATTTCTTATTGGTTTGCGTGGACTGCAGTTTCGAACCGTCCCGGTTCATCATCAGCACGCTACTGGCTGCTATCGCTCCTGTCTGGTCTACGTCGGATATTGTAGGTGGCGCATACGCCGTGAGCTTCTATTGGTCGGTTTACTGTTCTCTGATTGGTTGTGCCTTCGGACTGTGTCGTGTGTATCGGTCTCCTGTCTTGATCACTGTGGTTTAATAATTTGTCTATTTGTATGGCCTTTATTAAGTTTTGTTTAAATGTTTGTACTTGGATTTGTTCTGGCATTAATTGTTTTCTATTGTTTGTTTGTTGAATGTAGTATTGTTCCTAGATTTCCATTTTTTGTGGTCTTTAACATGTTTCATTAGTTTTAATTGGGTGATGTCTAGTTTTTGGTGTTTTGTGTCGTGAATGTGTGTAGCTACGTTTGATTTGTAGCTAGGTATGTGGATTTTATCTAATGCTATTATATGTTCCTTGAATCTTGTTTCTATTGATTTCTTTGTCATTCCTATATATTTTTTATTGCATGTGTTACATTCTATTTGATATATTCCGTTTAATTTATGTGGGTTGTGTTCTTGTTTTTTATTTATTTTGTTTATTATTTTGTTATTGGTTTTGTAGCTCATTTTTAAGTCATATTGTTTGACTTATATATATATATATATATATATATATATATATATATATATATATATATATATATATATATATATATATATATATATATATATATATATATATATATATATATATATATTGGTGTGTGTGTGTGTGTGTCACAACGATAACTCAAAAAATAATGGGTGATTTTGATAAAATTTGGTGAGTACCTCCCTTTCGCAAGTGGCTTGGATAAGTATGTTATCCATGAAAATCGGACTAGTTTTTCCCAGAAAATTTTGCGTTTTCTTTCGGAAAGTTTTTATATCTCCGAAAAAGCAAAGTTAGGGCAACCATAAGTAGGAGGGTTTGTATCATAAAAAGAAAACCATGCACCAAAATCTCTACGTTAAAATAAAAAAAGTTATAAGCTTTTAAGTTTTTCTTGTCAAAAATTCTTCAAAATAGTTACAATTTTCATTGTTCTTTATTCTATTGAAATATTTGCTGAAAATTAATTTAAAATAGACCCTTTATGTGATGCTTTGGTAGCAGTTTCAATTATTTATTTAATTCTAATAACGAATCAGATTACGTTATTATTTAGCGTTTTTTCTTCAATTGGGCAAAGTGGCAGTTTTTTTATGGAGAAACGGTGTCGGTAAGGAGTTTCTCCTTTCTATGGACTTCTGTAAGGTGAGTTTGGTTTGCATTTCTAGCTCTGTTGTAGCATGTTTACCCTGCACAGAACCTCAAATTTGCTTTAGGTCTCTTAACTGTATTGCGGAGTTGAGATCACAGCATTTGTGGGATGGTTAATGCATAAAGGGGTTTCTCTAAGCATGCCTCAATGCGCTAATCTGCTAATTTACCTATAAATGTTATTAATATTAAAAAAAAATGGAATCAACCCTCGTGCCGCGAATAAAGTTCTCTTCGTCATATGAACTTTCCTTCTCCCGTTTCGCATCCATTCAACACATTGGGCACCGAAAATATAGGAGTTTACTTTAAATTTTCATTTACAATTGAAGGAAAATACAACTTGTTCTAGGTATGCAAGGTTAAGTGCGATGTTAAGTGAAATGATGTAAAACGAATCATTGAGATGATTATAATGTACATACATATGTACATATTTGTGACTGCAAAATGAATAAAAAACAGTATTCATTTACGTATGTATTATGTACTCCTTTTTTACCTACTATTTTGGACTTTTTTTCAAATAACAACCGAATCAGTTTCAACGTTAAAGGATACATTTGCCTACAACAAACTGCGAGGCTATAATGAGACAACGCTAAATGAGACGAAAACTATTTCAGGTTAAGGGATCGTAAAATATTAAAACAGTAAAATAAGCTTTCGTACTCCAAAAAAAAAACCATATTCTTATAAGGCGTAATACAATAGTGCATAACAGTCTATGGCAACAGTACATGTCATATTCAACTGACAAATTATTTTGACAAATGTCAGATCAACTTTCAAAGTGGCATGTAAATAAGTATTTTGTTTTCTGCCATGTGTAATACAAATATAGAAATCCTCTTCTTCTTACATTCATATTTATTTTTGGCCATCACAATTTTACTCATAGAGTTGGCTACAATTTTAGTGACTTTTGAATTCTGAAAAGAAGTCTTCAAATAAACGCGAACTAGGCTCCATAGAATCCATATCCGGGTTAGTTTCAGTTTTTATCTGTTTTAATATATACAGGGTGACGCATTTCTAGGGTAAATCTCAATATATGCATTATTATGTAAGATATGAGAAAAAATGGTATATGTTAATTATACGATGTCTGTCTTTCGATAGCTTAATTTACTATCAACCTACGGTTCGTTGGCCAGGAAACCAGTTTTTTTGGGCGCATTTTAAGTTTATTTTCGGATTATTTTTTTTTTCATTTTCAAACAATAAATTTATTTTGATGAAATATGATACATTGTTTCTCCTATATATGTTATACTGGTAACCAAATTTGATGCAAGTTTTCTTAAAAAAATATTATATTTCCTATTAAAAACATTTTAATGAAAATTCACTACCATAACGCACTTGCTGCTTCCATACTTTTTTCTTTTGTGATAATAATTTGTTGCTCAAAATGGCTGAAAATTTCAAGGTTAGTGAACAAGTTGACATACTTATGGTATTAGGGTTTTGCGAGAGTAATTGCCGCAGAAGTGTAGAAGTATATCGAATAAGATTTCCTAATCATAATTTATACATCTTCAAACGTTTGCCAGTGTTCAACGTAGAGCTCGGAAAACGGGTTCTGTTTTCATAAAAAATGCTGTGAAAGCACGAACTGCGGAGCGTCTTCTAGACAGTACATTATGAGTGAGCCTCAAACCAGCACCAGACGACTGTCCAGGCAGTTTCATATAACACAGCCGACGGTCATAGAATTATCCGACGCAATTTTCTGCATCTCTATCACCTTCAAAAAGTTCAAGAACTGCTACCGCAGGATTTAGAGGCAAAGCTGTTTCTCTGTAGTTTCATCTTACATCAGAACATTGATTTTCCCAAGACCATTTTGTACGGATGAAGCTTGCTTTACAAGGAGAGGGATTACGAATGTGCACAACTGCCACGAATATTGGGATGTAAATCCACATGCTACAGTAACCCACCATTTCCATCGGAATTTAAAATAAATTTGGGGGCAGCTATTGTTAGAGGACATTTGGTTGGGCCGGTTATTTTACCAAACCGCTTAAACATATTTGCTTTTTTGCAAAATGTCTTTCCTGAGCTACCCTTACAACTGCGCTGCAAAATGTGGTTTATACATAATGGGGCGCCACTACATTTCACTACAAATGTTCGTGGATTTTTAAACCAACAGTTTTCAAATCGATGGAGAGGTCGTGGAATTAATTTCCCTCAACATTGGCCAGCAGTATCACCAGACGTGAATATATGTGACGTTTTTCTGGGGCTTTGAAAGAATCTATGTGTTTGACTCCAGTTCAAACTGATGAAGATATGTGGAGTCGGATCTATAATAAGTGGACCATTATTAAAAGTGACATCCAATTACTTAACAGAGTCGACTTTACTTTTAGACGAAGGGTGCAGTTATGTGTGAGAGAAAATGGAAGTCATTTTGATCAATATCCTAAGCATTTTTTTGGTTTTTTTATGTATTAGTTTTTAATGGCGTTTGTTAAATTTCAGATATGTTAGTGTTTAATAAAGTCTTCAAGGGACATAATTATGTTTTGATCTCAACACTAAAGATCTCACTTTTCTCAAAAACGGATGGTTTGTTGAAAAATTGACAAGAGGGGGAAAAGGTAGAAAATGTAATTTTATATAAAATTGATGTACCTTATCTTTTAATTGGGTTAGGGTTAAAAAAAAATCATAAAAATTGTGACCCACCCCTAATTCACCCCTTTAGAAGTTTTTATCTACTTAAAAAAATATTTTAACTAACGATGTTGATAAAAGAAAACCATCTACCAAATTTGGTTGTTCTATGTTAGGGCACTGCTGCAATATAGCTGTTTCTTGTAATTATTTAAGAATTTGCCGAGGTCAATATCTCACCAACCATGCGCGTCAAAGAGAAATTTTATATAAAAAGTCGGCATGTTTTAAGGTCCTCTGCACGCACACATTATGTGTCCATTGTGTTGTGAATCACCCTATATATATATATATATATATATATATATATATATATATATATATATATATATATATATATATATATATATATATATATATATATATATATATATATATATATATATTTGTGTGTGTGTGTCTTTTACCATCGTAACCTCTCTATTAGTAAATTTTCTTATTGAAAACTCACTAAAATAATGATGCTATATTTAAATATTCTCTGATCAAACAAGCAGATATCTTTTCGGCGATGGCAAGATGCACAAACTTCTCAGAGTGTATTGCTGAATTGACAATTTTAAATAACAAGACTTCCAAATCTATGACACATGCCTTTAAAGCTCTTGCATAAAACTCCGCGCTTCGCATTTTCACAGATTTATTTGTAAACTTCTTTGCATCAATTTCTTAAAACCTCCCATAAGTGACACTTCTTATGGATAAGAGAAAATTTATTATTTTTTATTGATTATATTTGAGGTTCTTATTATCGAAAAAAGCAAAGTATAGTTTTCAGATACAGGGTGTAAATAAATAAGTGCAAAAGAATTAAAGCGATTATTCCTTATTGAAAATTGATGGGGGGTCTTTTATATAGAACAAACTCATACACCCCTCTCCTGTGAAGACAAAACCCCTTCAAGGGGGTCCCAAAAAAGTAGTTTTTAATTTTTTTCTTAAATAACGGAGAAGTGACAGAAATTAAATTAGGTAGGTGTGGTCTGCTATTGAGGACACACACTGAACATTTTGATGGGATCCCGTAAAATTGTAAGTTGTAGAAAAAGCTACCCCTCGAACTCGTTTCATACGTAACTTTATTTCTTACAGCTCTATCGCCATTTTAAAATACTATTTGAATAGCCTGATTCATTCTTGACAAAAAAAGGTCCTCTATATTTTTTCGTAAATTTAACGATTTTCAGAGGAAAAGTAATTCAAATTCGATTACATAGCAAAATTTTCATTACCTGAAACTTTAATTGAACTGTAATGTATGTAGTAGGCGGCTGTTTCACATCTTGTAATGATAAACTAACTGTTGATTATTAGGCGTCACTTATTGTCATCTATTGGTAATACTGTACTTATTTAGAACACGAAATCACTGGGGAGGCCTCGGCGGGCCTTAGCGTTGTCCTGCTGAATTCCCCGAGTTAAATCCTACAGATTTTTTTACTTGGGGCCATTTAAAAACTTTGGTGTTTATCACTCCCATTCAAAACTTAGAAGACAGAAGAACCGGCATTATTGAATCGTGTAGGATAATCCAAGATTCTCCTGGAATTTTTAATCGAATATTCTATGCGCCGGCATGTAGACTCTTGTGTAATAGCTTAACGTCGTCATTTTCAACATTTCTATTAGTTATTAATTCTAAACGCATAGTTTGTTTTCAATAGTTATTTTTTTATTTTGATATCACAATCATATTTTGTATAATTACTAAATGTCACTACGTCAAAGTGTGCCATCTAATTCAATTTCAATAATTTCTTCTCCAGATATCCTTAACTTTACGAGAAAATACAGGAGACCTTTTTTGTTCAGAATGAATCCAGCTATTCAAAATATGTTTTAAAACGGCGATATAGCAGAAAATAGTTACGTCAGGAACAAATTCTAGGGGTGACTTTTTTACCCCTTACAACCTTACGGGAAAATAACAAAATGTTTAGCGAGTTTCTTCTCGATAGCAGACATCTACTTAATTTAATTTCCGTCACTTTTTTACAATAACTTACGAAACATCTATTATTCATTACCAACATATCACAAAAATCTTACAAAAAATGATTTCTACGGAAACACTTAAAACATTTCTGCGAAAACATATCAAATTCGGCCACTAGTTGAGAGTGGCTGTATACGACAGCTCGACTTTTTCGACGAGCAATACAAAGAAAAACTCTCTGAATGCGTCATTGCCATGGGGCTCCGCTATGTATTGATAAAAACGCCATATCACAATTTGTGATGTGTTTAAAATATGTGCCAAAAACGTGACAATTTGAAAGCAATTGAAATAACTCAAAAACTATGAACGATATTAATTTTTGTTCCTTACAAACATGCATTATAATTTGATGTAAAACACAAAAATGCAATAACATAAGGGTGTTCTGAAAAAATAAAGCGTGTATCACCAATGACTTATGGGCTATCCTGTAATTGCTAAACTACGTTTATAAGATACAGCTCGAGACACCCTATAATTAACGTACATACTTTTTCCTCATATCTTGTATAATAACGGATATATTAAACTTTAGCGTAGAAATGCGTTACCCTGAATATGTATAAACAGGCAAAAACTGAAACTGACCCCGTATATTGGTTTTAGAGGTTCTAGTTTGCGCTCATTTGAAGAAATCTTTTTAAAATTCATAAGTCGCGGTCTTCTTATTAACGAATTTTTTCTACGAAAATTTGCTAAAATATAAACTATTAAACTCTATAGCGGAAACTACTACCGAAGCATCAGAAAGAGGGTATAATGAAATGGATTTTCCGAAAATATTTTAGTAAAATGAATGACAGAGATGGTTGAAGCTGAAACTTAAGGCCTTGTGAAACACACTTATGACATTTTTCGACATAATCCGTATTTGCTTCAAATTCGTTGTCTGAAAGTTGCAAATCTTGACGTTTCGAGAAGAAAATTTGTGTTTAAGGAGCGGAGGTTAATTGGGGATTTAATTTGTCGAACTAGGCGAATTTAGACATAGTAACGTTGTAATAAAACTTTAATAAACTCACTAAACTTAACAATGCTTACGAACTAACTTAACTGAATGAATTTTAAACCCGAACTCTTTACATAGTGAATCTTAATTGAACAGTCTCATAATGTTTACATAATTAAATCACAAGTGTCGCGTCTTTACATCTTGAGAATTTACACTCGAAGTCTCTACATCTTAAGAATTTAATTAATAGTCTCGTATTGTTATCAACAAATACTACTTATAGTTTTTTAATCAGTTTACATCCTTCCTAAATTGCCGACTTCAGTAGTCATGCATTCCTTGTACGCTGCAATTTCACCTTGTTTACTATTTACATAACAATGTAATCGTTTCAATGCCAATGTTATCGATACATTTGTGACCTACAATTATATGCAATATTTACATTACTTGGTGTAGAGAATTTTCCTGTAACTAGCTTTACTTATTATTTTAATGTTCTTAACAATTATGTTTCCACGCCTACTACTGCCCTTCTGCAAACCTTATTGTTCTCTGAACATTCTGCTGAGTCAACAAAAATGACGATAGCTCTGGATAGCTCTGACCTGAATGTTTGATTTACCTTGACCTAAGTTTGGCACTAATAATAATCGAACGAATATTAATTTGTATAGTAGCCTAGGATGAGAATTGAAATACTAATAATTGAACTAATATTAATGTAGACAACCCTAGGTATGCTACTGGAATTAATAATAATAAAAATAATATTTTTGAATACAACCCTACGTATAATAATCGAAATAACAATAATTAAATTAATATAACTATGTATACAACTCTAGGATGATAATCGGAATAATAATAATTAAAATAATATTTTTGGATACAACCCTACGTATGATAATCGAAATAACAATAATTAAATTAATATAGCTACGTATACCACTCTAGGATGATAATATAGTTAATAATGATTTACATGATCTAATAATATATGCCCATTTTCTGGTGATGGATTGGACACGTCATGTTGTCTTCCTTCTGGTATATCGCCTTCATTTTGTCTTGTGGTTGCTTCCCCTGCTTCTTACCATGGCTGCCAGTGAGTTCCTTGTCTGTTACCTCTGTCATTGTGAAGTAACTGTATAGATGATTTGAATAATTGTCTCTGCTACGGTCGTTGCCTCATGGTTGGGGATCGGCGTAACTTCAGGCCATTTCGAGAAGTAGTCCATCGCCACCATTATATACCTGTTCTCAGACTCGGTTATTGGAAAAGGTCCTGCGATGTCTACGGTAACTCTCTCCCACGATGTACCTGAGATGTACTGCATCATTTTTCCTCTGGATCGGGTCTTTGGTCCTTTCTTTGAAGCACATTGGTCACACCTTTTGCACCATTTTTCCACGCTTCTTCGGCAGTTTATCCAATTGAAGCGGTCTCTGACTCTGGCGATATATACAGTCTCTACCATCGACAGTTTCCCATTTTCGAGTGATCATGTCACTCTTTAGACACAAGGAGTCCCATTGTAGCCAGTAGCCTTTAACCTCCGCCCCAAACCAGGACATATCGTGCCACTTAGGTCTTTTCCCCTTTTGTTGCCATTCTCTAATATTTTTCAAGTATGGATCTGGCTTCTGTGCGTCTCTGATGTATTCAAGATTTACGTCTAGATTCTCCTGTTCCGTCACCAGTTGTTTGATCTGATGAGTTACTTTGTCGATCTCTTTGTTCTCTTGTCGCTCGCTAAATTTACATTCATGCACTGAACATGGTCTTCTTGACAGGTTGTCTGCATTGGCGTGACTTCTTCCTCTTCGATGTTCAATCCGGAAGTCTTAGCTCTGCAGTTTCTCTATTCATCGTGCTATCTGTCCTTCGGGATTTCTAAAGTTCAAAAGCCATTGCAGAGCAGAGTGATCCGACCTCACGCAGAATGTTCTTCCGTACAGGAAGCTGTGGAAATATTCGATGGATCTTACAACTTTAAGCAGTTCTTTCCGGGTTAAACAGTAATTTCTTTCTGCTTTTCAGAACGTTTTGCTGAAGTAGCCTATCACAACTTCTTCTCCGGCATGGAGCTGCGAGAGTACTGCCCCAATGCCATACTGGGAAGCATCGGTGTCCAGTATGAACAGTCCTTCGTCCTGAGGATAAGCCAGTATAGGAGCAGTGAGAAGACGATGTTTGAGTTCTCTAAAAGACTCTTGGCAATCTGGTGACCAGATGAACTCGACCTTATTTTCAGTCAGGCTATGCAGAGGTTTCGCAATGCGGCTGAAATACTTCACAAAGCGTCGGTAGTAGCTGCAAAATCACAGAAAACTTTTGACCTCATGTTTGTTCTTCGGCACAAGCCAGTCTCTTACTGCCTTTATTTTATCTGGATCGGTTTCTATTCCCTTCTCAGAAACGACATGTCCGAGGAAACTCACTTTCTTCTGGAAGAGGACGCATTTCTTGGGATTGAGTTGCAGATTGGCACCTCTCAGCCTAGAGAAGACTTGCTTCAGATTCGACAGGTGTTCATCGAAGGTTCTTCCAATCACCATAAGATCGTCGAGATACACCAGGCATGTTTCCCACGTCAGTCCCCTCAGCACTAACTCCATTAGTCGTTCGAAGGTGGCAGGAGCATTATACAGGCCGAATGGTATTACCTTGAATTGGAACAATCCATTCCCAGTTGAAAAAGCAGTCTTCTCCTTATCGTCTTTATGGAGTTCTACTTGCCAGTAGCCACTTTTCAGGTCTAATGTAGAGAACCACTTTGATCCGGCCAGTGTCGTCGATCCGAGGCAGGGGATAACTATCCTTCTTGGTGACATCATTCAGCTTCCTATAGTCCACGCAAAATCTCATAGTGCCGTCTTTCTTGGTGACCAAAACTACTGGGGACGACCAAGGGCTATTAGACTCCTCGATCACACCATCTTCCAGCATTTCGTTAACCATCGCCTTGATTTCTGATTGCTTGGCAAAAGGCAGTCTCCTCGGCGGCTGTATAATTGGTCTTGCGTGGCCAGTACTAATTCTGTGTTGCACTAGACTCGTACGACCTGTGATTTTATCTTGAGCGAAAATATCGGCCTCCTCCAATATAAACTTCAGGGCAATTTCCATCTCGATGTTGTTCAATTGGCCCCATGAATTCTTGAATCGCTCTACTATTTCTACTGTCAGTCTTCTGTCTAATGCAGTGGGTGTCACGTTTTTGTACGTCACTCGGTCAATGGGTTCGCAAATGGCGATAACCTCATCTTTCTTCAACGTGACCCTGTTAGTTTGTACGTTAGACACTCTTATGGGTATGCACGGGTATCCTATCTCATTTTGCCGTCTCCAACACAGGCTGTTGGTTGGTCGTGAGTGCCGACATGTTTGGCAAGATGTCTGGGCGTACAACGGATCTAGTGGCACCAGTATCGATGGTATCCAAATGTGGTCATCACTCCTATGTTACACAAGAGGTGTTTCTCGTACTATAAGATCTCTCTGCGTATACAGGGTGTAAGGGCGTATACAGGGTGTATATACAGGCTGTTCGGAATGCGCAGACCTCAGTTATCCGTTCCGACGGGGTACAAGCTGGTAACTTGTTATTTTTGGTCCTAGAGGGTTGAGACTTCGCCTGTGAGGGGTCACCCCAGGAACGTGGATGGGGAGGCGGTGTTGCCAGATTGTGCAAGAATTCCCGGATTGTGCAAGAATTCCCAGATGTTGGGGAAGTTTTGGAGATGTGGAAAACACCACCTTTTTTTTTTAAAGAAAATTCACTAAAAATCTGCTCCCTTGACTACCCTTACTACTACTTCTGATGTACCTCGCGCCGACTAGCTCTAGCTATCTGCTACCTCCATACTTCAAACAATATCATAGGCTTTTCAATTCTATCCTGGGAGGGTTCTCCTTCCACCTCTGCATGACTACAATCGCCCTCAATGCATAAACCACATTGGAAACCAGCAAGAAAGTTACCGGCCCTGGGGCGAATGGAGGTTCTATGCAGGATAAACATGATTTTAAGGAGGTAAGTATGGCTGCAAATGGGATAAGGGCAGCTTATATACCTAGGTCCGACTAAACTGCTTTTTTTTGCATTTTTCGTTTATATTTCTCCGCCCAGCACCCCTATTCACTCTTGGTCCTGCAACTTTCTTGGGGGTTGTTTGCAAGAAATTTTTCTTGTCGTTTATACATGCAAGGGGGGTGATTTTCTAAGCATGTTTCTGAAATTTTTTCTGTAAGTCCTCCGTGGTTCATCTACAAATGTACCATCATGCGATCATAACTTTTAAAGAATTGATAAATGACTTTAATGTTCGCTGGTGTCTTGCTTAACATTATTAAATTCAAACCTTTCGAGGATCATATTATAGTAGGCTTATAATGCAGCGACGAAATGTTTGGGGGGTTTCAAGTGCATATTGACCATACATTGTCTTAAGTGTGGCTACTAATTGGGCCTAAGAATTACCAATGAGGCTATCTGAATACAAAGACGTTAAATAAATATTTGCTGCTAATGATGTTATGAAATTTGACACTTTTAGATCAGCAGTAATCTTGTGCAAAACATACTGTTTAAGCCTATCTTTCTAACTTTCAAATGATTTGCTATAGTTTCATTACTCGTCAAACTCAGACATTATTATGATTCCAATTTCTTGACTTTACCGCACTACACAAAACTAAACAAATCACATATTCTGCCTGCGTAACTTCTTCCACTGATTCGTCGCCAATTTATATTGTGTCTTTAGAAATGCAACGCTTATTAACTGCTATCACGTAACATTTACTTAATTAGCTAATTCAATAATTGTATGACTTGCGAACATATAATCCATTGACATTGACAACATTACATCTAGTAATCATTTTCATTTTCCTTTTATTGATATTTTACTTCTATTTCCTATTCTGCCAGAGTTTGCTGCTGACAATTTAAGCGCAATAAAAAAAGAGCCCCAAACTCAACATATACAATTCAGTATCCAATAACTTTTTTGTCTTTAAACTTATAGACCTAAATTTTGGTACATGGTGTACTACTTATAATACAAACACACCTACCGAATTTGGTTGCCTTTACTTGGTTATTTCCAGAGATTTTTTTTTCCGAAACGAAACACAAAATTTTCTCGGAAAAGCTGGACCGATTTTCCTGGCTAATAAACTTATCTAAGCCACTTGCTAAAGGAAGGTACACACCAAATTTTATTAAAAGCTGAGCATTATTTTTCAAGTTATCGGTGTGATATATATATATATATATATATATATATATATATATATATATATATATATATATATATATATATATATATATATATATATATATATATATATATATAAATTGAAACTGACCCCGGATATGTGTTCTAAGGGACCTAATTAGCGCTCATTTGAAGAAATTTTTTCAAAATTCAAAAGTCGGGATCTCCTCATTAGTGAATTTTTTTAAAGAAAATTCACTAATAAAATTAAAAATCGATATAATATAGTGCAAATCTCATTCATATTTAGAATCTGATATTTTGCTGTGAAATAGGACTATGGAGCTAATCAAACTTTATTAGTTAGATGATCAATATGCTAGTTAACCAGGTGCCAGCTAATCAAGTAATTTTTCTGGGAGTAAATAAACATTGACATGAATACACCTATTAAAGTTAGCTGATTAAGAATTCACTGTACTTATCAATTATTATTTTTTATAGAATTTTTCATCCTCTGATAGCGTTGACGTGGTCAACGAAACGATCGTAAGGTCTTTGAAATATGTGTTGTGGTGATTTGGGTTCTCCAAGTGTACTTATCAGTGCTCATCACAGGTTCCAGTTTTCACATAGGGTACCATGAAACATTTCGGCTTAAAAAAATATACTGGATACCGTTTGCTTTATAGCATATAGTTGTATTTATCATCAGCAATTCGCAACGAAAATTGCTTAACTCACTTTTCACACTCATTTAAAGTCGGAAACTAAGCTAGAAACAAACAGTTTGAAGGAAAACCCACTTTGAGCCATTTTCTCGGGTATGTTTATCATCGACAGTTGTCAGTAGAAATTGCTTCGTTAGCATGAAACATTTCGGCTTAAAAAAATATACTGGATACTGTTTGCTATTAGCATATACAGTTGTATTAATCATCAGCAATTCGCAACGGAAATTGCTTCATTCACTTTTCATACTCATTTAAGGTTGGAAACTAAAATATAAACAAACACTTGGAAGTGAAGCCCATTTTCAGCCATTGTCTCGGTTATGTTTATCATCGACAGTTGTCAGTAGAAACTGCTTCATTACCATGAAACATTGCAACTTTTCGAAATAATATACTGGATACTGATTGCAATTAGCATATACAGTTGTACTTATCATCGGCAATTCGCAACGGAAATTGTTAACTCACTTTTCACACTCATTTAAAGTCTGAAGCTAAAATAAAAACAAACAGTCCGAAGGGAAGCCCATTTTGAGCCATTTTCTCGGTTATGTTTATCATCGACAGTTGTCAGTATAATTTGCTTCATTACCATGAAACATTTCGACTTGAAAAAATATACTGGTTACCGTTTGCTATTAGGATATACAGTTGTATTTATCATCGGCAATTCGCAACGGATATTTCTTCATTGACTTTACTAGTGATTCATTCACCTCCTTGTCCAGGAAATTTGGGTCTTTAACGTGCCCAACATCGCATGGGCACGGAACAGACGGCTTTACACTCCCTGGGAAGGACGGAACGTGCAGATTACCTTGCTCAATCAGAATGGCACAACCTCTGTTGATGTTACTGATGTACGTACAAAGGGAGGAGAGGGGAAATTTGGGTTTGAACCCAGTACCCTTGGGTCCAGAGGCCCACGTTTTTTCCCCTGGACCACCATGGCTGAAAATAAACTTTTTACATTTCCGTTTTCCTACTGCTTTCCGCAAAATATGTCAAATATCAATTTATGTAGATGACGCCATATTATAATTTATTTACATTATAAAAACATTTGTTCACCCCTTGATTTCCTTCTATATTTAAAATGAGCCTTGGCAATACTCATCTGGCAACGCTGCACATCGTCCAGCGTCCACTTCTGCCTTCCGATTCCACCTGAATTGTTTGTTTACTAGTGAGGTGTCTACAATACAGGATTACCGTAAAGTAGGGGGGGGGGCGTAGATTTGCCATTTGCAACAAACTTGCAAGAGGCTTTCTGCAAGTAATCTATCAAACTTACACTTGCTTTGGAAAAGATTATGCAATGTTAATGCAATATTACCTTGCTCAGTGGGTCTGTTCTATGTCACTCGATGCACAGGACCTGTTTCCCATTTAAGGTTAATACTCTATATGTAAAATCAATTCAGTCAAGAATAAATTTGGTTATATTTTCCATTTATGTGTCTATCTTCTTATATAGACATAATTGGCATGTCTTTAAAATATGTATAGTTTCTGTTGGCCCAATCGGTAAACCTATCACGTAACGTAACTGCACAGTGTATTAACAATTTTACATCGCCTTCAGCTTCATGAACAACTTCAGGTTCTGAGCATGTTAAACGCTTATAAACATGAGCGAGTTTGAAGCTTGGAGGTGGTATAAAAAAAATAGCTCTACTAGATGATGCTCTCGAGGTATTAGACCACTGTCTTTTTTGCTGGTACCTTTGGTATTGACTGCATAGATTTAGTTATGGACCTTGGTGATGTAGTTTGATTCACTTTTTGAGCATCTTTTTCATTTTTTTCTTTCCTATTAGTTTCAAAATTCTCAACTGCGTTAAATAAGAGTTCATCATATTCATCACATAGCTCCAGAGGTACATCATTTGATGTAGTGCTGGTGTTAAAAATTGACTCCTCAGGTTCTGCCTCCACTTTGTTACTGTCTGTCACATCCATTCTCACTGAATCCTCACAATGAAGTTGTTTAAATGCAATTAATGAATCAATACATAATATATCTTCTGGCAGTGTATTCCCTGTTTTGTGTATCTCAGCTCGAATTATAGAAAAATCAAACCTTATTCCATTGTGTGCAACAAAACAAACAGGCTTCATAAATGGTTCTAGGAAATTTTTTATCAAATTCACTGTGTCTGTAGAAAATGCTGGTTGATATTGCAAAATTTCATTTGTTCTACCTGTTTTTTCAGCCGCAATATAAGAAATCTTCATCTCGGGGTTGAAGCATAAGTTTAATTTATTCAATACTCTCGGGTATACTCCTAGGCTAATGTGTGCACTGTCCACTCCTGCGAGGCACAATTCAATTATCTTCGTACGATTATTTTCCAAATGAGGCAACCCTGTTGTCTCACAGTCGAGGAATATGAAGGTTTTAATTTCAACCATTTTTATACAGGTGGCCTTACACAAAATGAATTTTAGAAAGCGTCATGTCATAAGTCATAAATAAACAGCTGCGTTATGTCAAAAAATGTTGATGTTTGTCCAAGATCTATAAAGCTTATAGGTTGCCTCATAACTTCAATCCCAAATCGCGTGACGTCATCTCTTTCTAAATGTATATTTTAATGCACGTTGTAGTAAATAGTTTAGGTACAGAAAAATAATAATAATAATAATAATAATAATAATAACACAACTTTATTCATAAAATCCCAAACGGGCAAGGAACACGTCAAAACATAATATGTAGCAACTCGTTACACAGAGCATTATATATAAACATTGCAAATCCATAATAGGGACTCAATAAAAAAGGCCCCAAACCTACAGTTAAGGAGTCATTATCTAACATACAAAAAAAAAACATATTAAAACAAACCCATGAAAGGGCATAAAATGCAGAACACTGCGCAAACAAAACAACAATTAACCCACACAACACAACATACGCTTTTACGCATGCACACTTCAACAAATACACCATCATATGTTTATATTAAAGTCTATACAATGTATTAAAATGGGACAAGACATACTAATAGCATCACCCAATATTAAAATATTCATTTATTGAATAAAATGGGTGGTCTAAAAAATATTTTTTTAGCTCTCCCTTAAATTGTACAAGCCCAGTGATGTTCCTTATGCACACAGGTAAATGGTTATATGCTCTTATTGCCATATATTTGGTTCCTTTCTGGAAAAGTGTGGTAGAGTGTTGAGGTACGGCCACAATACCTGTATTTCTAGTTGGATAATTGTTTCCTAACATATTAAAATACCTTGGATTTTCTCTCACAAATAGTGACCAACTAAAAAGATAGAGTGAGTAAAACGTCATTATCCGAAGGCGAACAAATAGAGGAGCACAATGTTCATCATATTTCGCGCCACCTAATAATCTTACAATACGTTTTTGAATAATGAATAGTCTGTGTGTATGTGTTGATGCTCCCCAGACTATAAGTCCATACCTGAGTCTGCTACCTACGTGTGCGTGATAAAATAAACGAAGTGTACCATCTCCCACTGTATATTTTAAATTAGACAAAGCAAAGTAGGCACTATTCAGTCTGGCCGCCACATAATCGGTATGAGGTCCCCAGGTTATAAATTTATCTACTATAACCCCTAAAAATTTGGTATTATTATTATCTACTGCATTCTTATTGTTACACAAACTGGAATCACTGCTTTGTCTGGCGTGGATATTCTCAAATTTTATGTTAACAGTTTTTTCAATATTTAAAATTAGTCTATTTTCCCTACACCAATCAGCCATTCCTCTCACCACCTTAGCACACGAGATCTCTAGTTCTGGAGAATTACTAGCCGCAACAGTGAACGAAGTGTCATCGGCAAATTGGCATATAGTAGTACTCTGATTCGCAACAAAGTATTGCTGCAGATTATTTGTATATAAGAGAAAAAGAATTGGGGACAGGACACCTCCCTGTGGGACTCCTCTCAAATTATTACTAAATGTCGACTTTATCTGCACATTCGTAGTATCGTCACACTCCCCAGTCAGCTGTACATATTGCTTTCTATTTGAGAGGTAGCTGGCAAACCAGTCCAACCCAATACCGCGTATACCGTATTGTCCCAGTGTCCGCAAAAGCTGCTCATGATCTACTAGGTCAAAAGCCTTTGATAAATCAAAGTATAACCCGGCAACATTCAGCCCCTTGTCGATGTTTTCCACGATTTTGTTGACAGTCTCATACAAGGCTGTTATTGTTGATTTTTTCTTACAAAACCCATGATGGGATGGTGAAAGTAACTGAAACCTATTGACGTAATTATCCAGCCTATTAAACATTGCACGTTCTATAATTTTGGCAAACACTGAATGAACACACACAGGTCTGTAATTGTCCAAAGATGTCTTCTCCCCTCTCTTGTGTATAGGTACCCATTTTCCAATCTTTAATCGGTCAGGAAATATTCCCTGCAAAAAAGAATTGTTTATTATGCTGGTGAGAGGCGCCACGATTAAGTCAGAAATCAGGCCAACCACTGTACATGGCAAGCCATCTGGACCCTGAGACCTCTTGTTTGTACACAATTTAACAAACCTACTTACTTCAGTCTCGTCCACTGGTGCAAGGAAGAAGCTATGTTGTGTGCAATAGTGGGACCTCACACCTATATTATGATGCGAGATTCCTGGCTGATTACCAATTTTTTCAAAATGGTCTTTAAAACAATTACTAATCCGAAGTAAATCTGTCTCTTTATTTCCGTTTATCTCAATCTTCCAGACATTTGCACCATTCTGCTTCGTGCCAGCCCTAATAATGTTCCAGGCTTCTTTAACTATATTTTTAGAATTGGCTAGTCTTTTGTCATTTCTGAATTTTTTTGCCAGTGTTATACTCTTGCGGTGTCTCCTTCTCAAATCATCACACGCCTCCTTCAACACACAGTCGCCCGTTAAGGAATACAGCAAATGCATTTCCCTCAGAAAGCTGGCAGTTTCTCTAATTTCAGGTGTTAACCAACTTTTCTTTTTATCTTTCCCAATTTTTATTCTCTTCAAAGGAAAAGCTATTTCATAATTATAAATTATTGTGTCAACAAAACTATTATACTGTGCGTTGACATTATTTTCTATATAAACATTTTCCCATTTTTCTTTGCTTAATAAATTGTAAAACGTATTCTTATTTTCCGAACTAAATAAACGTTTAAACATATACTTTGCATAAGTTTCCCTCTCTATCGGCACTGTAAAACAAACAGCAAGATGGTCAGATAGATGAGAGGCATGCAGTGATGTTGTATAATCAGTATCAAAATTTACAAATATATTATCCAGCAAGGTAGCAGAGTCAGGTGTTATTCTTGTAGGACATGATATAACTCCCCTAAAGTTAAACGAATCCAACACGTCTCTAAATGCCTTCTGATCATGACCACCCATCAGCAAATTCACATTGAAGTCACCTCCTAACCAAATACCATCGTACAAACTTTTCAGTGCATCACAAAGCTCGAACAACCTATCAACAAAGTAACCTACATTAGAGCCAGGAGATCTATATAAAGATACTATTATTATTTTTTTCCCCTGAATATTAGCTTCCACACATGAATACTCAAATGATTTTTCTGTTCCTGTAACCTTAAAATTAAAGTCAACTGGTTCAATATCAATATTAATATTTTTCTTTGCAAATATTGCAACCCCTCCGCCGACTGATTCAGTCCTGCAAAAATAATTAACCAACATATAGTTTTTTAGTACAAAGTTCTTAATTTCTACAGAATTTAAACGATGTTCACATAAACTAACTACGTCTACATCTAGTTCATCAATAAATGCCTCCAGTTCACCAATCTTGTGCTTGACACTTCGCACATTAAACTGCAAAAATTTCATGGCATCTGATATTTTCTTTTTCCGCCGTGGTTGAATGTTTGGTTTGTCTCCTTGTTTTGCGTTGCTGTTTTTATTTTCTATACAATGGCTCACCTGGTTCGCTGCGTAAGGCTCCTTTTGTGAAAAAATCTATTTACACATGTTCCAGCTGGCCAAATTGAGGGGTCCATAATTTTTTCAATCTGTTCCTCCATTACAGTAACCTTAAATGATGAGTAATACTGGGGATATAACGATTTGAGCATTTCACACTTTACTTCTTGAAAATTAGGCTTCAAATAGTTTAATACATCATCCGCACTTGTATCAGGGTGTAGTTTGTAAACATGTAGAAAAACATATTTAGGTAATGCTTTAAAAGCAGTCTCATTGTCTATGCTTTTAGTCCCCACTATTGGTTTATTTCTAGTTTTTCGTCTATGCACCACTTTCCATAAACTATCGTCTTTTTCATTTAAATTTAAATTAACAACATCGTCATAAATTTTTTTGTTATGGGCGTGTTTTATTGCTGACGCTACTTCACTTCTTGTGATTTTGTGAACATTCCGGTTACAGGAATTTGCCAGGGCCGGTAACGGAGACGCAGAGTTAGACACAGGTTTTTCCATTTTACAGTCGCTGCTCTCACTCAGTTTCACGGCATTACTGTAGCCCGCAGTTTTCTTACCGCCACGAGTCTTCTGGCTACTAGCAGATGGCGCTTCTTGCATTTTGGCTTTATTTATTTCATCTTGTTTACTTTTCAACAAAGCAATAATTAATTGTTGATCGTTAATTCTGAGTTCCATGTGTTCATTTAATCGCCTTAATAATGAAATTTCCATACCTTGTTCAGATGTTGCCTGTGAATCTGCACCATTAGCGGGCCATACGTCTCGATGGTCACTCCGAACACTCTCGCCATGGTTAGTTTGTGAGTCGTGAAAAACATCATCACCACCGTCACTAACAAACAGTTTATCAATATAACTCTTTACACTAACACTTGTCACACTGTTAGGAAGCCTTCTATACACTAATATATCCACCAAATTGGTTTTTGTTAACTTATTTAACTCCTTTATGAGAGACTGTTTCTCACTCTCCACTTCACCATCGGCCATCTTTCTAATTTTGCTATCTATTTACCTACTTTGTTAGACAAATATGATGTTTATAAAATATATTAACGTAATTATTTAAATAAACTGTTCATTGTAGCCCATAATGATAAAAAATTTATATTTAAAGAGGGGGTGTAATTTGCTGACCAAATTGAATCTTGCTGACCGACGCTTTACTTTTTAAGGATTTCTTTAATATTTAAAATTCTGCAACCTAATGATAATCTCTTCTTGTTACTAAAGTTTCGAAGAAAAATCTTTCTATTTAAGGGTAGTTTACTCTTAGCGTTTTTTTAATTTTTTAGTGCTACGAGAAAAACTATGATCCTGACAAAACTATACATTTACATATAATCATTACTAGTATTTACCAGCTCGCTACCAGAAGTTGACTGAAAAATACCCCTATTTAGGGGTAGTTTACTCCTGTCATAATTCAGTTTATTGACACAACCGCCGAAACTATTTAACTAACTGAGGTTAAAATACACGTATAACCATTTCTAAAAACAATAAACTTATTGCCAGAAGTTGGCTGAAAAATATCCCCATTTAGGGGTAGTTTACTCTTGCCATATTTGAGTTATCACTGCTACCGGGAGGACTATGCAACCGATTAGGGTTCAATTATATATACGATCACTACTATCAACAATAAACTCGCTACCAGAAGTTGACTGAAAAATACCCCCATTTAGGGGTAGGTTACTCTTCGCATATTTGAGTTAATCGCTGCTACCGGGAGAACTACCCAACCGATTAATGTTAAAATACATACACAATCACTACTATGAACAATACACTCGCTACCAGAAGTTGACTTAAAAATACTCCCATTTAGGGGTAGTTTATTTATGCCACATTTCAGTTGGTCATTGCTACCGGGAGAACTGTGAAAACAATGAAGGTTAAAATACACATACGACTAGTACTTTCAACTTTTAACTCGCTACCAGACGTTAACAGTAAAACACCCTCAATCAGGGGTAGTTTACTCTTGACATATTTCAGTTTATTGCTATTACCGTCGAAGCTATTTAACAGACTGAACTCAAAATACATATATAACCATTTCTAGGAACAAGAAGTTTACTACCGCAGAAGCTGATTTAAAAATATACCCCTATTTAGGGATAGTTTATATAATAATTTAATTTGATGACCAAATTGAATCTTACTGACCGACGCTTTAATGTTTGAGGACTTCTTTGATATTTTATATTTTGCATCCTAATGATGTCTTTTTGCTATGAAAGTTTCAAAGAAAAACTTTTATTCAAGGGTGGTTTACTCTTGGCGTTCTTCATTTGTTAGTGCTATCAGAAAAACTATGAATCTCAGAAAGCTATATAGGCACCTATATTTGCATATCATCATTACTAATAACTGTAAACTTGCTACCAGAAGTTGTCACAGAAACACCCTCATTTAGGGTAGTTAACTCTTCGACATATTTCAGTTCATTGTTACTACTACCGAAACTATTTAACTGACTGAGATCAAAATACATATATAACCATTGGTAGTAACAGTAAACTCGCTACCAGAAGTTGACTAAAAATTACCTTTATTTAGGGGTAGTTTACATGACTATGTAATTTGCTGACCAAATTAAATCTTGATAACCGATGCTTTAATCTTTAATAATAATAAGTTTAAAAATCATTCTAGCCTGAATAAATGCCTGAAAAAAATTAGAAATGTTTTAAAAGATATATAAATCTGCTTTTTATAATGCTTTTATTAGGTGACTTTCTCTGTCCGAGACAAATCTTGCAATAAAAATTTCGACTAGTTTCAATTAAGCTAAGGCTTTGAAATAGCCAGGTCCGGTCACAATGAAATATAGTATATCTAATATAATTGTTCTAAATTCAATATGGTGGACGCGGACGTCCCAAGATAGGGAACTACAGAGCTGCATATTCCTCTTGTTTTAGCTGTACATGTATGTATATATATATATATATATATATATATATATATATATATATATATATATATATATATATATATATATATATATATATATATATATATATATATATATATTGGAATGTTGCACTACACTGTAATCACATTTAAATGTACACTTTATTTGTTCGCTGTACTTTTTGTGATTTTTTATTGGTTTACGTGGACTGCAGTTTCGAACCGTCTTGGTTCATCATCAGCACGCTACTGACTTTGATCGTTCCTGTGTGGTCTATGTCTGAGATTGTAGGTGGCGTCTGCGTGCTGAGCTTCTATTGGTCGGTTTACTGTTCTCTGATTGGTTGTGTTTTCGGACTGTGTCATGTGTATCGGTCTCCTGTCAAACCACAGTGATCAAGACAGGAGACCGATACACACGACACAGTCTGAAAACACAACCAATCAGAAAACAGTAAACCGACAAATAGAAGCTCAACAACGTTATATTATACAAGATACGAAAAAAAGTTGTATACATTAATGATAGGGTGTCTTGAGCTACATCTTAAAAAATATTTCTACAATTACAGGATGGCCCATAAGTCGTGGTTAATTTTTTTTTATAGTACACACATCGAAACATAATACATGTTTGTAAGGAAGGAAATTCGGGACGCAGAAAATGAGTTATGGTAGCGAATTTTCATTCCAATTTGCCATTAAACTATAGGGTAAACTTAAGTTTACTTTCGGAAATTTGTGTACATTTTCAAACAATAAAGTTATTTTGATGAAACATGGCACATTATTTCTACTATATAGGTTATACTGGCAACCAAATTTGATGCCTGCTTGCATTAAAGAGATATATTTGCTATTAGAAACATTTTAAAGAAAATTCACGTCCATAACGCACCTGCTGCTTCCAGACGTTTTTAAGTTATGTTAGAAAATGCAAACGCCACCTATCGTTTTTTGGCCGGGTAGCTTCCATGTACACACAGTACAGCAAGAAGAAACTAGGAAGCGAAAATTGCTACTTCCCTGGCTAATACCAGGACGAGCATTGAATCACACAATTTGTGCTTTTAGAAACATTTTAATGAAAATTTACTTCCTTAACTCACTTGCTACGTTCAGACGTGTTTAACTAATATTAAAATGCAGGCAATTGTTTAAAAATGTACAACAATTTTTCTAAAATAAACTTAAAATGTTTCCGAGAAAACTGGTTTCCTAGCCAACGAACCTTAGGTTAATAGCAAATTGAGTTACTCAAATTTAAAGCATTTATTGAAAATTTGCTACTACCAAAACGCACTTACTGCCTCCCAAGCTTCTACTTACAAACATGCATCATATTTCGATGGAAAATGCAAAATAGGAATAATATAAGGGACGAATTTTCTCTACGAAAATTTGCAAAAAAGTATAGGCCGTTAAACCACAAGCTCAACTAAAACTACTTCCGAAGCGCCAGCAACAAAAGGAAGGTACATGCCAAATTTTATTAAAATCGGCCTATTATTTTTTGAGATAGGAATTTTTTTCGAATGAAAACTCAAAATTTTCCCGGAAAACCTTATCCGATTTTTCTGACTAACGAACCTATCCAAGCCATTTACAAGGGAAAGGTACATGCCAAATTTTATCAAAATCGGCCAATTATTTTTTGAGTTATCGGTGTGATACATATATATATATATATATATATATATATATATATATATATATATATATATATATATATATATATATATATATATATATATATATATATATATATATATATATATATATATATATATAATACATATAAAAATTGAAACTGACCCCGGATATTGGTTCTAGGGGTCCTAGTTCGCGCTCATTTGCAAAAATTTTTTCAAAATTCAAAAGTCGGGATCTCCCCATTAGTGAATTTTTTCTACGAAAATTCACTAAAACATAGATTCATTAAGCTGGATTTTCTTAATGAAAATTCGCTAAAAGCATACAAGAAAAAACAACTAGATGCAGCAAGTGCGCTTTGGGTTCAAAAATCTAAAAGGGACGATCAAATATCAATGATCGCCGCTCTGGTAGACCAATTGCTTCGACCACTTAAGAGAAAATTAATTCTCTCCATGAAACGATCCTCAACGATCGACGAATTGGGTGAAAATAGTGCGCATTATCTATTAATTTCACCTTCTCACATTCTCTTCCCAACTCTTTCTCAGCCATAAATACACCAACTAAAATATTTTTCTCTATTACTAAATGTCTATACTAAGTGAGATGTAAGACACGAAGCACGTGCCGCCACCTCGTTGCGAAACCAAGTAGTATGTTGTCACGGCGGCTCCAAATAACACAGAATATAAAAAATAGAGACTGTATACAACCAACTAACAATTAGTAAATTGTCAGCCCTGACCTGTCTATTTGAAATTAGTTTTCTGGAAATATTTTAGTAAAATGAAGGACAATGGCGGTTGAAGCTAAAGCTTAAGGGTTTGTAGAACACTTTTCTTGCGAGATTTTCTTTACATAACTCGTATTCGCCTCAGGTTCTTTGCCTAAATGTTGCCAATTTATATATATATATATATATATATATATATATATATATATATATATATATATCATATCATATCATATATTTAGCGTTCAAAATAATACATGGTAAAGTTTTAACTTAAGAGCTAACTAACGCTAAGGAATACAACTCACAGAAGTATAATACATACTTGTATGTGAGCTACTCAATTACAATTAAGAGTACTCTAAACACTAATATAAATATAAACCACTGTATCTACCAGAAAAACACATACAATGAATACGGCGGTCCGCAGGGACCACCTGTATAACTGTATAATATTTCAATAAAACAAGGAAAGACCAAAACGAAACACGAAGACCACATCACACGCATGCAAAATACGTAATTTAAAACCAACCACAGTATCTCATGATCAGGTAATTAAAATTTGTCCAAATTAAATTACAGACAATTACAATTATTTAAAATATATAAAAATTAGTTTTGACACAACCTAAAATGTGCACATATGTACACGGTCACACACATACATACCGCACACACACATACACTCAAATCTTACTCATTATTATGGTCATGTAATTACAGTTTCTTAACAATAAATTACAGATAATTAAGTGCATCAAAATATACAAAACTTAGTTTTGATACAATTTAAAATGTACACACATACACCCTCACACACATACATAGCGTATACACATACACAAACACTCAAATCTTACTTCTACTTATTATTGTGCTCAGGTAATTCAAATTTGTTAAAATTAAACTACAGACAATTAAATGCACAAAAATATACAAGAATTAGTTTCGACCCGATTCAAAATGCATATACATATACAAGCTCACACAAACACATACCACACACACATAAACAAAGACTCAAAATCCACTTATTACCAACATTTAAAAGTTTTTCAGGCTTTTTCTGCTCAAAGTTTTATAATTGCTTGAGCGAGACACACTTAGCCACAAATAAGTAGCTCAGCTTATCAGTGCCCCCTAAATGTTTCTCCTATTAATAAGCGCGTGCAGCTCTTGTCGGTCTATACTCCTTATGTACTTTTTTAGTTCTTTCTTATATCTAACTGCCGACCTTATTGTCCTTATCTCCGGAGGGACAGTGTTATATAATCTTGGGGCCAAATACTCATAGCTTTGTTGCCCCACGGTTTGCGATGCAAATGGGGTCGTGAAAGTTGTGTTCTTCTGCCGTGTACTGTAGTTATGTGCGGCTCTCTTCAACAGATCCCTGGACTTATGTTGGTGTGCATTAACCGATAGGTAATACAGTTGCCTAATATCTAACATTTCCGATTCGGCATAGAGCCTTTCACTGGGGTAAGTGTTTTCTCTTATATATATATATATATATATATATATATATATATATATATATATATATATATATATATATATATATATAAATCGAAACTGACCCCAGATATGTGTTCTAAGGGGCCTAGTTCCTGCTCATTTGAAGAAAAATTTCAACATTCAGAAGTCGCGATCTCCTCATTAGTTAATTTTTTAAAGAAAATTCATTAAAATCATTGAGGTACGAAGTTTGTATCGAAAATAAAACATGATCTATAAGAGAAATCAATTTTATATTGTCTCCACCAGTAAAAATTATTTTCTAAACATTTTTTAAGCAAAGATGTATGAAAATAATCTTTTTTATCTCCTGTCCCTTCGAAGCTGTGCCTTTGTGAGCTTTAACACGCATATTTCGTGTGTTCGAATGTCTACGGGACCAGAAAATATTTCACTGCAAGACTGACTTTCAATGCTTTATCCCATTTTTCATTTACCACTAGCACATCAACCAATGACTCTAGTGGTCAAGGCAATCCTTTTAAGAATGTGTTTGAATGGAGTTTTAACTGGATATTTTAAATAAAGTCAACAAGGTAACTGGTCCATAAAGTTATATAAAATATATAAAAAGGTATGGAGACTGTCAAAACATGAATCTTTTTGAATTATATATTACATACGCAGCATTAGTCTGCCTAGACTTATTAAAATAGATATATTGTAGAATTACAGACAATAAATATACTATAGGTAAGGCTAGATGGATTCTCGCCACAATTAGAACTGTAGACCGGTTTCGCTCTAATTAGAGCTCTGCACTACGGCATACTAATTGTAGCGAAAATACACCTATAAAGTGATACGGCTATGGTAGCCAGCCCTCCAACACTAAGTGAGTGGTGAGACACGAAGCAACGTGCCGCCACCTAGTTGCGGAACCAAGTAGTATGTTGTCACGCCAGCTCCAAATAACACAAAGTGTTAACAAATATAGACTGTATATAACCAACTAACAATTCAACAAATTGTCAGCCCTGGCCCATTTCTACCCTAATATAGGGACAAAATATGTAAAGCTAGATGTATTCTCGCCACAATTAGAACTGTAGACCGGTTTTGCTCTAATTAGAGCTCTTCAGTGCGGCATACTAATTGTAGCGAAAATACACCTATAAAGTAATACGGCTATGGTAACCAGCCTTCCAACACTAAGTGAGTGGTGAGACACGAAGCAACGTGCCGCCACCTAGTTGCGGAACCAAGTAGTATGTTGTCACGTCAGCTCCAATTACTAGTATGCCGTACCGAAGAGCTCTAATTAAAGCAAAATCGGTCTACGGTTCTAATTGTGGCGAGAATACATCTAGCCTTACATACTTTGTCCCTATATTAGGGTAGAAATGGGGCAGGGCTGACAATTTACTAAATTGTTAGTTGGTTGTATACAGTCTCTATTTGTTAACACTTTGTGTTATTTGGAGCCGGCGTGACAACATACTACTTGGTTCCGCAACTAGGTGGCGGCACGTTGCTTCGTGTCTCACCACCCACTTAGTGATATTATAGGTAGTAAAGTGTAAATAAATGTTCGGGACGCAGCAAGTGCATTATAGTAGTGAATTTTCATAAGAATTGTACACCGTTAGTAAGTTATATTATTAAAACTTACTCTTTAAATTTAAATGGACCTTAGAGATCGGTTTTAGTGGTCCCAGTTAGCGATTACTTCAAGAAATTTCTATTTTCTATGGAGCTGGAAAAATTTGGTAGAGAGATATGTAAGTACTGCTGATCTCTTAAAAAAAATTGTGTTACGAATTTCGTTAAAGTTACAATAGTTTTCCAGAAAAAAAATATTTACAAAGGCAATGTACAGGGTCTGTTCCTTATAATTAGTGCAGCTTCTGCTGCTTTTATTTTTTGAGATAAAAAAATCTTTCTGAATAAAAGCTGTAGAACTTTTCACAAGCTGTGAGGATTTGCTTTTGGAAAAACCAAGCTAGGATCGCAAAATTGAAAAAATTACCCAACCTCACTTGTTTTAAATAGAACACCCTATATATGATTGCTGAGTCCATTTTCTTCTGATTTCAAAAATATAAGCATAAGTAATATTGAATGAGCTGTTTTAGAAATATTCCGTGTCAAACATATTGATTCTACAGTAATAATTCATGGCCATCTTTGGATACTTTTCCGTAATGATTAATTATTACCTACTGTAGAATCAATATGTTTGACACGGAATATTTCTAAAACGGCTCATATAAATATCACTTATGGTTATATTTTTTAAATCACTAGAAAATGGACTTCCATTCTGAGCAATCATATATAGGGTGTTCTACTTAAAAAAGGGAGGTTAGGTAATTTTTTCAATTTTGCGGTCCTAATTTGGTTTTTCTAAAAACAAATTGTCATAGCTTGTGAAACGTTCTGCAACTTTTAATCAGAAAGCTTCTTCTATATCCAAAAATAAAAGTAGCAGAAGATGCACTAATTATAAGGAACAGACCGCGTACTTGCCAAATTATAAATATGGCACGTATTTTTCTTTATTAATTGCTTGGATGGCTTTTTTTACCCAATCGAACCAGTTTTTGCAAAGAAAACAAAAAAAAGTTTTGTAAAACAAATTTGTAGTTATACGCGAAGCTCATTACATTATTTTTCGTTAATGAGGAATTTGCATCTTTTTTTATTCTCCTCTTATTCAATTCCCCACATTGTATAAAATCAATTGCCATATAAAATTTAAATTTTTAACCAATAGTTTTCCTGTGAAAAAATATAGAAAATGAAAATAATTGTCTCCGCGCCAAAACGCAGCCGTAAACAAAGACAGCCTACTGAGACGTCACGATCCGGTATCGGCCAAACTAGTCTCGCTTACTCACACAGAGATCCTCATCTCACCATTAGTGTTTATGCGACTTACGTGTGCCGGATAGTTATTGTTATCAACTTATATTATTGATAATATCTATATACTCTTATTAATTATTTTAAAAACTGTACAGTCTTATAGTATGACTACAGAAGTTGGATTTGTCCAAGGACAATATGATAATTTACCAAAAATTGATGTACTAGCAATGTTGCGATTTTAGAAAACAACCCGAATTTCATGGGTGCTGAGCTAAAATGAGTGAAAGCTGGGAGGTATGTGTCTGATATTAACCTTATTTTATCCTGTAAATATCTTTGTTGGATTTTATGTAGTAATTTCTTATAAAATATAATGTAAATAAAAGCACAACCTCAAAATGTTCTCCCTTCAAATAATCTACAAGAAAAATATACACCATTTCTTTCTGATTTTCTCATCCTTAGGTACATTAAAGAATAATTTGTTGGGGGTAGTTATTGTTGTGGAAGTACATTTGGGCACTATACAGCACTTATAATATTTATGTCCAGGAACTGTTATGTCTTTCACATTCTCGTATTGTGATTCTGAATCTGCTGAAGCCATCACACAATCACACACTAAACTAGATTACACACAACTTACTACTATTGAACCTATATTATACACTAAACACCAAAAGTACTTAAAATTATGATAAAACTGCTCAGAATTCGATGAAAACACTAACGAAAACAAGCAGATGTACCGGATCGTGACGTCACAAACCTCTTCACCAGTCAGATCGCGTTTTCGCCAACCCTGTCTTTTTGAATGATATTCAATATTTCAATAATTAAATGCTAATTAGTGGTTCACTTTAAGGGGGGTTTACTTGTAGACATACATTTTTATAGAGTATTTTGCTGTACTTTAAATACGTTTTTCATCAAAAGTAAATTATATGCAACTTCCTCATTTAGTGCCCACACTGCGTTTAGTACGGTTCAAGACTAAAGATTCTAGCTTAACGGAACTGACTTATAGGATTTTAAATATTTTTACAAAAATTATCTACCATAACTTACTTGCTGCACCCAGATCCTTATCAACAGTTATTTACCGTTGCTGTGTCCACACTTTTTGAAAATGATGAAATATTGTAGCTCTTTTGTGAGACTGACAAACAAGACAACCTCAATTTCATTTTTGAAAAAGTATTTTAAACAACGGAAATGGGGGTTTTACCCATAATTTCTAATTTATGTTAATAAAGATAAATTTGAAATTATGGTTCTCTACTTTGTCGCAGAGGTTCTCCTTCCCCTTCTGCATGCCTACAACCACCCTTAATGCATAAACAAGAACAATGTAAACATAAAGATTTCTAGGGAACAAACTCACAAAAAAGTTACGGGACCTGCGGTGAATAGTGGTTGTGGCGGGGTAAACAAGATTTTGAGGAGGTATAGCGCAAAATGGGATAAACACACATTTCCGTTGAGTGATTTTTTATTTTTTTAAATTCACTAATAGAGAGGTGTCGATGGTGAGACTTTGCAAAAAAAATGTGCTTCTTCCCCGCCCAGCACCCCTATTCACTCCTGGTCCTGTAGCTTTCTTGGGGGCTGTTTGCAATACATTTTTCTTGTGGTTTGTGCATCCAGAATGGGGTCTAAGCATTTTTCTGAAAAAAGCCCCCGTGTGCTGAGCAGCAAATTTGCCGAAAATTTAATTTTCATTTACAAAACGAATGTACCCGCCAAATTATAAACGTGGCAGGTATTTTTCCTTATTAGTCACTTAGAAGATGCGTTTTAGTCAACTCAATAGAAACAGTTTCTACAAACAAAATAACAAAAATGGTCCTAACAAATTTGATGTATTTAAACACATTTTTATGAAAATTCGCTACCATAACGCACGACTGCATCCAGACTTTTTATATAAGTGAAAAATAAAATTTGATTGGAATTTTAAAGCAGGGTTGCTGTATTACATATATTTAAGGGAGTTATATTCCAGCTGTGTTAAATTACTTAATTTTTACTAAATTGCTGATAAATTGAATGCTTGAGGCCATCAATTAATTTACCAGGTTTTACTCAAATTAATTGGAAAACTTTCCTTACTTTCCACGTTTTCGAATATTTATGTCACTTGGAGTATATTTACTTAATTAATTGCTATTCGATATACCTATAATTTATGATAAAAAAAGTTCCAATCGTATAATAAACAAAAGCTCTGAGTTGCATTCGTGGTTGCTGAATGTTGAATATCTAACTGATGTTATTACCAAAGGTAAAGAAAGTTCCGTTTGACTCAATTTTAATTTGGTAATTCTGTTTTAGTAACACATAGTTTTTCATAAAACTATTTTGGCTCTAGCGGATAGGGAGCGCTACTTACGGTACCTTTCAAGTTTTAAAAATTCTCACACTTTTTTGTTAACGTCTCTAGGAAAATTTTCATTAGAAAACATTATTTTTTTCTTAATAATGTTGAATCACGCTAAAAGCATTCGTTCTTTAAATATTGCTGATTATAAAAGTAGCTGCCGTAATGTAATACTAGCAACGTTTAAGTGTTTAGTACCGTTAATTTATAAACGAGATTGTGCGGGAATTTGGTAGGTATCTTCTTTTAGTGAATTTTCTTAAAAAAAATTCACTAATGAGGAGATCCCGACTTTTGAATTTTGAAAAAATTTCTTCAAATGAGCGCTAATTAGGCCCCCCAGAAAACATATCCGGGGTCAGTTTCAATTTTTATATGTTTATATATATATATATATATATATATATATATATATATATATATATATATATATATATATATATATATATATATATATATATATATATATATATATATATATATGTATCACACCGATAACTCAAAAAATAATGGGCCGATTTTGATTAAATTTGGTGAAAAAATTCCTTTTGCAAATGGCTTGGATGAGTTCGTTAAGCAGGAAAATCTGCCTCGGATTTCCCGGAAAATTTTGTGTTTTCTTTCGAAAAAAATTTATATCTCCGGAATTAACAAAGTAAGGGCAACTAAATTTCGTACGCTGGTTTATATCCTTATAAGTAAGCTACCTTCCAAAATTTAGCTATGTAAGTCAAAAGAAAAAAAAGTTATAGGCATTTTAAGAAAAATAAATTAGGGTTTTCCTCAAAACGTCAAAGTGGCGATTTAAAATGTCAAAATTGGCAACATTTAGGCAAATAACTTGAATCTAATACGGGCTATAGAAATAAAATGTCTCAAGAAGAATGTTTTACAAACCCTAAAGTCTTAATTTCAACCGTCATTCTCCTTCATTTTACTAAAATATTTGCAGAAAATTCATTTCAAATAGACCCTTTCTCTGATGCTTGGCAGTAGCCTTAGCTATAGAGTTTATCATTTAATAGTATATAACTTTTGTCGAATTTTCGTAAAAAATCAATAAAGTTCAATATATCCGTTATTATATAAGATATGAAAAAAATTTGTATATATTAATTATAGGGTGTCTTAAGCTACATCTTAAAATAATATTTCTACAATCACAGGGTGGCCCATAAGTCATTGGTGATACAAATTTCCTTTTTTTTTTAATCAAGCACGCCTTATGTTATTGCATTTTTGCATTTTCCATCGAGATATAATGCATGTTTGTAAGAAAAGAAATTCTAGACGCAGCAAGTGCGTTATGGTAGCGAATTTTGATCAAATGTTTCATATTTGAAGAGCTCAATTTGCTATTAACCTATAAGGTTGACCAAGAAACGTGTTTTTTCGGGAACACTTTAGGTTTACTTTTGGAAAATTTTGTACATTTTCACACAATAAAGTTATTTTGATGAAACATGGCCCATTGTTTCTAATATATAGATTATACTGGTAACCAAATTTGATGCCTGCTTTCTTAAAAAAACACACATATTTGTTATTAACAACATTTTTATGAAAATTCACTACCATAACGCACTTGCTGCGTCCAGAATTTTTTGTAAATGGCTTGGATAAGTTCGTTAGACAAGAAAATTGAGCCAGTTTTTTCGGAAAAATGTTGTATCTCCAAAGATAACAAAGTTATAGCAACCAAATTTGGTACACAGATTTATATTATAAAATGTCTGGACGCAGCAAGTGCGTTATGATAGGAATTTTCATAGAAATGATCTGGCACCAAATATTTGTAATAACTTTTTTCTTTTAACATAGAAATATAAATTCTGGTATATAGTTTGCCTTTAATATCGCAAACTTATATGCCAAATTTGGTTACCAGAGCTTTTCTATTTGCTTTCTATCCAAAAGAGACAGACCCAAACATCAAATGGATAAGATAGGTCGATGATATATTAATAATATACGACAATCAAAAAACCAACATAGACAATAGCCTCGAAAAAATAAACCAAATCAACAACAACATATAATTTACAATAGAAAAAGAATCAAACAACACCATAAACTTCCTACACTTAACACTATCAGAAAAGAAAACCAGATTGAATACAAAATATACAGAAAACCTACACAAACACTATACCTAAACACTCAATACACCCACACACACACACACAAAATGGACGCATACAGATACTTAATAAACAGAATGCTAAATGTACCACTCCATAATGACGAGCGAGAAAAGGAGTACAAGATCATAATACAAATAGCAGAAAGAAATTGATACAACAAGAAAACAATAGAAAAGCTAGTAAAACAAATCAAAAACAAACAAATCAACAAAACTGAAAACAAAACACCAGAAACAAACACAAAATAGACAACATTCACTTATAACCACCACATCAAAAAAATAACACAAACACTCAAACGATATGACTTAAAAATAAGCTACAAAACAAATACCAGAATAATAAACAAAATAAATAAAAAACAAGAACACAACCCACATTAATTAAACGGAATATATCAAATAGAATGTAACACATGCAATAAAAAAATATATAGGAATGACAAAAAAAATCAAGAGAAACAAGATTCAAGAAACATAAAACAGCATTAGATAAAATCCACATACCTAGCTACAAATCAAACGTAGCTACACACATTCACAACACAAAACACCAAAAACCAGACATCACCCAATTACAACTAATGAAACATGTTAAAGATCACAAAAAAAGGAAATCTGGGAACAATACTACATTCAACAAACGAACAATAGAAAACAGTTAATGCCAGAACAAATCCAAGTACAAACATTGAAACAAAATTCCATAAAGGCCATACAAATAGACAAATTATCAAATCACAGTGATCAAGACAGGATACCGATACACACGACACAATCCGAAGGCACAACCAATCAGAGAACAGTAAACCGACCAATAGAAGCTCACGGCGCAGGCGCCACGTACAATCTCAGACGTAGACCACACAGGAGCGATAACAGTTAGTAGCGTGCTGATGATGAACCGGGACGGTTCGAAACTGCAGCCCACGCAAACCAATAAAAAATCGCAAAAAGTACAGTAAACAAATAAAGTATATATATATATATATATATATATATATATATATATATATATATATATATATATATATATATATATATATATATATATATATGTATATATATATATATATATATATATATATATATATATATATATAAATATAAAAATTGAAACTGACCCCGGATATCGGTTCTAGGAGGCCTAGATCGTGCTCATTAAAAGAAATTTTTTCAAAATTCAAAAGTCAGGATCTCCTCATTAGTGAATTTTTTCTAAGAAAATTCACTAAAAGGAGAATCTATGCCAAAATTTTGATCTGACCTGACCAGAGAAACCCACAAAACGAAAATATGTTGTATGGATAACACAATTTTTTTGCGCAAAAAGTCAAGAAATTCCAGAAAAATTACTTTAAAAATTTTATAGTTTTTCTTCTTAAAACGTCAAAGTCGCGATTTGAAATGTCAAAATTTGCAATTTACCGACAGAGAACCTGAAACAAATACGAGTTATGCAGAAGATTGTAACCTGTGGCGAGCACTGATAAGTACAATTTGGAGAACTCATCTCATCACAATTTTTGACCTGAGGATCGTTTCGATAACAAAGTTAGCATCATCAGAGGCATGAATAAACTAAGTGAATAAAGACTAGAACTACCATTTATATGTCAGTTGAAACAAAAATCAAAGTCACACTAAAAACCACAAAAATAATAACAAAGGGTTATGCTCAAGATACGTATTTCGACAACGAAATTGTCTTCATCGGTAGCTGTTGCTAAACTTTTTTTATAGGTTAGTTGTCAAACAGTTTCCCACTGAGTCTTAAATCCCTGTAATTAAAATTGCATACCTGCCTTTGTAATCTTGTGTGTCGTTATCAAATATTCCTTCTAAGAAGGACACGGTAGTTATTAGGATAAGAGTTCAAACAATGGACTACATATAACCGGACCTACTCTATTCATCGAAACATGTTTATTCAAATTTGTAACTATATATATATATATATATATATATATATATATATATATATATATATATATATATATATATATATATATATATATATATATATATATATATATATATATATATGCTTGACATTTTTTATTAACTTGAACTTTTCTTTATCTACATGATGATTATTATCCCAAATATGCTGAGCAATACGCGATATATCAATAGTGCCATATCTCAGTTGCGCTAAATGTTCTTTAAATCTAGTTTTAATAGTTCTTTTATTTAGTCGGTGATTGGCTATAGTCGCGGAAATAGGCCGACGTTAAAGAAACAAAACACACTACTTTCCCGTTATGATGTCCCACTGGGATAATCAGCCTCTTCGAATCATGTTTAAATTCTAAAGACAGGTTGTAGACACTAAAAGCAAAAAAATAACTTTTTGGGAACGTGGGTATATAAATGGTTCCTTTTTGAGATACCGGGTGATACAATTCAGAGATTTATATTTCAACTTTATCACCCAATATCTCTATAACGAAACATTTTGATACACAGGCTTATAAAAACATTTTATTCTCAGATGAAGCTATTTTTACTTTGCATGGATTTGTTGATAAACAAAATCGACATTGGATGGTTGAGACCCAAACTCAGCGAACACCAAAATTTATGAAGGGGTCGGTATATTAGACAGCAGTATTATTGATCGGTTATTCTTTGAGCGAAATCTGACATCTGAGAAATATTTAGATTTATTAATAGAAGAAATTATATCCGGTTGCAATGGGTCCAGTTAATGAACTTTGGTTCCAGCAAAATGGTGCTTCCAGTAATTTTGGGAGACGTGTGAGGCAATATTTTGATTAAGTCTGCGAGATTGGGCGCCGTGATAGTCTTGAGTGGCCTGCTCGCTCTCCTGATTTGACGCCATGTGATTTCTTTCAGCGGGTCACTTGAAGAATGTTACCTACAGAGACAGTTAAATCTGAAACATCTGGAAATAAGAATTATTGTCGAAACAACACCGATTGTGCCTTCCAGCCTAATTAATATAATAAGTTCTTTCGAAACGAGAGTTCAATTGAAGACCTTGGTGCAAAAACCGGCCAAGTCCTAAAATTAAAATTTGTGAGAAATCAAAAAAAACTTTCTAAATTTGGAAATAAATTTGCAACTGTCCCAAATTTTGGTTTAAATATAGATATTATTGTTATTTGTTATATGGCCCAATATAAAATTAAAATTTTGTAAAAATCACACCAAAAGTGATTTTTGAAAATTTGGACTTGTCCGACTTTTGCACCAAAATATAATAAAAAAACACAAAATTTATTAAACCAATATTTATTTCATAAATAAAATATTATTCAAGTACAGAACTACATAAACGAAGAGTCTGATTCATAGGCTGCGTCTTCTAAAGGTTCCTCTCGAGGTTCTACCGCCTCCACTTGTGGTTCTGGTTCTTCTCCAACTTCCGCGAATATTCTATTGTAGTAACCGTGGTATGCTTCTGGTACATATTTCTTAACTAATAGCTTCACATCTTCCACCTTTTTTTCATTTATTGGCAAAGGATAGGCCTGGGTCATCTTTGTCGTAGGTAGCGATAAATTAGTGCCAAGCTTAGTAGCGGAAAATTTATCGAAAATTGGAAATGAAACGTTAGTGCTACATTCAATGAAGTTAGAACCGCTTTGATATTTAAATAATCGGAATGTTGAGATAGAAAATTTTGTTTTATTTTTTTGGCTGGTAAACGTTGCTTTAAAAATGGGTTTAAAATGCTCGGTGAAGTCCATTATTATGTCCTGAGTTACATCTACGACCCGAAACATTTTGCTAGTTTTTCTTACTAGTTCTTTCCATTCGGCAGGTACGTAAACTCGTTCTCTTCTTCTTTTCTATTTTTCTATTAAGCCAAAGGAGCGGTCACAGGGTAAAAAACTATGACCAGGCTCAGGATATTGATGAATAACTTGAGTAATATTTTTAATACGCTGATTAACCAAGGTGAACAAATATTTGGTGATAGTATGATTTTTGTTCTGAGCAAACGAGTTGTCAGAAAACAGGTACAATGTTGTTATAGATTCGGAAAGAAGCGTAGTAATATAATGGTGGATAAAACTAATGACTTCGTTGCTACTTTTTTTTGATGTGGCCTCGTCGTACATGTAAAATGTTGATAACCCGGTTTTTCCAGAAAAAAATACAAAAGTTGTATTGCCACAGCTGTCGCTTATAAAAAACGTCTCCAGCCGGAACATGCGGGAGAGGAAGATTTTGTTGGTAGTCAAAACATAAAACTTCTACTGTTTCATCGGTCTTGGCAAGCAGGGTTTTCTCTTTCATCGATGTATAGAATACTTCCGCTTTTCTAATATGTAATGTTTTTTCTCTCTCTAGTACATGTTTGGTCTCAGGATCTTGCTCTGCTGCTTTTAAATTTTCCAACCTATCGCATGTCTGACATGTATCCGAACGAGGAGAACCAAAGCTTATATTGTAGTTTTCGCGAAAATGACGAAAGTAGAAGTCATACGAAACCTTTGCTTGACATTTTTCTTCACGTTTAAGTTTTTCAGAGACATCTGGTTCATATTTTTCCAAGTATAACCTATACATTTTGGAAACGTTCAGATCAGACGATAATTTAGGTCCGACGTTCGTTTTTCTCTCGACTATAATGTGATGAGCGCTTGGGAAAGCTTAGTATATGGTTATCTATAGCAGCTATAATATTCCTAGGAATTTTGTTAGGGCGATTATTATGTTTACCCCTCATGTCCAGTGGCGCGGCGATTTTTTCTTTTAAAGTGAGCCCTATACGATTTGCCCGGTGTTTGGTAATTCCATGGATTGAACAAAATGCCTGTCTGCAGACCATATATTCAGTACCTTTAACACGAATCTGAAATATAAGCATATTTAAGATTTAATGTTTTTGAATAGTAGGGACAAAAATAATAAAAATCATTTTGAAAAATATAAAAGCCGAACCCATTTTAAAAGGAAAAATCTAATTATTAAAAAGTTAAAAACAAAGTTCAGTAAATTTAGGAAAGGAAAATTATGTCTAACGTCCGCCATTTTATTTTTTTATAATGTATCCAGCGACACCTCACTTAACAAATTCGGTTAAGCCGTTTAGGCTATAGAAGGGAAAAAAGAAAAACCAAAATGGTGTCTAGTGTCCGCCATTTTGATTTTTTTGTGGCGTAATATAAAATACCGTAAGTAAACAATGTGAATCCGCCACAAACATATAGAAACTATCCGGTGACAATGCCCACATATTTTGGCAATTTTTGATGTTGGTGTTTTGCCATTAGATGGCATTACACCAATATTTATTATATAGAAACTAACTAAACTTTAATCATTATCTTAACTTACCTTGTAATGGAAAGTAACAGTCTTTGCTTTGCCGGTTCCTGTTCTCAATCTTTTTCTTGCTACCTTGTCTACCCGGATTAGGCCACCCAAGTATAGATCTTGCTTTTCTTTACTAGCTAAGCCATTAAATTCCTGCAAGACTTGATTTCTTTCTTCCGCATTGATCTTCGAAAAACATTTAAGACGACAAGCACAATCGTTACCCACTTTTTGCTCTGGTATTAATTTTCCACTCTTCACCTTTTGCCATTTTTGCTTTTCTAATATTTCGTTGCCATAATGCCTCATTTCGTATTCTCTTTTTTCCTTTTTTTGTAGAAGGAGTATTTACATTGGCTGGTAAAATATCCTTGTTTACAACTGGCATCAGACTCGGATTATTCAAAGGAATATTTTCAATTTTCCTGCGATTTGTCGTCCGTTTTTTATTTTTTTTTGTTTATAACTAAGCTAGTACTAGGCTGATCGCTATCAGATGGCAAATATTCACTACCAGATGACATAAAAGGTTCTTCTTCATCAGATGCCATCATGTTTGATATTATCACACTACTATTATGCGTAAAAATACACACGATAAACAACAGACCATGTGCCACGTGCACGCAAACATAAAAAGCAACAAGAAGACTGAATCTTGCCGGAACGCGTCTAATAAGCTTAGCGCGCAATCGTTCATGGTCATGTCCTCCCACTCCACTAGTATTAACGTTGGTGCAAAAATCGAACAAGTCCTGGACATGACTGGTTTTTGCCCCAAAGGGTACTGTCAGCTAAGTCCTTTGGGCATTTCAAATCATTAATATATTTCGGACTTGTCTGATTTTTGCACCAATCGATCAGGGATGCTTTAAATTATATTCGCAGTGAAAAAACGTAATTTAACCCAAAAGTGGACTTGGCCGGTTTTTGCACCAATGTCTTCAATTGTGTATTGATAAAAATGGACCACATTTTGAACATCAAATTAATTAATAATTCTTATTGCTGTTTTATTTTATTTTTGTTTTGTCCGTTTTTTTTTATAACTTAAGTTAATGTTTCTCAATTTTTTTCCCATACCTTTTACTAACACCGTATATATACATATATAATGAAATTTGTCAGGTACCTTCCTTTTGTAAATAGCTCGGGGGAATTTGCTAGGCAACTGTATCGAATCAGCTTTTCCGGGAAGCAATTAAATTTTCTTGTGGAAAAATTTTGTAATTTTAATCAAATTGAAAACATACGTTTCTCTAAAGAAACTACAGCACCTACATATCCAAATTTTACATTTATAGTGTCATAGAAAATTGAGTTTTAGGAATTTAAATCTATTTTCTCTAAAAGGAAAGCACAAGTTTAAAAAAATCTCGGGACGCAGCAAGTGCGTTATGGTAGTGAATTTTCATAAAAATGTTTTTATTGCAAATATGTGTGTTTTCTTTTTAAGAAAGCAGACATCCATTTTGGTTACCAGTATAACCTATATAGAAAAAGCAGGCATCAAATTTGATTACCAGTATAACATATATAATAAAAACAATGTGCCATGTTTCATCAACATAACTTGATTGTTTGAAAACGTACAGAAATTTCCAAAAGTAAACCAAATGTGTTACTGAAAAAATCCGTTTCCTGGTCAACCTTATAGGTTAATAGCAAATTGAGCTTTTCAAATATGAAGCATTTAATCAAAATTCGCAACCACAACGCACTTGCTGCCTCCAGAATTTCTTAACTTACAAACATGCATTATATTTTGATGGAAAATGCAAAAAAATAAGGCGTTTTCGACAAAAAAAATAATTATTTGTATCACCAACGACTTATGGGCCACCCTGTGATTGTCGCAATAATTTTTTAAGATGTAGCTCAAAACACCGTATAATTAATGTATACAATATTTTTTCATATCTTGTATAATAACGAATATATTGAGCTTTATTGATTTTTTTACGAAAATTCGACAAAAATTATATACCATTAAACAATAAACTCTATAGCTAAGGCTACTGCCAAGCATCAGAGAAAGGGTCTATTAGAAATGAATTTTCTGGAAATATTTTAGTAAAATGAAGGACAATAACGATTGAAACTAAGAGTTCGGTGTATGTAAAACATTCTTCTTGAGACATTTTCTTTCCATAGATCGTGTTAGATTCAAGTTATTTGCCTAAATGTTGCGAATTTTGACGTTTTCAATTGTCACTTTGACGTTTTGAGGAAACCCCCAATTTATTTTAATTTAAATGCCCATAACTTTTTTGTCTTTTGACCTAGAGAGCTAAATTTTGGTAGGGTGGCACACCTATAACGATATAAACCAGCTTACCAAATTTTGTTGCCCCTACTTTGTTAATTTTGGAGATATAAATATTTTGCGAAAGAAAACACAAATTTTTCCGGGAAAACCTCGGCGGATTTTCCTGGCTAACAAAATTATCCAAGTGACTTGCGAAAGGAATGTACTCACCAATTTTGACGTTTAAAATCGCAATTTTGACGTTTTGAGGAAAATCCAAATTTATTTTTCTTTGAATGCCTGTAACTTTTTTATCCTTTAACCTACGGAGCTAAATTTTGGTAGGTAACTTGCCTATAATGAAATAAATCAGCATATGAAATTTGGTTGCCCTTACTTTGTTAATTCCGGAGATATAATTTTTTTTGAAAGAAAACACAAAATTTTCCGGGAAAACCTGGACCGATTTTCTTGGCTAACGAACTTATCCAAGCCATTTGCAAAAGGAATTTATTCACCAAATTTAATCAAAATCGGCCCATTATCTTTTGAGTTATCGGTGTGATACATATATATATATATATATATATATATATATATATATATATATATATATATATATATATATATATATATATATATATATATATAAACATATAAAAATTTAAACCGACCCCGGATATGTGTTCTGGGGGGCCTAATTAGCGCTCATTTGAAGAAATTTTTTCAAAATTCAAAAGTCGGGATCTCCTCATTAGTGAATTTTTTTTAAGAAAATTCACTAAAATCACGACGCAGCAAGTACGTAATAGTAGCGAATTTTTATAAAACTTGTATCACACAACGCAACTTACCTTATCTGCTAAGCATACCGTTGTACGTGTTAAAGCTTGTATATTAAATTTGCTCTATGGATTGTGGATAACCCTCCAATGCCATAGTTTCCTCTGCGCAAACAACAGACACACACATATTGAAATCAAGTAGCTGATTTTTATGAATAATTCACTCCAAAGCAGCTGAATATTTTAAATCTATTTAATATGTGACTGATCTGACATTATGTTAACTAGAAACATTAATGACAAGTTCACGTTAATAACGGATAGATGATCTTTTCTAAAACAAGGAATATATTTCGCGGTATTGTCTATATTCTATTAAGTTTTATTCTAGAAAAACTTGGATTACAATTATTCAACACAACTAAATTTTCGACTATTGTATCTGTACTCTAATGGCAATATAAAGTTAAATTTAGTAAAAATAAATTGACAAGCTCAAAGATATAGCATTTTCGAGAACAAAAATCGTAATTTTCCGTGGAAAAACTTGACTCTGAGAACTCCGGGAATAATTTTCCAGTATATAGAAAAAGTTTATTAAATTACATTGACGGAAGAAGGAATATTTTCAATTGTGGGATCATAATATATAATAACAAAGCAAAAGTATGGACGCAGCAAGTGCGTTATGGTAGTGAATTTTCATTTAAAAAAATTTAATAGCACATATGTGTGTTTTTTAGTGAATTTTCTTAGAAAAAATTCACTAATGAGGAGATCTCGACTTTTGAATTTTGAAAAAATTTCTTCAAATGAGCGCGATCTAGGACCCCTAGAACCCATATCCGGGGTCAGTTTCAATTTTTATATGTTTATATATATATATATATATATATATATATATATATATATATATATATATATATATATATATATATATATATATATATATATATATATATATATGTATGTATCACACCGATAACTCAAAAAATAATGGGCCGATTTCGATAAAATTTGGCATGTACTTTTCTTTTGTAAATAGCTTGGATAAATTTGTTAGTCAGGAAAATCGGACGAGGTTTTCCGGGAAAATTTTGAGTTTTCATTCGAAAAAAATTATTATCTCAAAAAGTAATTAGCCGATTTTAATAAAATTTGGCATGTACCTTTCTTTTGTAAATAGCTTTGACAAGTTTGTTAGTCAGGAAAATCAGACGAGGTTTTCCGGAAAAATTTTGAGTTTTCATTCGAAAAAAATTTTTATCTTAAAGAATAATACGCCGATTTTGATAAAATTTGACACGTACCTTCCTTTTGTAAAAGGCTTTGACAAGTTCGTTAATCAAAAAAATCGGATGCGGTTTTCGGGAAAAATTTTGAGTTTTCATTTGAAAAATATTTTTATCTTAAAAAATAAAAAATCTATGATAACCAAATTTGGTAGGTAGGTTTACGATATAAAAGGCAAACTATATACCAAAATTTAGATTTCTATGTTACAAGAAAAAAAAGTTATAAAACATTTTGTGCCAGATCATTTCTATGAAAATTCACTACCATAACGCACTTGCTGCGTCCAGGCTTTTTAAGAAAGCAGGTTTCAAATTTGGTTACCAGTATAACCTATATAGTAGAAACAATGTCTCATGTTGCATAAAAATATCTTTAGTTTTTAAAATTGTACAAAAATTTCCGAAAGCAAACTTAAACTGTTCCCGAAAAAACCGGTTTCTTGGTCAACCTTATAGGTTAATAGCAAATTGAGCTATTCAAATTTAAAGCATTTAATGAAAATTCGTTACCATAACGCACTTACTGCGTCTAGAATTTCTTTTCTTACAAACATGCATTATATTTCGATAGGAAATGCAAAAAGGAAATAACATCCGGCGTGTTCGATTAAAAAAAGAAAATTACATCACCAACGATTTATGGGCCACTCTGTGATTGCAAAAATAATTGTCTAAGATGTAGCTCAAGACACCCTATATTTAAGGTATGCATTTTTTTCGTATCTTGTATAATAACGGATATATTGAATTTATTGATTTTTTACGAAAACGACGACTAAGCTAAGACTACTGCCAAAGCATCAGAGAAAGGATATATTTGAAATGAAATTTCTGGAAATATTTTAGTAAAATGTAGGACAACGACCGTTGAAACTAAGACTTCAGGGTTTGTAAAACATTATTCTTGAGACATTTTCTTTCCATAGCCCGTATTAGTTTCAGGTTCTTTGCCTAAATGTTGCCAATTTTGACGTTCTAAAACGCGACTTTGCCCCTAATTTATTTTTCTTTAAGCGCCTATAACTTTGACGTCTTTTAACTTACTGTACTAAATTTCGGTACGTAATTTAACTATAATGATGTAAATCCACGTATTAAATTTGGTTGTCCTTACTTTGTTATTTCTGGAGATACCGGACATCGGTTCAGTGGAAGAACAGAAGAGTGGAAGAACAGAAATATTTCTGAACTCTGCCGTTTGACATGAAACTTAATTGTCAATAAAAGCACATTATTATTATTATTATATACATTTTGTTCGAAGGCAAATACAAAATTTTCCGCGAAAACCAGGGTTTATTTTCCCGGCTAACGAACTTATCCAAGCCACTTGCAAAAGGAAGGTACAAAATTTAATCAAAATCGGTCGATTATTTTTTGAGTTATCGATGTGACATACACACACACACACAGATATATATATATATATATATATATATATATATATATATATATATATATATATATATATATATATATATATATATATATATATATATATATATAGCGAATCACTTCCTTTTATACCAGATGACAAATGCTCAAATAATTCCCAATCTATTCACAAACCTAATTTGTCATGGGCATAAGATGTTAACTAGGGGCGCCACTTGATTGTTTAACCTCCACTCCCGGATATTCTAATAAGATGTTCACTAATATACTTCCTTGCCCAGATCCAACACAACCAAGAATTCTTGGATCACACTGGCAACTATAGCCAACCACAACCGAGCACAGGAAGCTACAAGGGAGTTATAATTATGGTAAAACCAACTAAATTTCAGAACGGTATGGTCTCATAGACCCACAAATAAAGGTAACGGTAATGATCTAATTCTCAACAGCCCTGAAAACAAAACACAAACACAAAACCAAAACCATAACACACCTATAGTATGATAAAATAAGGGCTTTTATTAAGCTTCTTTGGCATACAAGAAATTATTAAAAAGCTGTTCTAAAATTCTGATCTAAAATAAAAAGTCTCTATTATGTAACTGAAATGGCTTACTACAAAATAATCAAGATCTTTAATGAGTATGCATGAATGTGCTCCAAAACTATAATTGTTCTATGGAAAAATTCCACTTTTCGTGCACGCAAAGCTTACAACGTATTTTCCCCAAATAGTAATTAATTACACGTTACTTAAGTTAAGTGGCCTGATTAAAGATCAAGTCCCAAAGAATAATCAATAAGCTTAACTAATGCTAACAATATATAATAACCTGTGGTAACTATCAAAAGTGAAGCAATTATATTAACAAGGGTCTCATAAAACTCTGTACCATATTTATTGAAGTTTAAATAAAATAAATTCAGTTTGATTTTAGCAAATTTAACAGATGTGAATATTTAACATTTTAGCTTATCAAGATTGTCTCTCTTATCACTCTATTCTTTATCACAAAACGGAAAATTCTTACTTGAAATTCCTGGACTTCTAGGCCATAAAATTACCAACAATTTCCCTACCAAACTAGGGCCTTTAAGGGTACGGAACTGCAACCACGGGAACAATGCAACAAACGGTAAGGCAATGCAACAACGGAAAGCGAAGACCTCCTCACTGAGATCCTAATTCATAAATCCCAGATTTCACAGCTGACGGGAATTATCATTGCTCTTGACTAGCACATAAAACTCCATTCAATTCAAGAGCCATACTTCGTTCGGTACATGAAAATTCGCTATTCCATGCGAGACTTTTTCCACTCAAAACTCTCCTATGATACGTGAATTTGCCAAAGGTACTGCCCAACACAAGAACTGACCGATACAATAATTGCCCAACACAAATACTCTCCAACGAGGGCATACGAAACTCCAACGTGACAAAATCAAAATGGTCCTTATATCCCCTCAAACGGGTATCTCTACGTCTTCAACACCAAATACGTAAATTACGATATCACCCAAAAGACTGCAGATATTTTCTGAGTGCAATTAAATCCACTATGGGGATAATTAATATCCAACTTGCTTCTCAGAGAGAACCACGTGTTAACTCCAACTACTACCAACGAAATCTCTCTAGAACCTTCCGGAATATTCGCATGTCCCACCTGACAGCCGGTAGCGCTGTCGTTCGCTCTCACTTCATCCCATACGTCCCCAGCCATCTATCCTTCTCAACATGCGGACCATTCTCGAACCACCAACATTCTTAACCACAACGCCGGCGCGGCCGCTGACAAGATATACCAGGGGTAGTTCAAAGAGAAATGATTTAACGAAATATCTCAATTTTATTCAGTATACGAGGGATAGCCAGAAGAAATAATCCCGATCGTCGCCAATAATTCTCTGTTCAAAGCAGAGGAGGAACCACAAATACACCCAAACTAGCCTAGCTGTTTAGCTATTCAATTTATACTGTTACAAAATATATATATATATATATATATATATATATATATATATATATATATATATATATATATATATATATATATATATATATATATATATATATATATATACATATAAATTCAAACTGATCCCGGATATGTGTTCTAGGGGCCTAATTAGCGCTCATTTAAAGAATATTTTTTTTAAATTCAAACGTCGAGGTCTGCTCAATAGTGCTTTTTTTTAAAGAAAATTCACTAAAAAAGCATTATGTTTTCTACAAAGAGACGATAAGCTAAGACGTAATATATTGGAAGTCCATGTTACATTGCATGTGTATTATTAACAAAGACCGGATCTAACTTCAAACTGACACATAATAACCTAGGATTTTCTGACACAGCTTGATATGAATGCGGTTCTTCATGTACTATTTAATTACTTTTTCACCAAAACTCTTTAGAGCTTTCTTTTCGATTTATATTAATTATTTGACTAACAATTTTTTATGAAACACATTTTCATGAAAATTCTCTATCATAACGCATTTGCTGCATCTGGACTTTTTAAGCGGAGCTTAAATAGCACATAATTAATCGTTTCTTTTACAATTCATTGTATTCTATCGTCACCTTTTTAAACTACGATTTACATGATTTTCTGGCAAATGGAACTAACGAATCTAATACATTTCTACGATCAAAAGCTAACTTTGGTTTTTTAGTTACGTGTTCCGAATCTTGGACGCATGTTTATTCTAGAGTTTGCAAGTAAAGTAGATGAATAATTCATGCTCTGATTCCTGTAAATTATGCATCAGAGAATTCTTTAAATTCACAAATAGTTTTTTCAAATGGAGGTAATATTGGTAAGTAATTCGATTCAATTTACATTTGATATCAAAGGAACAAATTCCACATTGGTCTAAACTTACCCAAATCTTATTTGATCTAAATCTCGTAGTATGCACAGATGACTTGTTCTCCCAATTCTCTCAATTCCGTTAGTCACTTATTTGATCGTCTTATGTTGTCTCTTACATAACAGAGCAGTGTTATTGTAGTTCTAACAGCATTTATCCGAACAAGGGGTTAGACTACATAGGCTTTATAGCGAATGTACGTATATATATCCAAGATCATACAGCACATAGACATATCAGTTTTAGAACAACGTTTTAGATGGAGCCCGTACCTCTTATAATAGCTTCTAATTAAATACCAAGGTTTTGTCTAATCCATTTAAAGCTGTGATTTTTTTATAACTGAAAACCACAATATCACAACGTTTTATAATGTTGACACAGTATATAAAGCTAAACGTCTGTCTCTCTATATAATCAAATCTCCTACCTTGTTAGTGGTTTTGATTCGGCTTTTAGTGAATTTCCTTTTAAAAAAAATCACTAATGAGGAGATCCCGAGTTTTGAATTTTGAAAAAAATAATTCAAATGAGCGTTAATTAGGCCCTCAGAACACATATCCGGGGTCAGTTTCAATTTATATATATATATATATATATATATATATATATATATATATATATATATATATATATATATATATATATATATATATATATATATATATATATATATATGTATGTATGTATGTATGTATGTATGTATGTATGTATCACACCGATAACTCAAAAAATAATGGGCCGATGTTGATTAAATTTGGTAAATACCTTCCTTTTGCAAATGGCTTGGACAAGTTCGTTAGCCAGGTAAATCGGCCCAGGTTTTCCCGGAAAATTTGGTGTTTTCTTTCGAAAAAAATTTATATCTCCAGAATTAACAAAGTAAGAGCAACCAAATTTGGTACACCTCTTTATGTCATTATAAGTAAGTACCAAAATTTAGCTCTGTAGGTCAAAAGACAAGAAAGTTATAGGCATTTAAATAAAAATAAAAGTTGCGATTTAAAACGTCAAAATTGGCAACATTTAGTCAAAGAACTTGAATCTAATACGGGCTATGGAAGAAAATATCTAAAGAAGAATGTTTTACAAACCCTGAAGTCTTAGTTTCAACCGTCATTGTCCTTCATTTTACTAAAATATTTCCAGAAAATTCATTTCAAATAGACCCTTTCTCTGATGTTTGGCAGTAGCCTTAGCTATAGAGTTTATCATTTAATGGTATATAATTTTTGTCGAATTTTCGTAAAAAATCAATAAAGCTCAATATATCCGTTATTATACAAGATATGAAAAAAAATTGTATGCATTTATTATAGGGTGTCTTGAGCTACATCTTAAAAAAATATTTTTACAATCCCAGGGTAGCCCATTAGTCGTTGCTGATACAATTTCTCTTTTAGTGAATTTTCTTAGAAAAAATTCACTAATGAGGAGATTTCGACTTTTGAATTTTGAAAAAATTTCTTCAAATGAGCGCGATCTAGGACCCCTAGAACCCATATCCGGGGTCAGTTTCAATTTTTATATGTTTATATATATATATATATATATATATATATATATATATATATATATATATATATATATATATATATATATATATATATATATAGATATATATATATATATATATATATATATATATATATATATATATATATATATATATATATATATATATCACACCGATAACTCAAAAAATAATCGGCTGATTTTGATCAAATTTGGTGAGTACCTTTCTTTTGCCAGTAGCTTGGATAAGTTCGTTAGTCAGGAAAATCTGCTTAGTTGAAATACATTAAACAATGATTTGTTTTAATTAGACAGACAGATTTCCCAGGTCAGTATAAGTTCTGAGCTGACCTTAAATGTATGGAATTTCGACCACGAAATTATAATGCATGTTTTGTAAGAAAATAAATTCGGGACTCAGCAAGTGCGTTAGGGTAGCGAATTTTTATTGAACGCCTCAAATTTGAACAACTCAATTTGCTATTAACCTATAAGGTTCGTTGGCCAGGAAACTAGTTTTTTTCGGGAATATTTTAAGTTTATTTTCGACAAATTTGTGTACATTTTCAAACAGTAAAGTTATTTTCATGAAATATGGTACATTGTTTCTACTATACATGTTATACTGGCAACCAAATTTGATGTCCGCTTTCTTAAAAAAAAACACATATTTGCTATTTAAAACATTTTAATGAAAATTCATAAAGCACTTGCTGCGTCCAGACTGTTTAATGAATTTTCTTTTAAAAAAAACACAAATGAGGAAATCGCGACTTTTGAATGTTTGAATTTTTTTTTGTAATGAGCGCAAACTGGGCCCTTTAGAATACATACACCGGGTCAGTTTGTGCACTGGTTGCCTGTTGTGACTCCGTGTATTTTTGCTTCTTCATCCAGTGTGTTCCCATCTTCACCTGGCTATACCGTACTGATGATAGCTAATAAGCTTGAAACACTTGTATGCGGTTGTCTGTTGTATATACAGGTTGTTTCAAAAAACAGGCACCATCGCTCGTGGGGCAATTCCTTACTAAAAAATAAGAAAAAAAGTTCTTGTGCACATGGCCCCGGAAACGCATAGTTTCCAATATACAGGGAGTTGAATTTTAATTTTTTTTTTAATTTTTTATAAATAATTTCAAAACCACTGGATTGATTTTAATGAAACTTGGAACTTGAAAGTGTATTATGAAAGTGCATATTTTCAAGTGAAAATCTGCTTACAACTGCGTCAGTGGCGTGCGTACGGGGTAACTGTAAAAATTCATTTGGGGAAAAAATATGTGCGCCACTGTCTTTTTCCAATTTTGATACATCAGTTATGAAGCTTATTACATAAGCCATAAAAGCTGCCTCTTGGTATTTTTTCGTTCAGGGTATCCCCTGGGAGATATGATTAATTTTATAAAAAGGGGCAAAATACCGATTCGTTGGAGTAATGAAAACAGTAATCGTAAAGTGCCATGAAACTATAATTTTTGACAGTTCTCTAAATTCTACAATTTTGAAGTGCTTTGTAGGCGTCAAAAGAGTTTTCGTTCTATTCTTTAAATTTTGATACGGTGCAGTATTTTCGTTTTTAGTTATTTGTTGATACTGAGCTGCTCATTAATATTATTTCCTCCTCTCAAGATGGTTTTCATTAAGTACACTTCAGCGGATTTGACTGATATGTTGTTAATTTATGGACAAACAAATCAAAATGCTAGACAAGCTGTGCGAGTTTATCAGGAAACTTATCCGCAAAGAAGAATTCCTGACAAAAATATTTTCCCACGTATTGTAAGACATTTGAGAGAAACTGGTTCTTTAAAACCTTTAAAAGCTGACTCTGGGCGCATAAGATACCGCCGAACTGTACGGGTTGAAGAGGCAATATTAAATAGAGTTGAACGTGATCCTAGTACAAGTACGAGAATTATTGCCACCGAACTGGGTAATATTTCGGCATCATCAGTTCACAGAACTCTGAAGGATCAAAGTTTATATCCCTATCATTTTACACGTGTCCAGGAACTTCTACCTAGAGACTTTCAACCAAGGGTAATGTTTTGTCAGTGGTTCTTAAACAAACTTAGGCACGACCAACATTTTTCTAAACGTGTACTATTTACTGATGAGGCGTCATTTACGCGAAAAGGTATCGTAAATTTTCACAATTTACATACATGGGCCGATGAAAACCCACACTCTCTAAGAGTTGCAAATTCGCAGTATCAATTTTCCATCAATATTTGGGCTGCTATTATTGAAAATCACATAATTGGTCCTGTTGTTCTACCGAATCGTCTTGACTATAAATCATATTTAAACTTTTTACAAAATGATTTGCCGTTGTTACTACCGCTTTTTATGAGAAATGGTACAATGTGGTTCTAGCATGATGGTGCGCCCGCAAATTTTGCAGCAGTTGTAAGAACATATTTAGCCAACACATACGGTCACCGATGGATTGGTCGTGGAGGTCCGGTGTCAATGCCACCTCGATCTCCGGACCTGAATCCTCTCGATTTTTATTTGTGGGGTCATTTAAAAGAAATAGTGTATAAAACACCAGTAAATACACGAGAAGAATTGTTGGGAAGAATAGAATATGCATTTCACAGCATTAGAGAAGATCAAAATATTTCCAGAAGAGTAAGAAGAACTTTGCGCAGAAGGTTAAATAATTGTATCGACGCTAATGGTGGTCACTTTCAACATTTTCTTTAGCTTTGTTAATAAAGCCAATTGAGTAATGTACAAAAAACAAGAGTTTGGAAAAATCATGGTGTCTTTACGATTACTTTTTTCATTTTTTATTTTTATTTTTTATTTATCATTTTTTATCAATGTTTGTAATATTCATTTCAATGTTTATCACCAATAAGTTTTACGTAGGTTAGTTATTTGCACGTTTATTGCTGTAATGTTTACTGTATGTTTTGTTTTTCATATTCTTATGGTTTCAGTAAACATATATTATTATTATTATTATTATTACACCGACTAATCGGTATTTTGCCCCTTTTTATAAAATTAATCATATCTCCTAGGGGATACCCTGAACGAAAAAATACCAAGAGGCAGCTTTTGTGGCTTATGTAATAAGCTTCATAACTGATGTATCAAAATTGGAAAAAGACAGTGGCGCACATATTTTTTCCCCAAATGAATTTTTACAGTTACCCCGTACGCACACCACTGACGCAGTTGTAAGCAGATTTTCACTTGAAAATATGCACTTTCATAATACACTTTCAAGTTCCAAGTTTCATTAAAATCAATCCAGTGGTTTTGAAATTATTTATAAAAAATTAAAAAAATAATTAAAATTCAACTCCCTGTATATTGGAAACTATGCGTTTCCGGGCCCATGCGCACAGGAACTTCTTTTCTTATTTTTTAGTAAGGAATTGCCCCACGAGCGATGGTGCATGTTTTTGAAACAACCTGTATATATATATATATATATATATATATATATATATATATATATATATATATATATATATATATATATATATATATATATATATATATATATATATATATAAAGATATAATAATTGAAACTGACCCGGATATGGGTTCTAGGGGTCCTAGTTCACGCTCATTTGAAAAAATATTTGCAAAGTCTTACCATCGATACCTTTCTATTAGTGAATTTTTTTTAATAAAAATTCACTAAAAATATTCAAAATTATGATTCCCATCTAAAAATGCAACAATATGCAGAGTGTTCTATTTAAGAGAACAAACCTGCTGGCGACTTCCTGTATAACCGGGGGTAGTAGAAATCTGGACAGAACTCCATAAACTTTTCACGACCGGTCGCGCTGATCCACCCAGTATAGAAGTGTTGTTAGAAACAAACATAGGCTTCATGGTTTTCCTACGCTTTTATGGGAATGACAGAAAGGTTACTATTAGTGGTAGTAATAGTAGTAGTAACTAATATAACAAAATATCAATACTGTGCTCATCAAATCGATACAAGGTGTCCTTGTGTCTTACAGTGCATTCAAAATTTATTCAATGTAATGCGACATGAACGATGCACATTTCAATGTTGTGTCTGTCAACAGAATGTTATTATTGTGAAAGCTTTCCTATTGGAATTTCACATACATCTTTCGTAAACTCCAATGTGTACATGACATTGACTGTCACCACAAAGTACTAACTGAAACATCATCCCAGAAAACAAATTAATATCTAGGAAACGTTTCAGAAATTGTTTTTAGAAACATGAAACATTCACTAGTAAGTCACTCAAATGTTTCTCATTCATTGTGAAAACGACCCATGTCCTACCTAAAATTTGTTTCATTGAAACATTTCCGTCGAATGTTTCAGTAATGTTTCAAAACATACCTGCACAATGTTTTCAGAAAGTTGCAGGAATGTTTCTGATCAAAGTAATGATAACCTCTCTAGAATGCTTAATTAATGTTTTAAAATACATACATATATATATATATATATATATATATATATATATATATATATATATATATATATATATATATATATATATATATATATATATATATATATATATATATATATATATATATATATATATATATATATATCACTTCTAAAACAATACAAAAACTAATGACACTAAATATGCTACAAATATTTTAGTAATACAATGCAAAATTTCAGAAAACTCAAGTCTTGGCAATTGAGTTTTCAAGACTTGAATTATGTTTAATTTTTGCATACATTATATAATTTCTAGTAATATAGGTACACCTACTCAACAAATTTAAAATACTAAAAATTTTTATGGCATATTTGAGAAATTAGTTCATATTGTTTTAAACAGAAAAGATATATACACTTATGTTTATTATTTATTTATATTCATATGTAGGTCAATAAAAAACAACTGTCAGAAAAATAGTTAAATGAATTTATTCAGATAAAACAGAAAAAAACTTGGTTTTCACTGATATAAAGAATAAAAAGGAAAGGATAAAGATATTTATCACAGGAACAAAACAAAATAATATGTTAGAATACAACATAATACAAGAAACAAAAAATCAATCACTAATCAATCACACATAAATCTAAAAATTCAATAAAACGACCAACATTTATTTAATTTTTTCAAATGAAAAAGAACCAACATAAAAGATCAATGAGATTTTCTGAAAAAGCAATTAAAATGAATAAGTATTCTGAATAACAAAAATATGAATTCTATTTTAATCTCTTTCTTCTGACTCTAAGATTTGATTATGCCTTAGCCAATTAGAAACAACTTCCTGAAAAAAATGGTCTGTGATGGCAAAGATTCTTTCTGCGGACAGCCTCTGACAAAAATCAATCACTTTAAAATGCACTGCAATGCCCAAATAACATAATCATATAGTTATTTATTTGTAAGCATATTCTTTCATGTTGAAAACACCACCCTCAAGAACAATAACCATATTAAATATTTGATATAGGAGTGAAGCTGGTGCTTAATGTAGCCCCAAGATCAAGCATATCTATTAAAAATTGTAGGTGATGATGTTGAATTTTCAATGGTTGTATCAATTTTGCTTAGACTTTCATATTCCTGTGCTATTGCATTCTTTACCATGCGACGCAGATGAGAACATTTAAAGTATTTTGACGAATTCATCATTTCGTTTCCACCCACAAATAAATAAGTAATGTAAAATGTTTATCTACAACTACAACATACAACCAACTAGAAACCGCAAAATGTGAGGTTAGGAAACATGATCATATGGACATAAAAAATGTTTGTCACGTATAATTGTTTGTTATGCTGTGTATCTGTTAATACTAAGGAAAAATCAAGATACTGTATTGTTTAGAAGTGGTGGTAGTAATAGTTATAACATATGCAATACATATGGAATAAAAAACCTAAGAATGCAAACATATTCCACTTACCTCCCTTTCCATTACTGTATTGAGGTTCTTTCAAGTAAATTTTCTTTAAAATAAAACACAGAATTTAAAATAGAATATATAACAAAATCACACAACCATTATGTACCTATAATTATTTCCAGCACAACCATTGAAAATAGCAGATTGCACACGTAGTGGAGCCATTGCCTTCTTATTCTTCCCATACGTTCTCCTAATTTTTGAGAGTCAAGCACACGGTTTCTATATGGGCTATATCTATAAATAATTTAACAGCACATCTTTTTTTCCGAAACATTACTGCATGATTATACTCAATGTTTTAAATCCTCAATAATATTCACCACTGAAACGTTCCGTGAATGTGTCACATTGTCACATTTGGACGAACATTTTAGAAACATTACATAGGAGTTGAAATTAAATGTTTCAAAGTGGATGATTATGGTCAATTTTGAAATGTTTCGTGCATGTGTCTTGTTTAGCGGGATACAATGAAATTCGTACGTTATGTAAGAAAAGTACATTTTAAAAATTATTTAAATGAAGCAATGTTATTTAGCAGAATGCACTTAGATCTTAAAACCATATAACAGTAGCTGACCCGACAGACGTTGTTCTGGCCAAATTTCAATATGCCAAACGACATTTGCGCACGTAGCGAAATAAATCGCAGAAAAATACTTTCAGTTTTCCTGAATTTCACAATTTTCCTGGCCACTTCTTCAACTTTTCTTTTTCTAAATATATATCATTCGGACTATAACTAACATTTAAAATAAAAAATAAACTTAGTCAAATCGGTCCAGCCGTTCGCAAATGATGCGCTTACCAACGAATAGCATTCAATTTTTATTTGTATCTACATAAACCGGGGCAGATTTTCCTAAATAACGAAGTTATCCAAGTCACTTGCAAAAGGAAGGCACTTACCAAATTTGATCAAAATCGGCCCATTATTTTTTGTGTTATCGATGACAAACATATAAATTCAAATATAGCATATGCGCATGCGCAGACCAACTTTTTTAATTATTGGTTTAGAGGTATGATGTTTGCACCTTCAAGTCCAGAATTAACAAGTTGCCTCTTTCCTCCTTGTCGACACCTACGGTACGATAGTATTTAGGCTGTAAGCCCTCGTAGTGTGTTGTTAAAATATTTTTAAAAATCTCACTGATCTACCGCGATAAGAGTTTCAAGTTTTTATCTCATTTTCGTGTAGACCTTGTTACGAAATGATATATTTTTTAAGTCGGTTCCTTTCTATCACTTTCCGTTCAAAAGATGTAAAAATTTAAAGTTTAGACCAGAAGTGGTCATTTTATTGTATATTCCAATTTGGGTTGGCCTCCTTAACACCGTGCATGTGTTGGTCCTCTCGTACATCTCACCAATCTTGCGCGATAAGAACTTTAAGTTTTTACCTCATTGTTCTGTAGACCTTGTTACGAAACGATATCTTTTTAAAGTCAGTTCATTTCTATCACTTTCTGTTCAAAAGATTTAAGGATTTAAAGTTTATTAGTGGCCATTTTATTGTATATTCATATTTAATTTAGCCTCCTTAACACCATGCATTTGTTGGTTATATCGTACCTCTCACCGATCTTGCGCGATAAGAACTTTAAGGTTTTATCTCATTTTGGCACAAGCGTTAGTCACCATTTGTGAATTCTACTCATCAAGGCGAATAAAATGACATCAAACATCATACTTCTAAAATAATAAATAAAATAGTTGGTTTGCGCATGCGGATATGCTATATTTGAATTCTGCCTACTAAGTGATATGACATCAAACACCTGGAGGTTTACTTAAAAACTAATAAAAAAAGTTGGTTTGCGCATGCGTTAACCGTCATCTTGACATACGTCAAGGCATATGAAGTCAGGATGGTGGATCCTTTTATTTTACAGGTTAGTCCAAATGTCATTTCAAAATGATATCATGATACCTCTAAACCATAAAATAAAAAAGTTGGTTTGCGCATGCTACATATGATTTTTACTTACTGAGACGAGTATTATGACACAAAACAAGTGGGGGTTTACTTAACAACTACAAAAATTGGTTTGCGCATGCATCAACTGCCATATTTATATACGTCGTGATATGTAAAATCAAAATAGTAGATCCTCTTATTTCAACAGGTCGGGCTAGATAGCTTTTAATTTTTAAAATTTTAGAGTTTCTGCGCCAACGGTCACCATCTTGGTCGATATCTTGGATTACGTCATCCCAGGTTAGATCTCTCCACGCTCTGGGTCAGATAGATGGTGTAGTTTTTGGATGTGGCGTGGCTAAAGAGGCGTGGTTTTAAAAATTGTGCATTTTTTAAATGTGCATTTTTTGTGTACTCGTTCGCTCATAGCTTATCTACTACTATGTTAGGGTTAAAAAAATCAAATCACTAAAAGGGTGACCCACCCCTAATTCACCCCTTTTTGAGGTTATATCTACTTCAAATTTTTATCAAATAAGGACGTTGACAAAATAAAACCATTTACCAAATTTGGTTCTTATATGTTAGGGCAATGACGCAATACACCTGTTTCCTTTAATTAATAAACAGTAATCCGACGTCAATATTTCACCAACCATGGGCGTCAGAGAACAATTTTATATAAAAAATCGTCATCTTTTTAGGTCCTCTACATGCACACATTATGTATTCATTCCGTTGTGAATCACCCTATATATATATATATATATATATATATATATATATATATATATATATATATATATATATATATATATATGTTCAGAAAGAGATTTCCGCGGTCTTTAATGTGAGACATGCTTGGTTCTCGGGTTAAACCGCGTCCAGAATTTATGGAAACTCGACGTTTCGGCTCCTGTTTTGGAGCCATTTTCAAGAGGTAAAGGAAATATGTAAGGACACTCTAAGGCCTCAATCTGCCTACTCCTTAGAGTGATGGACAAAGGTGGGTAAAGGAAATATGTAAGGACACTCTAAGGCCTCAATCTGCCTACTCCTTAGAGTGGTGGACAAATGTGGGTAAAGGAAATATGTAAGGACACTCTAAGGCCTCAATCTGTCTACTCCTTAGAGTGATGGACAAAGGTGGGTAAAGGAAATATGTAAGGACACTCCAAGGCCTCAATCTGCCTACTCCTTAGAGTGGTGGACAAAGGTAGGTAAAGGAAATATGTAAGGACACTCTAAGGCCTCAATCTGCCTACTCCTTAGAGTGGTGGATTAAGGTAGGTTGGGTTGTTGTAGCTCGATTACGGGGCCTCAATCTGCCTACTCCCCAAATCTCGCTGGAGATCGTCTGTGAGGTCTCAGTGTGTTCAACCCTAGGCCTCAGAGAGATCTGGCAGTTCGTTGCAAGTCTTGTCTTATATAGGTCGTTTCGTCTACCTGTTGCGTCATCAGTGAAAGTAGTGGGGTCACCGTCAATTAAGTGGGGGGATAATGATGCAACAAAATTGTCTGTGGAATTCATTTCCCTTTTGTGTGTTTGCAAAGAAGATATAATAGGTTTCCAAGTAGTCGGAAGGCGAAGACCATCATCTCTCTTATTTAAACAATCGGGACGTTTTTCAATCTCGATTGCTTCGCGGATAATTCTCGTTTTGAAATTGTAAACCGGTGCTATTGTTTTGGCATTATCGAAGTCTATTTTGTGCCCTGTATGAATATGATGCATGGCCAGCGCCGATGAGGAGTCGGATTTTCTAACTGCGAGGGTGTGTTCGTATATTCTATTGTGGATGCGTCTGTTTGTTTGTCCTACGTAAGTTCGGGAACAGTCGGAACAAGGAATTTCGTAAACTCCGTGGGATTCGTTTGGAATCGTATCCTTGGGAGTTTTTATAAGATTTGATAGTTTTTGGTCTGTTGTGAATACGGTTTTGATATTATGGGTTCTGAAAATTCGGCTGATTTTGTCGGTGACACCTTTAATGTATGGTAAAAACGCTGTGTGTTGTTGTGTGGACGCTGTTTGTTCTTGTTGTGGTGTAGTGGTTTGTTGTTGTGCGTTTCTAATGTTTCGTAGTATGTGATTGTTGTCGTATCCGTTTTCTAGCAATGTCTGTCTTAAAAAGTTTAATTCTGTCTGTTTGTTGTTGTTGTCCGTTAGTCTAAGGGATCGTGTTACTAATGTTCGAACCACGGAATTTAGTTGCGATGGGTGATGGTGAGATTGGGCGTTAAGATACCGATTAGTGTGGGTTGGTTTTCGGTAGACAGTGTAAGAAAATCCTCTGACTGGTGTCAAAAACTCCACCCATTTCATCGACCTTCTTCAAAACAACACCATTTCTCAAAACGACATCCTAGTTAGCTTTGATATAGTTTCCTTATTCACCAATATACCTCTATCTGAAACCCTTGACATTCTCAAAAATAAACACAAAATTTCCCACGATACCTTAGCTCTTGTGGAACACTGCACATCTAACACTTATTTCCTTTTTCAAAACAAATTTTACAAACAAGTTCGAGGTGCTCCAATGGGTTCACCCCTCTCTCCTGCATTGGCCAACATTTTCATGGAAAACTTCGAGACACAAGCCCTCAATTCATCCCAACTTAAACCAACGTGTTGGTTAAGATGCGTTGACGACATTTTCGCTGTCTGGCCACACGGCAAAGAATCTCTAGACGAATTTCTTTCTTACCTAAATAACATCAACCCCCAAATCCAGTTCACCATGGAAATGGAAAATAATTTTTCTTTGCCTTTCTTAGATGTACGCATCACTAAAAATCCAGTCAGAGGATTTTCTTACACTGTCTACCGAAAACCAACCCACACTAATCGGTATCTTAACGCCCAATCTCACCATCACCCATCGCAACTAAATTCCGTGGTTCGAACATTAGTAACACGATCCCTTAGACTAACGAACAACAACAACAAACAGACAGAATTAAACTTTTTAAGACAGACATTGCTAGAAAACGGATACGACAACAATCACATACTACGAAACATTAGAAACGCACAACAACAAACCACTACACCACAACAAGAACAAACAGCGTCCACACAACAACACACAGCGTTTTTACCATACATTAAAGGTGTCACCGACAAAATCAGCCGAATTTTCAGAACCCATAATATCAAAACCGTATTCACAACAGACCAAAAACTATCAAATCTTATAAAAACTCCCAAGGATACGATTCCAAACGAATCCCACGGAGTTTACAAAATTCCTTGTTCCGACTGTTCCCGAACTTACGTAGGACAAACAAACAGACGCATCCACAATAGAATATACGAACACACCCTCGCAGTTAGAAAATCCGACTCCTCATCGGCGCTGGCCATGCATCATATTCATACAGGGCACAAAATAGACTTCGATAATGCCAAAACAATAGCACCGGTTTACAATTTCAAAACGAGAATTATCCGCGAAGCAATCGAGATTGAAAAACGTCCCGATTGTTTAAATAAGAGAGATGATGGTCTTCGCCTTCCGACTACTTGGAAACCTATTATATCTTCTTTGCAAACACACAAAAGGGAAATGAATTCCACAGACAATTTTGTTGCATCATTATCCCCCCACTTAATTGACGGTGACCCCACTACTTTCACTGATGACGCAACAGGTAGACGAAACGACCTATATGAGACAAGACTTGCAACGAACTGCCAGATCTCTCTGAGGCCTAGGGTTGAACACACTGAGACCTCACAGACGATCTCCAGCGAGATTTGGGGAGTAGGCAGATTGAGGCCCCGTAATCGAGCTACAACAACCCAACCTACCTTTATCCACCACTCTAAGGAGTAGGCAGATTGAGGCCTTAGAGTGTCCTTACATATTTCCTTTACCTACCTTTGTCCACCACTCTAAGGAGTAGGCAGATTGAGGCCTTGGAGTGTCCTTACATATTTCCTTTACCCACCTTTGTCCATCACTCTAAGGAGTAGACAGATTGAGGCCTTAGAGTGTCCTTACATATTTCCTTTACCCACATTTGTCCACCACTCTAAGGAGTAGGCAGATTGAGGCCTTAGAGTGTCCTTACATATTTCCTTTACCCACCTTTGTCCATCACTCTAAGGAGTAGGCAGATTGAGGCCTTAGAGTGTCCTTACATATTTCCTTTACCTCTTGAAAATGGCTCCAAAACAGGAGCCGAAACGTCGAGTTTCCATAAATTCTGGACGCGGTTTAACCCGAGAACCAAGCATGTCTCATATATATATATATATATATATATATATATATATATATATATATATATATATATATATATATATATATATATATATATATATATATATATATATATATATATATATATATATATATATATACAGTTTATTTGTTTGCTGTACGTTTGTGATTTCTTATTGGTTTGCGCGGACTGCAGTTTCGAACCGTCCCGGTTCATCATCAGCACGCTACTCTATTATGATGAACCGGGACGGTTCGAAACTGCAGTCCGCGCAAACCAATGAGAAATCACAAACGTACAGCAAACAAATAAAGTGTATATTTAAAAGTGATTACAGTGTAGTGCAATATACCTAAATATATATATATATATATATATATATATATATATATATATATATATATATATATATATATATATATATATATTCAGGTCACGCTTCTTTCGAGGAGAAAATTTTTGAAAATATTTTCAACCATAATTTTGTCAATAGTATGTTTTAGTAACACTTAGTGAGTGGTGGACGTTCCGCCACTAGTTGCGGAACCAAGTAGTATGTTGTCACGCCAGCTCCAAATAACACAAAGTGTTAAAAAAATAGAGACTGTATACAACTAACTAACAATTTAGAAAATTGTCAGCCCTGGCCCATTTCTACCCCAATATAGGGACAAAGTATGTAAGGCTAGATGCATTCTCGCAACAATTAGAACCGCAGACCGGTTTCGCTCTCATTAGAGCTCTTCAGTACGGCATACTAATTGTAGCAAAAATACATCTAAAGTAATACGGCTATAGTATAGCCAGCCTTTCAACACTAAGTGAGTGGTGGATACTTTAGATGCATTTTTGCTACAATTAGTATGCCGTACTGAAGAGCTCGAATGAGAGCGAAACCGGTCTACGGTTCTAATTGTTGCGAGAATGCATCTAGCCTTACATACTTTGTCCCTATATTGGGGTAGAAATGGGCCAGGGCTGACAATTTTCTAAATTGTTAGTTAGTTGTATACAGTCTCTATTTTTTTTAACACTTTGTGTTATTTGGAGCTGGCGTGACTACATACTACTTGGTTTCGCAACTAGGTGGCGGCACGTCCACCACTCAGTGTTGAAAGGCTAGCTATACTATAGCCGTATTACTTTAGATGGATTTTTGCTACAATTAGTATGCCGTACTGAAGAGCTCTAATGAGGGCGAAACCGGTCTACGGTTCTAATTGTTGCGAGAATGCATCTAGCCTTACGTGTTTTAGTAAACTCAATGTAAAATAAAAATTCCTGCAAAATATAAGATTGGAGTTGATTGATCATTTTAAAACCGTTATATTGATTTTCAGTAAAGAGGTGAATTGCGTATTCGCTTGCATATCTAATTAAATATGAAAATAGATATAAAACTAGTTAAGGTTTTCTTTTTTTGCAGAAAAATGAAATTCCCAATGATCAACTACAATGGACGTTCAATCCTGATGATTCTCCTAGCAGGAGTTTTATTATTCCAAGTCACATCAACATTTGCCGCACCACATTCACCAAGGTAGTTGTAATGTTTTAATTTAATATGTGTATACCTATACTTTTGTAATTTAAAAACTATCCACATTCGCTTCGTGATAGCTAGTTACTTCTGAAAAGTTTAACTGCTTCTAAATATGTGCTGAAAAGGAAAAAAAAATTGGTTATAAAAATCAACCAAATCAATAGGATTAGGTGCTAATGTTACATCAAAACCGTTGCCCAATACGTCCTATTATATACAAGCTTGAATCCAGGGATATTGTTACTACGCACAGCTAATTCTGTGGTCTAATTCATGTTTGTCTAGTGAGCCATGACGGACCCCTTGGCGCCAAGTGTCCCAGTTTCAATCCCCATGTCTTTTAATTGAATATATATATATATATATATATATATATATATATATATATATATATATATATATATATATATATATATATATATATATATATATATATATATATATATATATATATATATATATATATATATATATATATATATATATATATATATATATATATATATATATATATATTAAAACAAAAATATTAACAAAAAAAAATTTAAAAAAATTAATTATATATATAATAAAACAAGTAAAAAAAAATTTGATATATATGTGTGTATATATTTATGTAAAAAAAAATAATAGTTAAGTATTTACTGTACATATTGCTTGATATGGGTGCCGTCGTGTTCGAACAGAAAAAAAATGCGGGAAAGAAACGAGATTTTAATTTACAATTTGTGGCTGATGAGAAACAGTCTCAATGCCAACAACAATACCACACACACACACACACACACACACACACACACTAATTCTGTATTTACTTCGATTGGACTGTATACGACTATTTCGATGTAATTAAATTTATTGCCATAATCTACAACCCACCTGGTTCATTTCTCCATCTTGACTATTATCTTTAGACGCTTATCACTGTCATTTGCCTTTTATGGAATATATCGCAGAGTTTCAAGAGTAGACAATACAGGGTAATTCATAAGTGGTGACCAAAAATGAAACCCCATGTTCTTTGAACAATTTTAGAGAGGGTATGTCCTATGAAAATTTTTCCTATAATGCTTCATTAAAGGGTGTTGAAGTTGACTTTCAAAAAATAAAATTTTCCAATTTTTTAAAAAGTACCACATATATTTTGCTGAAACTTCGCACGTGTAGCCTGTTATGGAAGGCGCGTATTCTACCATAACAATTGAATCGGCTAATCCAGCAGTCGCGCGTACCCACATGTCATTGGTTATCCCTCAAGAAAAAACGGGTAAGCCAATGATATTTTTTTTTAATTTTTTTTTAATCTTACTTTCATTTGTGAACAAAATGATTCTCTTGATAATTTTCTGTACGACGCTTATTTTACGAGTAAGCAATGAATCAGGTGAGTGTTTTAGAGCACAGTTAATGATTTTTAACCAGTCGTTGTTTGGTAGAAAATCGCAATGATACACTTTTATCAGGCTTATAGTAATTTATTTATTACAATAAATGTTCAAAAATGCCTCCATTGGCCTGAATATACGCACGACATCTTTTTAGTATGGAAAATTTAATGTCTTGAGGATTCATTGTTGCTTGAATTGGACGAAAAGCATTATTTATCAGTTGTTGTAGCTGCTCTGGTGTATTTATTTGTTCACTGTAGACCAGTCGCTTAAAATCACCCCAAAGATAGAAGTCAAGTGGGTTTAAGTCCGGTGATCTTTCAGGCCAATGTATTGGTCCAGTTCTGCCAATCCATTTTTCATTATAATGTTCATGTAGCCATGTAACAACGTTTCGACTATGATGCGCTGGTGCACCGTCATGCTGGTACCACATTATACCTCTTGTTGCTAGTGGAATGTCATCTAGAAAGTTTTCTACACGGTTTTCTAGGAGCGCTAAGTACGAAGATCCATTTAAACGTTCTGGCAGGACTTCCATGGACAGTGAGCCGTTAAAAATACCACACCATAAATTAATGGAAAATCTATGTTGAAATCTGCGAGTCCTTGTTGCATGTGGATTTTCCAATGACCAGACATGCTCATTATGAGAATTATAAATACCATTTCTTGTAAATGTTGATTCGTCAGACCAGAAGATTAGATTAGGGAATAAGATATTTTGAGTGTTCATTTCCAACATCCATTCACAAAAGACTCGTCGATGCACATTATCTCCAGGTAGAAGGCATTGAACATTCTGTCGATGATATGGATGTAAGGCTTCTCGATGTAAAGTTCTCTAAACAAAACTTTGAGAATATTGTAACTGCGTGGAAATCCTCCGAGTACTTGTAGAAGGTTGATCCATCACTGCATCCACCACTCTCTCTTCGTCTTCAAGTTTATGTTGTCTTCTACCATTAGCTCTAGCGTCAGGACGTTGTCCAATACCGCACTGCCCAAGTCTTGAAAACGTTCGAGAAAAAACCCTTGGTGTAGGTTGACGGCGAGTGAGAAACCTACGTTGATATTCCCGACAGGCAGCTAGTGCATTTCCATCAGCATGTCCGTAGATAAAAATTATATCTGCATACTCTTCTGAGGTGTACTCCATTATAAGAAGTAAAAGAGTAGAAAATTTTGCAATTTTATAAAGTTTACCACTTACACCTATTCAAAATAATAACTTGTTAACCTAAAGGTCAAGTGACACTTAATGAAAACTTTGGCAAACCAGACTACTGCTTACTAAAATACAACAAAGATAATCGTCGTACAAAAAATTATCAAGACATTAAATTTTCCATATTAAAAAGATGTCGTGCGTGTATTCAGGCCAATGGGGGCATAAAAGTGTATCATTGCGATTTTCTACCAGACAACGACTGGTTAAAAATCATGAACTGTGTTCTAAAACACTTACCTGATTCATTGCTTACTCGTAAAATAAGCGTCGTACAGAAAATTACCAAGAGAGTCATTTTGTTCACGAATGAAAGTAAGATTAATATATATATATATATATATATATATATATATATATATATATATATATATATATATATATATATATATATATATATATATATATATATATCATTGGCTTACCCGTTTTTTTCTTGAGGGATAACCAATGACATGTGGGTACGCGCGCTTCTGCTGGATTAGCCGATTCAATTGTTATGGTAGAATACGCGCTTTACATATCAGCCTACACATGCGAAGTTTCAGCAAAATATATGTGCTACTTTTTAAAAAATTGGGAAATGTTATTTGAAATTCAACTTCAACACCCTGTATCTCTTTAAATAAGCATTATAGGAAATTTTTTTATAGGACATACCCTCTCTAAAATTGTTCAAAGAACATAAAGTTTTACTTTTGGTCACCACTTATGAATCACCCTGTATATTAATACAAAGTTGCCAAAAACTAACACTTGTATGTTCTATTTAGAAAATTGCCATATATATATATATATATATATATATATATATATATATATATATATATATATATATATATATATATATATATATATATATATATATATTTCTAACAAATTGCGGGATAGCCGTCAGTTGCATGATAAAAATTCTGTATTACACTGCCGAGCTTTCGAAATTATTTATTATTTATTTCTTTCTCGAGGCTACATCATGGAAGGAATATGATTATAATTTGCATACGAAAAAAAGCCTGAACGCAGAAAGTGCGTTATGGTAATGAATTTTCGTAGAAATGATCTGGCATCCAACATTTTTTTAATCAAATGCTTATAACTTTTTTTCTTGTAACGTACAGGTCCCAATTTGGCACATGGTTTAGTTTTTATAACTTAAACCTACGTACCAAATTTGGTTACCAGAGCATTGTTTTTTTTTTGGAGATACATTTTTTTTCCACAGAAAAACGAAAATTTTTCTAGACCTATTTTGCTTGCTAACGAATTTGTCCAAGCCATTTGCATATTTTTTGAGTTATCTGTATGATATACAGGTGCCCCATAATTAATTAGACATTAGCTAAATGGTGATAGCTGGTACAAAGATGAAGCGATTGGGCTCAACATGCCTGAGTAAAATGTTACTCGTTTTCGTTTTGCAGGGTGTTTAAATACTTTTTTTTTAAACTACGTTTTCAAATATCTTGAAAATGGTCCACATATTATTATGAAATATAGCATGGTATTATTAGACATTATTCTTAATACGACGACGGTAGCAATTTCACTGCTGCCGCTAGGTGGCGCCACCGACAGCAGCACTGTTTCATTAACATGGTCATAATTTTTTGTCCGGCCTGTACGCACATTTTAGCACAAAAATAAAGAAGTTCCATTTAGTCCCACACAAAAAAGCTTACTTCTTTGAAGTCGAAAAAGTTGACCGTTTTCAAAATAAAGGTACTTTTTCAATGAAATTAAATTAACGATTATGCGCAAATTATGTGTACCTGTTGTAGATACTTCTTAGCATAATAAAATGTACGTTATCGAAACACACATTTTTATTAAGAATTTAACAAAGCCCTTAAATAAAATAACATCTTTAAACTATTAACTAAAAAGAAATAGTTAACAAAATGAAGATTGAAGAGATTTTTACAAATTGCATTAATCTACCTAATTAAATTAATCTAAAATTAAACTTCAACTTTAGAAGCAAAACAACAACAAATGTGAGTAAGTGCTCAAAGTGTTCACCGTTTGCCGCAATGCATTTTCTCACTGGTTTATTAAAATTATATCTTACTTTTAAAAAATTAATTTTGTTGAGTTCTGATATCATTAACACCCTGTACGATCTTTTCCCATGATTTCTGGCGGTTATTTACTTGACCTTTGTTGACCAGTGACTTTAGATAACCCCATAAATAAAAATCTAACGGATTTAATTCGGGACTACGCGCTGGCCATGGGTGCACACTACCTCTACCAATCCACCTTTGAGGGTAAATTTCATCTAAATACTTTCACACATCTTGGATGTTATGTGCTGGAGTGCCATCATGCATGAACCAAGAGTCACTCCTTAAAATTAGAGGTACAGCTTCTAAAATGATCGGTAAATTATCTGTCAAAAACAAGAGATACGTTGCTTCGTTAAGTCTAGGTGGCAGTTCAAATGGTCCCACAATACAATTTTCACACACCAAATATTTATTGAAAGTTCATGTTAAAAATGATGTTCGCCGATAGCATAAGAATTTTCAATCGCATAGGTGTGGCTATTCCGCAAATTGAACATACCTCTTCTGGTGAATGAGGCTTCATTAGTAAATAAAATTTTATTGTACAGGCTGGCCAATTAAGCGAGGTAAGCGGCTGTATCTCGGAAACCGTTCACCATAGAGCTTTTGGAAAAAAATATCTTTAGTAAATGTGGCCAAGAAAAATCGTTGGAAATTATTTTCAAGTTCGTTAGATGCCTGCTAGGGGGCGCAACACCAAGAGGAAATGGAAAAAATAGGATATCTCAGTAATATGTCCAGATAGACTGTATTGAAAATACCTGCAGATCAATGTCGTGTGTATCACGAACAATTTCTGTTGGCACTATTTTTCTCTAACTCTTCAGATAAAGTGGTGGGGGTAAGGCAAACATTGATTAGGAAAAAATGCAATATCTCTGGATCGCCTCATGGGAAAATATTGAACTCAGTGTCATTTAAAAGAGTATTTTTTTTCTATATCAACTGCATTGCAAGTCATGTCTTTGTTATTGTTACTGTAATCACTAAAGGGCACTTTTTTAAAATTTAACACATTTTATGATTTTTCTCAAGAAACCTTAATACATTGATATAAATATTACTACATAGATAGAAAGAGGACTAAAGGTCAAAGCAAGTGGTGAAAATCCCAAGTCTCTATCTTTTGTTTAGCCGGAGATATTAATGAAAAACTGATACTGAAACCTAAAACAAAATATTTCATTCTCTCTGTATGTAATTCTAAACGATAAGCACTCTAGTGTCTCCTTAAATGCTCAAAGTGTCTGCCGTCACGTTCTACACACTGCTCAAGCATATTTCGGGTAGAAAAAACGGCAGCTTCCACTTCCGCTGTTGACAGACTACGAATTGCATTTCTGACTCTATTCTTCATATCTTCCTTGCTCGTAGGCTTTGTTTGGAAGACAATGTCCTTTATTCGTCCCCAAAAATAAAAGTCTAAGCATGTTAAGTCAGGTGACCTCGCTGGCCAGGGAAATATGCTTCCTCTTCCTATCCATCGGCCTGGATACGTCTCACATTGATGGAAAAATGTGCTGGACAACCATCGAGCTGCAGAAACACATTTTGCCTGGTTTCAAGGGACACATCTTCCAATAAAACTGGCAAATCATTTCTTAGAAACTCCAAGAAGAGGTTACCAGTAACAGACTCGTCAAAGAAATAGGGTCCAATAATTGTACCTCCTATTACGCCACAACATACATTAAGACTCCAACGTCCTTGATGTTGAACTTCTCGCATCCAGTGGGGGTTCTCAGTAGATCAATAATGCATATTATGCAAATTCACATTACCGTCGCTATGAAAAGTAGCCTCGTCCGTCCAAAGAACTTGCGTTAAAAAATTTGGATTTTCATTGATCATGTCTAAAAGCCAATGGCAATGATCCAGCCTCCGATCATAATCCTGCTCATTCAGCGCTTGATTCAAAACAATATGATAAGGGTGTAGTCTAAAAATCAAAATAAGTATCGTTATATATTCAAAAGGACATTGTAATAAAAATATGTTTATCTGCTGACATAATAGACGCATTATGTTATCGGATTTAAGTAACATAAAGCTGTTCATTATACCACAAGGGGCGTTCACTTAAGCTAGACAGTTACGACATCAACAATTCATAATGCTTAACTGTTACTACGTTGAAAGTTGAACAGTTGCGGTAATTTGAATGTTGTCAATTATCTTTGAGTTAAATAGTACTCATATACCAAAAATCAACTAAATTTGAGAAAACGCACTTGTTATTTATATGCGAAGATTTTGGTGGTTGATGATGTAACTGTCTAGCTTGGGTGAACAGCCCATAGTGCGATAATGAGATTCACTATAGCACTACTGCTACTACAACGAGAAACCAAACACGAATCTTTGGCTAACTAATTCAATAATAAAAACAAACAAACGCTACATTCACACCAATGAAATTAAGTAAACAAATGTCAGTTTCATCGTATTGCAAATAAAATCCAAATCTTTTAAGGGTCTTAAGTTTTAATGAATGCCAGCAGATAAACTTTTGTATCTTACTCGGATCATAAACGATCATTATGGTAACATGTCCTGTTACCATATCATAATTTTTACGACTGTCGTCTGATCATTTTCACAACCGCCATTATGATCCCTGTGAGATAAATAACAATAACTATTTTGAATTTCACGATATAATAAGCTTACCTATACTCTTTTAAAATAGTTTGGATGGTGGTCCGTGATATTCCCAAGTCAAGATGCAATGTTCTTGTGCTAACATGAGGATTAAATTCTATATATGCCAAAACATTGATAATATTTTCTTCAGTTCTGGCAAAACGGCGTCTCCGCAGCACCGGTCCGCTTAAGCTTCCAGTTTCACGCAAGTTTTGCACCAAGCGAGGAAAAACTCTTCTGTTGTAATGGTGGCGATTTGGATACCGCATTGCATACACTCTTGCCGCATTTTGAAAGCACTCAAAGTAAACACCAATCATATCAACGGCTTCATCATTTGTAAACAACATTTTTATATTTGAATTATACACGAAAGAACTCAGAGTAACTAATTTGACGTTTCTTTAAAGTTTTGTCTTTTTTCCAAAGCCTACCTATTTCAGTTTTAGAGTATAATTATTGGACCGAACGAATAAGTTATAATTGCGTTAGGAATGCGTAAATAAGTATTATTTTTAACAAAAAACTATAAAACTATATTTGCAAATTAAAAAATTTCTGTTTTCAATCTTTAATTAGTCAATGCTGAAAGTGTTTTGTTTAAATTCCAGTTTTCTCAGTTTTTCATTAATATCTCCGGCTAAACAAAAGATAGAGACTTGGGATTTTCACCACTTGCTTTGGCCTTTAGTCCTCTTTCTATCTATGTAGTAATATTTATATCATTGTATTTAGGTTTCTTGAGAAAAATCATAAAATGTGTTAAATTTTTAAAAAGCGCCACCTAGTGATTACAGTAACAATAACAAAGACATGGCTTGCAATGCAGTTGATATAGCAAGAAATACTCTTTTAAATGACACTAAGTTCAATATTTTCCAATGAGGCGATCCCGATATATTGCATTTTTTCCTAATTAATGTCTGTCTTACCCCCACCACTTTATCTGAAGAGTTAGAGAAAAATAGTTAAAACATAAATTGTTGGTGATACACACGAAATTTATTTGCAGGTATTTTCAATACAGTCTATTTGGACATATTACTGAGATATCCTATTTTTTCCATTTCCTCTTGGTGTTACGCCCCCTAGCGGGCATCTGACGAACTTGAAAATAATTTCCAACGATTTCTCTTGGCCACATTTACTAAAGATATTTTTTCCACAAAGCTCTATGGTAAACGGTTTCCGAGATATAGCCGCTTACCTCGCTTAATTGGCCACCCGGTACAACATTGGATCCTCTAAACAGCGTTCTCTCATAAACGGGCAAAATTGAAATCTTCTTGGTAAGTCCTGCGGTAAAAGCTGCTGAACTCGAGTGAAATTGGATGTAGCTTTTCTTTAAGTAAGATTCTGGACACCTAAGATTTGCTTATACCGGTTGTTGCACTAACACGTCTCGTGCTGGTTTCCACGTGTTCTACAATACGAACAATAATTTCGTCTTCCATATCAGCATCAATTACACCTGCATTTTTGTTTTTGGCATGAAATGAGCCAGTTTCACCTAATCTATCGTAAACTACATATGGTTTGGTTGCCTTTATCAGGATAAGACTCAAAATAGCGCTGTGCTGCTCTGCGTGAACAAAAATTTTCCTGGGCATAAAGAGACACATTTGAGAATTTGAAAAAACGTGATGACGCGGCATTTTAACGCAATTAACAAGAATAAAGTGACAATTAAAGATACTTGTTTAATGTCAATAGATTTTGACAAATTACAGTAAACAAGTTCCTAGTTGCTACCATAACATACTTAGCAACAAAGTAAATAGAGATTTTTTGTTTTCATTGAAAAAATACGTTTATTTTGAAAACGGTTAAATTTTGACTTCTAAGGAAGTATACCTTTTTTGTGTGAAACCAAATGGACTCCCTTTATTTCTATTCGAAATTGTGCATACAGAGTGGACAAAAAACTATGAATATAGTAATGAAATAGTGTTGCTGTCGGTGGCGCCACCTAGCGGCAGTGGTGAAATTGATACTGTCATCGTTTTACGCATGATGCCTAATAATACCACGCCACATTGCATAATTAAATGTTGAACCACTTTCAAGATATTTGAAAAAATAATTTTAAGACAAATTATTTAAACACCCTGTGAAACGAAAACGAGTAACATTTTACTAAGGCATGTTGAGCCCAATTGCTTTAATGGGGCAGCCTATATATATATATATATATATATATATATATATATATATATATATATATATATATATATATATATATATATATATATATATATATATATATATATATATATATATATATATATATAAATTGAAATTGACCCCAGATATGGGTTCTAGTGGTCCTACCAAACTAGGACCCGTCTCTGGTTTGACGAAATTTTTTCAAAAGTCGCCATCTCCCATTAGTGATTTTTTAAATAAAATTCACCAAAAGAAAACCGTTTATCAAAATTTTGGTCTGTAAGTTAAAAACCAAGAAGTTATAATAGCCATTTAAAGAAAACAAATTAGGGTTTTCCTCAAAACGTTCACGTCGCGATTTGAAACGCCAAAATTGGTAACATTTAGGAAAATAATCTGAATACGGGTTATGTAATGAATGAAATTTCCGGAGGCAGCTAGATGCGTTATAGTAGCGAATTTTCAAAAGAATTGTACACTACTATTAAACGGCATATTAGTAAAGTCAATACTTTAAACTTACACAGACCTTGAAGATCGATTTTAGAGGTCCTAGTACGCGCACATTTGATGAATTCTTTCGAAGGTGTTACCATCGATATATCTCTATTATCAAAAAAATCTTGCGTTCCAGCTCCTTTTGAGAAAAATGCCCAAAACTAAATTTTCTATGAAGCTAAAGAACTAAATTTTGTTATATCTGTAGATAGTGTTTTAAACAAAAATGAGATATTATCTAAAATGTCTGAAATCTGTGCACTAATGTTTCTCCAAATGTCAAAATAAAACATAAAAAAACATACATCATGTATCATATTTACATGATACTCTAGATCGGCTTCATGCCCGGGATATTATATTCAAAGTATAGGTAACAATTAATTACAGAATTAGTAGAATTACCATTGAAACACATCCCACGACTGTTTCGGTCTTATATGACGTCTTAAGTTTCAGTTTAAAGATAAAATAAACTATTTTAGAATCATTTTTATAGAGACTTGGCTTAATTTTGTTTACATTTATACTATATTATGCAACAGCATAATATATCTATGCTGCGCTAAAACTATATTTGGGGCCGTTCACAAAGCTACAAATATAGGTACACTTGGAGAACACCCAAATCACTACAACACATATTTCAGAGACCTTACGATCCTTTCGTTGACCATGTCAACATCTTCAGAGGAAGAAATATTCTAAAATAAAAAACTAGCTACCGTGTATTTATATCGCGTCAAAGTAAACGAACTAGTCCGAAGTAAAGTTGTTGTCCAAGAACGATCGTTTGTTTATTGTGTAATAAAAGTAAGAGGTCTAAGACCTGCTTTAATCTTGTGGTCGACAAATTTATGATCCTTATCTAATATAGGTCCAAACGACCCGAGTTATTCAAGGGATCAGCACGTTTTCTTTCGATCTAGAAATTTACTATGTGGATATTGTAACATGCCGCCAAAGACATCTGGTGAGATAAACAACATCAACTCAACTCATCTCTTTTAAATAGAAAACTAAAACCCCAAGTGTCTGTCTCGCCATGTTAACTCTAACAAAGAATAAATAATTGAATCAAATACTACATAAAAACTATATTTATATTGACTTTAATTCTTCGTGAAAGTATTTATATTGAATAAATAGATACAACAAATCGAAAGGGTCCTTAATTCGAGACAAACAAAGAAATTAGTATATGTATAAACCGGCCGAGTTATTGACAGTAATTTATTATTCTACCAGACAAATTTGGAGTGTTTGAGCGGTCAAATGCAAATAGAAAATAAAGAGCTTGAAATTAAAGGTGCCGCACGATTCAATGAAGTTTTGTTCTTAATAGACTTTAATATAAAAATACTTTCTAATGAATCAAGCATAGTTTGATGTCTAACATTTTTGACAAGTGTCAAATTTTCTTTGTCGATGTGGTGATTATTATCCCATATATGTTGTGCCACGCATGATTTGTCCACTGTACCATAACGTAAATGTGCGAGATGTTCTGGTGGCTATGTTTCTCCTAGTTTAGCCCACGTATTTAAGATCACAATCTTTACAACTAATCTCATAAATGCCGGACATTTCAGTGACTTTGTCTTTGTCTTTCGTATTACCCAACAAATTTTTTAAATTACTTTTCGTCGAAAACGTCAAATGTAAATCGGCTTTCTTAAAAATACTTTCCATGCCCTTTGTGATGCGTGGTTCATAAGGTAAACACACAAATTTTTTCTCAATATTATCTTTCTTAAATGTACATTCAGATATCATTTTCTTTGTTCGGTGTTTGTTAACTAATTTTTTTATTAAACCATCCGAGTACCCGTTATATCTCTCCACATTTTTTATGTATTTTAATTCTGTATTAAATCTATTTTTACTTAACTTTCTTCCTCTGAAGATGTTGACTTGGTCAACGAAACGATCGTAAGGTCTCTGAAATATGTGTTGTGGTGATTTGGGTGTTCTCCAAGTGTACTTATTAGTGCTCATCACAGGTTCCAGTTTAGCTACAAATATAGTGTATTTTAATAATTGATTGAATCCCCCAGTTAAGTAACAATGACTTGGCAAATTTTTTATTCCATATCGTCTGTCATTTTCCATAATTACGGCCGAGATTTCACGATTGTTGGTTCGGGTTGTATGTTTTATGCCTGGTATATATTTAGTTTGGTTACCGTTGATGTATGGTTTATACCTGTTGTATGAATCAATCTATGCGTGGAAGTTAACTACCCTGTCTGTCAGACTTTAACCACTAAGTCGTTTCAACGCATGTCTTTGAAATGTATTTTTAATTTAGAAAAAGCTCTAAATATTGTGTCCCAAATTAATTAAAATTTACAACATAGGTTTATTTGCACCATTTCTAGTCACAGGTAAAATCTCATTCCAGTTACTCTGATACTTACACAAATATATCACAAACATTTTTATGAAAATTCACTTCCATAACGCACTTGCTGCGTCCAGACTTTTTAATCAATCTAGCCATCTAGCCTATCTATATATCTATTGATAAGTTTTATAAAATAAGGGTGAGTAGAATCAATGAAGTGCTAATTACGGCTCTCTCATTTAGAGTCTATATAGATGAAAAAGTTCTCGAGTTAGTACGTGACTTCTGCTAGTGACTAGAATGCGTGAACCGGTGAGTGTTATGATGAGGTCTATACAAAATAAACAATTCCCTCGATATCTTGATATAAACAGGAGTAAGAGTTTGAATTTCATCGGCTCGTCTCCTTTTGTAAGGCGGTATTAGTTTCACAGACTTTGTTTTGCTCCCTGGAGAATATGGCCAGATACCTCAGCTACCTTCTGATGTAAGTGAAAACTTTATACTTGCCTAATAGCTTCGCGTGTTCTCCGTAAGTGCATTGAACTTCACTTAGTGGATGATTAATAAAGGTATACGATGAACACACACACATTTTTATCTCGAAATTCGAAATGCTTGGACAAACATGTTCGACAGGCAGTTGTTTGTTGATGACATCTGTTTTATGTATATGTAATCATATTTAGATAGGAGTTTGGAACGGTTTTGATGTTGGTGATTGTTTATATACATGTACACGGTAAAAAAGTTCGGGACGCAGCAGCAGTTATGGTAGTGCATTTTTATTAAATGCTTCAAACTTGAATAACTCAATTTTCTATAAACTTGGAAAGTTTAATTTTAATATGTTTTAAGGTCTTTCCTAAGGTCAGATATCCACCAAATTTCATTAAAATATCTTTGTAATATTGGGAGAAAAACATTCAAGAATTTTGTAACCACATAACCAAATGATCATCACCTGGACAGTGCCAAAATATGTAGTACCTTTTTTGTCTGTAAAGTAATACCAAATCTGTAGCAGGTAATATAAGTACTTGATGATGATTTTTTATGTCGAAACGTTGAAAATCAGCAATAGACGTCACATGGATTCATTAGAAGTGTAAAAGTGATATAAATGATAAAATATAAAATACAGGTCCGTATTTAAAATAAAATTGGTTGGCATTGATAACTTCAAAGAAAAGCAATTTACGCCTACTTTGCTAATGTCATTTCTCATAAAAGATAAAAACTAATATTTTTCCCTTTAAGATTTTTTCGTGTAACAAAACTGTACAAGATATTTAGAGCCTCTCTGGTCCAGTGGTAAGAACGTGTGCCTCTGAACCGAAGGGTACTCGTTTCGATCACAGGGTTCTCCTTTCACTTTTTCAGTACATACTATAACATTAACATCAATTGAGGTTGTGGCATTGTATTTGAGCAAGTTGAATGTCTGCACGTTCCTCCCTTCGGAAGGGCGTAAAGCTGTCAATCCCGTGTTCATGCGATATTGGGCACGTGAATGATCCCTATCCTCCTTACGGAAAGGCAGGGGTTCGGCAAAATTTCCAGGATAGTGAGCTGAAACTGGTCCCTGGCGTCGGTGATTGGCCATAATCGCGGAAATAGACCGACGCTAAAGAAACAGAAACACACATACACAAAATATAGGTAACTAATTTACTTTTTTACTATTTACAGTAAATTTCTTTGACGAAAATTCACTAATGGAGAGACCCGACTATTTAGTTTTGAAAAAAATTCTTCAAACCGTGAACTAGGACCCCTAGAACCCATATGTGGGGTCTGTTTCAATTTTTATATGCCTATATATATATATATATATATATATATATATATATATATATATATATATATATATATATATATATATATATATATATATATTGTCACATTTGTCTATGAGAATTAAGTTTATGGACTTTGTTACTTCTCTGGTCAGAGGTCGGTTGTAGTGTGTTGGTAACAGCAAATACTCTGGAATGATATTTCTAGAAGGGACCAGAAATGACACGTGTAGCACAGTGTAGGAGGTCTAGAATCTCTATGGACAGTATAGACAGGCGAGCGGTACACAGAGTAAGTTAGTTCAGTATTGAGTTAGTGTGGTGTAGAATAAGTGATCATAGAGTATTAACCGAGTCAGCAGTAGGTGTTGGTGTATAACAAGCCATCATAGAAGGCGAATAGTGGAATATAGTTCTATGGACATTTAGTAATAGAGAGAAATATTTTAGCTGACACTGGTGTTGGAAAATAGTTGGTTATAATAAATTAGTAGTTTGAAAAGCTGTGTTTTGTTGGTCCACAAATCCAAAACCCCGTAGAAAGTAGCAATATATATATATATATATATATATATATATATATATATATATATATATATATATATATATATATATATATATATATATATATATATATATATATATAGGTATCACACCGATAGCTCAAAAAGTAATATGGCGATTTTGACAAAATTTGGCAGGTACCTTTTTTTTGTGGCTTTGATAACTTTTGCGGGAAGATGATAGATCCTCTTTCGCGAAAAAATTATATTTTCGTAAATAACAAACCTATTGCAACCAAACTTGGTACGCAGGTTTGCGCAGGTGAACTCTGTAAAAAAACGACAATAAATCCTTAATGCATCATAACAATAGCAACTTTTCTCCAATTTAACCGATATCGTATGTGAATAATTCAGAGATAGCAATTATAGTGATAGCCCCTATTTCTAACATCCGGTATTTTTTTAATATATATTTATTTTATATAATTATGCAGTATGTCCTACATAGAAGCTTTCGCGTGGGCATGCATTATATATATATATATATATATATATATATATATATATATATATATATATATATATATATATATATATATATCTCATAGCAGTCATATATGTTGAAGCCTTTGGACTAATAAAATATTATGTTGTTTTTCAGCTACCCTGGTTATTATTCACCCATATCCATGGAAGGCCAGAATCCAGAATACCTTCTCCAGACAATTGCTAGGCTTAGGCAAGCACTTATTGCAGATGACGACTTAGAAAAGTAAGTACTTCATTTTTATAAAAACCATCTTAATTGTTTACTTATTAAAATAACATTACGCTTTACTTTTGTATTTGTCCTGACATATGCGTCTGAATTTGTAGGCATATTTGACTAGTGATTAATATCAGGTTTTGCACCAGTTAATTTTTTTTTTTTGCAAAAAATAACTAATAACTGTAGAGATAATTTTATTTTGAGTTTACATAACTTTTCAGAAAAACAATTGAGCAATTTGTTTTTGGGGTACAAACTTTACATCCGTTTTTTTTTATGGAACATGCTATACAGACTCTCCCGTATAAGAAATGACGCAGAGCAGCTGCGTGTAGAGCCCCAAAAATTAACCCCTATACACTACGTTACACCCCTAAGCATTCTTGTGATATAAGACGCAATTTTAAACAAACGTTTAGTTAATTATAATGATCTAAAAACTACACGTTTAGCAGAACGTAGATAATGAAATGCTAAATACTTTAGAAAAATTTTTGAGCTTTGTCTCCAAACAATTCCCCAACTATGGCTTTTTGGTTTGTCACAAATAGTTTACCTTTCAAACGTCTTTTGAGTTTTGCGAATAAACACTAGTCTGATGGTACCAAATCTGAATAATAAGGTGGGTGGTCTGTAATTTCAAAGCCAGTTTTATCAAATGCTTGCATGGTAAGCAACGACTTGTGAAAAGGGGCGTTGACTTGAAAAAGAAGAACACTCTTGATCAGTTTTCCGTGTCGTTTATTCCACAATTTTCTTGCATATATAAGTTATCAACTTAGATTAAATTAGAATAGATTCAATGTGAGTGAGCTATTCTAATCCCTCCACCGTGATCTTATGTCTATTGTGGCTCACGTCTAATTACTTAAATTTCACCAATCGAATCCAGCTCGCTGCGGGAGTCGATATTTTTTAGGGTAAAAGTTTGTTTGATAGGTGTACTGCCATCAGTGGAGTCGCTTGCCCCTTTCGAAGCTCACAGAGAGATAGCCGCTCTCCGGGTTCGTCCAGATCCGACATAACGTCGGTGTTTGACTCGAAATCGTATCATTAGGAACCCCGCACCTCATCAGCACCCCAGCGAGGTCATTTGCTCGTTTCAAAGCTCACAGAGGGGACCTCAATCTCCAATTGTAATCCACCCCCAGAGATTTCTGCTCTCCTCCGGGGTTGTCCAGACTCGACACCCACCAGTGCAAGACTCAAGGTGACATCCCACTGAGTCCTGCTCTCGAGCATTACCCAAGCGAGGTCGTTTGTCCGTTTCGAAGCACTCGGTGAGGACATAAAAATCCGGGTGTATACCACTCCCGGAGATATTAACCCCCTCCCGGTTCGTTTGGACCCGACACCTGCCAGCGCTTCACCCAAGGCGGTATTATTTGAAACCCTGCTCCCGAGTAACAACCAGGCAAAGTCAATTGTTCCTATCGAAGCCCACAGTGGAAGCGTCAAACTCAGTGTGTATAGCACTCCCCAGAGATATCCGCTTCTCTTCAGACTCGTCTGGACCAAACCCCGCCAGTGTTTCGCCCCAGTTAGTCTCTTGTTACGACAGGCAGGAGTTGCCTTGAGCCTATTTTATAATTTCGCCTGCACACCCACAAGGACTAGTAATCAACTTACTAGAGTATGCACCCGTGATGATTCTGCCCTGTTTCAAAAAATCCAGCAGAATTATCTTATTCGACTTTTGAGTACTGAGTTTTTTTGGGTCGTGAATAACCAGAATGCTTTCATTCATTCCATTGGTCGTTAGCCACTAGATCATAGTGATGGACCATGTCTTGAGCATTGTAACAAGACAACTCAAAGCGTTTGAGGAATCTTTCTCAAAACTGTGGCACCTTTCCCTTGACATTGTCAAACGAAGGCGCTTCTGATCAGTGTTAAAGCATTTTCAAATCCATTTTGGCGAACGCTTTTCCAAGTCGCAGTGAACAATGTGAAACACACGTTCGTAGGAAAAGTGCAACATTTCTGCTATTTGTCAATCTTCAGAGAACATTTCAAGGACACAATATTTTCCTGGGTATTCGCTTAAATTGGTCTTTCAGAGCAGTCACTATTTTTGACATTTGACCGTCTACTTTTGGATTCCGAAATTTAGTTTTTAATAGTAGCATAAGGACACTGAGTCCCATGTCAGCAAAAATTTATTTGCCTGATAACCCTTTCAAAAATAATTAGTTGATAAGAGACGGAAACTCTTTTTTATCAAAATCGTTTTCTCTGGCATGCCGTTCTTAAAATTTACTAGTTTTGTCACCGTTCAACTTTAAATGTCACACTTTGAAAGTTGTATAAAACATCATAGTTGTTACCATAACAACTAAATTAAATTTTGTTTACCGGAAAGTTTTCAGGCTGGGTAGATATTAACACACCCTCGTATATAGTGAAGCAATCAGAAACAATCGTAGATAAAGGCTATACTATATTTACTCAAGTGTAATTATCATGTGCACTTCAAAACCCGCTGTGTAATTGGTCAGCTCGAATTGAAACCGCCCAGACTTGTGTTATGTTGGCCATTCAGCCAACAGAAAGTTCGGTACCATAGCTTCAAAGACGTGCAAAATTTAAACGCAGATTATTCACGCGGCATCTCTTCCTTTTGGTTTGAAAAACATGAAATCAAATAAATAGTCCAAAACCAAAACAAGATCGCACCCGCAGCCGCACTGGGACTTTTTACGCGAGTTAACTTTCACGTTAACATAATTACATTTGGAGAACCCAAATCATCACAACACATATTTTACAGACCTTACGATCGTTTCACTGACAACGGCAACATCGTCAGGGGATGAAAAATTCTAAATGAAACTAGCAGCTACAGTGTATTCATATCGCAGCGAAGTAGACGAACTAATCCAAAATAAAAATTGTAGTCGGTGACCCATAGTTTGTCTATTGTGTCAATATTGAACGGACGAGGTCGAAGGACTAATTTAATCTTCTGGTTGACAAATTTATGAGCTTTTATCTAATTTAATGATAATGGGCTAAAAATGAAAGGTACCGAGATATTTAAGGAAGTTCACGTTCTTTTTAATCTAAAAATTTCACTATGTGAATATTAGAGCCTGTGACGAGCACCGACAAGCACAACTCGCAGAACAATAACAACCGCCCATCTTTTTTAAAAAACAAAACGACTGTTTCCCTGCCAATGTTAACTTTAACAAAGAATAAATATTTCCACTAGAATTCTAGATAAAAACAAGTATTTATATTGATTTCTTATTCTACGTGAAAACAAGTATTTATAGTGACTTCTTAGATACAAAGAAAAACGAAAGGGGATTTTAAAGTCGAGAACTAAACGTAGAGCCTAATATATGTATAGACCGGCCGAGTTATTGACAATAATTTATTATCCTGCCAGACAGATTAGGAGTGTTTAGCTGATCAAATGCGAAGTGAAAATAAAGGGGTTGAAACTAAAGGTGCCGCATGATTCAATGACGTTTTGTTCTTAATCGACCTTAATATATAAATGCTTTCAGAAGGATCAAGCATAGTTTTATGTCTAACATTTTTGACAAGTTTCAAATTTTCCTTGTCAATGTGGTGATTATTATTCCATATATGTTGAACCACACATGACTTGTGTACCGTTCCATATCGTAAATGTGCGAGATGTTCACGAAATCTGGTGGCTATGTTTCCCTTGGTTTGACCCACCTATTTAAGATTACAATCTTTGCAACCTATCTCATAAATACCCGACATTTCAGTGGCTTTGTCTTTGTCTTTCGTATTACCCAACAATTTTTTTTTACCTAACAAATTTTTCAAATTACTTTTCGTCGAGAAAGTACGTTAACACCTGACTTTTTTATTAAAATTATATTTAATAAATATTACTATGATAAGTATGATAATACTAATATAGCACGAGGCTTATAGACTGGCATGTGATGGGAAAGAATCAACACCTCTCCAGTGAGTTAATGCTTTTCCGACTAGAAGTCTCAAAAACCTCGTCCGGCCATTAAAATACAACACGCAGAAAAATTTCGTAGGGAGGGATTTAGTACCTCTCTTTATCGGTCTTTACCTAAGACGTAGTATAAAATGTGATGCTTACTTGTAAATAGTTTAGAAGTATTCATCCTCTGATGACGTTAACTTTGTTCGTGAAACTATCATCAGGTATTTCAAAAGATGTGTTGTGGTGATTTGGGTTCTCCAAGTGTACTTGTGATAGGTCTAAATTCCTATTTAAAATTTTAGTTGCTTTCCTGGTTAACGATTTAACTGTTTTGGCTCATGATAAAAAGGATGTTGAACTTAGTATTTTCGGAAGATAGTCTGCAATTATCGTCATAAATTCTGAAAATTTACATTACAGATCGCTTTTGAACATTGTCATCATAATGTTGTAACCGAAAAGGGCTGTTAAGATGTATAAAAAATTAATTCTGTGATTGCTGGCTGGCTCTGTCAGGTCTCGATGCCCCATCAACTGTCAAAAAAGACACATTAGTGAAATCTCCAGAAACCACGGTACCGACTAAATGGGGCCGATACCGAGCTTAAAGCGCCACTAGCGAGTTAACGGGACCGCTACCGAGTTACAACTTCACTACCTTTGGCAGCATTGACTGTCTGTAAAGTTCAACTTCGAAGTATTTTGGAGCGACGAACTTCTATTTTGGAAAATTGCGTATTTCGAACTACTTTAACATCGCCTAGCTCGTACAATTTTTCGAACCGGACATTTGGTTCGAGTTCGGGTCCGGTTCGAAGCGTCGCACACCCGTATAAAATGATTTACATGCTTTCTTTGTACCCCAAAAGAGTAATGCTCAATTGTTTCATCAAAATATGGATAAAACAAATTTTCATACATCGTTTTATTAATCACTTTTCATAAATCAATAATCAAAAAGCTACGGAGTGCAAAACCTTAACGTAAGTTACCCTGTACATAATGAATTTGTTAAACACCATTTAAAACAAATCGTTTATTGCTACCTTAGATTTTAATGTATATAAACACGTTTTTGTGATTGTCTCAAATGCTTTTTGTCAACATGTGAAGAAAGTAATATATTTTTGCTAATATATTTAACTATATATATTTTAAAACACCAACGTCGGGCACTGTAGCTAACGACTTGAACAAACAGCTTGGTGACAGCTGCTGATGAAGACCACGTCGTCGTCGAAATACATATCTAGCGTATAATTATATGTAAATATTTTGTGGTTTTTTCGTGATTGTGCTTTTTGTTTCATTTTTTCAATAAAACCATCATCAAATTCACTAATTCACTATGTGAAGACTGCAGCCTGTGATGAGCACTGATAAGTACACTTAGATAATCCCAAAATCACCACAAGGCGTTTTTTAAGACCTAACGATTGTTTCTTCAGCAAATGTTGGCATCATCAGAGGATAAAAATTCTGATGATGTCAGCATTTGCTGGAGAAACAATCGTTAGGTCTTAAAAAATGTGTTGTGGTAGGGTTTAATAATAATCTTACTGCCTGGATCAGAGGCCTTGCATTGAGTATTTGACTAACATTGTACTAAACCCATTCTTGTTCGTAGATCCATATTATCGAAGTTTAGATCGTTTCAATGTACGTTTACGTGAGTCTTATTTTGAGAACGATTCTCTAAATCGCGATGATTATATTTCACACTTGTATCAGCAGTTAACACAAAAACTCTTTTGTTTTCCATAGATACGGTAAACTCCAATTATTGAAGCAACTAGATTCCATTCACCTGTTGCTATTAGCTTGATTTCTTAAAATTATTTTAGAGTTTAAAATATACCCCCTACTGATACGACCACATACATTAATATAAATGCTTATAGATAAAATTGAGAAAGAAATTTTGTCTGAACTTATAATATTGTGCTTTATACTTAAAAGAGCCTAATTTAAGAATAAGTGAATTTAGGTAAAGACTCAGCGTCATATAGTCTTTGTCCCTTTCTCAAAGGTTTTCAATTCCCCAAAGAAATCTTTACAGCTGCACGATCCTTTTAGTTGCAACCCTGAAATACAATTTATTTGGTCCAGAGTTTATTATAATATCTACGATACCAACCACGTTTAGAAAGTTATTCACTTGTTATATATACTTTTTTATATAATTTCAGGTATATATATATTAACACGTGAAAAAAAAAACATCGGACCGATTTTTAAGCACATTGAGCACGGATGAGTGTGATATTTGGCATAGTGAAAGCTCATATGAAGAAAGAGTGCGAAAACAAAATTTATGGATAATATGGGTCACAAACAGATTAAACAATGATTTGTTTTAATTAGATAGTAGGATTCAGTTCGTGTCAGTTCTGAGCTGACGTTAATAATACTCTATATTATGACAAAAAACATTAATAACGTTCAAACTTAAAAATTTAATGAATTTCAGTCGAATTTCCACCACTGCACAGGTCAACTAGTATAATTGTAATACACCAATAACAAATATGTTATAAATGTTAGTCGTTAAATATGGATAACTAAGGATAAGATTATGCATGTCTGAACACACACCACAAACACTAATAATGGAATTAAAAGAACAGCAGCTACGGCCCTACCACCTAACTCGAATACACTAACTTTGGCCCCAAGATAACAATGCCAGAATACGTTTCTGTGAAACAGAATGAAAATAATACCTTCTGCGACACACTCTTATTTACTGACAAATTCTCTTTCACAAAAAATGCAGTACTAAATTTAAATAACAACCATTAATGGTGTGACGTTAATACAAAGCAACCATCGTGTCCCATTCCCAATATCAATTTTCCATCAATGTGTGGGCTGGATTTGTCGGTGATCATTTGTTAGGGCCCGTTGAGCTAGCTCCATGCTTAAATGGGGTTCAATATCTAAATTTTTTAGTAAATACATTACCTGGTCTGTTAAAAGATTTGCCTTTGAATGTTAGGAAAGGCATGTGGTTTATGCACGACGGTGCACCACCACATTATACTCAACCCGTGCGGAAATTTCTTAGTAACCAGTTTGCCGGGCGCTGGATTGGTCGTCGCCAAGATGCACCCGTAAATTGGCCCGTCATATCACCCGACTTAAACATTTTAGATTTTTTATTTTTCGGGATTTATGAAAAGTACAGTTTATGCCACACCGGTACAAAATCGGCAGGAAGTGTGTGCACGAATTGTGGAAGCCTCAAATCTGGTTAGACAAGATACTAGAGTTTTGTTTACAGCAAGACAATATTTTCTGCGACGCAGAGCTTTGTGCATAGAAATAAATTGGGCACAATTTGAGCATCAGCTATAGTGTTTAATAATTTCAAAATTGAATAAATGTTCTTTTCCATGTGTTTTCAATACTTTATATTAATCAATTAAATAGCTCACCCGAACAACGTTGTAAGTAACAAAAACTGAATTTTATAACATGGAATATTTTCTGTTTAATATAAATATTTACAAGATCAAATGAAAAATTTGGTTACATTTCTATTAAATATGATCAGGAGAAACAGTGGTATATTTATATTTCAGTTTTCTCCTTCCTTTTCGGAAATAACACATAATTACATAAAAATGGGAACGAACAACGTTGTAACTGTATGTCAGTTACAACGTTTTTGCCTAAAGTCTGTTCGAGTATAAAAATTGATAATTAATTGCAATACTTTCCCTTTACTAGTCCACATTATTTTAGTTTTAGAGTGTACTACTTCGATAGCTAAGACTTATCACCTGATCCAGTTCACTTACTTTAGCAGATTAATTGGACTGTATATTTGTTTCTTTAATATTTCCACGACCACAGCTAATCACCAACGCGAGGAGAGGGTTTTACTTGATTGTTCTGGAAATGATTCCGAACTCTTTCCTTTCTATCAGGAGGGTAGGATCTTTAACGTGCCCAAAATTTAATGGTACACGGGACCGATGACTTAACACCCCTTCCTGAGAGTGTAAATTGCGTAAATTTAACTTGCTAAAAAAACAATGTCTCAACCAGAGCTTATTTTAATTAATTTACAGAGTATATATTCAAAAATAATTTAAAGCTTCTACTGAGAATCGAACCGACAGAACTTATATGATTATTCTTTGGTGCAAAGTATTTTAAAGTAAATGGTAGATTTTGAGTTTTGACAACACAAGTTTACCGATAATAGAAACAAGACACAGAGGGTGTCCCTATGCTTCAGAAATTTGCTTTTACGGTATAGTGAGACAGGAGATAAATTATAATGTTATACACATTTACGGCAAATACAAGACAAAGGATACAAACATACAAAAACCCTAATATTACATGTACTTAACAATAGCAACAACAGGAAAAATGTATATATATGTATATATATATATATATATATATATATATATATATATATATATATATATATATATACATATATATATATATATATATATATATATATATATATATATATATATTCAATATGTCGTTATACTGTTAGACGTATTCTGTTTGCCACTTTCTGAATTTTATTAAGCTGAAGACTTTCTATAAAAGGCCAATGCGTCAACCAGTTTGCTTAGTTAAGACAAGGTGATTGTTTTTGTGAGTGCAGATTGTGAAGCGTCTAAAAGGTCAAGTTTGCGCTGTTATATTGTATTCTGTTTATTCAACGTCGGGTTGTTTCTGCGAAAATTGGCCAATAGCCGACGCCAGAGAGGAATTTCGCCTCTCCATCTTTCTAACTTTGTGATTTCCTTTTTCTCCTAAGGGTAATAGGGATACCTAATGGACCCAACATTACATGTAACACGGGATCAACGGCTTAGCTTCCCTTCTTAAGTCAGAAACGTAAAAACATTTGCTCAAACACAAAGCTACAGCTTCGGTGTATAATAAATTCTACAGTATGTGCTAAACAGCAAACATGATCTAAAGCACCTTAAGGGATTTAAATGCACAAAACATGACCCTTGGCATAAGACGCACACGTTCTTTACATTAAGCCTCAAAGACTGCATAATTTGTGTTTATGTTTAATGAATTGATATTTTTTATGTTAAATATTTACACATATCACATAGATGTTACAGTGACCAAAAAAGCCAATTCACTTTTTTATCGAATATGTAGCAACCAATTTTTATTTATAGTTGTCACAGGTTCGTGTAAATAATGTTCTACCTGACAATAATCCAAAGGTGAAACTTGTTGCAGAAGACATAGGAATCGATTATGAAGTCTGAGAAATAGTCTCTACATCCATATTTAGCATGAAAAAAATCCGCTACGCTAAGGCAGCTACAATCAATAAGTTTAAAATAATGAAAAATAGAAATTGAGATTGTTTTAAAAATTATGCAATTTTATTCTGGTTTTAACAATAGTAACAATACATTGTTGTCAATGCTGTAACTAAATACAAATTTACATGTATACAGGCTGGCCATTTGAAAAGGAAAAAGGCGCTTTTTAATGCACTTATGGTGATTTTGTTGAAAATCGCTTAAAGTACATTTTGCTTTCAAAAGGAAGTAACACCATCCTTTAAGCAGCGGTATGATCTACCCCTAAAATGACAAGGGGGGCGGGTTAAGTGGCACACTATTTTAAAGCTGAGGGAAATCGCTTTTCAACGGTGCCTTATTTTTTGAATTTGAAGCACTGCGTTCTGAGAACTTGACTTCTAAATATAAGAAAGAGTTTTCTTTAATACGATATAAAAAATGTCACATTTTGTTGATTGTTTTATTTGATTGTCACGAAAAAGTTAGTTGATAATTTTTCAATTGCTCCTTATAATGAATTGAATTAATGAAATTGTGCTCTTCGGTTTCTTTATTTGGAAACACACCTTAGTGTATCAGTAAGTTTCATTTTACTTGTTCATCAGGTTATTGTTTCTGAGAACCCACTGCTTGAAATTTAAAAAAAGGCACCTCTGAAAAGAGATTTACATCAGCTCCAAAATGATGTGCTACTTGACCCCACTTGTCACATCAGATTTTAGTGGTGGATCGCACTACCGCTCAAGGGCTGGTGTTGCAACGTTGAAGATAAGCCTAAAAGGCTTTCCACTTGAAATCAAAATCTACCCTTTTGAACGATTTTCAACAAAATGGCGCAAAGTGCCCTAAAACCAGCTGTTTTGTTTTCAGTAATCAGCCTGTATAAAATTTCGTAACTATACAGCGCAAGTCTTCGACATATTTTATTAGCGTATAATTTAAAGTAATAAACAACTATTGAAAGTAATAGTAATATAACTAAGAAAGTATTTATAATTAAAAACTATTTAATCTTCACTCTGTAAACCCTCATAAAAATGTCTATAATGTTCATACAAATACTGGCACATGTCAAGTAAATTAATCTTTTTAACATTTTTAATAGGCAAAAGTCTGTTGTATAGATTGGTGAACACTTCAACATTAGCTGGTGGCAAATTAGTGTGAACTTCTTGTCTTCTTTTTGACATACTATGAAGAATTCATGGCTGCATTACATTATGACTTCTCCTTGCTTTTTGTGTTGCTGGGTCATCATCCGTGATTTGAAACCAGACATAATCTGTTATCTTAAAATTACACTTATTTAAGGCTTTTTCGATGACAGATAGGTCTTTGAATTATTCTTGCTTCATCTGTACAACATGAAAATCCTGTTCCTTTTTTGCGTTAGCAATAACGGATATATAGTCCTCTGGTACTTATATGTCTGCCGATTTCTTAGTTTATTCTATGAGAGCAAAGTCCCAGTTACAGGGTAAAAAGCTGTGACCTGACACAAGAAATTTGTTCCACCTTGGTAAAATATTTACGAACAATTAGATGTTGTGATGTTGTTATCATTCGCCAGTTATTGTTCTGTCCCACACACCGATGTGACCACAGAACAATATTTTTAACCTCACCAAGTCTTAAAGTTTTAAAGTGGCGGTATAGATTCATGTCAAAAACACATCATTGCAGTATTAATAATATTTCCTGACTAACCAACTTATCCAAGCCACTTGTAAATGGAAGGTACTCGCGAAATTTTATCAAAATCAAAATATTATTTTCTGAGTGATATATATATATATATATATATATATATATATATATATATATATATATATATATATATATATATATATATATATATATTTATATGTATATATATATATATATATATATATATATATATATATATATATATATATATATATATATATATATATATATATATATATATATATATATACGAGACATACTTGGTTTTCGGGTTGTACCACGTCCAGAATTGATTAAAACTCGACGTTTCGGCGCCTGTTTTGGAGCCATTTTTAAGAGGTAAAGGAAATATGTAAGGACATGTCTAAGGCCTCAATCTGCCTACTCCTTAGAGCGGTGGACAAAGGTGAGTTGAGTTGTTGTAGCTCTATTACGGGGCCTCAATCTGCCTACTCCCCAAATCTCGCCGGAGATCGTCTGTGAGGTCTCAGTGTGTTCAACCCTAGGCCTCAGAGAGGTCTGGCAGTTCGTTGCAAGTCTTGTATTGTATGTATCGTTCCGTCTACCTGCTTCGTTATCAGTGAAAGTAGTCGGGTCAAGGCCAATTAAGTCGGGGGCTTTGGTCACGGTACCGGCATTTGTTAAGACAGATAATAGAGAAATAAAATTGTCTGTGGAATTTATTTTCTTTTTGTGTGTTTGTAATGAAGATATAATAGGTGTCCAAGTGATTGGAAGGCGAAGACCATCATCTCTCTTATTTAAACAATCGTGACGTTTTTCAATCTTGATTACTTCGCAGATAATTCTGGTTTTAAAGTTGTAAACCGGGGCTATTGTTGCGGCATTGTCGAAGTCTATTTTGTGTCCTGTATGAATATGATGCATGGCCAGCAACGATGAGGGGTGGGATTTTGTAACTGCGAGGGTGTAGTTATGTATTCAATTTGTTTGTCCTACATAAGTTCGGGAACAGTCAGAACAAGGAATTGCGTAAACTCCGTAGGATTGGTTTGAAATCGTATCCTTGGGAGTTTTTATCAGATTTGAGAGTTTTTGTTCTGTTGTGAATATGGTTTTGATACTATGGGTTCTAAAAATTAGACTGATTTTGTAGGTGAGACCTTTAATATATGGTAAAAACGCTGTGTGTTGATGTATGGACTCTGTTCTTGTTTTTTCAAAACAAATTTTACCAACAAGTTTGAGGTGTTCCAATGGGTTTACTAGTCTCTCCTGCATTGGCTAACATTTTCATAGAAAATTTCGAGACACAAGCCCTCAATTCATCCCAACTTAAACCGAAAATAATGGGCCGATTTTGATCATATTTAGCATGTACCTTCCTTTTGTGAGTGGCTTGGATAACTTCGTTAGCCAAAAAAATCGCACAAGGTTTTCCGGGAAACTTTTGGGTATTTTTTCTGCAAAAAAAATTTATCTCCAAAAATAAAAAGCTATGGTAATCAAATTTTGTACGCAAGTTTATGACATTAAAGGGGAACTATGTGCCAAAATTTAGATTTCTATGTTACAGGAAAAAGAAGTTATAAAATAATATTTGGTACCAGAGCATTTCTATGAAGATTCACTACCATAACGCAATTCCTGCGTCTAGACGATTTTAAATTATTTCATAGAGACATATACATAAACACAGAGCTCAAACATATAAGAGAAAAAATCGTGTTATGGTAAAAAACTAAAAACCATTTACAACGTTGTTCTGCTTACCATGGCAGAAGGTATTTTTCCAGGCACAGGAACCTTTTTTTTCGAAATATATGGATTTGCGCTATTCCTCAATGCCTTTATTTTATTATCCTTTCATTCACTTAGGTGAATTTTTCTTTTTCTTCCTTTATTTAAACGTTTTGTTCTCGAGGATGTCAATGTGATGTTACTACTCTCAGCAATTTCACTGTAGTTACAACGTTGTTCCAGCTAAGAGAACTCAATCAGGCTGATATTATTTTGGCAACTGTAAACATAACGTTGAATTTTATCGTTGCTATGTAATTTTGTATGGTCCTACAACGTTGTTCCACGTTTAGCCCTCTTTGAACAAAATGTCAGTTACAACGTTGTTCGTGCGAATCATTCAATTGTATACACAAACTTAAGTAGAAATGTTCCTTATTCGCTTTTATTTAATAAAACTATCTACAATTTATTGTTTGAAAATTTAACCTGGTGTTGACAACTTTTACTGTATCCATAGTAACGTAAACTTTCAGTTTAGAAATCTAAGGTAATATTTGTGCGTCTTTAGTGAACAAACAATTTGAGCTCCATTTTTCTTGAAAACTGCAGATCCTATTAAATTTCTACCAGTATACCTTATTTTTGTATTAGTCTTTGAATTTTTTGAAATCGTTAGAAAATTCCAGAAATTTTGACTTTTAACATATTCTCCCTTAAATTATAACCCTCAGAGTGCCCCGACATGCGCCTCTGCTTCTTCTGTTTTTCTTTAAATGCTGTTAGTAGCAGCAGTGGTGGGGAGGCCAACGCCAAGCAAGTAGGCCACCATGGGCCCTTTTTGCTCTACTCCTCCTCTGTTCCGTCCCCAAACGGCCTCGACCTCGAGATGAAGGCCGTGACGGTCTTCAATTGGACGGTAGTTACCTGATTCCTCTGCAGAGTCCTCGATCAGAACAATTCTGCTCGAAGACTCCTAAAAGCCTCTCATTCGCACAGGTAGTGGTAGGACGTTTCCTCATCCTCGCCGCATTCCTGGCAAATGGGATCCCTCTCTACGCCTATCAATGTGAGGTGTCTTCTAAGGGCGCAGTGGCCTGTGAGCACCCCAAGGATGCGGCGAAGCGTAGGTCGACTCCTTCCGAGTAGCCAGACAGCTTTATATCTGTCAGACCCCTCCACAAAGTCCCTCGCCTGCCTGCAGCCACCAACCGACCCCCGGTGCCTCTTCATTGCTTCCTCGGTCCATCTGTCTAAGGCGACAGAGACTGACTTCCTACTTATACCTATGGCCGGCTCCGGGCCACAGAACGGCCTCTGGGAACCAAGCCTTGCGAGATTATTCGCGACCTCATTCCCCGCCACGCCACAGTGTCCCGGAACCCACACTAGTTGTACCTCCTTTGTCTTGACTAACCCTCTGAGGGCGTCAGCGCACTCCTGAACCAGTGTAGACCTGATTCTGGCCGCACAGACTGCCCGGAGGACTGACTGGCTGTCCGAGCAGATGTACACACATTTCTTGGGACTCCTCCACACATCCTGTCTGTTGGCCACCAACAGGATAGCGTACACCTCTGTTTCGAATGCCGTGGTATATGCGCCAAGGGCATAGCTCTCGCGCACCCCCAGGCCCCTGATGTATATTCCTGCCCCGGAGGATTGCTGGTCCTCCAGCCGCGATCCGTCGGTGAAACAGACCAGGCTTGCGGGCTGGAATTCAACCTCATTTTCCCTCCACTGATCACTACTGGGGATCCTGAGGGTGTATGGCCTAGTCAACCTAATATCATCCTCGGCATCACGCACCTTTATGACGGAAATCGGAATTTCCTTTTCCACCTCCTTGGCGACTCTTGCATGCCCTATTACTGCTCCCTCTCCGCACAAGTTTCCTGCGTCTCGCATTCTGAGATGCGACGCCATCGCCTCCCTCCTGACACAGATGGGAAGCGGTGGCAGCATCAACAGGACCTCTAGCGCGGCTGAGGGTGTCGTCCTCATAGCGCCTGCGATACCTAGGATTGCCAGCCTTTGGAGTTTGGCCAGCTTCCTGCTGGTAGTTTGGTTCACACCGCACCACCAGACCAACGCCCCATAGAGGATTCTCGGCCTGACGATCGCAGTGTAGATCCAGTGAAGGATCCAAGAATTAACTCACCAGGTACTCCCTATCACTCGACGCAGCTGCCAGAGGGTCACTTAAAATGTTGTTAATATGCTGTTAATATTTATTTGTGTACAAATTTTGAAAATCTTATATTTAGCCGTTTTAAAGATAATTAAGGAAAGTCGCTTTATGCGTAACAACTTTAACATCATCGAGCTCAGTACCACGACCTTAAAATGTAAAATGTCATACGAACTACCCCAAGTATTTTTTTAATGGCAACTAACACTTGTTTTTTTAAGTCTAATTAGCGGACACCTGTGTATATATATAGATATATATATATATATATATATATATATATATATATATATATATATATATATATATGAAAAAGAAAGCTGTGGAAAGATAATAGCGGGAAAAAAACTACTCCCCTGGCTAATACCACGACTTTCACTGAATAACATCACTCGTGTCTGCCTTGTGGCCGATTTGCTGTAGCGCCGGTGTGGCATACTGAAAAGCCAATGAGGACGACTCAACACGACGGTGTCATGATGTCCTGCTCGAGCAGCATCCAAGCGAGGTCGTTAGCCCGTTTCATAGCTCACAGTTAAGGTCTCAGTCTCCAGTTGTAATCCATCACTAGAAATCTTAGGTCTCCTCCCGGTTCGTCTAGACCCCATACCCGCCGATGATTGCTTAAATCTCAACCAAGAAAGCAAGCTCACCGCAGGTGATCATGTTTTTGAGGCAAAAAGTGGATGTCACAAGTGTACTACTATCTGAGTGAAGTTGCTTTCCCGTTTCGAAGCTTAAAGAGATATCAAATCTCTCCGAGTTTATCTGGACACGACATCCGTCAGTGTTTGACTCAAAGCGGTATCACCCCGCACCCGAGCAGCATCCAAACGAGGTCGTTTTGAAGCTGATAGAAGAGGCCTCAATCTCCAGTTGTAACCCGCCTCTAGAGATCACAGCTCACCTCTGGGTTCGTCCAGACCTGACATCCACCAATACTAGAATCAAGGCGACATCCCACTGAATCCCACTCCCAAGCGAGGTCGTCTGTCCGAAGCACACAAATTCTGAGATATTAACCCCCTTCGGGCCGTCTGGACACCGGCCAATGCTTAACCCAAGGCGGTATCACCTGGAACCCTGCACCCGAGTAACAACTAAGCGAGGTCAATTGTACATTTCATAGCCCACAGTGAAAGCCTCAAAGTCCGGGTGTATATTAGTCCCCAGATATATCGGCCTCCTTCCCAGCTCGTCTGGACCAGACCCCCGCCAGGAGTTACCTTTGGCCTACTATTTTAGTTCGTCCCAGGACCCACAGGGGACATAATTAAACAAGTAAGTGCGTTATGGTATCGCATTTTCCATTTAATGGCTCAATTTTCTGTAAATCCAGAAACCCTAATTTTAAATGTAACATAGCCTCTATAAAGGCAACATGTTTAGCAAATTTTATCAAACCAGCTTTTTAATTTTGGTACGTAAATTGCTTAGTATTTGAATTTAGTTGAGATATTTAAAAGAATTGACTGAACACTGAACGTTACTATAACGCACTTGCTGCGTCTCACTTTCTAATTAAGCTTCACCTTCGTGGATATTCCGAATTTAACGCAGATGTCGCGAGCAATGGCTAATTCAAAAAATAATTGAGGGAGAATTGTGATTAAGAAACATGAATCATTTATTAAGGAGAAGGCCGATATGTTTTTGGCAATATGTATTCATCTGTTATTCTCAGCAGTGTAATAAACATGCACGTATGTCCTTTGATGTTGTGCGTATGCGTAACACAAACTGAATGCAGAAGACGAGCTATTACGTCCTCTCTAATCCCTCATTAATTAATCCTGTCTACTTCGAATTGAATGAGACCATCTTACCAGAACAAAGTACTAATAAAACCGTTATAATCTCAGAAGTAACTCCTACTGGATGGAGATGAACGTTAGGAGACAGTTTTGTGTGTCGAATAGGACAAGGCTAATAATGAAGTCATTTTCTCTTTACGCATATATTCAGTAAGCATTAATTACATCTAGTTGGTTCTAGTACTACGCAAGTTTCCTAGGTACAGCACATAGAGTATTGTAGTGTGTCCTCTCGACATACTCCATTTAGCTATAAAGCCCTAGCAATTTCTATGAAGGTGAAGGTAACATCAAAGTATAATATACTACCTACGTAATGAGAGATAATAGGCCAAAAATTATATGTACGTGAAGACAGTCTTGCTTGTGTATTATAATAAGGACTAAGGAAACAAAAAGACATGACGCAGCAAGTAGCTAATAGTAGGGAGTTTTCACAAACATGTTTTAATTCAAAATGTTTTTTTACTTTAACGTCGGTCTATTGCCGCGAATTTGGCTTATCATCGACGCCAGGGAGCAGTTTCACCTCACTATCCTGGAAATTTCGCCGAACACCTGACTTTCTGTAAGGAGGGTATGAATTTTGAACGTGCCCGACATCTCGTGGGCACGGGACCGACGGCTTTACCCCCCTCCAAAAGGCAGAACGTGTAGACATTCAACTTGCTCAAATACGATGCCACAACCTCGGTTGATCTTGGTAGTAGCAGTAGTAGCAACGTTGCGGAGGCTGGCGCCAGGCAAGTAGGTCAAATCGGGCCCTTTTTGCCAGCTCCGGCATCCAACAACCATGTCTACTCCTTCTCGGTTTCGTCACCATACATTCTAGACCTCTAAATAAAGGTCATGGAGGTCTTTCATTGGACGGAACTTACTCTACTCCTCTGTAGAGTCCTCGAACTTAACGATCCTGTTCGAAAACTCCCAAAAGCCTCACATTCACACACATAGTTGTAAGACGTTTCTTCAGTCTCGCCGCCTTCCTAGAAAATAGGATCCCCCTCGACACCGACCAATGTAAGGTGACTTCTGAGAGTACAGTGGCCTGTTAGCACCCCAATGATGTGGTGAAGCGCAGTCCGACTGCTACCAAGAAGCCAAACAGTCATGTTACTATCCGGCCTGAAGTACTTCGCTTCTCTACAGCCACTGACCGTCCTCCAGTGCTCCTGTATGGCCTCATCAGTCCATCTATCTAGGGCGTCGGATATCACCTTTCTACTTTTGCCTATAGCAGGCTCCGGGCCACAGAACGGCCGCCGGGAACCGAGCCTTGCGAGGTCATTGGCCACTTCATTCCCCGCCATGTCACAGTGTCCCGGAACCCACATACGTTGCACCTTCTTTGTCCTGGCCAGCCTCGCAAGAACGTAAGTGCACTCTTGAACCTCAATTGAAGTTGAATAGCACAACATTTGTGTGTGCTTTCTAGAGAGAAAAAACTTTAAAACGCTTAAAAATCAATTTTCTTTGAGGCCAGAAAATTTATATGTGATATATATGTAGACACTGCAGTCCCCTTAAAGGAAACGTTTGGCACAAATTTCATTAAAATTACAAATGTTATCCAGGAGAAACTTTTTTCCGGGAAAACTCATCTGATCGAGCTGCCTAACCCAACTAGCACAATTGGTCGCTAGCATGTGGCAGCAACTATCGTGATAATTTCTAAGTTTGTTGTCGCTAGTCAGTGATCCGTTATAGGAACGTTCCTATCATGGAGCAACCACCAAAATGGGGAATGATTGCCACGCTATGGCGTGATATCGGGAACTTACTCTGCTGAACGGTAACAGCCACTATCACGGGCCTCATTACTACCTACTTCGTCTTGTGCTTACTTTTTTGTCTTGAAAATTACTTTACAGATAAATACTTATTTCTCTCTCCAATTCTAATGTTCTAAAACCATCTTTGTCTTTTATTTCTATCCTATACCTACTAGCGAGACTAAAAGTTAACATTAATATTTTTTTGCTTTATATTTGGATGTCTTGATTTGTTCATGCAGAAATTACGCGCCTTCGAAATGTTCAGCTTTTAATTAAAAAAAAGATATATCACGTAATATACAACATTTCACATCATTGCCGTCAAAGTGCAGCAATTTTTATTCTAATTTTCTTTTTTATACAGCAAACTAATAATTTTGCAAACATTTGCTACGATAACTGCAAAACCAGCAGTAAATTAATTTTTAGATATTTATCCTAACAGCAGAAGTAATATGATGTCGTAAATCTCTATCCACAAATGTTGCGCATTTTAAAATAAACACTTTGAAGTAGTATTCGCTAAAATTTGGAAATTAGAAGTAGTTACAACTTGTCTGGTGGCGAATACTAAAAAGCCAGAGCTTTAGAGTTATCTTCACTAAAACCACCACGTGGGACTATAACTCAACAATATTTTATAGTTACTTTGCAGTAACGACTACGTCGTAATCTATCTAATGGGTTTTTACAGTTCTCCCTGTCAGTCTATGCATTCAAAAACAGAATAGACTTTTGAAATTATGTGTTCTATTAAGTGAGATGTAAGACAAGCTTTCTATGCGTGTCGCTATCTCGTTGCGGAACCAAGTAGTATGTTGTCACGGCAGCTCCAGGTAGCACAGAATGTTAAAAAATAGAGACTGTGTACAACCAACTATCAATTTACTAAATTGTCAGCACTGGCCCATTTCTTTTCCAATATAGGGACAAAGTATGTAAAGCTAAATGTATTCTCACCACACTCAGAACCGTAGACCGGTTTCTCTCTAATTAGTGCTAGTCAGAACTGTATACTAATTGCAGCGAAAATACACCTATAAAATAATACGGCTATGGTAGCCAGCCCCTCAAAACTAAGAGAGATGTAAGACAAGAAAAGACGTGTAAAAAGCTTGTCTTACATCTCACTTAGTTTTGCAAAGTGTAAATGTCCTTTTATATATATACAGGGTGTCCCTCTAACAATGGGCCAAACCCATATATTCGGATAGAGCATCAAAAATTAAATAGACTTTCATCAATACGTTTTGTCCGATTGTTGCTTGTTTTCGATATACAGTGTGTTAAAATTGACTTTAAAAAAAATTAAATCGCTCGTTTTTCTGCTAATTACTGGAATATTGATTTGGAACTTTGTAATAGGGGGTTATCGAGGATGCCGCTTCCAACCGTGATACCTATTTTGAGCTACATCATAGTTGGCGCCACCTACACTAAACCCGAATGTTTTACAGGGGCATAACTTTTTCGATGACCAACTTTCTGCATATCTGTTCAGAAAAACTTAAAACTACTAATTTTTTGTACGAAAAAGGTATACTTAGTTGAAACTCATAAAGTGAGTGGTTACCGAGATATTGCGGTTTTAATAATGGTGTGCATTGAAAATCTCTCAAATCTGAAATTTTATTCTGGCCCAAAGTTCATCTCTGGAGTTACAAACATTATTGTGTATGTACCAGTTGTTTCAAGTAACCCCAATGGAAAATTCTAGAAGATTGAGGTCGGTGTATTTTAATCATAATTTTCTAATTCTAAATCAATTCCTAAAAATTGGGAAGTTTCTCTGGATTTAATTCGATTTCATAGAATAAGTATGTTTTTGACAAATAAAAGATGTATTCCTGTGGACATATCATGGCGCTAATAACTATATCAGTTGATTGGCCGGGTCGACAACTGTCAATGAAGTAGATGAAATATCTTTTGTTTTTCGTTTTCATAGGATGTCATTTGCGTAACACAATAAACATAATCTGTCAATTTTGACAAGCACATGGTTTTTCAATTAAGAGCAGTAGGTAGTTATTATTTCTGAAATGCCTCGCCATAATGAGTTTAGCAATATTGAGAAGAGAGATATGATCTGCGTTTATGCGCAATCAAACTTCCGTAGCCACCAAGCCGCCGCCAGATACTTGGAATTATATCCTAGTCGTAGACAACCAGATCACAAGACCTTTAGAAGATTATACGATAAATTAGGTATGTAAAAGAGTAATATGCACTCATTGCCATTGATTATTTCTGAAACGAAAGTTTTGACAAAATTCACACCTGAGGGCTGGAAAAATCGTGAAATACACCTTTTGTTACACGGATGCGTATCATCTCGTCCTAATGTATTCGTAGGTGAAACTGGTTCTTTCAATTCGAAGTCGGAAGTTGGTGGACCAAGACGTCCTGTACATCAAGAGGAAGAGATATTAGTACGCCTTGCAGAAGATCCGGAAACAAGCGTCAGACGCCTCTCTGCAGCAACTGGAATAAATAAATCAAGTATTGGTAGACTTCTCAGAAAAGAAAAGTTACATCCTTACCACTTCACACCAGTGCAGAATCTTTTACCTCTAGATTTTCTATCTAGATTGGATTTTTGTGAACGCATTCGTCGGTATCAGAATGACGATCCGTTTTTCTTCAACAACATTATATTCACTAACGAAGCGACATTCACAAGAAGAGGAGTTTTCAATTTCAAAAATGCTCACACATATGACAGCAGCAATCCTCATTTGACGCGAGAACACCATTTTCAACATGAGTTCTCCATTAATGTCTGGTGTGGCATACTAGGCGACGTGTTGTTGGGACCAATAGAACTTCCTGCAAGGCTCAATGTGGAGAATTATTCAATTTTCTTGAGAGATCAACTTCCTATTCTCTTGGAAGATGTCCCTCTAGACGTGCGCAGGAGATAATGGTTCATTCACGACGGGGCACCTGCCCATTATGGACTTCCTGTCAGAGAATTTCTAAGCCAAAATTATCCGCGCCGATGGATAGGTCGAGGTGGAGATTTTCCTTGGCCTGCACGTAGCTCCGACTTCAATCCTCTAGATTTCTTCCTCTGGGGTCACTTGAAAGAATTAGTATACAAGAATATTTGTAACTCCAGAGATGAACTTTGGGCTAGAATAATCGAATCCAGTGATATATTGAAAAACGATTATCAAACTTTTTTTAAGGTGAGGAAAAATTTTGGGTTGAGACTAGAAAAATGTATTGAAGTAGGCGGAGGCCATTTTGAGAATCTTATTAAGTGAATTGTTCGATAATTGTCAATTTTTTCTTATAAGTTAGTGATAATAATAATGTTAATAAAATTTCAGATTTGAGAGATTTTCAATGCACACCATTATTAAAACCGCAATATCTGGGTAACCACTCACTTTATGAGTTTCAACTAAGTATACCTTTTTCGAACAAAAAATTAGTAGTTTTCAGAAAAAGTTATGCCCCTGTAAAACATTCGGGTTTAGTGTAGGTGGCGCCAACTATGATGTAGCTCAAAATAGGTATCACGGTTGGAAGCGCCATCCTCGATAACCCCCTATTACAAAGTTCCAAATCAATATTCTAGTAATTAGCAAAAAAAACGAGCGATTTAATTTTTTTCAAAGTCAAATTTAACACACTGTATATCGAAAACAAGCAACAATCGGACAAAACGTATTGATGAAAGTCTATTTAATTTTTTATGCTCTATCCGAATATATGGGTTTGGCCCATTGTTAGAGGGACACCCTGTATGTATATATATATATATATATATATATATATATATATATATATATATATATATATATATATATATATATATATATATATATATATATATATATATATTATGTATGTATCCGAGCGAAAACTCAAAAAATACTCAACTGATTTGAACGAAACTTCGCACATATCTTCATTGTCATCGTATATCAGCTATAACGGACATTTTTCCCCAAAAAATATACAAAAATATTTTTAAAAACGCTATATTTTTGTAAGTCTCGGAGTAACTGGAATAAGACTTTACATATGGCTAGAATACTACAAATAAACCTGTGTCGTAAATTTTAAGTAATTTTGTGCACAATATTTAGAGTTTTTTTTTGAATTTAAAAATAAAATACCAAAGACATGCGTTGAATGACTTAGTGGTTAATGTCCAATGCCTGACAGACAGAGTAGTTAACTGTCACGCGTAGATTGATTCATACAACAGGTATAAACCATGCATCAAGAGTAACAAAACTAAATATATACCATCCATACTACCCGAACCAAGAATCGTGAAATCTCGGCCGCATTTATTGAAAATGAGAGACGACATGAAATTAAAATTTGCCAAGTGATTTTTATTTAACTGCCGGATTTAATCAATTATTAAAATACACTATATTTGTAGCTTTATGAACGACCCCAAATACAGTTTTAGCGCAGCATAGATATTATGCTGTCGCATAATATAGTAGAAATGTTATCAAAATCAAACTAAGTCTCTAAAAAGGGATTATAAAATAGATTCTTTTATCTTTAAACTTAAACATAAGACGTCATATAAGACCAAAATAGTCGTGGGATATGTTTCAATGGTAATTCTACTAATTATGTAATTAATTGTTACGTATAGTTTGAATATCATATCCCGGGCTTGAAGCCGTTCCGGAGTACCTATCATGTAAACAAAGCGTTATCTAACGTGTGCTTACGTGGCCGCAGAGACAGCGTCGTTGTCTTCTAAGCAGAAGGTTACGCGATCGAATGCACCTCGATGAATGTATGTTTTTTTTTAATGTTTTATGTTGACATTTGGATAAACAATAGTGCACATATTTCATACGTTTTGAACAAGATCTCGTTTTTGTTTAAAACGCCTGAATAAAATTGTCACCTTTGAGTCTGAAATTATAATGTTGTTATTGTTGATATTGAAAAACCCGGCTTGAGTAGGTTGAGTGAAACGAAATCGTACTGGCGATTAACAAGGAAAAATAACTGATACGTTTATAGGTTGGCAAATACTTTACTTTTCTAAATATGAATTAAGTTTCCTTCTTGAAACCTTTTGTATAATTTTGGTGAAATTTTTAATACAAATTTCTTACACTATCTACAGATATAGCAAAAGCTAGTTCTTTAGCTTCATAGAAAATTGATTTTTGGGCATTTTTCTCAAAAGGTGTTTAAAACGCAAGATTTTTTTGATAATAGAGAGATATTGATGGTAACACTTTCGATGCAATTTTTCCAATATGCGCGTACTAGGACCTCTAAAATCTATCTACAAGATCCGTGTAAGTTTAAAGTGTTAACTTTACTAATATGTTGTATAATAATAGTGTACAATTCCTATGAAAATTCGCTACTATAACGCACTTGCTGCGCCCCGAAATTGTTGATAGTATCTTCTTTTTCACTACTTACGTAAAAACTTTCTACCTCGAACGGACGCTGCTCTTCTTCTGCTTATTAAATTCTCTCCAAGCTGACTTTTTCTTTTCAATTTCTCTCTTAAATCCTCTCCAAACTCACAAAATCTCTCTAATCTGACACCTCATTACAAAAATTTCTACCTATCCAATTTTTGTTTCCATAACAGTTCCGTTTTCTAACTATTATACTTACTATGATAATTAAACCATAACAAATTTTTGTAACTAACATCTTATTCTATTTTAACAAATTTTTGTGTACATCTTAACAGCTAAACTTTTTAGTAAGTGAAGAGTGGAACCTGTGATGAGCACTGATAAGTACACTTGGAGAACCCAAATCACCACAACACATTTAAAAAGACCTGACGATCGTTTCACTAACCAAGTTAGCGTCATCAGAGGATGAAACATTCTGAATATTTCATCCTCTGATGACGCTAACTTGGTTAGTGAAACGATCGTTAGGTCTTTTTAAATGTGTTGTGGTGATTTGGGTTCTCCAAGTGTACTTATAAACTTTTTGGTCTCTGAATGACCTATATACTACAATTTTGTATGATGTATTTTTGCTTCCTAAAGATTTACTTTTACTTATTTACACCCTCTAGCGCTTATTCCATTCTTAATTTTCTACAGACGTATCACTGGATATTTGAATCCATGCTGTGTTTTATTGAATTTGTCTCGTATGGTTTATAAAATGTACACAATCTCGGTAGTGCATGGCACATACTTTGTTTCTTTATTTTTGATATTTAGACTTTATGACTATTAAATATATTGCACCTTCTCTTTAAAAAAAATTATGGATAATAACAATAATAATACTTTTAACGATGCGCCTTCGACTACAATTTTACCTTCGGTTTCTTTCGTCTACCTAAGAACTATATAAAAATATCTGGACGCAGCAAGTGCGTTATGGTAGCGAATTTTCTTTAAAATATTTTTAATAGCAAATGTCTTTCTTTGATGAAAGCAGGCATCAAACTTGGTTGCCTATATAGTAGAAACAATTTACCATACCCCATGGAAAAAAAAATTAATGTTAGAAAATATATAAAACATTTTTCAAAAGTCTAGATGCAGCAAATGTGTTGTGGAAGTGAATTTCCATAAAAATGTTTTTAATAGCAAATGCGAGCAGGCATCAATCTGATTACCGGTATAGCCTATGTAGTAGAAACAATGTACTATATTTTATCAAAATTACTTATGGTTTGAAAATATACAAAAAATTTCCGAAAATAAACTTAAATGTTGGTTTTATAACCAACAAAGCTTACGTTAATAGCAAATTGGGTTATAGAAATTTGAAGGATTTAATGAAAATTCGGTAAATTTGCAGATTAGCTCCCGAACGCTTTTCAACAAATTGTTTTCAGAAACATTACTAGGACCCCACCTGGATGCACAAACCACAAGAAAAATTTCTTGTTCACACCCCCAAGGAAGTTATGGGACTGGGAGTGAATAGAGGTGCTGTGCGGGGTAGGCAGGGTTTAAGGGGGATGTTCATTTCAAGCCCGCTTTATTCGAATTTTCTGCTCATATTTCCCTTTTACTGCCTACCCCGCTCAGCACCCCTACTCACTCCTGGTCCTATAACTTCCTTGGGGAATGTGAACAAGACATTTTTCTTGGGGTTTGTGGATCCAGGGGGAGGGCTAGGCGGGTTTCTGAAAAAAGTGTTTTGAAAAGCGTTCAGGAGCTAAACTGAAAATTTACCGAAAATTCGCTACCAAAACGCACTTACTGCGTCCAGTTTTTTTATTATAAACGCATCACATTTCGATAAAAAAAATGCAAAAATGCGTTAACGAATTTGTTCTACGAAATTTAGCTAAAAAAAATATGCACCCCTACTCACTCCTGGTCCCGTAACTTCCTTGTGGGGTGTGGACAAGAAATTTTTCTTGGGGTTTGTGGATTCAGGGGGGGCCTAGGCAGGTTTCTGAAAACAGTTTTTTGAAAAGCGTTCAGAAGCTAAACCACAAATTTACCGAAAATTCGCTACCAAAACGCACTTACTGCGTCTAGATCTTTTTCTTACAAACGCATCATATTTCGATAAAAAATTAAAAATGCATTAACGAATTTGTTCTACGAAAATTAGCTAAAAAATTATACACCCCTACTCACTCCTGGTCCCGTAACTTCCTTGGGGAATGTGAACAAGACATTTTTCTTGGAGTTTGTGGATCCAGGGGGGGGGGCTATGCAGGTTTCTGAAAAAAGTTTTTTGAAAAGCGTTCGGGAGCTAAACTGCAAATTTACCGAAAATTTGCTACCAAAACGCACTTACTGCGTCCTGTTTTTTTCTTATAAACGCATCATATTTCAATAAAAAATGCAAAAATGCGTTAACGAATTTGTTCTACGAAATTTAGCTTAAAAAATGTACCCCTACTCACTCCTGGTCCCGTAACTTTCTTGGGGAATGTGAACAAGACATTTTTCTTGGGGTTTGTGGATCCAGTGGGGGGGGGGCTATGCAGGTTTCTGAAAAAAGTGTTTTGAAAAGCGTTCAGGAGCTAAACTGCAAATTTACCGAAAATTCGCTACCAAAACGCACTTACTGCGTCCAGTTTTTTCTTATAAACGCATCATATTTGGATAAAAAATACAAAAATGCATTAACGAATTTGTTCTACGAAAATTAGGTAAAAAAAATTATAGACCGTTAAACTATAAACTTCACTAAACCCACAAATAAATATCCAAAAAGGCACAAACTAAACTGACAGCCAAAGCATCCGAGAAAGGGTCTATTTGAAATGGATATTTTGTAACTACTTTAGTAAAATGAAGGGCAATGACGGTTGAATCTGAAACTTAAGGGTTTGCAGAACACTCTTCTTGCAACATTTTCTTTTCACAATCGGTATTTGTTTCACATTCTTTGCCAAAACATTGCCAATTTTGACGTTTTAAGGAAAACTCCAAAATTTGTTTCTTTAACTGCCCATAACTTCGTTGTCTTTAAAGCTAGAGACCAATATATATATATATATATATATATATATATATATATATATATATATATATATATATATATATATATATATATATATATATATATATATATATATATATATATATATATATATATATACAGATCTCCTCATTACCGAATTTTAAAAAAAAAAAAAAATATATATATATATATATATATATATATATATATATATATATATATATATATATATATATATACTTAAAATGGGAATATTTTGAGTCAATATTGAGAAAAAACAATCTGCAAATTTAATAATTATATTTTTCATAGAAAAAATTCGTGGTGAGATCTGTCTTTATACATGTATATATTAATGAACGAATTTTTTCCATGAAAAATTGGCTAAAACATAATTACATTTGTAGATTATTTTTTTCTCAATATTGACTCAAAAAATTCACATTTGAGTTATTTTGTTTTTACAGTGTTATTGAACATGCCACGATGTAAACTAATCACAAAATCCCATAAGCTCTTCATTTGAAAATCATTACAATTTTTCAAGCAATTCCTGAAATTGGTTTTCAGCTATTTAGAATAATTTCAGGTCGGTTTAACATGACGCGAAATGTGTTGACGTTTGTAGAGGTTTGCGTGGGACTTTTATCTGCAACTCTGTGCCAGATATTTTTAAAACCAGGGTGACGAAATGAAATGGTTTCTTTACTAAATAAGGTTCGAGTGTTGTTAATGTGCAGTCAATTTCTTGCCTCACATGCAATCATGCACATTTGTATAGGGAATTTTCTCAGATGGCTGCATCTTCATCCCAGATACGACAAATTAAGGTATTGTGACTGGGGTAATTGATTTTCCAGACGGACCTGGATGACGGGATTTGTAAGCGTGAAATATTGGCAAGTTTCTACAGGGTATGAATCATGCATATGCGCCTACAACGCGTTTAATCAAAGTTTATTTTCCGAAAATAGAGCACAAAGCGGGACAAAATATCGCCGCAGGCGTAGGTACATGTGGAAATTGTCCCGCACCTGAGTGAATATCGTTATATATATTAAATGAATTTACATTCATTACAGAAACATTATTAGATTAATTATGCCATACACATAATTTATTAGAATTTGCAATTTATAATTATATTAAATATACTTTGTGAAACAGCCAAATGAAATAAATTCAGTATCTTAATTATTGTGCATATTTACAAAAAGTCTGGAAGCAGCAGGTGCGATTTTTTAAAGGAAGGACATTTTGTTGGCAGTATAACCTATATAGCAGTAACAATATTAAATATTGCAATAAAATAGCTTTGTTGTTTCAAAAAGTGCAAATATTTTCCGAAAATAAACTTTAAAAGTTCCATAAGTACACTTTGAGATAACCCAAATCACCACAACACTTATTTCAGAGACCTTACGATCGTTTCTTTGACAAAGTCAGCATCTTCAGAGGAAGATAAATTCTAAAATTAAACTACTAGCTACAGTGTATTTATATCGCGTCAAGGTAAACGAACTAGTCCGAAGTAAAATTGTCGTCCAGGAACGATCGTTTGTTTATTGTGTGATTAAAGTACGAGGTCGAAGACCAGCTTTTTAATCTTCTGGTCGACATATTTATGAGCCCTTATCTAATAATAGCTTTAAAGGAACCGAGGTATTTGAGGAATCTGCACGTTCCCTTTCGATTTAGAAATTTACTATGTGGATATTGGAATACGCCGACAAACATCTGGCTAGATAAACAACATCAACTCCGCTCATCTTTTTTAAATAGAAAAACTAATACCGGGTGTTTGACCCAACAAGTTAACACTCTAACAAAATATAAATAATTCAACTAAAATACTACATACAAACTGTATTTATATTGATGCTAATTCTTCGTGATAGTATTTATATTAAATTCATAGATACAAACAAAACAAACAGACCTTTAAGTCGAGACAAACGTATAGATTAGTATATGTATAAACCGGCCGAGTTATTGACGTAATTTATTATTCTACAGACAAATTCGGAGTATTTAAGCGGTCAAATGCAAAGTGAAAATAAAGGACTAGAAATTAAACGTGCCGCACGATTCAATGAAGTTTTGTTCGTTTATCTTGACGCGATATAAATATATGTAGCTAGTTGTTTAAGTTAGAATTTATCTTCCTCTGAAGATGTTGACTTTGTCAACGAAACGATCGTGAGGTCTCTGAAATAAGTGTTGTGGTGATTTGGGTTTTCTCAAAGTGTACTTATTAGTCCTCATCACAGGTTCCAGTTTTTACATAGTTAAAAGGTACCAGAAAAAACCGTCCGATTTTCCTGGCCAACGAACCTCTCCAAACTACTATCACACCTACGCAGATACAATTATTCACAAACAGCTTTAGGACCAGAATTGAAAAAAAACCATTTTTTTTACAGAAATTGCCTTCAGCAATGTTACACTAAATTATATTTTTCACAAAAATTCGCCAACTTTTTTTACAATAACTTTCTAAACATTTATAATTAATTAACAACATATGACACAAATCTTACAAAAAATTATTTCTACGGAAACACTAAAACCATTTCTGCGAAAGCTTTTTAGATTGAGCCACTATTGGTGTGTACCTGTATACGGTAGCTCGATTTTTTCGACAAGTAACTAATACAAACAAAAAGCTCTCTAAATTGGTCATTTCAATGCGACTCCGCTATCTATATTGGTAAAAACTTTGTATCACAATTTGTGATATGTTTTTGTGTTATGTGCCAAAAACGTGAAAAGTTCCAAACAATTTAAATAACTCAAAATGATTAACGATGTCCATTTTTTTCCTTACAAACATGCATTATAATTCGATAGAAAATACAACAATGCAATGACATAAGGGGTTTCTATTTTTAGAAAAAGTGAGTGTGTATCACCAGTGACCAAGGCGCCACCCTGTGGTTGTCAAAATTGGTTTATAAAATGCAGCTCGATACACCACCCTATAATTAACGTATATAATTTTTTCTCATATCTTGTATAATAACGGATATATTGAGCTTTACCGTAGAAATGCGTCACCCTGTATATGTATAAACAGACAAAAGCTGAAAGTGACCCCGTATATGGGTTTTACGGGTTCTAGTTCGCGCTCATTTGAAGGAATCTTTTTAAAATTCATAAGTCGGGGTCTTCTCAATAACGAATGTTTTTTATGAAAATTTGCTGAAATATAGGGTATTAAACCATAAATTCTATAGCTAGACTGCCAA